>CM057450.1:1456628026-1457228026 GCA_016271365.2 Neoceratodus forsteri | reverse complement strand
TATAGGCTGATAATTACATGGGTCTAACAGAGGACTTCAAGTGTGAAATGGAGTCATGATGGTAACTGTCCAGGCTGCAGGGACATAACCAATTCAGAGGGAGAGGTGGAAGAGGGCTGTTATTGGTGATACCAGCTGTATTGCTGCAGCCTTCCTCAAACTGGGTTTAGTGCTGTCATATCCAGGATTGTTTGAGATGACAAGTTCTTGAAGGAACTTAAGCACCTCACTTGGCTTATGTTCTTAAGATTGAAGTTTGATGGTTTAGTTATGGAAGGTGGATGAGTGATAGTAGTTGGAATCTGACTGGGTAACTGTAGCACAGTTCTGGAGTAGATATTGAGGTTCATAATAAGCTGATTCAGTGCTCTGGTGACTGCAGCATTTCTTGTAATCAGGTTTCCATTTTATTTATTTATTTATTTATTTCAGTTTGGGATTAATACCTTTGAGTCAAGGACTCGTTTTCAAAGGTTCCACGTCAATTGTTAAAAACAGACATAACAGTATACAATACAGTGTTAACAGTAGAAGGAACATTGAATCATATACACACACAGTAACAGAACAAGTCTGAGGTTTTACATATCAATTTAGCACTTAATTACACAAGCTTGATTCAAGGAAAGAGAAGGGGTTGGGGGTCAGCCAAAAGGTGGCATCATCAGAGGAGTGGGGGAGGAGGAGTGTTCAGCCATGAGGAGACATCGTTAGTTACAAGGGGACTGGGTAAGGGGGGCCCCAGGGAAGGCGATATTCAGTGGAGTGATAATTGAGGAAAGAGGTGTACTGGGAGACTGTCGGCTGAGTTATTACCACATTAGCACCAGCAGGTACAGGTAATTTTTGAGCCAAGGAAGGTTCTGATCCCAGTTTTTAAAGTACTAATCATGGGTGTCTCAGAGAGGTCAGTGGATAGTTCATTGTACCACTTCAGTCCCTGATACAGGATGCGGTTTTGGGCAAGTTTCGTCCTTTTGAAGGGAATCATCATCCTGTCAGTGGCCGTACTTCGGGTCAATTTCATATGGACAACCAGCCTAAAGTGGTCTCCCAGTGTGGAGACAACAGACCCAGCAGCATCTTTTTTAGAAGCAGGCAGGTTTGATATTGCCCTCAAAGGCTGAATGGGAGCCACCCAGTGTCTTTGTAGAGCATGCAGGTATGGGTGTTATTGGCAACCCCCAGAGTGAGGCAGCAGGCTTATTGAGGAGTGTGCTGATCCTGTTTAGGGCTGTTTTTGTGCCCACCCCATAAACAGACAATCCATAGTCTGTGGTAGACAGTACTGAACTACTAGTAGCTAGTTTGAGAGCATCAGGAGTCATTGAGTGTCTATGATGGTAAAGCATGCCAAGTTTTGCATTTGCGGTCCTGATAACTGAGTCTATGTGGCTTTAGAAGGTAAGGATGTCATCAAACATGATGCCGAGATATTTGAACTTGGTGACTTGGTCTAGAAACTCGCCCTTTTGGTTATGTATCAGCAGTCACAGGTATTTCTTTTGCTTTGAGAGGTGGTGAAGAGCATACTCTTAGTTTTTTTGATGTTTAACAGTAGTTTTTTTTCTGCAAACCATGATTCAAGTTTAAGGAAGCTGCTTTGGAGATCTGGTGTGATGGAGTGGAGGTCTTTATCACCGACTGATATTACTGTGTCATCAGCATAGAGAACTGTGCTTGCTGAGCATGCTGTAGGGGCAGAGTTGATGAAAATGCTTAAGAGTAGAGGACCAAGGATTGACCTCTGCAGAACCCCAAGGCTCACCTCATTAGCTGCAGATAGGGTATCACTTATTTTGACTCGTTGTATCCTGTTGATGAGGTAGCTGCCAAACCAATTTACTGTCTCAGGGGATAGACCTATGGATAGAAGACAGCTTAGGAGGAGGTTGTGATTTACAGAGTCAAAGGCCTTCATAAGGTCGATGAAGACTGAACCAACTGCATGCCCATTGTCCAATGCATTATGTAAGTGGGATGAGTAGTCCACTAGTGCAGTGAGTGTGGAGTGCTTTTTTTTGGAAGCCATGTTGCGGTGCACAGAGTAGATTAAGTTTCTCTAGGTATTCCATAAGTTGCTCTGAGACCATTCTTTTGAGTACTTTAGATAGGGAAGGGAGGATGGAGATGGGTCTGTAGTTGGATGTTTGTGATTTTAGATGAGATGATTTATAGGTTGTGACTAACACTTCTCAAATAAGCTGTTGATTCCTGACCAGAGATCTTCTGGGCTTGTCACAATTTCCTCCCTCGCCCTCCCCCAATAATAAGCATAGTAGGAATGAAGATGCATTGTAAGTTGGGTTTCACTTTCTGATGAGTTTCAGTCTGAACTCAGTTAATGGCTTGCACACTTAACAAAACTTAGAGAAATCTAAAATTCTGACCTTTTTCACTCCTATTCAGGATACTTACTAGTCTAGGATAGCTCTTTACAGCCCCAGTATTGGTGGATGTTTTAATTTTAAATATATGTGTGTGTGTGTGTGTATTTTAAATATGTGTGTGTGTGTGTGTGTGTGTGACAGCATTATATAAAGCTACAGTACTGAGCCAAATTTGCAAAATTATTAGATGCAGCTGCAACTGCATGATGTGTCTCTGTCTGCATCTACTGACTGTATCCAGGCAGCCCTGTTGCTGTTTTTCAAAAGATGTGTCCATTTGCCACAATAAGTTACAATTTTTGGTTAAAAAGCAGCTGCAAATCTTGTGTAATTTTGTTGCCACATTGTCATCTTTTTTTGTGTGTGTGAAATTGGATACTGTTAGACCAACAATTATATGATCTAACAGTTTGGATGTATTTCCACTTTGAAAGTAGCTGTTGATGCATCTTGGATGGATTATTTCGAAAATCCTGCCTGTCTTTATGGTTCATTGCTTAACAGTCACATTAATGCTTGCAGAAACACTTGGGACAGTATGCTGTCTACAGCCATGCTTTTACATAGCCACTGGATAGCTTTAAAGTCCACTGCAAATATTTCCCATCCATACTAATTTATTTTTTCCTTTATCCTACAATATGTAATAAATTCAGAATGCATAAATAATGGGTAATTGCTAACGGTGGAAATTAAAGATTTTATAAATACCTGTAGTCAGATGGAAGGATGTCACACTCAGCTAGTGCACCTCAAAAGTGGTTTGGAATGGACATCCCTTATTAGGGTTGAGTTTTTTTTCTCCATCATCAGATAGTTGTCTTTTTTATAGAAAAGATTACCTAATGCCCCTGGTGCCCCATACACAGCTGCAAAGTACTTTGGCCAAGTGGTCACAATGACCACTAACAACCAGCATCTTGTTTTATATCCCACTGTGCTTTGCACAACAGGGTAAGAAGCCTTTCTCTGCATGATTACTAAATGAGATATGACCACGAGGGAAAAGAGGTAATGGCTGGCACTGAAGTATGGGGGCCAGCTTAGTAATGATCCTACGAGCCATTCTCAGCTGTTCGCCAGCCCCACATTTGGTCACGAGCTACAGCATCCATCCCCCCCCCACACACACATACACATACACACCATAGCATTATTACAGACAGTTCTACAGGGTGGGGAGAGAGGTTTGTAACCCTGATCCAATGTTCCAGTGGTGGGCTAGACAGCACACAACACCACTGATCATCCAAAATAATGGATAGGATAGGATTAGGGAGGGGAGGGATCCACTGGATATTAGAGAATTAAGCAATATGACACAACAGGTTATGCATTTTCTGAGGGCTGAAGAGCAGGTGGCCTGAAACATGACACTAAAGGTGGAGTGCTTATGCTTACACCACCTGAGAATGCTGTTATCTCAGCAAAATGCTCACCCTGTAGTGTCGTATTGCGCTTATGAAATATGTTAGATTTAGTTTGATTAAATGCATTATTTTCAAAACAGGTATTTTAGGTTACTTTATTAGAAAAAGGAATAAAATAAGAGAAATAAAAAAAAAAGCAGTCCCGTTGAGGTTGCAATGTACTGCAGTTAGGCCAGTTGGTGGCACAGCTGCTATGTAAAAAAACTAAACTGCAAGATCACATGATTGTCCAACCTGTTGTGGAGCCCCTCAGGGCTCAATTCTTGGTCCTATTTTATTTTCGCTCTTCATTAATTCTCTTTCTGATATTTGTCCTAGCATGGAACTAATTTCATGCTGATGATGCTATCCTGTTTTGTTCTGGTAAGGACATCTCAACTCTGGAAAGAGACTGCAGAAAGATTTTGGTAAAGTCCATGCCTGGTTTAATGTCCATAAATTAGTACTTAATTCTTCTAAAACAAAATGTATGAGTTTCTCAAGTCCCAGAAAAGCTATTGCTACAAAGTTTACTCTTGTTGATGATGGGAATTTGATTGAAAAGGTGTCTGATTTTAAATTCCTTGGCATAATCCTAGATTGTCATTGGTACTTTGAGTGGCATATTTCCAATTTGATTGCTAAACTTTACCAGAGTTGGCTATGTTTTATAGCTTGAATCAGTTTCCAACATTAGAGACTATTTTGCCTCATTGATTATGGTTCTATAATCTACTTATATACTACTGAAAAGATGTTTCCAAAACTCAGTTCTGTTTATCATAATATCATTCACTTTGCCTCTGAACTCCAAAGAATGACACATCATTGTGTCCTTTATATGTCCTTTGACTGCCTTTATTTAGATGATAGATAACATTTTGGATCACTGTTATTTTTGAACAAAATACACTTGGATCTATTGCCTAATTGTAATACTAAGTTATTTCCTAAATTGTTTAATGCTTTCCCGACTGGGCTTCACAGTAGATTTTCCATTCAAGTTCCTTTTTTCCCCCCACTGTTTTTGGTCAAAACTCCCTTGCTTTTATGGGTACCAAACTATACAATAAATTGCCCAACTCTATAGTAAATTATACTAGTTCAGCATTTAAAAGGTCCCTTAAAGGTTGCTTAGTGGATAGCTCAATTTGCAAGTGTTTTAACTGATTCCATTGCTGTTATATATTTTGTAAATTTTTTATTATAATATTTGTATATTTTTTGCAACTGGATGCTTGTGAAAACTGACATTTTTGCTCACAAGTCTTTCAGTATAAAATAAAAATGAAACATAGCAAAATGAAATATCCTTTTCATAGTAAAATTAAAAACAAATCTGGCATACCACGTGCCTGACTTGAGAAAAAACAGGACTCAGCTGTTTGAATTAACCACACTTGGCAGTTTGAACTGTGGTGGTTTGAGGAGTTGATGATAGTGCTACAGTCTGCTGCTTGAATAAACTGCACTTGGCAGTTAGAGTTTTGGTTTTTGGTGTTGCTGTTAGATTTGTGGTGGGGGTGTCAACTTCTGATTTGGATTTGGCAGCATCAGTCTGTTAGTTGTGGTGGGTGGCATGAATTTGTCAGTTGGGGCAGGTGGTATCAACGTCTCTCTCTTTCTATTTTGTAGCTGCAGTATTCTAGGAGTTTCGTTTTAAGACCAGTGGTGCCGCAATGGTTGTTATTCATTTTGGGAGAGAGGGTGAACACTCTACAACCAAAGAACAGACACAGAAAGTAAACCAGAGATAGGAACATGAGACAAGAAATACAGGGCCTGATTTCTAAAAGTTGTCTTGACTGATGCAAAATATGTCCAAGTCAAGGGTTGCATCAAATGCAGCTGTGTCCATGTGAATAGCCAATATTTTAGAAAAAAATTCAATAAATGCAGTAAACCAACATCACACGCAAATTGCAGCATAAAAAGGTGTGTAAACTGCCTGTCAGACGCAGAGCATGAGGAAAGTGAAACAGAGCTCAAATAGTGGAAGTGAGGTGAAACAGGACACAAATAAACCAGAATATCAATACAGGTATGTACAATGAGGTAAAGAACAGCACACAGGTGTACTGCTCACCTGTCTGCACTGCAGCCATAGTACTAATGGGTACCTTATGTGGTTTACAGCACCAGAGATCACCCAAGCAACAACACCAGCCAGCATATATATGCAACTTGCGGTCATTCATGTTTACATGTGGTGTTTCACTTACTGTACACATTCATGACTGTGGGGAATGTCACCCTGGTGTTGTGTGCATCACAGACCAGTGTCCACCCATGTATGGGTACACTGCATGCCACATACCATCACATCTGTGGCACTTTGGATCATGGCTGGAGCCACTGGGCTAGCTTCCTGCCCCCTCACAGAAACTTCAGCCCCTCCCAGCCCCGGGACATCTTGGATCATAGTTGGAGCCATTCGCCTAGCTCCCTTCCCCCTCACAGAAACTTCAGTCCCTCCCAGACCCCAGGGCACCTTGGATTATGGTTGGAGCTGCAGGGCTAGCTCCCGGCCCCCTCACAGAAACTTCAGTCTCTCCCAGCCCTTGGGGGCACCTTGGATTATGACTGGAGCTGCTGGGCTAGCTCCCCACACCCTTGAAAAAACTTCAGTCCCTCCCAGCCCCCAGGGTACCTTGAATCTCGGCTGGAACCACCAGGCTAACTCCCTGCCCCATTGCAGAAACTTCAGAAATGCACCAGAATGAACTCAGTGGTTACTCATCGGCTTGATTTTTTAACTTGCCACCTTTTCCAGAGGTGGTGCCACATCAAGTTTAAAGCCTGCAATTCATTTATTAACTCTAGGTTGCTGCATACTGCTACTTCAATAGAGATTCTGATCTTCATTTCAAATTAATCTTTAGTCCTTTCTGTTAAATTAAATTATTTTAGACCTCTACAGGCTCCAGCCACCAGAGAGATTTCATTTGGGACTTGATAGCGCTCCCCAGAGCTCACTAAGTAGCTTAAATTACTGACGCTCCTCTAAAAATTTGTTGTTTAAAAAATTTATTACATGAGCTCCTCTGAAAATGTCTTGTTTAAAAAATTTGTTACTCGAGTTCCTCCGAGAATTTCTTGTTTAAAAATGTTGAGCTCCTAATGTTAAAGTTTTTCAGTTAGAAAAATTACTTTCAGTGATTAAATCAAGCTCCTCAGCTAATGTTTAACAGTGTTAACCTGAAACTTCTAAATTGAGATCCTCGGCTAATGTTAACAGCTTTAGCCTGAAGCTTTCTTCAGTGCTTCAATCATTACCCTCTTCTATTGAGAGCTGTTCCCAGTGCTTAAATAAACTTTCCCCGGGGCTTACCTGCCTGCAGTAAGGGGAACAGAGGATTGGTCGACTGCTATTTGAAGAGCCGAGCTTAGCTGAGCTTCCCTTGGAGCTCTGAAAAACTTGTAAATTTAATTTAATTTCTGACTGCATTTTTATCCACCAGTAGTAATTATAACTGAGTCTATTTATGATATGCTGTTTCTTTATGATGACCTGAGTAAAAGTGTGCCCATAATTTAGGATCCTGCTGAGATTAACTGTGTAAAGGCTTTTTACTTATTTTAAGAACCTGCTGAACTGTGTACTGTTCCTTACCATTTCTCTGTCTCTGTATCTGTGTCCTATAACCTGATTCTTCCACTCTCCCTCTACTTTCCCTCCCACCCCTTTGCTACCTGTAGCCCTCCCTCTACTCTTACATCTTATAACCTCTATCCCTTTGTCTACACAGTCCCTCCCAGCCCCAGGGACACCTTGGATCAGAGCTGGAACCGCTGGGCTAGCTCTCCACCCCCCCACAGAAACTTCAGGTATGCACCAGAATGGACTCGGTGGTTACTTCTCAGCTTGATTTTTGAACTTGGTGCCTTTTCAAGAGGTGGTGCTGCATCAAGTTTAGAGCTTGCAATTTGTTTATTAACTCTAGGTTGCAGCATACTGTTACTTTGGTAGAGATTCTCATCTTCATTTCAAATGAATCATTAGTCCTTTCAGTTAAATTAAATTATTTTAAACCTCTATGGGCTCTGATAACCAGAGGATTTCATTCAGGACTTGATAGTGCTCCCCAGAGCTCACTGAGTAGCTTAAATTACTCAAGCTTCTCTGAAATTTCTTGTTTAAAAAATGTCTTACTCAAGTTCCTCTGAAAATTTCTTCTTTAAAAATGTTGAGCTCCTAATGTTAAAGTTTTTCAGTTAGAAAGTTACTTTCAGTGATTAAATTGAGCTCCTTGGCTAATGTATAAATCAAACTCCTAAGCTAATGTTAACAGTGTTAACCTGAAGCTTTTAAATTTAGCTCCTCAGCTAATGTTAACAGCTTTGGGTTGAAGCTTTCTTCTGTCCTTAAATTGTGAACCTCTTCTACTGAGAGCAGTTCCCAGTGCTTAAATAAACTTTCCCCTGGGGCTTATCTGCCTGCAGTAAGGGGAACAGAGGATCAGTCACCTGCTATCTGAAGAGATGATCTGGCCTGCCCTTGGAGCTGCAGTCCCGCCATTGCTACACAGTGCCTTCCCACCTTCCCTCCACCACACCCACCCTTGGCTGGCCTTTCTTTTATAGCCGGTGTTGGGTCATGTGATTGCTAAGTCCCCAGTTTCCCCATTTGCACATTCTTTTCTGCCTCCACCAGTGGACGTATGTTTGATCCTTACTTATTCTGTTAGGCTTTAAATACTTCACTCTGGGTTAACCTCTTTGAAGCATCCCACTGGCTTTTTACCCTAAGGTACAGTATATTAAAGGCATTGTTTGTTGTAGTGTACCTTTACTCAGGGAGACTAACTTCTTATTTTATCTAATACCTAGTGTACATTTTACCTTACACCTAGTGTTGTGGGTGTAGGATAATTCATTTAAAAAGTCTAGAACTCTGAGCCTTCTCCATCCTTTTAGGACTCTGGGCATTTCACAGTTAAAGTCTCATCATGGCTAGACAATTAATTGCTCTTGCTCTGCTGTTCATGATATCTTTTAGATTGCTAGACAAACTCCTTGCCCATTGTCTTAGCCCCATGACCTAGAGTCCTACACCACCACCTTAGTTCTATCTGCACTGATTCACATCCCTCTTATTACATCCTTTTCATGTCTAAAAAAGATGCTTACTTCCTCAGGATCTTCACTTAGTCAACAATGCTCTCCATATGTAGGATTAACCTATCCTCTACTGGCTTATGTTCTTTTAAGCTTTTCGCACTCTTTCATCTATCCCTACTCATACTTCAAGTGGGTAATACTGAAACAAATCCAGGCCCACCAGGCCCACTATTTACATCGGCCCACTTGACCCCACCTATCGCACAATGTATAAAGGGTGTCAAAATCACTCATCTAAATTCTCAAAGTCTCTAGCCAAAAACTGAGAATGTCCAGGCCTGGGTTGCTAATCATAATCCTGACATCTTTGGAATTAGCAAAACCTGGCTGAAGCCCCACATACAGCAACATGAGGTTGAGCTTCATGGTTATTCATGTTATAAGAAGGACCGTGTTGGTAAAAAGGGTGGTGGAATTCTATTCTATGTTAAATCAAAGTTTCATGTTACTGTAGTCCCCTCACCGACTGATATGCCCTCCTCCACCGAATCTCTGTTTATTTCACTGACACATGGCAATGTCAAGAAACTTTTAATTGACTGTATTTATCTCCCTCCAAAGGATGCCACCAAAGACCTACACCCCTTATGTCCTCCTTGTCCGATCTTCCCCCACATGATACAGTTATCTTTGGAGATTTTAACAATGATTGATTGTCCCCTCACAAAAACAAAGCACACAGTAGCGTCTCTGACCATAATCTTACCCTACATATCACTAAGCCCACACGATGTAACTCCAAGACAGGTATCTCAATGCTATTAGACTTGATTGTTTCTAATTGCCCTCACAGGATCAAGGTAGTCGGTGTTCTGATGGACTGCATTACCGACAGTTCTCCTGTCTACTGTGTGTGGTGCAACAACTTTGTCTTCTCCCCTTTAATCCATGAAACTAGAAGCATGTCATATTTTAAACTGGACACATCTTCAATGTCAATTAGTACTGCCGATTGGAGCCCCCTTGTTCACCTCTCCACCTTAGACTAGGCCCTCAATTACTTCATCGCTACTTTAAAGACATGGTCAACAAACATGCTCCCCTAACTAAGCACAGATCTGAGGGCATCAAAGCCCCTTGGCTTTCTACAGAAATCAGGTCCCTTATGAAGAAACATGATGCTGCCTGGAAGTCCTTTAAACCAGATTACTTTGTTACAACTGGCTACCTTATCATCAGCTAAGAAACCAATGCAAAAACAGGATCCGGGGTGCTAAAAGTTCCTTTTACTGCTCTCTGCAAACTGATAACCTATGCAAGCCTAAAGAATTCTGGAATCAAATTAATTCCTTGGTCAAAGATAAAATGAGCCAATGTCCCAGTTCAATTCTGTCTGGGGGCGATCTGCTTCAAGATCCTCTTTCTATTGCAGAAGGAATCAATCAGTTTTTTCACTGACCTAGACAGGTGTACGGCTCACCTTGCACCCACCCCTAAGTTCTGCATCCCTACTCAGTCCCATGATGCCCTTGGCACTCACCCTGCCTTCCACTTTAAGTTCACAACCACAAGGGAAGTTTGCAAGTTATTATCAAAACTCAAAGCAGAGAGCTCCCCCTGCCATGACACTTTAGAACCCAAGTTCCTCAAACTTGGGGCTGCAGTGCTAGCAGCACCTGTCGACAGTAGAGGTGAGTGAAGTGCCTTAAATTTACCAGGTGTAGTATTTCATGCAGAACCCAAATTTCACATAATATTCAGCAAAGCGAAGCAAATAACTTCACATCTCGAAATAACGTGAAGTTCCCATTGTCCTCTATGGACTTCACATTACTTTGCCTTTTTTTGCTCTTTAAAGTGCATTTTGCAGTGATTCATGGGATGTAAGGTCACAAGGGGTCTACACTGTCTTGTAGAGCCTCAGTTCAGCATAGTGTGTGTAGTGGAAAACTGGAGACAGTTTGCTCTTAGAGCTCTGAGAATCAAACCATCGAAAAACCTTTAAAAACACATTTTTGCCACAAAATTTTGTGTCAAAGGTTAGTACATCGATTGTAGTAAACCCTTGTGTATTTATATCATTGAGCATTTATTGATTTTGTGTTAATATTGAATGTTAATTTAGTACATTCAGTCTCTCTACTGACAGACACGGTAGAATTATGCTTCAGGGAAGGGGAGAATCTGTGGTGTAGATTGTAGAAGTGAGAATCACGACAAGAAAGGCAGTTTTTCCAACTGTTGTTGGCTAGTGTTTTAGTATTTTTGTGTTCAGGTACACACAGTAATACTTCTATTGTTTTGTATCAGTTTTTGCTGTTTGCTGTGCTGCAATGCATTTTTTCAGTCTGTTTAAAAGACTGTGTTGCACTTTACGGAACTGTTAAAGTTTCTGTGCATTACCTTTAGTCTGTGTGCATGTCGTCAAGTCAGACGCATTTTATTACACCACCGTAAAGCATTACTCTTAATTTCTTAGCCCATCTGTGACATTTTTTCCTGCTTCTATCTAGCTACTGCTGTAAATCTCCCCCACCTGCAAAAAAAGGTATTGTTATTCTACTGTAGGATTTCTGAAGACTGATTAAGGTCTTGTTGTGCCTATGTGGCTACATCTGTTAAGTGCACATTTTCCATCTGGAAGTCACTGTTGTTTTTTAGTAGTAGTAGTAAAAATCTTTATTTTTATACAGGACAAGCTGGTATAAAACATCTTTAGGACGAGTCCTATATTATAGATGCTCCTGTTCAATCTCAATTTAACATAGAATACAAAGACAATAACAAAATATGACGAATATTGTATAGCATCGTAACAATAACATTATAGCTACATTCTAATCATTGCACATACAACGTAGACTCAATTCATGTTTTAACTCCTTCATAAATATTTTAACATCAGTCTGATTGACTATAGATTCTTTATTTATTGAATTCCATATTTGAAACATAATAGCTGAGAAATGCATAGAGCTATATTTATTTATTAATTTTGGTGGAATAAATCCTCGTAAGGATGTCTGACATAAGTTATGATGGTGTTGTATTTTTTCAAATTTTTCAAATAGATAAATTGGCTTTTTCGTATATAGAACCTTATGAGTTAAACTGGCCCATTGCAACTTCCTTTTTAAGGCTGGGGTTAACCATCCAAGATCACGAAACAAAGTAAAGTGATGTGAACCTATTCCTTTACCCAGTATAAACCTTTCTAGTCTATTATACACTATGTCAACCTTCACCAAACATTTCTTATGAGCAAAACCATATATGTGACTCCCATAGTCCATAACTGGAAGTAGAAGTTGGTTTTACTACCCCCATTCTCATTTGCTTATTCAAACATGATTTTGAGTGCCTAAATGCTCCCAATTGTTTATTTACCTTATTAATGGTATCTTCTATATGATAGTCAAAAGTCAGACTCTCATGTAGCCAGACACCAAAATATCTGTACGTTGTATCTTGAGCTATTTGATTACCATTATCAGTCATAATTTTAACATTAGGGGCAACAGTACTCTTTCCTATTCCCTTTTTCCTAAAGACTATAGATTTTGTTTTTTTATGATTCATAACCAAACCTGATTCCTTGGTCCATGTACAAAGTGCTAGAAAATCCCCTTTGGAGATTTCTTTCCATTTGTTCCAAATTCAATCCGTTTGCAACCAAAATGGTATCATCAGCATAAAGTCTTAATTCAGAATGTTTTGCAACTTCCACTACTCCATTTATATAACAGAAATAATGTTGGGCCCAAAATCGACCCTTGTGGTACACCCCTCTGAACAGAAACACTGTCGGAGAGGAGACCATTCACACAGACCTGCTGAGAACGGTCCTGTAAATAAGATGAAAACCATCCCACCACTTCAATTGACAGGCCTATTTCCACAAGTCTGTCACACAGCAAGCCATGGTCAACGGTGTCGAAAGGCCTTGGAAAGGTCCACGAACACCGCACCCACCGACCTGCCTCCCTCCAATTGGGATGCCACCAAATCCAACAGGTCGGCGAGTGCGGTGCCCGTGGAATAGTTTTTCCTAAAGCCTGACTTGCAGGCAGAAATCAAGGAGTACTTTCAAGGTACTCTCCAAGCTGTTGCTGTATCAACCATTCCAAGACCTTCGACACCACCGAGAGCAAGGCAATAGGCCTGTAATTTGTAGGTTCAGATGGTGAGCCAGATTTTAAAATTGGGATAATTTAGGCCTTCTTCCACATTTTGGGAAAAATTCCTTCTGTCAGGCTCCAATTAAACAGTTTTGTCAGGATAGGTGCAATCACACTGACTGACTCTCTGAGAAACCTATTCTCAATTCCATGTAGATCAAATGATTTATGTGGGTTCAGTTTTTTAATTTAATCTTTTACCTGCTTACATGAAGCAAACTTAAGTCTAAACCTAGGAATATTAGACGGTAAAGAACCATTATTAGAGTGTGTCCTCATCCACAGAAAACTTAATAAATATAAGGTTGCTGTTAATTGTCTGCGTTCAGTCTGTTGAAATTGTTGTCACTGTACTACTGTCATGTGTTTCCCCATTGTACCGTGATCGAATATTGTCTCTCACTGCATATTATAGCATTTAACTGAAAGAAAAAGACATAATAAAGAAACATACCTATTGCAGTATTTTTGGCAATATGCTGTTTTGTGAATTCTCTTGAAATTGTTAGCAACCCACAAAATTAGAAAAAAATAACTGTTTGCAAGGAACGTATTCCTTTTCCTGGTGACTCTGTGTAATCTAAAAAAATGCCCACCAAGACATGGTTAGGCAAAGGTGTTGCTGACTGTGGCATATGAGCCACGTAAGTCAGTGGGATATAAGCTTGGCTCTGTGGGCAGGGCATTCCATCACATTACTTGGAAAGAATTAAAAAAAAAAGAAAAATCCTTGAAGGGAAGAAGTACTGTGTCAGAGATGGTTAGGGCCAGGCAAGGTCCCTGAATCTGTATGGGTAAGAGCAGTGCCTGCAGCATCACCCTTAGCGTAAGTGGTGTGTGAAATAAATTCTGTGTGTATGTCTGAAATAAAATCTGCCAGCCAGTCGTCAAGTAACAGCAAGTAGCCATGTAGGTAAAAGTTGTGAATTAACACCGGAGGTTTACCACAGGCATGAGGAGGGTGACTTTGAATGTTTAAATAGTGTTCAGAGTATCAGTGTGGTGCATACCTCAGTGCAAATGTTGTACTATTTGTCATGTCATGATCATGAGTCACAAGACAAATCACATTCTTCATCTTCATGATCATGAGTCACACAACTTTAACTTTTTTTGGTCCAGCCCTGTTTTTTTTAAATCTTTGGTTTCATCACAAATCTGGACTGGGGGACACCCAATTATCATGTCATGTCACTCAAGATCCTTGGTCTAGTATGATGCTTCTGTTTATGTTCACGTTCTGTAGGATGCCCTACTCAAATCTTTGTCCTCACAAGAAGCGGGCCCTATTTAATCCTGTAGATATTATCTTGGCACAAACATTGTGCAGTTCTGGGAAGTTCTTCATAACTGAGTCACATCATGTCATGATCACGAGTTACGAGATCTTAGCGTAGGTAGTGTGTGAAATAAATTCTGTGTGTATGTCTGAAATAAAATCTGCCAGCCAGTCGTCAGGTAACAGCAAGTAGCCATGTAGGTAAAAGTTGTGAATTAACACCAGAGGTTTACTATAGACATGAGGAGGATGACTTTGAATGTTTAAGTAGTGTTCAGAGTATCAGTGTGGTGCATGCCTAGGTGCGAATGTTGTACACATTGTCATGTCACGATCATGAGTCATGAGACAAATCAAGTTCTTCATCTTCGCGATCACAATCACGAATCAAAGCACTTCAACTTTTTTTGTCCAACGTACCAAGCAGGACAATCACATCTATGTTTGTACCCAGTCATGATGATGGTGGTGGTGCTAAATAATGCAGGTGAAGCAGACCATCCTAGTGCAGTGTAAAACAGTGCACCATTGAGGTTGCTGCTGCAGTCATGGAAAAATAATTTCCAAGTGGGTGCAACTCCAGCACTGAGGATGGTGAGGGCCGCTTTTCTTTTTTTTTTTGTTTTTTTTTTGTTTCACTTGTTTTCCGCTGGTGTGAAGTATTTACCAGCAGTGACATACAGGCCAGATGACAGATGTAACAAAAGACAGGAACAGCTCCATGGGGTACTGATACCGAATGGGGTACTGGAATGGAGTCAGAATAATTTCTTCTTCATCTGTTTGCAGGTAGCATCGAGGTATTGTGGACTGGTGGTATGTTCAATCTGAAGACGGACAACAGTTTGAATACACTGAAGACCTGGAAAGAAGAAAAAAATATTAATGAAAATTGTTGTCCAAATGACCCATGCAACTACTCCCCCCAATAAATACTTACCTTTCATGGACTGACATTGTTTGTACAGCCGAAGTCAACAATCAGACACATGTGGAACACCTGTGCAGTGGCAACATGGTTTCATCACTACGGTCATGAATCTGTGTGCTATAACCTGAGAATGTAAAAGAAAAGAACAGTAATGAGAAATGCTCATAATTCACTCACTCACAGCAGTAGTCACCTGGAAAAAAATGTACATTTTACAGTACCACATTAGATGGTGGCACATATGTATGGCATGTGAATGTGACCATGGCCAACACACTGGTGAAGGGAAAACATTCAATATGTATGATGATGATTCACTGCAAAGAAACAACATGACAGACTTCTCAGTGCTTACAACAAAAATCAAGATTCAATACAAATTAAATGGCAGTGTCTCTGAAAAAACATGACAGTGACATGTACACTAACTTATCAGTGTTGGTATGAATACACACATAGGGCAGCATGTTTCAATCAGCATAGCAGAAGAATTTCCCAGAACATCAAGTTATAGTTCAATCCCATGGTAATCTGTGGCTGTCATCATTTAGCAACATACTGTACATCAGAAGCCGCAGAAAACAGACAGACAACAGCAGCAGCAGCAGCAGCAGGCACCAACAAGCCATTTTCTCACTTGGGACACTTATGCAGAGTTCTGGCTCTATGTGCATGCATTTAGCAGTATGTCAAGAAATACTTGTGATTTTTCTGAACAGTTTTTCATGTAATTATTCTTCATCAGGATTTTTCATGACATTTAAACAGCAGCAGCAGCAGGCACCAAGTCATTTTCTCACTTGGGACACTTATGTAGAGTTCTGGCTCTAGGTGAATGCTTTAAGCAGGCATCAAGAAATACTTGTGACTTTTCTGAACAGTTTTTCATGTAATTATTCTTCATCAAGATTTTTCATGACATTTAAACAGCAGCAGCAGGCACCAGCAAGTCATTTTCTCACTTGGGACACTTATGCAGAGTTCTGGCTGTAAGTGAATGCTTTTTGCAGTGCATCAAGAAATACTTGTGACTTTTCTGAACAGTATCTTATTTGATTATTCTTCATCAGGACTTTTCATGTTTTTTAATTTTGGGGGGGACTGCAATTGTATGTGATGGTAGTATATTCTGGTTGTAGTTACTCGTCACAAGTCAATGATGTCACTTAACACACTGTGACTCATTTCTGGACTTGTATTAATTTTCATCTGTGTTTTTCATGAAATGAAAAGGGCCCAAAAAAACCAGCAGCAGCAAGTGTCATCACAATGTAATGATGTAACTTAACATACTGTGACACATTTCTGGACTTGTATTAATTTTTATCTGTGTTTTTCATGAAATGAAAAGACAGAGCCAAAACCACCAGCAGCAGCAGCAAGTGTCATCACAATGCAACGATGTCACGTAACACACTGTGCCACATTTCTGGACTTGTATTAATTTTCATCCGTGTTTTTCATGAAGCAAGCAAGCAATTTTTTATTTAGGAAACGCTATTCCAACAGATCATAGCATTGTACAAATACCATAAAAACAGTTATCAATTAACCCATATCAAAAAAAAACAAATAATAAAACAGCAGAAATTTAAATGTTAGGAAAAGCTGAATCAAATAAGATTTTAGGGCAGCTTTAAAGGCCTCAATGGATGGACACTCTCTAATCCAATGAAGTAGAGAATTCCACAGGGTCGGAGCTACAAAAGTGAAAGATCTGGCTCCTGAAGTTGTCAAACGGATGCTGGGAATCTCTAGCAATCCCTCATCAGCAGAGCAGAGAGGGCAAAGGGGGCGGTAGGAACAGAGGAGATCTTGCATATACCATGGTCCATATCCATGTAGGGCTTTATAGGTCAGTAACCCGACCCTGAAGGTGATCCTATACTGCACTGGCAGCCAGTGCAGGCCATGGAGCACAGGCGTGATATGGCAAGATCTTGATAAGGCATTCTGCACCAGCTGTAGGTGGAGAAGGTCCACCCCCAGTAGCCCTAGGTATAGGGCATTGCAGTAATCAAGGCACGAGGTCACAAAGGCATGGATCAATGTAGGAAGATCCTCTGGTGGGACCAGGTGTTTTATCCGGGCGATGTTCCTCAGATGGTAAAATGAGGTCTTGACAATGACTGACAGCTGAGATTTAAGTGTCCACTCACTATCAAGCATAACGCCCAGATTCCACAGCCGATCAGAGGCCACTAGCTGGTTGCCTCCTAGCCAGAGACCAGATGGCTGCCCAGCCAATGACCCCTCTCCTCAATGATCTGGGTCCAGAACCAAAGCCTCAGTCTTACCCAGATTCAGCTTAAGCCAGTTGGCACTCATCCAGTCCTGAATCTCAGAGAGGCAGTTGTTAAAGACAGAAACAGCATCATTATGTTTGGGCACAAAGGACATGTACAGTTGAGTATCATCTGTATAGCAGTGAAAACTCAACCCCTACCACCTAATAATGTCTCCCAATGGCAGCATATACACCGCAAACAACATGGGAGAAAGCACAGAGCCTTGTGGCACCCCACAAGACAAGAGAAGAGCTGAGGAAAACACCCCGGCTCCACTCTCTGCATCCTGCTTGTGCGAAAAGAGTGAAACCATCTGAGGACTGTACCAGACAGCCCACAGAGTAACCGCAGGCACTCTAGCAACTCCCCGTGGTCTACGGTGTCAAATGCTGCAGAGAAATCAAGGATGACCATGATGGAATGGCTCCTCTGATCTCTCGCTGTCAGAAGATCATTAAGTACCTGCACCAACACGGTCTCTGTACTATACCTCTTCCTGAAACTGGACTGGAGAGGATCATAGATATCATGGGTGGTCAGATACTCCTCAAGCTGTGATGCAACTACTTTCTCAATAACCTTGCCCACAAAGGGCAGGTTAGAGACAGATCTGTAGTTTGCAAGACAGTCAGGGTCAAGAGAAGGTTTTTTCAAGAGGGGTGAATCACCGCCTCCTTCAGGATGTCCAGAAACACCCTGATCACTAATGAACACCTGACTATCTCAGCCAGGGCCAGTCCAATTACCTCCACACACCCCACCATGAGGCATGTTGGACCAAACTACAGTAAGTAGGCCACAAGCCCTGGATTATCTTCACAACATCCTTGATCATCAACTGGATAAAGTCTGACCAGACAAACCGGGTGCTTGTAATCTCAATGGGCTGTGCAGATCTCGGACCTGATTGTGCCAACCTTATCCACGAAAAATTGAGCAAACTCATCACACTTCTTCTGTGAAAAGGCTACCCGATTCTGGAGACAGACTGGACTACACAGCCTGTCCACAGTCCAGAAAAGCTGAGAAAGTCAATTTCGCACAGCTGCAATCTCCCGCGGGACAGGAACTCTGCTTTCTTATGGGAGGCCACAGATTGATAGTCCTTATAATGGGACATCAATCTAAATTTATCAACACTTAGGCCCGATTTCTGCCAGCAGTGCTCCAACCTTCTTCCCATTCTCCTCAACTCCCTCAAGGTCCCATCAAACCAAGGGGACAGATGGCAAAGGATGAGGGGGTGAACCTGGACAGGAGCTATGGAATCCAGAGCAGCCTCTATCACCTTATTATAGGCTAAAAAAAGGTTCTCTGGATCCATGCTAGCATTCGAACTCCCTGATAGATCTGGCACCACCATAAGACCATCAAGGGTCAAACCTCGCAAAGGGTGGTACCGGACCATCTCCATGGGGGAGATATATTTGGGGGGGGCCACGAAACTGAACTCTATAGTGTGGTGATCACACCACCTGACAGGTTACAACACCACATCGGAGAGCTCCATCCCCAGCAGAAACACTAAGTCCAATGAATGACCTTGTATGTGGGTTGCAGAGGTAATCACCTGTGTAAAGCCCAACGAAACCATCAGTTGGAGGAAGTCACAATCAAAATATGAGAGTTCATCATCAAGCCAGGTATTGAAGTCCCCAGCACCAACCACCTGGGAGACTCCAACACCATCTCGACCATGAAGTCTGCAACTTCCTGGAGGAAATCCTTCTCACCCCCGGGTGGACGGTAGACAAGAAGTATCCTACAGCCCACACCTACACCCACGATACATTCGAAGGATCTATAGACCCCAGCTAGCACATCTACAAGGCCCAGTTCCATCCTAAAACATATAGACAAAAAGTATAAACGGCACTCCAGAGAATGAATACATAACAGATGGCTACCCCCCACCCCTATGATCAAGCCTTAGGCAGTGTATCACTAAGTTCCCAGCTGGAACAGCTGACTCCAGGATGGGACCAGCATTCTCATCCAACCAGGTCTCGGTGATGCATGCCAGGTCAGATGACCCAACAAGATCAGCTATTACTGCCATCTTGTTTCTTTTTTTTTTATTGTATTTATGTGCCTTGCCAGTCAGCCCCCATCCAACTGACCCCCCCGCCCTGTCCCCTGGAATTACCGGCACTTACCTTGCCTGGCCCAGGAGCAGTGCCTCTGGGGAGTCAGTCTTTATCCTGCTGACTAGCATATTTTCCACTCTGATTTTCTCCCAGGAGCCCCGGGTATATGCACACATGTGCGTGGAGGCTCGCATGCATCATACAGCCTCAATTTCAACTCCTTTCCCCCACTCCATGGCCTAATGCCTAGGCACCCTCGGGCCCGTGCCACCCCCAGTTCCACTGGGGGTCACCATCAGCCAACAGATGCCATGCTTCCTCCCCAGAGAGGAGAGCTTGCCTGCCAGCAGCTCTATCTAGTTCTGCCCTCCCCCTTGCTGACCTCCGATGACCCAGGCCCATTCCCGAACCCGGGTCACCGGTGGGGGTTGAGGTAAGATGCCAGTGCCTCAACCCTCTATGCCACCGGGCCAGCAGACCATCTTATTTCTAATCAACCTGGCATTGCATAACACCACCAGGTTGGATGGGCAGTCAATGTTGACTGCGCTATCTGCTCACACAAAGTGGAGCCCTTGGGTATGGGCACCAGGAAGGTTGGACCCCTTTCCTGGGCCAGTTTCATCCCAGGGCATTTCCTTGATCCCACAATCTCAATTCATCTACTCTGCTCCACTTCCTCACTGAGACACCCCCCGATGCCCCCTCACTAAACCCAGAGCACAGCAACACCCATCAACCTCCACTGACAGTGTGGGGCAGTCAAAGGAGTGGAGGGCATGAAGCTCGGTGGAATAGTACCTGCCAGTAGAAGCTCTCTGCCAGCACATCCTGCTGTGATCACTAACCAGCAGCTATAATTTAAAATCAAACACTCACTCAATCAATCAACCACACACTCTCTCTCTCACTCTTCCACACTCCTCAAAGCAACAATTAAAACCCCACAATAATATCAGTTAAACCAATCATTCACTCACTCCCTATAACTAAACCCCAAAACTCAACAAAACCCAAAATAAACTATTATCTTAGTTGCAGCACAGTATCAAAGCAGCAGCAGCACCATTTTAAACCTAGTAAAAAATGCAAACAAAATTTATCAGTTCACTACTGTCCTGTATGACTGCACTGTCCAACACCTTCACAGTGTCTAATTTTCCCAGCTAATTCAAAAGAAAACCTCGCCACAGCTTCTCAATAATTTGTAGTGGAACGGCAGAGCTCTCACCACCTCCTCCACCAAAAATGGTCAGCCATATAATGTAGCACTCTCACTACTATAATTTTCAGAAACTAAAGTGCCCAGTGAAATCAAATGGAGGCCCTCTCACTGCCTCCTTAAATGATCAGATAATATTATTGGAAAACCAGCTTAGTTCTTAAAATACTTGCGGCACATAAGGTCCTGTGTTCTGTGTCCATCTCTCTGCCATAAAAGACCGGGAATTTTCACTGGTAAATGTTCTTATTTCCCAATCATCCGAAGCCATGACCAAACTCCAAGAAAATCAGATCCAGACAGGTGAAGTGTCTCTCAAAGGAGTGTCAGCTCCAGGAATGACCCAACCAGAGAGGAGGTAACACAAAACCCAGTCAATACCCCCACTTAGGACTCAGTGGTACACCCAACTTCACCAGGCAATCCTCCCAGACATCAGGCCAAACCTAGAAGCCATCGACCCTCCAGTCGGCACCTTCTGGCTACCCTAGGGGAAAAAAAAACAGGCCCGGGACCCATCTCTGCCAAGTCTCCTGGTATAGTCAGTCTGGCAAATGGCAAAAGGATCCTTCTTTGGGTCATACGTTAGCTTCCTAAGAAAGAGGTTCCATCCAACGGATCTCAGCTCAACCGCCACAAGTCTGTGTGGGAAAAATCTTCTTGAGAGTTTTTGAAATGAAAAGAAAGGGCCAAAAACACCAGCAGCAGCAAATGTCACAATGCAATGATGTCACTTAACACACTGTGACGCGTTTCTGAACTTGTATAAATTTTCACCTGTGTTTTTCATAAAATGAAAAGAAAGGGCCAAAAACACCAGCAGCAGCAAGTGTTGTCACAATGTAATTATGTCACTTAACTCACTATGATGCATTTCTGGTCTGTTATTAATTTTCATCTAGGCTTTTCATGAAATGAAAAGAAAGGGCCCAAAACACCAGCATCCGCAAGTGTCGTCACAATGCAATGATGTCACTTAACACACTGTGATGCATTTCTGGACAGGTATTAATTTTCATCTGGGCTTTTCATGAAATTAAAACAGGGGGACATTCAAACATAAAATAGTACATTGTTGGGGCGCATGTTAGGTGGTGTTATGGTATTGTGAATATTGCCCTGATACTTTAACTACATGTTCAGAAAAGGAACAAGTATTTTCATGGTTGTTAGTTAATTTATTTTATTTTTTACATGACTGATGGTCATGAAAATGGAGGACGCTGCATGCTTTAATTACAGGCAAAACTGTCCTGCCACTACGCATGATACAATAAAAGTGGCTGGAACACAGCGTTTTGGTGACACAATTTAAAATCAAAGGAAAGCACACACTGTCCGCCAACTGGTTGGTGAACACATGACTTATTATTACATTAAATAAAGTAATGAGTAATAACCTAAACATTGCTTATTTTGGAAAGCATAATGGCATCTGTGTGGGGGGGGGGCATTTGTGGTAGGGTGGGGAATAGGATTTACCATTATGAGAGAAAAGAAATACTGGATTAAGAAACGCTACAACACAAAGAAAACATGAACTGAACATGAATGTCATACTATATTCTGTAAGAAAATAAAAATATTGATTAAGAAATCTATGAAAGCAGAGACAAGCTTTTAGGGGAGGAAATTTTCTTAATCCTCTATTTCTTGCGCCTCATAATGTAAATCCCATTACACACCTATCACAAATGTCCCCCCACACACACACACATGCCATTATGCTTTACGCAATAATCATTTTGTGGTTCACTCCTTACTTTGTTTTATGTAGCAAGAAGTCATGTGATGACCAACTGTGCATCCACTGCATGCTTTCATTTCAGTTTAAATTGTGCCACCAAAAAGTCATCTTCAAGATACCTTTATTGCAGCATGTGTAACAGCAGAACAGTTTCACTTGTAATGAAAGTGAACAGTGTCCGTCATTTGATGACCATCACTCATGTAAAAAATAAAGTAGATTAACTAACAACTGTGGAAAACACGAACAAATAATTGACTGAACAGAAATGTCATTCTTCGGCTGGTAGAAAAAATAAACACTACTGAAGGTAAAACTGAAAAGCAAAGGAGACGGTTTTGAGGGAATTAAAATTTATGACCACTACTGAATATATTACAGGGCCTACAGGGACTGTTGTTGGCCACCGACACTTAATCCCTGCAGCAAGCAGATAATTTTTGCATTATGGTCCTCAATGCGGGTAAGCTGTTGGACGGCACCCTCCACAGCCATTTTAAGGTCCTCTACCTCCTCCCACATACCAGCCATGTCTGTCTGTGTCACTGGCTGCTGTGACAGGTCATACTGTACCTGGTCAGCTGTGGCTGTGGGCCCCACCACCTCTGCTGTTTCAATTGAGGGGGGCCCTGCAATGGCTGTAACATGTATGCAGAGGATCACACTAGGCCACAGCTGCAGGAATGGCTGCTACTTCCTGCAGCTTGGCATACCACTGTTCTCAGTGGTGGACAACCATGTGTGTCCTTGGCCCACCGGTCCCTAACTGTCTGCCCTTGTGCCCCTGCCGGACCAGCACACTGCACAGCTTGCACCTTACTATTGTGGAGTCACCCAGGATGTTCTCAAAAAACTCCCACATGGGAGAGCTCCATGAGGGACCCAGTACAGGAAGGGGGGGCACCAGATACAACAACAGGCTGGGAGGATGCCACTGCTGGAGGGGTAACCACATGCTGCACTGTTGGTGGTGGCAGGACAACAAACTCTGGATGTGGTTCAGGCTGCTGCTGAGCCTGCTGCTGCTCAGCTTGCTGCTGTTGTGGCTGCTGCTCCGCATGCTGCTCTGGTCGGACCCTTGCTGCAGGTCTGTCTGTGGCCACAGCAAAAGTAGACCACTTTAAATGCACTGGGTGGCCGAGGCCACCCTGCATTCGTGGCCCCCACTGGCCACCAACACTTCTCCATCCATGATCTATGCCATGACCATAATTCATCACAAAAAATAAAAGGGGGGAAAACTTGGACCACACGCAAGACTAACTCAAACAAAACCTGGTTTTAAGAGCAAAAGAAAAATCTAATTAACAAAAAACCCTGCTGCAGAACAGTTTTACGCTAAATAACCACTAAAGAAAACAACCAATGCAAAAACAAATTGACTATAAATGTACATCTCTCTCTCTCTCTCTCTCTCTCTCTCTCTATCTATATATATTTTGTAGTGCTTACACAACTGAATGAGATAATAAGAGATGATGCTTGTGTAACTTGATTTTGCTTTGTGGCTTTCCACCTCTCTATCCATGGGATATACCACCCTGTAGGAGTACGACATAAGGAACCCTAGAGGAGGGTCCCCCCACGACAAGTGCCAGAAATGAATGAGTCAGCTAAAGGTAGGTTAGGAAGAAGCCCATGGGAAAGACAGATGAGCCAATGGAGGAGGAGGGGTGGATGGTGGGCAACGAAAAAGAATCCTGGCAAGCCCAGGATGTTGTGAAGTATTTAAGCTTGATGAGGAAGTGACGTTGTTGCTCCACCCATTGAACCACGGGCTTAAAGCCCTCCCATTCGATGTGCTTATGCAATTGAATGAGATAATAAGAGATGATGCTTGTGTAACTTGATTTTGCTTTGTGGCTTTCTGCCTCTCTATCCGTGGGATATACCACCCTATAGGGGTATGATGCAAGGAACCCTAGAGGAGGGTCCCCCCCACTACAGGTGCCAGGAATGAATGAGTCAGCTAAAGGTAGGTGAGGAAGAAGCCCAAAAATAATACCCAAAGATGACAAGCTTTGAAGAGGAGAGGATGATGAATGAATTCTGTGAAGATAAGGGCTAACTTCCAAAGGAGAGAGGGGAAAGCCAGGCCATCATCTGCCTCCATTCAACAGTGGAACCTAACTAACTAATGAGAAGAAAACACTAAATCTAACTAATATTATGACCATTGGCATGGAGGAGAGGAAAAACGCCCTTTGAGGAGGAAACCTCTGGGGATCCAAGGCCTAGGTTGCCTTCCTTCCAGGCTGACAATATCTGATTAGAGGACATATGTTGTTAAAGAGAATGGTTCATAGATGAGGGATATGAGTAAGGAGGATGATGACAGGATAGGAAAAAATCAAAAGAATCAGATAAAAAAAGGAATATAAGGTAGCAGGGATCCAAGGAGGATATGCTCAAGTTGTCGATGAGAGATAGTAGATCAGAGGAGCAAAGATGGGAGGGAGTAATTTCATGTATGAGACAAAGGAGCAAGGGTTATCCAGATGTGCTCATGAGGAGATTACAGATGTGCTGATGAGAAGACGGATGATTATGCAGACTGGCTTGATTGAGCGATGTACTTGATTGAGTAATGCAAGTGAGTATACACTAAGATTGAAGAGGCATGCTTGATTCTACGATGTAAATGATTCAACTCTGAACGATTAGACCCTGAGGGTGTAGTCGATGAGGTAGTATGGAATTCAATGATAGAAATGTTCAATTAAACAATGTAAATGGATAAACATTGAGGTAATTCTGAGTGAATGATAACTGGATTTATGAACTCGATATGACTGGAGTTATAAACTCGATACATGCATCAGGATGGCTGCGGTGGATAGGTGGCATATAAAAAATGATGGTAGGTACGCCCAAAAAGAATATCGATAGCAGGCCTCAACTGGAGGAAATCCTTAATAGCCGGCGCTGAACTGGAAAAGGAGGAGACAGGAATGAACCAGAAAATGAACATGTATGAAGGAAGGGAAGGAAAGGAAGTAGGCTCCTAGAAAGGAGGTATATTCTGAAGCCAAGGAGGGAGACCTGGAACCATAGGCAACTCAGGTGAAGCGATTGAGGATCAAAACTGGATGAGGTATGGGGGATTAAACAAAATCAGACAATGTCTGATGATCAAGGCCACTGATTTACGGTGATTAAAACAATTAAATTGCGTTTTCAAGACTTAAGATTCCGGAATTTCACCGGTGATTGTTACTCTAATTTCCGGATTTTACCGGGATTCTGTTATCATTCTTTTAGTATGTGCATAAATAATCAGAATTAAAGAAGGCTTAATATACAGAGCATTAAATAAAGCAAACTGAAAATAGTACAGGAAGGAATTAAAAGAAAAACAGACTTTTCTATAGATTTACTGATCTGACAGAAAATGCCAGATTCCATGAAATCTTCATTTTTACTGGTTTTCAGGCAGCCTTAATTCCAGAATTTTACCGGATTTTCCGTTAAAAACCGAAAAACAGTGGCCTTGCTGATGATGAGTGAAGCTAAGAGCAGAGAGAGAGAAGCCACGATGGCTGAATCCTGAAGAGCTGATACGGAACTGGAAGAATAGGATATGGGAATGAACAGGAAAAGAACTTGAATGAAGGTATCATGCTCTACGGAGCGATACGAATGATGATGCTCCTTGAAAGGAGGCAGACACCGAGGCCAAGAAGGCATGTTAGGAACTTGAGGGTCTGTGAATCAGAGGGCAAGCTCAGGACAGCGATTAAGGGGAGGCAAATCGGATGATGGACGAGGAGGTGGTGGGAGTCATTAGTGGAAATAATCCACGATGGTCAGGATGAGAATAAGCGTTAGGCTGAGAAAGGGCATTGGAATGGAAGAGGTATTATAAGTGATATGCGCTAAGAAGGCAGGCACTGGAAAGCGAGGTATGAAAGGACGAAGGACAGTAGGGAGGGAGGGCAATAGGGTAACAGAGGACTCAGCTGGTATGGGATTGGGAACTGTATGGGGGTGAGTAGGAGTAGGCAGTGTATGATCCATGATAGGTATGCCTAAAGAAATATTGATATCGGGTCAGGCAGAGCAAGTGAATAGCGCAGACTTGGCAGCGAACTATGCCAAGGCAGACTGATAGAGATGTTCAGTGGTGCGTAAATGGACTCTAAGGTCAGACTGAAGGAGAACCAGATGGAGGCATCTGAATACCAGATGGACCAAGGGAATATACAGAGATAGGGGAAATGCACAGAAGCAATGGACAAGGAAAGAAGAAAGGAGAGCACTCATCCAATCCAAGGAGAGGTTTACATGATCAAGCAATGCAATTGAATGGACCCTGTGGACAGACAGAGAACCTGGGGTCAGCGAATGAGAACAGGACTCCAGCAGGGATGAGTAAGAGATGTCAACTGCAGTGGGCAAAGGATGAGAAATGCACTGCAGGAAGTCGATACAGGTGGGAAACATTGAATGTATGAAACAGCATGAAAATGCATACTGTACGACAGTCCCGAATAGTCAGGGACATCCCTGAGTTTGCCACGGATTATTCCTCTATCCCACATAAAAGTTCTGGTCTAGAGACAGAACAGAAATCATGGATTGAGTACGGAACAGGATGCTGATCACGAATAGAAAGAACAGTAGGCAAAGAAGAGTACAGATGGAAATTGCCACAAAAGGGAGGCAGGTCAATGATGTAGCAAAAGATCAAATGAGAGGTATGCCCGATTGAGCAAGGTGAGGAAGTAGACACCGAGGCCGAAAAGGCATTAACATGTGATGTGATGTGAACGAGTAGACCATGGTGTGGGCAATGAGATATCAAAGGAGGTAAGAGAGCGATGCAAGGAAGGATGATCCCAGAAAGGATATATGTGCTGAGGTCAAGAAGGCATGTCCAGAACCAGAGGGTATGCAAACTAGAAGGATGGAATGCATGATACAGCAATGTGACCAAGTAGACTCCTTGAAAAGAGGTAGATTCAGAAATAAATAGAGCGATGTGAGTAAGTAGGCTCCTCGAAAGGAGGTAAACTTCGAGGCTGAGAAGGGAGATCTGGAACCAGAGGCAACTCAGGATAAGCGATCGAGGATCAAAACAGGATGAGGCATGATGAGGAGTGAGCAAAACTGGACGATGTAGGATGAGGAGCAGAAGATCCAGGATGGGTACACCCAAAAGAAAATATTGAGAGCAGGCCCAAAAGAAATAATGAATGCAAGCCAGACTAAAGCAGCAGAGGCTGACAACAGGACAAAGATAAAACCCAAACATCGACAGCAGCCAAAGAGGAACAGTGGAAAGACCAAGTAGGCAAGCAAGTGAAGATCACAGATGGGGCAGTGAACCACAAGAACATGGTGGGGAAGTGGATCTGGAATCATTGTCAAAATGTTGCCATCTAGAGGCTATACGAGGTCATGGCAAGAGCAACAATACAGGGGAATACAAGAGAGCCAGATGTAGTCCAGGAGTTGTGAACAGAGTAATGGCAGATGAAAAGTCCAAACAATGGGAACTAGGCAAGTGCCCTGGAACCCCCCCAAAGCAGGAAAACATAATGATGGTGGAGGATTGCATGCCCCTCCCCAAAGAGAGGTAAGGGAATAAGAGAAAATCAAGCAGAACCAGACGTCTCAACTGCTAAGAATGTTGCATAGCACTATACATGTCCACACTCAAATGGACCCATGCACTAAATAGGTATACTGGTCCTGAGAGCTACGTCCAGACACACAAACTAAATAGGGCTCAGTATCTGTAGCCTTTTTTTTTTTAGGATAGGTAAGATGAGATTCTGGACTATCACGATAGTACACAGGGTGAGACAAATAAGAGCAGGAACTTCATGAATCCAGACAAGCATAAAGAGCACTACACGACTGGAGATTAAAAAGGGAAATGATTAACTGAAGTGACTGATATGCACGACAAAGATGGCGATAAGCATGCATATGGTGGAGAACAAGAAGGCAATAGAGATGGCAGGTACTGAAAAGCGCCTTCAAGTATGGAGTTCTAGTGACACCGCTTCATAAAGGGATAAACCGCAGGACAAAGCACCAGTATTGTTGAAGGTGTACACAGCATGGTAGAAGTAAAGGATCAGCAATGAATCGGAATCATGGTACTTGGGAAGAGAGGATAGACTGGGACCCGATGCAGAGCTTGGCCCTAGTCAGTGACCAAAAGGAGTCAATTTGCTCAGGGTGGTCAAAACAGACACCTGTTCCCAGATGGAAGCAGAAGTGGCTGGCGTATTAGACATTGCATCAATTAGTAGTGTGATATCCAAAAATAGGGCAAATTACGGCCAAGAAGGAAGAAGGAAGATTCATGGGAAACATAACTACTTCACAGAAGGAGTGGGAAATGTAGATGGAATAGAGTTTCACAACAGGTATTATCGGCTGATAGTACAATAACCACCAAGTTCAGATTTGAGGAGTTCTGTAAAGAAATAGGGTTAGCAGGTCCTTCCTTTGAGCTACTGGGTGGGGGAGACATTCTGAACCAATCATCCTTTCCACCCTAAAACTGTATGTTCTGTATAATGTAAAATCGAGCAAATTGAAGCACTCAGCACAGAAAACAATTGAAAAAGCAAATCTACCTGGTGTGCAAATATTTTGAATCATTTTAGTTGGCAACTGGCAGCTGATTTGTTTTTATGCTAAGGTTCATGCAGACAAAATGTATGTTAAAGGCTTTAATACTATGACTAAGACATTGTCTAAAAAAAAAAATGAAATCTCATTTTATCCATGAAGGAAGGGTTTATTTTTTTCAGTGTTACATCAGTCTTTCTTTCCTAAGCAATTTTATTATTAAAATCCATTTCAGCAGAAGCAGAGCTAGACCGGGTCAAAAATGACTAAAATTCGGCACCACTAGTCCTGCATTATAAGCCGCGACCATAGGCAAGGACAGTACGATGAGTGCAGCCAAGGAAACAGGAAGAGCCCCAGCTCCAGTTTCAGACAGCTGCAAACTTTCGTAATCCGAGACTTAGAAATGGAGAGAAAAGACACTGACATCCCCACGGATGAGGAGAAAACAAGCAGTAGTGGAAGTGAAAAGACTTACCGAGGAGCAGCTCAGGAGGTTTAGGTGCAGACGAAGAGACAGGAGAGCAGGCAGGAAGCGAGAAACAGCAGGAGGGTACATGAGCAATGAGAAGACCCAGACAACAGAGGGAGAGAAGAAAATGCAGCGGCGATGCACGAAGGTGAGCTGCTAAACAGTGCAAGCTTGAGTCGGGAGAGAACGGGGGGTCAAAGGGAAGAGAAGGGTCGGGGAAATGGAGGACAGGGGGGAGTGAGCGGGCATAAGCCAGAAACCAGGGACCGGTCACGCCAGAGCTGCCACATGCCAGCAGTAGGGAATTCGGCAAGACAGCAGAGCCAAGCGCTGCTGTGGGGCCAGATACAATGAAGGAAAAGCAAAACTAATGAGGGCATGGAGAGGGAGAACAGCCAATGGAGCCTCCGGGTGCAACTAAAAAGAATCCTGGCAAGCACAGGATGTTGTGATGTATTTAAGCTCGATGGGGAAGTGACGTTTTTGCTCCGACCATTGAACCATGGGCTTAAAGCCCTCCCAATATATATATATATCTCACTCTGGAGCTCAGCCTGCAACTTGCTCTTTCATGAGAAAGTGAAAGTGAAATATTTACTTTCTGCCTATTTAAGTTCCTCCCTGCATCATGTGACCTGCAAACCTGGACAAACAGTCAGACATGTGATCTGGGGGCTTTTTCTTACCAACTTCATTTTATCAAGTCTGTAACTCGAAGAGAACCCGAAGTGGACAATGTGAAGTCTATTTAAAGGTGAATTTCAGGTTTTTAATGGGTATTTCATGTAGCGCTACATGAGCTCGAAGTGGTCCACTTCGGGTTCACTTTGAATTCATAGTAGAACTTCACTGCATCTCTAGTCTGCAGTCTCCTAAATAGGTCCTTCCTATCTGGAGTCATGCCAAGTCTATGGAAAGTGGCTGTTGTGGTCCCCATCCCCAAGGGTGTTACACATGCTGTCAAAAACTATAGGCCGATCTCGATCTTGTGTCCCCTGGATAAGAGTCAAGAAAGGATTTTGTACAGCCATTTGCAGTCCTGCTTAGATATGCATCAGTGCCTCACAGATTGCTAGCATGGCTTTAGAAAGGGACACGGTACAACCACAGCCCTGGTCAAAGTATCAGCTAATATCTTTAAAGCCAGTGATGAAGGCCTAGTGACAGCTGTTGTGTTCGTTGACTTGACTAAGACCTTCAGTCTCATCAACCATCACCTTCTGCTTGGTAAACTGCATCAACTTGGCCTTGATTGCCTAGCTCTTACTTGGTTTAAGGACTATCTCATTGGTAGGTCGCAAAGAGTAAAATGGTCCGGATCTCGCTCGTCCCTCAGACCTATTGTGCACAGCATGCCGCAGGGTTCAATTCTTGGTCCGATACTGTTCTCGCGCTTTATTAATGAACTCTCTAACTTCTGTGGCAGTATGGCAGTACAACTATATGCAGATGATGCAATCTAATACTGTTCATTTAACAACATGGAGAGGCTTAACCAAAGTCTTAACTCTGACTTCAATATGCTCAAAACCTGGTTCTCAGCTAATCACCAAATCTTGAATACAAAAAAAAACAAAGTCATGTTATTCCACAAACCCTCCTGTAAAATATTCAGTCTGCTCCAAATCTGCTTACTGTCTGGTGACACCATATAAGTGGGTAAAATGTTTAAATATCTTGAAATGCTCTTTGATGCCTCATTTTCTCTAGAGCCTCATGTACTATATAACAGCTCACTAAGACAATAAACTGAAAGCTAGGTCTCTTATACCATCTCCACCCCCTACTATCAGCTAGTGCCTGTCAAAAAATTGCCTCCACATCCCTCCTCGCTAATTTGTCATATGGAGTTCCAGTCCTACTCTCCACTCAACCCTCATCCCTTGTGCAGCTGCGTCAAATCTACCATAGGATTAGACATTTTGCCCTAGGCGCTAACCTCAGACAGCATCATTGTGACATTCTGTATTTTCTCCAATGGCCCAGCTATGACTCCAGGCTACAGTACCTTACACTGTGCTTTGTAGTCAAACTACTTAATCTCCTCAGCCCTCCATATCTCAGGGGAATCATGTATCACAAAGCTTATGCTCACCCACTTAGGTCTACTTTTCTTACCTTATTAGCTGTCCTGAAACCAAAGAGTCTATTGGGCAAATGTTCATTTGCCTTCTCTGCCACCTCTGCCTGGAATTACCTTCCTCCCACTTTACTCACCTGCACCACCCTAACTCTTTAAAAAAAAAAAAGAGCTCACCTCATAGCTTCTCAGACCTCCCCACTGCATCTGTTTCAGCTAATCTCTACTTTCTCTACCATCTGCTGCTTGGTATGAATTTCTCCTGATGCTAAAACAGTGTGTGGTACATGTGTATTGTAAACCTGTGTATTGTAAATATGTACATACCAATGTATTAAATTGTATATGTACTACTATCTCATTTGACTATCCCCAATGTAAAAATTAAGATACCAGTGCCAGCCTGGTGGTGCTGAGGGCAGAGGCGCTGGTCGCAGCACCTCGTGCCATGCTGGCGACCCAGGTTCAGGAATGAGCATGGGCGCTGGAGGCTGGCAGGGAAGGAGAGGGATCAATCATCTGACAGACTGCTCTCCCTCTCCGGGAAGGGGGGTGTTCATGACTGTCGGTGCCCGACTGCCCCCTGGCAGAGGCTGGGGGTCAGGGACGCATGCTGTACAGTGGGGTCATGTTTGGGGGCAGACACCAGGATGTTTGGCATGTGTGGACACATGTGTGCTCCTACCCGCCAGCATCATTGCATGCCCACCAGACTTAAAGGTGGAACAAGGAAAAGTCACATCTCTCACGTGGACTGATGGCCGTCCGCGAGTATCCGTCGGCACCTGAACTGGATCCGGAATTGGTGGGGAGACAGGGGGAGGCTCCCTGCTGCCCCACTGTGGGGGGCAAGCCACAGGAGTTAAAAGGTGCTGACGAGATGGACGGCAGCTGGATCCTTGGCGGGATGTGCAGAAGCAACAGGATGCAGAGAGGTGGCCAGGAGGATAAATAAATACAAAAAAACCCCAAAAACTTAAGGTCCCTTTTTAACTATCTTAAAGTCTCTGTACTCTATAATTCACTGTATCTGTCTTGTTGTATTGCACGGTAATTACCTCCCAGGTCATAAATGTAAAAGGGACTGCATGATCTCAGTGGGCCTACCTGGTTACCAAAATTAAAATAAATTAAAATAAATAATCATCCTTGTGTGGCCCCCCCAGGCAGTGATATGTTGTTACCAGGTTCCACCTGGGGTCATGATATTACTTAGGATGCATGGCAGTGCTGTACTCTACGATGGGTCTCCATCAGCTGAAGTGGCCACAGATGAGTTCTGCCCATTGCCAGTGTCCGACTGCAGATATACTGCCATGCCCATGTCCTTGTCCACTGTTGGTGGCATTATCTTTGGCATCACAGTCCTCTCCAGGATCCTGCTCTGTTGTGTCATCCCCAATGTCAACATGGTATGCCAGTGCAATATTGTGCAGAATGCAGCATGCCACAAAGATTTTGCAGGCCATGTCCAGTGTGTACTGCAGGGCCCCCCATGAGTGATCCAGGCATCTGAACCAGTTCTTCAGGAGTCCAAAAGTCCTCTCAATAACAACCCTGGTGCTGCTGTGGGCCTGGTTGTACTGTTCCTCCTCCTTGGTCTGTGGATTCCATACTGGTGTCATCAGCCATGGCTGTTGTGGATAGCCACTGTCACCTGTGTAAGAATATGGCACAGTTACACACAGTCACATGGCATTGCAGCACTCAACATCCTCATCCTCTGATCCACAGGTTTTGGCACCATGGCTGTCTGTGTTCTGCATCCCCCTCCCCTCGGCAAGCACAGTTCCAATCATGCATGTTGTGAGCTGGCTGGGATGAGCTGTTCATTGCATGGGTCTGTGCAGTGGCATGCCCTCTACTGGCATGTTCCCACTCCCCCACTGACAGATGTGCCTGTGGTTGTTATCCCCTTATTGCAGTGTTGTCAGTGCTAGCCTTGCATGGCTGTCTTCCCCACACAGGGGACTTTTGCATTGTATGGACCTGGTACGGTGTCCCATGTGGGTTAGATGACTAACACTGTGTGGTCTGCCCTACACATACAATCATGATGCACCTCCTATCATGGCCCTTCCCATGCTGCTGTCCAAAAGGCACAGATGTAAGCTCACCTATTAGTCACCCTCCTTGTAGAGCACCACGCTGGATTGCCTCATACAGCCCACTCTGCTTGAATATGTAGGAGTCATGGCAGGATCCCAGATACATAGCCACATCTAGGATGTAACACCAGCTATTGCACATGACCAGTACATTAAGGGAGTGATGCCCTTTCCTGTTCCTGTACATGTCCGGGTCTTGTGAGGGTGCTCGTTTTGCCACGTGTGTGCAGTACATGGCTCCCAGCACATGGGGGAAGTGGGCTATCCCATAGAAGCCCTGCTTCACAGCCACCTGTTGTTCAGGTTCCACAGGGAATGTGATGTGCTGCATTGTCCTCTGCAGCAGGGCTTTGACACACTGTTTGAGGCAGGCTGACATGGTGGACTGTGAAATGCCCACTGTGGCCCCAGTTGGTATCTTGAATGTCCCTGTTGCCAGAAAACACAGTGCTGCAGACACCTTCATTTTCATAGGTATGGGGTTGCTTCTTCACGTACGGGTCTGCAGTTCCCACCTGAGGTCATTACAGTGATCCTCAATGGCATCAGAGGGCAGGCGGTAGCGTGCCAGACACTGCTCCTCTGTGAGATCCCTGTATAATGTTTTCATCCTGGACACTCTGGCTGTGTATCATCTCCATGGCCTGTGTTTTATAGCAAACTCATCAGAACAGCTAATATTCTTCAACTGAAACTACCTCTTTCTGGAAGTTGCAATACTGAACATAGGATTTGCAAGAAAGCGAGTTGTGCTCACAACAGAGGGAGGTGAACCTTACAATTGTCTTTGGTTTGTAGTAGATATTCTGCAGGTGGAGGCTACTTCTAACTGAAAGGTGAAATAAGGAACTTAGAATTATCAGGAAAAGACAGTCTTTCAAGCAACAGAGGGAGGTGGATCTAGCTTTACGTTTGTTACAAGTCTTAAGATTTTCAGTGCAGAAAGAGTTTAAACCCTGGGCTAAGAATTTGTCATAAATCCTGAAATAAGTGCAGGTATAGGATGTGTATTTGACCCAGACAGTGCCCTAGGAGGTGCAAACTGTTTTTTTGTGTTTATCTGTGTGTGCCTTATAAGGCCAGACCAGACTTTGTCAGTCAGTGCTTACATCATAGCTACTTATCAGCCAATAGCTTTGGTAACAGACCTGAGAACATTAGTATTATAAGCAAGTGTTTTATAGCAAACTCATCAGAACAGCTAATATTCTTCAACTGAAACTACCTCTTTCTGGAAGCTGCAATACTGAACATAGGATTTATAAGAAAGCGAGTTGTGCTCACAACAAAGGGAGGTGAACCTTACAATTGTCTTTGGTTTGTAGCAGATATTCTGCAGGTGGAGGCTACTTCTAACTGAAAGGTGAAATAAGGAACTTAGAATTATCAGGAAAAGACAGTCTTTCAAGCAACAGAGGGAGGTGGATCTAGCTTTACGTTTGTTACAATTCTTAAGATTTTCAGTGCAGGAAGAGTTTAAAGCACAGCTGACTTATTTTGGGGCTGACTGCTTTCAGAGCACAAAGCACCAAGCTGTTTTGGGGCTAGGGAGGTTTACCTGTGTCTGACTTGGATGTCTGTATTTTTCTCTGTTTGGTTAGCAGGGTATTTTCTCTGTAAAATTATTGTGTAGGGCATCTTGCTGACAGGAAGGCACTCATCACAGCGGTGGGTCAGAGCTCTTAGATGATTGTTTTGTGAGGGCACAGTTTAGGCTCAACCCCTTCCCACCCTCAACCCACCCACCCCTGGAAATAGTTCCTTTATACCTGGGGTTCTGACATCACTTCCTCAAGAGTGCAAGGTGCATATCACTGTCATATCCTCTCTAGCACACTGCACTGACAATATAAGCATACACATTGTATAATATATATATTTCTATATAACAAACCAATCACACACAAACACACACAAAAAAAGTAGATAAACATTTGGGGAGTAGTGCAATGTAATGGCTGTGGGGAAGCAGTCTTCCGGGAGTCTTTCTGGAGGCTGAGATGCTGCCCTATTTGCAGACAACTCTCTGCCCTGAGGGAGGAAGTTGCCCGTCTTCAGGCCACACTGGACAGTAGTAAGGGAACCTTCTCCCAGACCACACTGGACGGAAGGAAGGGAACCTCCTCCATCCAGGGAGCACCAGAGCCACCACCACTACCTCAGAGGTTGTGAAGAAAGCACAGCAGTTGGACCACAGTGGGCTCAGGGAGGGTGAGAATGGTGGAACAGAGGCACACCCAGTCAGTTGTTCCACTCCACAATCCATACACCATTCTGGGGGAGCATAGCTCCCCTATGGTTGCACCCGCAGAGGAGACTAAGGAGGCTGAGGACAACTGTCACAAGGGAGGCCCACAGGAAGGAGGCACAGGACACCACAAGGAAAGAAAGCAGCTCCTGGTGGGGGACTCAATTATTAGGGGGATAGAACTGGGGGGAGCAGGGAAAACTGAAGTAAGGTGCCTGCCTGGTGCCATGGCTTGGAGGGACAGAAAGTGCATCCTCAGGATCACAAGAACAGCTGCACGGGAGTCTGAGATGGACATCATTGTCCACCTAGGGAAAATGACTTGGCTCAACATGAGATTAGAGCAGTGCAGAAGGACTTTGTAGAATTGGGGAGGGGCCTAAGACAAGTAGCACACACAGTATCCTTCTCAGAGGTGCTGCCTGTCAATGGCATAAGTGAGGCGAGGGTACTTTGCACCATGCAGTTTAATGAATGGTTGAAAAAATGGTGTGAGCACAGCGGTTTGGCTTCATTAGACTGGGGTTCCACCTGGAGGGACACCAGCCTATACTGGCAGGATGGTCTGCATCTGTCCAGGAAGGGAACAAGTCTTTTGAGCAATCGGTTTAAATGCTTCATTGGCAAGCTTTTAAACTAGTCAAGGGGAGGCACTGATAAGCAGCAGGAAAATCCCAGCCTCTCCCTACAAAACAGGGTACTAAATGAGAAAAAGACTGAGGTAGAAAGGTCAGTGGGGGATGCTGCAACAGAAGGTAAAGCCATCAAAAAATGGAGAGCAATGAGTACCAATGCCCGTAGTCTGAGTAACAAGCTTCCTGAATTAGTGGCTAGTGGCCTTGATGGAGGAGGAACATCTGGATATCGTGGCAGTCACAGAAACATGGTACACACAAAACCATGACTGGGATGTAAACATACCATGATACACTATCTACAGGAGGGACAGGGAGGGTAAAAGAGGAGGGGGAGGAGGAGCTCTTTACATAAGGGAAGGAATCAAAGCAACAGAACAAAAGGGAAAACTGGGAGGAGGAGAAGAAGCACTGTGGGTAAATTTGGAGACCGGCAATGGCACCACAATCCGCACAGGGGTTGTATACAGACCCCTTCTATGGGAGGAAATGGACAAGGAAATGATAGAAAGTATACTTAGAATGGCAGAAAAAGGAGATATTGCTGATGGGTGATCTGAATATGCCAGATGTTAACTGGAGTGCAGTTGCAACAGCCACTTAAGAGTGGGTTATTCTAGATGCCCTACAGGGGCATGCCTTAGACAACTAGTATTGGAGCCCACCGAGAGGGAGCAATCTTGGACCTGGTTCTCTCAAATGGAGATGAAGAGAGGATCACAGATGTAGAATGGGTAGCCATCTGGGAACTAGCGACCATCGAACAGTATGGTTCACAATAAACACAGCAATAGAGTCAAGCCATACAAAGGCAAAAGCACTGGACTTTAGGAGGCTGACTTTATCAAAATGGGTGAGTGCCTAAGGAAAGCACTAGCAAATGGGCAGGAAGGAGGGGTGGAAGAACAATGGGGAATAATAAAAACTGTCATCACAGAGGTAACAAACCTTTGTGTGAAGCAAATAAACAAAACAAAACGATGTAAGAAACCACTATGGTTCTCAAAGGAAGTGGCAGTGAAGGTTCAAAAGAAAAAGAAAGCATTCAGGAAGTACAAGGAATCACAGAAGGAGCAGGACAGAGAACTGTATCAGTTAAAGCAAATGGAAGCTGGGAAGGCAGTCAGAACAGCCAAGGCCCAAACTGAGGAAAAGATAGCCAACTCAGTTAAGAAGGGCAATAAACCTTTATAGGTACATCAGGAGCAAAGGAAGACTACGGGAGGGATAGTGAGGCTTATTAAAGGGAGGAGGGTGGCAGAGGGTGACTATGAAAGGCAGAGATACTAAACAAATATTTTGCTCAGTATTTACAAAGGAAGATGGGGAGGTACCTAAAACAAACAGTAGAAACACTCTGGATACAGAAGTTGATACCAGCCCATTTATAGAAGAAAGGGTTCTGAAAGAACTCTTAAAACTGAAGGTGGACAAAGCAATGGGCCTGATGGGATTCATCCCAGAATTCTAAAGAACTAAGGTAGAAATAGTGACACCACTGACTACCCTCTTTAACAAATCATGGGAGGATGGGGTGGTACCTGAGGACTGGAGGAGGGGATGTGATTCCCTTCACAAAAGTGGGAGCAAGGCAGAAGCAGGAAACTACAAACCTGTTAGTTTAACCTCAGTGGTAGGGAAATGATGGAATCACTTGAAGGAAAGAATTGTTGAGTATCTAGAGGCCAGAGGGCACAGGACCCAAGGCAGCATGGATTCACAGTGGGAAGGTCATGCCAGACAAATCTGATAGATTTCTTTGACTGGGTGACCAAAGTAGTAGATCAGGAGGGGCTGTGGACATGGCCTACCCAGACTTTAGCAAGGCATTTGACACAGTCCCACACAAAGATTAATATACAAGTTAGCCAGCCTGGGAGTGGGTCCCAAGATGACAGCCTGGGTAAAGAATTGGCTGAGAATAGAACACAGAGAGTAATAGTAAATGGAGTCACTCTGAAGAAAGGGGGTTACTAGTGGGGTGCAGCGGGGTTCAGTATTAGGACCAGTCTCTTCAATGTCTTTATAGCGACATTGCAGAGGGACTGGAAGGAAAAGTATGTCTCTTTGCAGATGACACAAAGATCTGCAACAGAGTTGATGCACAAGGTGGGGTGGAAAGGATGAGAAGGGACTTGGCAAGGTTAGAGGAATGGTCAAATGTATGGCAGCTTAGATTCAATGCTAAGAAGTGCAAGGTAATGCACCTGGGAAACAAAAACCCAGGGGAAGAGTACACAATGGGGGTGAGATACTAACAACAACAAAAATGGAAAGGGACCTGGGGGTAGTCATATCAGATGACCTAAAGGTGGGCAAGCAATGTGAGAGGGCAGAAAGGAGGGCTGGGGAGATACTGGGATGCATAGGGAGAGGCATCACCAGTAGAAAACAGGAAGTTATTCTCCCTCTGTACAGACAGCTGGTGAGACCTCATCTGGAGTACTGCGTGCAGTTCTGGAGACCCAGTCTCCACAAAGACATAGACAGGATGGAAGCTGTCCAGAGGAGGGCAACTAAAATGGTGTAGAATCTGCACCAGAAGACATATGAAGAGAGACTTAAAGAGCTTAATATGTATAGCTTCGAGGAAAGGAGGGAGAGGGGGGACATGATAGAAACTTTCAAGTACCTCAAGGGAATCAACGAAGTCCAAGAGGGTAACATCTTTCAAAAAAAGAGGCATGCAAGAACAAGAGGGCACAATTTGAAGATGGGGGGGGGCAGCTCAGAGGTAATTTAAGGAAGTATTTTTTCACAGAGAGGGTTGTGGATGCATGGAATGGCCTTCCGAAGGAGGTTGTGGAGTCAAAAACAGTGGTGGAATACAAGCATGCATGGGACAGTCATAAGGCAATTCTAGGGGGTGGGGTAGGAAGAAGTAGGCTGCTGGTTAACTAGGATCTGCAGCTTATCCATTAGGTAGGGAAATGGGCAGACTGGGTGGGCCAAGCGGTCCTTATCTGCCATCAAATTCTATGTTTCTATGTTTCTATCCTGGGAACAGGACCAGCATTTTGTGCCTGCTGCCACTGTTGAGCTTGCTGCCACAGCTGTTGGGCACACTGGTGGTATAGTCATAGTGCCAAGCGTATGGTCAATAGGGCTACTAGCCCAGGCTTCTTCATCACTGTCACTGCACTGTTGCTTCTCCTGCACCTCACTAGTGACTCTCAGTGCAGGCCTCATTGCTAGGCCCATTCATATCTGCTTTAGACCAGCTCTTCCCTAGTCTAGCAGATGCATCTAATGTTGGATGCATCTTCGTGTCCTTGCCTTTCTAAAATCCCAGTTTGGGACCTGTGGTGGCTGGCTATGTCAAATTGGGCTTGCATCGGTGCATTTTGCATTGTGTAGATGCAATTTGCATTTGCTTTTAGACGCAACCCATGTTCAGTCGCAATTTGCTCTTGGACACATTCCACCTGCGCTGTATGCAATGCACGTTCTAAATTTGCATTCAGCGCAACTCAGGACACAAATTGTGTTTTGAGTCCAGTTTTGCAGACTCATGTTGCTTGCGTCACTCTAAGTGCTTTGAAAATCAGGCCCACAGTGTCAAATAATGATGAAAGTACAGATTAAAGGTCGTGGTTGAAGAATGGGCGTTGTCTGAGTAGTGATGCCAGACCAGAGAGGGCTACAGTTTTGACCTAATGATTTTAAGGCAGGTTTAAGGTAAAGGGGCAATACAGCTGAGCGAATCTTCTTCCAGTGCTATTGTGCTGGGATATTGCCATGGGTTTCCATGGTCCTCAGCCAATTAGGTTCCTAGATTCTTTCTACTCATTTCATAATTACAAATATTGCTGGTGGAGTTGAGGGTCTCATGGAAAACCGGGGAAAATGAATGGATGCCATGGCCACCAGTCCACAAATGGAAATCAAGATGAGGGTTGAGTGGGTGGGTGCATAGCAATGGTGGTAGCACCATATCACCAGGGTGCTGTTCATGGCACAGCACCATGCAACAGCCGCTGTGCCCTGAATTGTCACTGCCCACAGATCATCAGGTTTGTCCCCATTAAGATCTGGATTAACTAATTTCAATTTAGTGCTGAGCAACATTGTCAGTGGCTGGCACTCCACCCCTGTGAACGCACTCTGACTTTGACATGGCAACACAGTGGGGTGACTCTACTCGGCACCGGTATGTGTCCTGTTTAGCACCCCCACTCTTTTGGATGATAATGGATGGGTCCCTTCATCTTTCATACTTGTTTTGTGCTCTCAAAATCTAAAAGCAAAAAAAGAAAGTTGCACTGTTTTGGAATTTGATCTGAATTAAAAAGGAGGTTGGGCAGCATGGCTTGACAGCAAATCGTAGCAGACGATCCTTCATAGAGTTAGCGAGGGACTGAACCTATTTCATAGATAAAATAACACTGGATAGTTTTTCTTCAAAACTTTCTTTTAAAAAAAGCACAGAACCTAATAGTACAATGTCAAGGATAGGTAAACCAAGAAATGCAGCAGCACCTACTGATTTTTTCAAGCCAAAAACATCTCAGCCACAAGACAGCAGGCCTCAACAGCAAGATGAAGCCTCAGGAGGAGGTGCTTCAGGCTCAGATGAGATGTCTCTCAAGAGAGTGAACTCACTTCACAAAGCTTGTTAAAACAATCCAGGATATGGACAAAAGTTAAATGCCCTGATCCCCGTAAGCACTCTGGAAACTTGGGTACCTGGAATTGAGCAGAGGTGCAGTGGGCAGAAAGCTCATTCTCAAGTCAACAGATGCAATTACCAAATTAATTAAAGAGAATTCCTTGCTTAAACAAAGATTGGAAAATGTTGAGAATCAAACCAGGGAGCGTAAGATTTGAGTCATCCATCTCCCTAAACAGGCTGAGGTTGAGGACCCACTGAACTTTGTAAAAATGATGCTACCACAAATCCTGGGACTGTCTTAAGAGGATCCTCCCTTGGTCCTGGAAAAAGAAAACATACAGACCTCACAGAGCCATGATGATTGGAGCAGGGCCATGGACCCTGCTGGTGGTTTATATTGGGACTGAAGTCTGGGACATGATTTTAGACTTGGCCAAGAGAAGGAGACAACTCTGATATGGAGGAGTGCAGTTTTTACTATTTCCTGATCTTTCCTACTCCCCAAGGTAGTGTAGGAAAGCATTCGATAGGGTGCAGGCCTCACTACGTGCCCTTAAGATCCAACACCAGCTTCTCAGCCTGGCTAAACTGAAAGTAGTGCAGAATGGCCACACATATCTATTGAATGATCCATCTGATGCCAGTAAGTTGTTAAGCTGCATAGCAGCTGAAATGGCCAGGATAGAAGAAGCTTTATTGAAAGAGGAAGAAGTGGGAGATGAGTAATTCCTTTGGGCCATATGTGACTTGAACTATGTGAGTATCCCCTGCAAAACCCTTCTTTTAAGTGGGACTGATGGAAAGATTTTGATTTTTAAAAATTCAGTGGCATAAAAGAACCCCCAATGTCTTCTTAAGCTGTGGTGCTCACTTCTCCCAGACCCCTCTAAGAGATATTTCAGTTATGTGGGGAACTTGATGATTTCATAACATTAAGACTTTTTATTCAATTGTGAGGTATTGATCTGTTTGTCTACTTTGATCCATTGCATGCCATTGTGGTTAAATAGTTGACTTTGTCTATATGTTATGATAGGCACTTATTCCACACTTAGATGTGTTGGAGGTGGGACAAATCACATGGTGGAGTAATGGTGATGTTTCCTTTTTTCTATCCTCACCATGATCTGATTTTCCCACGCAGTGCGCACCCTCTAGCCAGCATCTCTACCGTAGACAGTTTATTTGCCGAGGACCTTTCTAACATGTTAAGATAAATGGATACCATATACAGTACTTTCTTAACAACGGCACTTTTATTACTATGGGGGAAATTTGGGGGCATGCTTACAATGCTCACATGGGGTCCTGTTGCTACAAACCACCGTGTGGACAGCATGATTCCCTAAGATGTTTCTTTTTCTTGGCTGAAGTCAAGTAGTTGCATCCTGAAATTAGGACTTATGCTCATCCTTGAGGTAACTGGTCATTTGCAGTCTTCCTGTTTTGGCACATGTTGGATATTGTACGGCATAAAGCCACCTTGGTAAACATGGAATCACTTCTAGTATTATCCTTTAATATTATCCCTGTATTGCTCTGTGCTGTAGAAAGCTATGGCTTTTTTGTACTTGAATTAATTGTGTTGTATGGTACTTTCCCTAATGTTGTATCTTAAGGGAGGGTGTCAAACATTTTCCTTTGTAAAAGAATGATTACTGATGATCAATTCATATATCCTTCTGTGCATTGCTGTATTGTAAGTTTTTGTCTGAAACATATGAAAAGTTTAAAAAAAAGAGGGTAGTGGCACTTACATGCAGCCAAACAGTGTTGGAAAGATAAATAGATGGAAATGTGTTGCCCTTACTTAATCTGTAGGAAGCTATTCAAACATAAGACAATATCCCAGAACGCCAAGAACTACTATGCAAAAATTCAAAATTAGAACTCCACATTTGAGAGTTAAAAAAATTATTGCTTATATCATTATTTTGGCTTGCCAAACATATTTCAGTTTTCTAGACAAAAAAATTAGTTGCAATCATTTTGGTTTGTTTACATTTCAAGTGGTTTCCCAGTTTACCTTCAGTGTACCTGCTGTAATTGTCCCCTGACTACTGTAGTGAGATTCTCATTAATTTTGTGTTAGACACACTTACTAGGAATCACTGTACTAAATTTGTTGCATAACAGTGACTGACTAGCCCAATTGTCAGTGCCAATAAAGCTGCATCATCAACATACTCCTAAATCTTGAGTCACTGTAACAGTGTGGAAAATGCAGCCAAATATCACATAGAACATGTGCATTAGGGCCACAAGAAATAGCTCTTGTCTCACTCCTGTTTTCGTATCAAACTAATGATGATGTCTCACCTCTTGGCCCTGCACATGCTTGTTTTCTTTTGCATAGCACTCAGTTATATGTATAATCTTGCTCTGCTTTTCAGAGCAGGACTAGAAAGATGCTGGGGGATAATTCCGGGTAAAGCAGTACAAGTAGGGGTGGTATTCCTACTGATTGCTGTGGGTGTGTGTCCGTACTCAGGTTAGAAAGACATAGATAGATAGATAGATAGATAGATAGATAGATAGATAGATAGATAGATAGATAGATATGACAGACAGACAGATAGATAGACAGACAGACAGACAGACAGAGAGATAGAGAGATATAGACAGATAGACAGATAGTGCCATCCCTATGTTCCATGTATGTACAATATAAAACAGCCATAAAAACAAAATAAATATGGAAATAAGAACAGGAAATATCAGGGATACATAATTGAAACTTCTTTAATGCGCATAGTGTTGTATTGGCTTGTAAAAAGAGATGAGTCTTCATGTGTAGTTTAAAACTATCCTCAGTGGAAGCAGAGTGGAAATTTCAGGGCAGAGCATTCCACAGTCTGGGTCCTGAAATTAGAAATGATCTATCACCAGAAGATTTTAACTTGTTCTTCAGAACTGATAACAAAAATTGAGAGATATTGTGGTCCTAATCTGCTCAAGGCCTTATAAACCAGAAATAAAACCTAAAACTCTATCCACCATCTTATAGGTAACCAGTTCAGGGCTGTGCTCTGACCTTAGTACCAGTCGACTGATGAGCCATTGCATTTTGAAGAAGCAAACCACACGTATTTAATTGCACAATGGCCTAGGTAGAGTACTTTACAGTAATATACTGTAGGTATAAGGTAACAAAAACCTGCACTAGTGTTATCAAATCATCCCTGTCAAGACAAGGACTCAACCTGGAGATATTCCTCAGATGACAAAATCCAGTCCTAATGACAGAAGATACCTGAACATCAAGCATCTACTGACCATCAAAAATGAGATCCAGGTTGCCAACTATCTGTCTAGCCCCAAGCCTAACCCTGTTGAAGATGGGTAGGTTAAGGTTATCTTCCACAGTTGACCAGAGATGAGCTGGGCCCACCAGTTTAACAGCTCTGTCTTGCATAGACTGAGCCTCAACCAACTAGCAGCCATCCAGTCTATGGTTTCCATTAAACAACCCTCCAGCTACTTCATTATCTCACCATGACAGGGTACATACTACAGCTGAGTATCATCAGCTTAGCAATAAAAACAATGCTTGTATCTTTCGATCACCACTCCAGTAACAACATGTACAAAGCAACTAACAATGGGAACAAGACAGAGCCCTGGGAGATGCATCAACTTGAGTTTAGTTATTGCCATGCAGCAGAAGGTTGCAACAAAATGGGTCCAATGTCTTTTCCATCATCATTATACTTTATTACTGTTTCTCATAATTCCATAACTGCTTATTTGCCTCAATGCTTAATACCATACTTAGTCACATACTAGCTTTAGGTTGACAAAATAGCTGCAGAGGTCTTTTATGAATTCATAGCTCTTCTCTATCACTCACTCATCTTGGTGATCTGGTGGCCACAGCCCCTCCCATGTCTGAAACTGCCTTGTTACTCACTCATATCTCTGTCTAGCATTCTAGTAATTAGACTAAGCAGTACACTAATAAACATATTGCCTACCAAGGTCAATAGCCTTATTCCTTCAGCACAACTGTGTTACTCTTACTGCCCTTCTTGTGCAGGGGCATGGCAGTAATAAATCTCCAACCTTTGGTATCGTGTCTGATCTTCACAACCAGCCAATGCAGTCAGCCAAGCCATGTTTATATTGTAGAATTCTCCTGATAAATTATTAGGTCTGGAAGCTTTTTTATGTCTCATTTGTCTGACAGCTTTCTTGACTTTGTCAAGGATGACAGCTGCACTCGTGCTTATTTCACCATGTTTCTTTTAGTCTGTTTTACTGTTGTGTGGCTCTCCTGTTGTTTCTCACTGTTCATCAAACTGTCTCCACTGCTCTAATGTCATGCTTCACTTGAATTGGATGTTAGCAAACAACTTCTTGAAATCAGAACATTTTGCTACAGACTCCCATATCCTCAGCCATAAATTCCTAGTATTTCTTCCTTTTCTCTCTGAGCATTTGTCTAGACATATTCTTTTTTCTCTTGAGCTAAGGCTCTGTGTCCCTTTTACTTGATCTCTTTATCTTTAACTTATAGCTACTCTTCAGCTCTTGAACTCTTTCTGCATACAAAATAGTTTCTTCCCAGACCTAAGAAAGCTTTCAAAAGTCTTTGTATCCATCATGGTTCTCTGCCAATATTTTGATTACTTTTTCAGTGCTGTAATAGTGGAAGGAGGTGGTCAAAATGATATAAAACAGTAGATGTGACTGAAAAGAGTAGCTTTTGACAACCTTGACAAAACGTGCATGGCTATTAGCATCAAGGTAAAATTTGGGATGTGCCATACAGTACAGGTTACACTATTTGATCCGAAGTCTGGACTCTCAGCAAGATATGGTAGTGACCAGAGTTCTGGGTGCTTTTAACACTATATATCCAGTAAGTATAACAATAATGTAATTCATTTTAAAGAATAAAAATAGAGTGCTGCATCAGCCTGTGAGCTGCAAACACACCAACAGGATTTAATTAAATGCACTCTGAAATAAGACAATCATTGCAATTGGCATGTTGATGATTAGGTTTTCTGCAAGGGTAATCTACAGATAAAAACTGAAACCTAAACATCTTAGTTACTCTATAACTAAGTTTATTTCTTCTTAGATCATTCCTGATGGTGGTCAAAACATTAAGAGTGTTCAATATATTTTTAAGTGATCCTGTAGCAGGGTTGCCAACTTTGTTGATTGCAACAAAAAAGAAGGGTGGTTGCCATCTCAGCAGGAAGTTAATGAAAGACAGGGTGTAGACATGTTAACCAAGTGGGCAGAAAACTGGAAAATGAACTTCAGTCTTGAAAAATACCGAGATATGTAGCTACTGCAGTTAAGAAGATTACAAAAGTAAAATGTTACCCAAGAAACACAGATATTGCCAAACTTCAACAAGAAAAGGGCCTGTGGGAATGATAAGCAGCAATTTAGAATGTGGGGCAACTTGCTGGAGCAGCAGTGAATAAACTCAAGGCTTACATGTACATCAAGAGAAACATTGCAAGAAGATAGAATTATATTATAATGACACTGTATTGATTACTGGTAGGACCCCAGCTCTAGTTTAGCTTTCAGATCTAGTCCCCTATCTGAGGACAAATGATGGTAGGATTAAACCAATGCAGCACAGTGTGACCAAAGTGATTGACAGCGTGTGTAAAGATTTTCAGGAGCTTTATAAGAATATGAGTGAGCAAGGCACTGCCACAAGTAGTCTGCTAGAGGGTTCTTTATTTTGGGTTCATGGTGCACTGTTCACACAACATTCACAAGCTGCAGTTTGTCTACGGCATGAAGAGAGTTCTAAAACACCAGAGTTAACATATCTTCTCCTTAGAAGCAACCTTGTAGCCAGCAAATAAACTTTCCCTCTGGGAAACAGAAACTAGTGCTATCCTGAAAACTGTTTCACAGGGCAACAGAAAAAAATTCAACAGCTTACTTCAGTGGTTGTTGCCTATAATGGTTTATTTCTTTATTTTTAAATTCAATATTTCAAGTATTGTATTCATTAACTTTTAAAATCTAAATTTCCCCTTATACATATTTCTCTGAATATTAACTGTACCCCCATTAAACAAGGAACATCCTAATTCCATAATGCAAAGGCTATGCCTGCAGTTCAATGGATGGGAGCTGCCCACCATGCCCCCTGCATGAGCTACTTAAGTCAACTTCTTCCAGCCTCACTCAGAAGCACTGTTTCTTGGCTGCAGTCAAAGGCTCTGTTGGGGCTCTGCCCACCTCCCCCCACCCCCATCTCCCCAAGTTTGTCTTTTTCTTTGTGTTTTTGGTTTCTGTTTGGTTTGTGCCTCCAGCAGTTTTCTAGGTTACTATTTTGTATCTCTATGTTCCCAACTGCAGTTCTGTTCTCATGTCACTCCTTGTTTCTTTCTGTTTTGGTTCTTGTGTGTTTCTAGTTTTCACATTCAGTCTCATATCATGTCTAGTTTATTTATTTTTTTTATATTTTTTTATTTATTTGGTTATTTGGAAAATAACCTTTGAGCCAAGGCTCTTTTACAAAGGTTCCACATCATGTGAAGAGAGTATAGACATTCAATCAAGAAGGTTACAGAGTTTTAGGACATTTGAGACACTAAACAGCACAACAATCAGGAAAAGGTTATAGAGTTTCTTAGACATTTAAAACACTATACAGAATATGAACATCAACTTTAGTTGATTACACGTGCAGGTAAGGTGCGGAGGCACTAGAGGTTCGGTTAGGTTGGGCAGAGGGTCAGCAAGGACAGGATTTTGGTAGAGGAGGAGGGGAGGCCTCTAGTAAAAGTGGCCAAAGAGGCAGGGCTGAGGCCAGGGAGTCAGAGACCCATCCTAACATGGAGATGAGGGAAGGGGGGAGAGGGGGTGAGGGGTGTACAGGAGTAGCCCCTTAGAGTGATTCAGAGGCATTGTCAAGGAGTGTGTGGAAGGGTGGCTTATGTCTTGTGCTGAGAATAGTTGCTGTTAGCATAGCCAGGTCTGGTCATCCAGAGTCTATCAGCTGTTGGAGAATAGACTAGTGCTATCCTGAAAACTGTTCCACAGGGCAACAGAAAAAAAATCTACAGCTTACTTCAGGAGTTGTTCAGGTGCACACAGAGCTGTCATTTGATGTCTCCATCAGTTATTCATCCTTGCCTAAATTTTGTTTCTCATTGAGCTCGTGGCTATTAGGTTTTGCAATACGCATCCCACTATTCCTGCACCTGGATGCATGCAAGCTTCAACCATAGCATGGCTTCCAGGAATCTCCTCCTTCTATGCTGATGGTCTCACTCTGTTCCCTTGTAGTCTGCATCTTGATGGTGGGACCCTCAACTCAGCTTTCCATCTCTTTCTGGTCTTCAGGTGAGAATGTCATACACTTTGGAGGAAGCTTTGGCCATGTAGATCAACTCAGCGGCAACTCTTTATGTAGCATTAAGACTTCAGTTGCCAGTGGGTGGGGCCACTAAGTCCATGGGGGCTCCTTTAGCTGTGCAGACCATGTTAGCAGCACGTTTGAAGGCTGTTACCTCCTATGGCTGCCTAAGGTTCACCTGGTCTCTACCTACTTCCCTTCCTCTGCCCGCCAAGGGCCTGACTAATACTGTATGTCTTAAGGGGTTGGCTTCCTCTGTAGGCTTCCCCTTGGTGGATGCCAAATGAGTGCCTTTCAGAGGTCGTAGATATCCTGCACTTTCCATGGGGGGCCTCCTTCACAGGGAACATCTGCAGCTGCAGAGATCAGCTTGCAGCACCCCCATGGCATTCCCATTGGAGGGATGGAGTGAGAGCCCTTCCTCTAGAGAGCTCCTTAATCTGGGTCTCTAAATTAGGGTAGCTGAGCTGTCACTAATTTTATCCCCAGCCTGAAGGAAAGGTGACCAAAACACCAAGGTGTCCACATATGACAGTCAGCAACACATTTGTTCAGATACCTTCAGACTATGAACAACACTGCACAGGCATAACTCCTCATTGAGTTGCATATGCCCACTGAATGAAGAAGACAATGATTCATGTAATGCTGTAAGCATTAAGAAACATTAGCTGTAAATTTTGGTTAGCCCAGAAAACACTTTGAAGTCTCCAGTAAATGTTTATTTTGGGAAACGTTTTTAGCAAAACTGTGAGTTAAAATCTTAATTGGCACTGAACAAAGTCTTTCAAGTAATCTGGGCCCTAATGTGCCAGTCAGTCCCTCTTGTTGCATGAGCGGGAGGTTGGACTGAGCAGGAGCCCGCGGGAACTCAGTTCAACCACCTCTTAAAATGTGGGGTTGTATGACAGCTTCACCACCCCTGTAATATTTCTCCATTGACTACTATGGGGGAGCTCCACCACCTAGGAATGGCAGTTCCACCATCTTCCACCACTTAAACATTCCCAATTTGGCAACTGGGCATGAGGTATCAACTGTATGGTTCCTCTTGGTTCTTGGGCAGATAAAGAATCCAGCTGGGCATGTTGTGCAGTATCAGCAGGATGAGAAAAATGGTAAATTTTCCCTGGTGGCAAGCAATGGAAAAATTGGACTTCTAGAAGCACTCCAGGTAGTTAGAAAGTGAAATTTGAAGAATTCCAAATTATAATTGATGTATTGTCCCATTCGTACCATTAGCACCATTTGGCGTCAGAACCATCCATTCCTTAACCTGACCCAAAATGGCGGCATCAGATCGAATGAGTTAAAGATTTGTACTTTGTGCATCATACTGTAAGATGTCTTGGGTGTGTTGTCAGCAAGATGCACCTCAAAAAAAGATAAATATGTATCTGTCTGTCTATGTGTCTGTCTTACCAAGGTAGTCAAGATGTGGCTACCAGGAAAGCAAAGTGGAAATGAGGTTGACCAAAAAGGAGATGCATTGTAATAGCACCTAGCAGAAATTGTGAAACAGAAATAAAAATCAAAAACCAGAGGGAAAAGGTATAAACTAGGAATTCATGGAGGAGGACTGACCAAGGGGGATTAGACACTGTGCAAAACAGAAGGACGTCTAACTTGATTATTGTTTATTTTCTGATGGCATCTTACTACTTATTTGATGGTCCTTACAGTATGTACTATATAGGAAAACATCTTAGTGGAGAGCTGCTATCATACCACAGAAGAAAAATTGCAGCTTTTTAAGTTTTGTTTTCATTTGCAGGCACAAAGAACATAAATCAGGCATCTAACATTTATCAGCAGTTGTGGGATATGGGTTGGTAAAGCCCTTTTAGATTGTGAATGGGTATAACAATGAATGGAGGGCAAGTATGACTTGTATGATGACCCCTATAAAAACTGGCTTTGTATGGCCACCAACCTTGTAATTCTCATCTGTGCAGAGGTCATGAAAAGGGTGCATCATGAAGAATAAGATATATCCTACAGCTGTGCATTCATTAAATATGGTGGGTGGGAGTTTTAAATGTGTGGACACAGCAATTGCATCTATATTTTGGGTGCATGCTGCATTCAAGCAGAAGCATCCAGATGTCTGTGTCCCATTCACAGATGCTTGGATGCATTTACAATATTTCTCACAGTTTACAGCAATTTCTGCTGAGGCTGCGGGACTTGCAGCTGTTTGTTGGATGCAGGTGCAGAATTCCAATCAGAATGTTAAAACATTTTTTTGTGGTCTGATTTCTCAGGCAGAATTCTGCTCTCAAATCTATGAAATGGATGCAGGGTGCTGAACATGTCACCCAATATTTTATATATGTTCATAAGCACATGAAATGAGTGCTGACTATGTTGGTGCACAGAACTTTGGCCCAAGCATGTAAATTGGCTGTCTATGTCTGTTGACCATATACAAACTTATACTGGAACAGGTAATCATGCACTCTCTTGCCATGATCTGGCCCATTTTGGATATCAACTAGTCTCATCTTCCAATGATAGAAACATAGGAAAGTGACAGACAGAAAGACCTTCATAGTCCATCCAAGCTGTCCCAAGATTGCCTAATTGCACATGCTCTAGTCTCTGTCCTCCCTCCCACATACCCCCATCCCTCTCAATCCACTTCTTATCTGATAGCTCCATATATGCTTCCTACTTTCTATCAAATCCAGCTATTGTCTTTGCTCTCCCAACCTTGTCAGGAAGACTGTTCCACCCATCCACCACCCATTCTGTGAAGAAATAGTTCCTAATGTTTTCATTTCAACCTTCCCCCTCCCCCTTAAGTGAATGCACCCTGGTGTATACACTGAGCTGGATTCATGAAGCATTTTGGGACTAAGTCCCACTCCACAACTCCAGTTGTGGACTGAAATCTCTGCAGCTGTGGAGATTAGTATCCACAGTGCCCCAAAACTGTGGAGATGTTACACTGGGTCCTACTGGCCATAACATTTATCTGCAGCTGTGGGAACTTCCAAGGAAACACCACCCGCAAGCTGCTGTAATTCGTGGAACTGGTTGTAAACCAGCTCTACCTTTGTGAATACCGCAGCAGTGGGAAAAACTGTGGATCTGCAAATGGCAACCCACTTGCATTGGGTTTTTCCCACAGCTGCAGAAATTTCATGATCTTTGAATCCAGCCCACTGTTTCTTACTTTGAACAGGCATGCTGTGTTCACTCTCTTGGACTCTTTTAAGAACCTGAAGATCTGCCATGTGAAAAGATCTGAAGAAACAGATTTTCCTTAGGCTCAGACACAGTCCTGCATTGCTATGGTGGTACTACCTTAATATGAGTAATCACAGTACTTTATCAGTGGCTTTGCTAAAGCCATGAGAATGCTATCAGTATATGCAAAACAGTATTGTCATAAAGGTAGTTTTTCAGATAAAAGATAAAGCTTTCTTGCCCAAGTGCTAAGGTTTTTGTTTTACATGCAGAAACTGGTGCAGACATTCTGAGTAGTATTGTATTAAAACAGAGTATCCATAACTGTTTGACATTGGAAAGGGACATGGACTGGCATTTCATTCACCAGGGTAAAACAGAATTTTCCTGGTGAAACTTGAGTTTAATGTTCAGTTTACTATTTCAAAAAGCTACAATCCAAACACATAACTGTGGAAGCACCACATGGCCTCCAGTATCACTTTGGTAAGCTATGTACAGTATGTAGGGGAAAATCCATACACTGTTTTAGTGATAAGTACTCACAGAAGTCAAACTATTATACTCATCTTTTTGTTGGTATTTCAAGATTGGAAGAAGCAAACTGTTAAACCATTAACCACACCACTTGACCCTGGAAAAGCATTCCCTTTAATGTGATTATTTTTAGCTTCTGGATGGCAAAAGAAAAACAGCTGCTACATTAACAGACAAAAAAATTAAATAAAACCTTGCCTCCATCACGCTAAAGCAATGAAGCTAGTCCTGCTCTTGTTCACAAAAGCTGAAAGCAACATGCATTACGCTCAAACTTTCAGTGTGCCTCATTTCATGACTTCCATCAACTGATCTCTCAATTTCCAAATAAACAAATCAGCCCATGACAGTTTAAGGAAGTGGAATATTCCACAGTCTTGTAGTCAGTAGTGACTTTCAGTAAGGGCAGTAATTTGACATGCTTGGGTAACACATATAGAACTAGAAAAGAATGTGTTTATTCTTAGAGCAACCAATAGTCTTTAAGAACATTTCCAAAAATAATCTTTTATTATATTTTGAAATCTATAACATTTAAATTGTCATAGAAACCTAAGCAATTTTTTGTGTATAAATTAAAGCCTGGAGTCTGGTCAACATGGTCCCAATGACACAGTTCTCCTGTGTCACTCTGTGGGCTGGATTTTTAAAGGTCAGGGAATGTCACACGGTGCTTGTGTCAAACAGAAATGATGCTAGGGGCACACTGCGCCAGATCACGAATCATTCGCAATTTTAGAATGCTGCTTGTGTCTAAAGCAGGGTTGCCTGCACCAGAGTGGCTTGCATCAGACTTGTAGTAAACCGCAGGCTGTGCCATGGTGGACAGTGTCTTGCAAAACAAAAAAGCTGAACCATCCCCTTTTCTGGTATTCTGCATGCCTGCAGGACCCACCAGCGGTTAGACCAGTCAGAACTGGTCTAACAGCCTTCTGCATTGACATGCCACTCACAGCAGAGAGGCAGACTGGATTAGAGAACCCCACATGACTCGGTGCTGCATGACACACCAACTGGGGAACACCGTCCTGCTGTCCTCTGTCCCAGAGAATAGCACCAACAGCCACCAGAGGTATGCCCATACAGTACATGGCAGTACTGTACTATGATTGCACTGCCAGGGCTGGGAAGGGTACAATGTGCCACATGGTGATTACAGGGTCATCCAGCCACTGCAGAACCAGTGTAGGGTGTGGTGGGGGCACTGTCTCCCAATGTCTTGGACAACACATGACAAGCTGTAGCAAGAGTACAGGACACCTGGCACTAGGACAACAGGTATGTGTTGTGACACCTGGCACTGGGACCACAAGTATGTACAGTTGCATGCACAAACTGTGATACAGGCATTGATGTGGACCACAATGTTTCAACAGTGCTGGGTACCATAGTATCACTGTATGTGGTCAGTGTACATCACTGTGACTCACAGACTACAGGTCTGACCCTTGCTGTGTCTGACAGCCACCCTACCATCACAGGTACTCCCCTTTCCAGCTGAGTCACAAGGCAGACCTGAGCACAGACTGCTCAGCTGCTACGTCCTCTGCTCAGTTCTCTGCTGCTGCAAATATGCTACCTGTGTGGCAAGGACTGTGAGATGTGTGCTGTCACTGTGTGTGGCCATTGTGGCCACAACTACACATCACAACCCTGGTGCCCCACTGCCATCTGGAGTGCTCTTCCACTGGTACAACACTTCTATCTCCCAGTCTGCCGCTGTATGGCCTACAAACACCTGTAGGTTGTGGGGACCATACCAATGTGGCTGCAATCTTTGACAGTGTGTGGCACCCTCCATGGTGATACACAGGGTAGTGATCCAATACAGGTGCCCATGGTGACCCATATCTTGGGGTGTGCCTGGCTGTGATTATGCGATCCATGGCATATGGCCTGACAGGTGGGACTGGCTACTCACCCCAGGACAACCACACCACTCATGGCCCACAGTAGATGCATTCTGGTCCTGTACCTTCCAACACCTCCGATCGTCCGAGCCTGCCATCATTCTCCTACAAGGCATGTATGTGCATGGGAGTGGGGCATGTCGTCCGCCATTGGTTGTGCCGCCACTTCGACCAAACCCATCTGTTGTGTCTAGTGTTGGACACAGCACCACCGGGACCTCACTTGTACCAACATCCAGTGCAGGTCCATGGCACACCAGGCTTTGCTGCAACTGGGATGTTGAGCACCTCTTGGGCCACTCTACAGGCCTTTCAAAATGTGGCCCCATATCTATAAACGATGATATAAAATAAATGACAGGACTTTAAAAATTGTGAGTCATTTTATAGTTTTTTTTTTATATCGATATGAAATATCTTTTTTTTATATTACAATATGGTGCTGTAGTAATAATGCATTGATATATCTACTTAGATGATTCCAAACTTTCATTTAAAAAAATAAATTTCTCATCATAATGGTTCCAAAGTTATGACATTTTAAAGAACTTATCTTTTGAAAGCTCTAACTTTGGAACTGTTTGGACTAGAAATTTACAGGGGCCCCATATAATATAATGAACACATATGGGTCCATATGATTTGTTCATAATAGAGAGGGCTCATTATAAGTAGGAAGTGCCTTTTCATGAGTGGCAATGTAATTTTACTCCCAGTCAGGTCCTCACTAAACACTCCATGGTAATAAATACAATAGTAACTACAGTATCGGTGAAGGGTAGCTCAGATACTCTGTGAATGTACATTTATTTTTAATTAAAAAAGCACAATTGTACACTGTTATCACCTAAAGCCCCAGTCAACAATCGCAGTCCTCATCTTTCACTTTAAAGCCAAATATTCTGCGATCAAGAAATCAAGAAGACAGACAGTATGACTTTCTTTTACAGGAGAGCCCAAATTGGTAGTTGCCCTACAAACTACCAAGATGAGAAACTACCAAAAAAAAAAAAGTAGCAGGAGTGCAAAGGGAGGGTTAATCTTAATCTCTGTATCAGACTGGAGGAACAGAAAAGTATAGTCTGTCTGCTCCCCACAGACTTGGTTTGCCGATAAGAACATGCACTCCACATTTAGGAATGACTGCCAAAACTGTAAGCAGGTTTTTGTTGGGAATGCCTGAGCAGGGAGTAAGAATGAGTTTTTGAAATGTATCAGTTAATGAGGCAGACACACTCATGGGCAGTTCAAAAATCTCTGGCAGATGGCAATAAGGAAAAAAAGCCTGATGTGAGTAAGTTCACATTTAAAAACAGGCAGATTCTATTCCCAACAGGCTAACAGTGGTTAAAAGGCAGTAGGAGACCCATTGTTTTCATCTCTCGTGTATTAATGCCTATTTAATGGATTAAGCTGAAACTATGGGAGCTGTCACAACTGTTCTCTATAATCAGGATTCTATATAACGATGAGGGGTAACTTATAAATTGCATTCCGATCCCACATTTGTCGCATTTTTACATATTTCTTTTTTTTTTTTTTTTGAGGGTAGGCTATTTTTAGGTGTACCCTACTCTTTTAGAATGAGTGTTTTGCCCTGCCTTACTGCATATAGTACTTCTGCCCTGCTGCTGCCTTTTTCGGATTTTATATTTTATATATGTGTTTGGACATTATTCAACAGTTTTTTGTCTTTTATACAATTTGGTACCTTTTTAAGAGACCATGTAGTATTCTATAATAGCATGTCATTTATATTCTGATTTGCATTGTATAGTAATTGTTTTGGATGCTTGTTAAAGCATGAATTTGTTTGTTGTTATCTTACCTAGTTTTCAAAAAAATAGTTATTATAAAAAAAGATTTGTTATAACGAGGGACAGTATGGCAATGGTGCTGAGCTGTGAGTCCTGCCCTACCTTCTCTTCAATAAATACTGAGCAAAAGTATCTATAAAAGCATTTATCCTAAATAGATACTTTTGCTCAGTATTTACTGAAGAGAAGGTAGGGCAGGGCCCACAGCTCAGCACCATGGACACTGGAGGGAGAGAGGTGAGCACTACTCCCTTTACAAAAGAAACGGTCCTACAATAGCTCACTAAGCCCAGGGTGGACAAGGCAATGGGACCTGATGGCATACATCCCAGGGTACTTAAGGAGCTAAGGGTGGAACTAGCATTAGCAAAACTGTTTAGTGAGTCTCTGAGCACAGGATAGGTCCCAGCAGACTGGAGAAGGGCTCATGTGATCCTGCTCTGCAAGAGTGGTAGCAGGGAGGAGGCAAGGAACTACAGACCAATCAGTCTTACCTCAGTAGTGGGCATGACTATGGAGGCACTCCTTAAGGAAAGGATAGTGCAACACCTGGAATCCATAGGGGCACAGGATCCAAGACAGCATGGATTTACAAAAGGAAGGTCCTGTCAAATTAACTTCATAGATTTCTTTGACTGGGTAACCAGAGTGGTGGACCAAGGGGGAGCAGTTGATGTCGCCTACCTTGACTTCAGCAAAGCTTTCGACACTGTTCCACATAGGAGATTGATAAATAAGCTGGGTAGGCTCGGGGTGGGTCAGAAGTTGGTCAACTGGGAGGCAAACTGGTTAACAGGCAGAAAACAGAGAGTGGTGGTAAATGGTATACAGTCTGAAGAGATGCAAGTCACAAGTGGGGTACCTCATGGATCAGTCCTGGGGCCAGTCCTCTTCAATATCTTCATTAGTGACATTGCAGATGGACTAGAGGGTAAGGCTTGTCTGTTTGCAGATGACACCAAGATCTGCAACAGAGTAGATGATCCAGATGGGGTGGGCAGAATGAGAAGAGATCTGGATAAACTAGCAAAATGGTCAGAAGAGTGGCAACTGGGATTTAATGCAAAGAAGTGCAAGATCATGCACATATGGAAGAGAAACCCTGAAGCCACCTATAGACTGGGAGGAGCTGCTGGCAGTCACAAAGGAAGAAAGAGACTTGGGCATCATCATCACTGATGACCTGAAATCATCCAAGCAGACCCCAAAGCAGTAGGTAAGGCTAGGTGGTGTTAGTGTATTAGTAGGGTATCACAAGTCATAAGAGGAGATAATAATCCCTCTTTACAAGACACTGGTTAGGCCCATCCAGAGTACTGTGTGCAGTACTGGAGGCCACACCTTCACAAAGACATTAACCAAATTAAGGCAGTCCAGAGAAGGGCAACCAAAATGGTGCAGGGACTGCATCAGAAGACATATGAGGACAGATTAACAGAGCTCAATATGTATACCCTTGAACAAAGGATGGAGAGAGGTGATATGATCGAGACATTCAAACACCTTAAGGGCATTAACAAGTTGAAAGAGTCAAACATGTTTAAATTTAAGAAAAATAGCAGGACAAGAGGACACAGCATGAGATTAAAGGGAGGCCGATTAAGGGGGAATGTGAAGAAATCCTTTTTCACAGAAAGGGTGGTGGATGCATGGAATGGCCTACCTCAGGAAGTGGTGGCTATGAATACAGTGCAGGGCTTCAAACAGGCATGGGATAGGCATAAGGGAGCAATACAGATGAGTATGAATAGATAGGCCACTGACAGAGCAAAGGCCAATGGCACATTTATAAGGTAGAAAAAGAAATGGGCAGACTGGATAGGCCTTTCGGTCCTTATCTGCAATCAACTTCTATGTTTCTATATCACAGTAAATGTTTTTTAAATGAAACATTGGAGTGTAGCTGCTTAGAATGCACTCTAACTGTACATGTTTTTATGTGTCTATACTATTCTATATGTACTGATACCATTTGACCTTCTAGTTCTATGTATTGTTGATACATATTTTTAACTGTGACACAGAGAAAATACAGCAAATACATAGTATTGATACTATTTTTATATCAATACATAAAATTGCATGATGGTTTTACATCAAAATTAACAAAAAAAATCTTTTAACTTTTTTCTGAATTGTGGTATTACAGGATTTTATTAGTAGCTTTGTAGTTTTTACTTTAAAGTTCATCCATTTCTTTACCTTAATTGCATTCTACCTATTTCAGTCCCCCCAGCAGTATTAAATCTTCCTCACTTTCTCAGGCTTTGCCTGGGAAATCATTGGAAATGGGTGAACATATACAATGAAACTGCTTCCATCAAGGGGATGAGAATGCATTAAAAAATGGCAAGAAAAAAAATCTAGAAATATCATTGGCAGAAAGATGTCACCTGACTGTGCATTAAATCTCTATAAATACACTGTCAGGTGATAACTCTAAATTTTCTCCCAAAAAAAACCTACTGAGAGCCATTTTATAAGGGTAATAAGCCCCTCCAGCATGTGTATCATAGGCTTTTGATGAACTTCCACAGTGGTGAAAGGACACTCTGCCTTCAGCCTCATGCCTTGCCACACTCTGGGATGTGCATAAAATCCTATAATGAACACCCTGTCGTGGCTTATTACTTACTTATACGGACCTTGAAAGTGAGGCCTGAGAAGTTCACAATGTCATCTCAGCCCTAAGATAAAACACATTGCCCAGTGGTATATGGTCACCCAAACAGTATTTTTTTAAAAGTCTATTATTTTGAAATGTTTAGAGTAAATTGTATTTTAACCCATTTAATGTATAAGTATGTAATGCCCGAATGCCTGCTTCCTGTTTTGTTTTCTTAGCCACATTCATAATTAAAAACAAAGAACTGCACCCACAAGAAGTCAGTGGTGGACCCAATATTTTAGTCACGTTTTAAACAGTTTGTAGTGAAGTGGAATTTACTTGCTAGCAAATTGTTACTTTCTAAGCAGCAACTTCTAAGTGAAAGCACTTCCAGTATTGAAACAGAAGGGATTACACTATATGGAAATGTTGGCACTTGTGGAACAGCATTCTTTTAACCAATAAATACTATTTCATTAGATAGTTGTCAGCTGCTGGGTGCTTGTGTGTGGATTCAGTTATTGTTTAATTAACAGTGTGGCTAAGAATACAAAGCAGGAAGTGGGCAGCCAAGAGTTAAATCATTTTACATTGTAAAACCTGTTTTACAGTGGTATAGGTAGGTAAGCGGCTTGAGGAATTTAGAATTTGAAGATGCTGTTGTGTATAGGCATGACATCACCCATACACAATGACCCACGCACAACAGCATTTTCTGACCTTTGATCCCACACACAATTACTTTCAGCCTATCTGCAACAGGGGTTTTGAGGATATTGATTTTCATACACAATAAAGATTAAAAATGTTTATTTATTTCAAATGTTTTACCATGAAAGTCATACTGAACCGATATCAGCTTGTTTCGAGATGCATCCTGAAAGGAAGGGTAAAGGGTGTGTGGAGGGAACAGTGCAAATGCAAAGCACAATGCTTAAAAATGCAATAACATGGAAATAAGTACAACAAAATAATCAGTTACAGGCAGTGCTTCAGAATAGGAATTTTGCACTACAATAAATTGCAGGAAGAGGAGCAATAGCAACAATAAGCTGGAGAACAATGCAGTAATATGCGGGGTAGTGGTAGTGACTGAAGAAATAAGCATTTGCCAATGCCTAATGTTTGCTTGCAGTTTGCCAGGGCTTTAAAGAGTCCTTGATGTTGTTGGAACAGCTCTGAAAAACATAATATCTATAATTCAGCTTATATTTCACCCATTTTTGTAATTGTCACCCTTATTTATTATTAAGGACACTGGCATGGAAACAGGCTCTCTGTCCTATTTGCTCTGTTGACTTGTCTACTTCTGCAGTCACAGTTCTGTTTATGACATCCCAATCTGTTGCTGTGCAGATAATTGTGATATTATAAACAGGGCATCATGATGTCATGTGTGGACAAGCAGCCAAAGCTAATAAAGTTCAAGGTACAGTAATGTTGTTTTTCTGTCACTTTCCCCTAGTAATAAAGAAAAAGGGGAAAGAACTGTAAATACATAGTTTTGGCTGAATGATACAGAGGCTAAAAGTACAGAACTGTAAAAGAGTGGGTTGTAGGTTTGGTCCCCCCAGGGCCACAAACAACATTGTCCAAGGAAATCTGAGCTACAGTAAAGTGGTAGCCAGGCCAGTGACATGGAGGGTTGAGGTTCTGGACACCTCACCTTCTGCCACACCAATAACCTCAGTCCGGGAATGGACCAAGGTCACTCAAGGGCTAGTGGGGGAGAGAGGATTTGGTGCCCATTAATGGAGCTTCTCCTTTAAGGTTGGGGGACAGTCTGTACTGCTTCTTGGCTGCCACATAGTGGAGGGTAGCTGTCACAGCAGTGATCACCAGAATTGAATGTCAGAGGCAGGCACTGAAAGCATGCACTGTCTTCATGGTCTATGTGTGTGCCACCGCATGCTGCCAACTCCGACTCAAGAATAGATATGGACAAAAAGAACCCCTGTCTGCAGGATGATGCTGCAACCCTGAAAACACCCACCACCACCATCGATGGCATCCACTCACACAATGAGGTTAGTAGATGAGGTACGTTCTGGAGGTGGGGCAAAGGGGCTGGGTCGACAGCAGAAGGAAGCCAATGGGGAGGTGCAGGAGGATAAAGTCCATATGAAAAAAAAGATTGCAAAAATATCTGAACGATAAACTGGCCTGTGTATAACTCTCAGATTTTTCAAAGTTATCCAACTGGTTTCAGGAGCACTTTAAATGGAACATAAAAAATATGTAATTTATATCAACTATTGCTGGTGTTTTCAGTTCATTATTGACATGTTGCTAACATATTTGAAGCCATTACATTTGCATTCTGCATGCTATTTTTTCCCTGCTCTGTTTAGTGATTTCAAATAGGTGCTTCCTGTCAGTAACTAGGAGGACAAACACACACACACACACACACACACAGGCTTGAAGTTCATCTTCAAATCCTGATAATGTCTACTAGCCGACTAATGAACAGAAAACCATTGTGATTGGTGGGGCTATATCCTCTGAACTGCCAGAAGTTTATGCCCATCAGCCAGTTGAACATTGTCATTGTAAGCCTTCTCAGCACTGGCTTTTGAGGGGCAAGCTTCCCGCATTTCTACACCCATTAGCTTACACAGTACACATCTGCACAGCTCCCTACACTACAGTAACAAAATGTTCACTTTGTGCATGCATGCAAGAAAACATGATCATTACTCACTGTAATAATGTTGTTTAGGGTCCCATCAGTGAGCCAAACAAATAGCATCAGTCTGCAGGCGTGTGCAGACCAGGAGACATAACTTCATGCAAAATGTAGAATTTAGAATACAGTTCAAGCTCGGCAACGTGGTCATGCTTCACCAGCTGTTCTAACATCAGATTTTTCTATAGCCAGGGGAGCAGTGACTACTAAAGCTATCTAAATGGCCACTAAAACATTTCTAAAATGTTCTTCAGCATTTTTTAAAAGTCCAGCCAAATTGAATCAGACAAACATGCAACATTAAAATTACCACATTTTAACAATTGCTGAAAAGATAAGAACTCATTCTTGTGTGCTCCTATTTCAGGTTCTAGAATGGAAGGCAGGGTCAGGGTCTGTAAGGTTCATTGATGGATCCCTGAGAAGAGTAAACATTACTAGAGCGAGTAACTTTTTTTTCTTCAAACAACAGGAATCCAACAATGAGATGCCAAATGGCAGTCTCACTAGCAGTACCTTGGGAGGATGGGTCTAGAACCTATTTAGGAAAAATGCTCTGCAAGACAGCAGTTCCAAAACTGGCATCCCTTCTGGACTGTATTTTCAGACCACAGAACTTTGTGAAGGTGTGTACTTTTTTCCAGGCAGGTGCTTTACAAATTTCTTGAAGGAGAATGTTGCTTCTGGCTGCAGCAGAGGTGCCTTGTGGAATATACTTTTAGGCCTCTGTGGATACCTTGCTAGATTTTTCATAACAGAACTCTATGCAGGAAACTATGCAATCAGACACAGTTTCCCTAGCTGCTGGCTCACTTTTGCCAATCTCTCCATAGGTAACAAAAAAGGCTTGTACTCTAGGATCTGACATCCCTCGTCTGGTCTATGTAGAGACCTGGTGCCCTTTTCATATCCAGAAGCTTATGTAGTATGGATCTGTACAGAGGGCTTGTAGTTCACTTAGCCTCCTGAAAGATATCATGGCTATCAGGAAAACTGTTTTCCACGTGACACATTTTAAGTCAGTTGTGACCATAGGCTCAGAAGGAGCCTCCACCAGCTGGGTGATACAGATGTCTAGGTCCCGTGGAGGGACTGGGTCCTTTACAGGGGGATACATTTGACTGAGGCACTTAAAAAAACTTTTAGGAACAGGTTGTGGGCCATGGACCTATCTTCACCTGCTGTTGTGTAGGCTGACATAGCTGCCAAGGGTACCTGCAAGGATGAAGGTCTCAGACTTAAAGACTGTGGGCTGGATTCACAAAGCTTTCTGAAGGTGCAAAACCTTCCTTAAGTCCCCAAAACTGCCGTAGCTAAGGAAACAAGGGAGAATTTGCACTGAGTGCTATTCACAAAATCCTCTGCAGCTGCAGAAAACAACACTACAGACTGTGGAAAAAAGTGCAGTTGCAGAAGTCCCTGAGGAAAAAAAGGTGTGAGATAAGTAAGACACAGCCCCTGAAAGGCTATTCACAACCACTTTTTTTCCACAGTTGCAGAAAAAATGTTACACACAGTGGAATGAGGTGTAACTCTCCCTCAGCAAACTGCAGTAGTGCCCCAGCAATTGGAATCAATTAAAGTGGAGGTGAGGCACAGGTAATAGCATCCCAGATAGTATAACAGTGGCTGCTGTTATAGCAACAAAAGCACACATTGCCATGATATGGCAACAGGCAACAACCACCAGAACAGTGCAGCCCATGATGGAGCCCCACAGGCAGTAGAGCCTGGCCAGCCTGCAGTGAGAGCTACCCCTGCAGGCAGCAGGAACACCCCAAGGAGGGAGGACCAGCAGTGACAGTTGGCCACTGTGGTGCCATGGTATTGCTGGTACCTGGGGTGCTACAGTGGTCCTAGTTGAGGGACTGGTTGCTGATCTCTTTGTGGGTGCTTTCAACTTCATTCTATGGCAGCACTGTTAAAGTCTGATGTTCTAGCTAATTAAGTTCACTGTTGCTGTGCCTCCTAAGCTAAATCTGCAGATGCAGATCCGCAGTTGTGGATTTTCAGCACGTGAGCAATTTCTGCAGCTGCTGAATTTTCACAGCTGAGGGGATTTTATGGAATTCCATGCCTGCTCAAAATTTCTTTATGAATATCATGCAACTGCGTTTCCGCAGTGCTGCAGGCATTTTTCCCGCAGCTGCGGGATTTTTGGCTTTGTTTGTGAATTCTGCCCTGTGAGTGTACCAGGTAGTCCAGAACTGTAGATTCCCCTGTCTGTACAGGGATTGTCTTTCTGGAGGCACACTAGTATGAGAATCTCTTCCAAATAGAGGAGTATACTTTCCTTTTGTTATTTTTCTGGAAATCTTCAGCACACTTAGCACTTCCTCCAATCAATTCAAACTACACAATTCTAGCTATTGATGAGCATGCCTTCAGACATTGTGTTCAGAGGACTGGGAATGTTAGTCAGCCCTGAGATAGTCAGCAGGTTGCATCTCAGTGGCAGGTTGATTGGAATCCTGCTGGACAGGGTCAGAAGAGTACCAAACCTGTCTAGCTCAGTCTGGGACTAACAGGATCATTGCTGCTGGCTCTCTCCTGAGCTTTATGAACATCCTCTGTATTAGTGGGAATGGTGGCAAGGCATACAGGAACTTCCCTGTCCAATTCAGAGCTAGGGCATCCTCTGGGATTGTACTCCTTGCTGGCCACCTGTAGTACTACTTTGGCAGTTGATTGTTTTCCCACAGGGCAAACAGATCTATTTCTGGAGTACCTCATCTTCTGAAGACTGAAAGCAGCACTTGCTGGCTCAAGGTCCATTTGTGGTTTCCCTGGCTGATTCTGCTTAGGGGGTCTGCCAGCACATTGTCCTTGCCTGGCAGATGTACTGCAGAAATCTTTGTGTCCAGGGAATAAGCCTGGTCCCAGATCCTCACAGCTTCTGTTCAGTTTTGAGGCACTTGCTCCTCCCTGCTTGGTTATGTAGTACATTGTAGTATTGTCAATCTGAATTTGGACAGACGGACCTTGTAGCTGGGAAGAAAAAGATTGTATTGCCAGTGGGCTTCCCTGAGCTTGAAGATATTTGTGTGCTCCTGAGTCTCTTGAACACTTCATATGCCACTAACTGTGAGATCCTACAGAAGGGTGCACAACACAAAGAGTGAAGTTTCCGTTGTGAGAACTCTTGTTGGGGATTGCTGGAAGAAGAGAATGCACTCTCTGAGGTTGCTTTCCTCCTTCCATCACTCTAGTGCATCTTCAAAGACTTTTGTGACAGGCACCAGCTTGGACACCGAGTCTGATCTTCCAGTTATCTCTTAGATGACACTGAATGTCCTTCATCTGATATCTGGGTCATGGCACCACAGCTGTGAATAGCTGCAGAAAATGCCCTGCAGGCCTTAGGTGGCCCAGTGTGAAGGATTCTGCACAGACAGTCAGATCTGAAACCCTTTCCTGTGGCAGAAAGGCCCCCCCCCCCCCCACAAGGTATGCTGCTTTCACCTGTGAAGTTTAGAAGCTGCATTGGTTTTGTCTGATACTTCTGCAGATTGGGGCCCATGCATTTATGCATGTCGCCCCTACCCTTTGGAATTCTCTGCACTGTCAGTTACTGGAGTGTGCCACCGTGGAGGGATTTAAACAGGGTCTCAAAACTTATTTGTGGAAGCAAGCATTCAGTGTATGATTTAAACTTTTACTGTTTTATCTGCATTTTATTGTATTTATGATGTTTGAATTTATGGTTTACTTGGTTCTTTTATTGATTGTTAGGCGCCTTGGTTTTTGAAAGGCGCCGTATAAATAAAGAATTATTATTATGATTATTATTTTTAGGAATCCCAGGTTCTCCAGCATGATCCTTAATTGCTGTACAGAGCACACTGTCTCTTGTTTTGCTTTCTATGAGGCTAGCCAGTTTTCTAGATAGCAAAAAGCCACCACACCTTGTTTTCTTAAGCAAGCTGCCACTATAGGTAGGTAATTTCTCAATACCCTTGGTGTTAAGGTGAGAGCAAAGGGAAGGGCTGCAAACTGATACTGGCAATTTTTTAGTCTAAACCTGAGGTATGTTCTGTGGTTGGGTCTGACTCTAATGTAGAAATAGGCATCTTTCAGATCCAATACCCCAACCAATCTCCTGACTGCAGGTATGGAATCATTGTGGCCAGTGTTACCATCTTGAACTTTTTTTTTTTGATGTTTGCTCAGGTATCTCAAGTCTAAAGTGGGTTGTCTTCTCATTTTTCTTTTTGGTCAGGAAGTATCTTGAAAACAGGCCATTGTCCCACTGTGGGGCAGGAACCTTTTCTACTGGTTTTGCCTGCAGTAGTTTCTTTACTTCCAGTTCCAGCAGAATTATTTCCTTTCCTGGGAAGTGTTTTGGTCTGTGCAGTTTTGGAAATCTTTAGAATTGCAGGGACAATCCCTGACCACTACTTTCAGGACCCACTTGTCTGTTGTAATTTTTACCAGTTCCTGGAAGTAGTGGGATAGCCTCCCTCTGCCCACTGGCAATGGTTGACTGGTGACCTGAGCAGAATTGTCAGTGGTTTTGCTTTGGCTGTGGCTTGGGGGCTGGTGCTGAAGAATACCTGGAATCCCCCTCCTACTTTTGCCCTTTTGGTAACCTCTCTGAGGTTGGTACTCATAGGCAACATAAAGTCTTGGATAGGAACCATGCCTCTGTCTCCCATCCATAAGGCATACAGGAAGTGGAGGACTTTTCTTTCTCAAAGTTCCTCTTAAAGGTGGACTTGTACTCATCTGCATTTTTTCATGCATGCCTCTATTTTGTCACCAAATAGAGAATTTTCCACAAGGGGAAATAAATGGACTCAGCTTGATTGTCCTGGGTAAGGATGGCAGCCTTTAACCAGGAAAGGCTCCTCAATGCCACTGCATGAGCCAAGGCTCTTAAAAAGGAGTCATTGGTGTCTACAACCATGTGGAACTGATATTTGGTGACCTCCAGGGCTGACTTTGCTGTGGCAACAGATCCTGTGCCACCTCACCATCCATTTTATCACTCAGAGCCAGTACTGCACTTGTCAATGCTTTCTTGTTCTGGGTAGTATGTGCCAAATACACTGCCTGCCTTAGAAGCAGGGAGGCTGTTGTATATAATTTTTTAGCCATAGTGTTCAGTTTTCTGGAATCCTTTTCAGGAGGCTGAGTGGAGAGAAGCACCTTGACCTTCTCACAAGCAGTTGCCTACATCACTGTTTCATGATAAGGATGCGCATACAGGTATTCCACCCCGTCTGTCCACCTTTTACTTTTTTGAACTTTCTCATCAGTGCCAGCAGCTGAATTGAGTCCCAACTTTACTTTTTATGCAGCCTTTCAGTGGGATTTGTGGATGGGGACTAGTAGTCTTCTTGTGGAAGCTAGCCCTATAATGTCAATTAATTCCATGTCCTTGTCATTCTCCTCAGTTTCATAAGAGGGGATGTTGAGGGTGTTCATCATCTGTTTGATAAACATGGGCTAATAAGTTTAATTCTCTGTAGGCCTAGTATGGGAACTAACTCCAGGTCAGGAGAACCATCAGGTTCTCTAGTTTTGTTTTCCTCTTCCTTCTCTTCATAGTACACATCCCCTCCTCTACAGGCAAGTGGTCTGGAACCACAGCCTGGGAGGGGGGACAGGCACATTGCACAGATTTCCAATAGCCTGAAAGGCCTAGAATGACTGTCATACATTGGTCATGCCCTCTGTTGAGGACATTTGATTCTGTTCCACTGCCTTCTCCTTTTCTTTCACAGGAAAAGTGGCAGGGACATTCTTTTGGTTTTTTTTTCTTGGTAGGCACTGGTTCCAGCACCTGCTTTGAGGCTGTTTTCTTTGTATTTTTGCCATCACTGGACTCAGGGTTCCCCCGTCAGACACCCTGTTGTATTTTCCATTCTTTCTATGCCTTTTGAATGGCTGAGACACTTTATCTTTTTTATCATCCCCTTTGACATGGACTGTTGCCTATGAGGAGGGGAACCATCTGATGTATGATTTCCATCATCCTTTGAACTCCCTCTGAGCCTTTATTGCATGGTAGTGACACAGAGACAGACTAAGAAGCCATTAATTCTTCTCCTTTTAAAGCTCTTTTCTTTTGGGCTTTAGCGCAAAATGTTTTACAATCAATGTCCACAATTATTAAAATCATGATCTACACCCAGGCACCTTAAACAAAGTATCTGGCAGTTTACCTTTGCTAGGAGATGAAAACACTTGCCACAATTTTAAAAACCTGTGGGTCCTGTTCTCAGCCATGCCAAACACTGACAGAACCAATAAGTGTTAAATAAATGGTGCCTGGTCACCAGCAGTAACTAGAAATATTTTTAAAACAAAATATACAGTAGTAAAAATTGTTTCTTTTACTATTAAAAGTTAAGCAATAATGTTTTTTTAAAGAAAACATGGCCAGTTCCCCCAGGGTGAAACTGCATTATGAAGTGGCCTTCTCCAGTTCATGGGAACTGATCAGGAACTGGTGAAACTGCAGAAAATAGAAAACAGATTAATTAAACACCATAACTAATGCAGAGTATTCAATAAGCTAACTAATAAACTTAAAACAACAAACAATATTTCAAATTAAAAATAGTTGACCAAAAGACCAGAGCTGACTTCAAGGTGACTGCTCTGTTCAGTGAAGAAACAAATCTGATGTTAGAACAATGAGAGGAGCATGACTGCAGTGCAGAGTTTGAACCTGTATTCTAAATTCTATAGTTTGCATAAAGTCCTGTCTCCAGGGCAGCACATGCCTGTGGACTGTTATCTGTAAAGCATCTCATTAATGGATTCCTGTTGTTTGAACACTGGGAGAGAGGGAGCTTTACTAGTGTCAGTGTAGGGATGAGAGTAGCACACAGAAATCCAGCCCAATCTCAAGAGCAACTGCAGTTGTGAGTAAAGAAATCATGGAGGAGAGATTTCAGAGTGTGAAGGGAAGGAGCTGAGAAAGTGGAAGAGGGGAAAGAGCCCCAAAGTTTAGGGACATGGAAAGAGAAGGCATCTTTACCAGCAGTGGATTTCCTTGGGGGGAAAGCAAGAACAAGTGTTGTGAAGGGACTAAGGGTTAGAATAGAGGAAGAGAGGAGAGAAGCAAGACATGAGGGAAGGGAGCCAAACCAAAATGTGCAGATAAAGGAGGCACAGCAGGTAAGGCACCTGGCATCAAAAGAAGAGAGGGTGATGGAGGTGTACAAACAATATTTGTGAGATCACAGGGGTTTATCAAGGGCAATTTGAATGAAGGAATGGAGAGCGGGTCCAGTGTGCCTAAAGCAGACTTGGTAGCAGCACTGTAAACAATGTTACCATAGTTGAAGATGGGGAGAATAATTTTCGAGATCTTCTCTCTGCAGGCAGAATGTGGGATGTTCCACTTATTTCTGCAAAGCACACCAAGTTTGTGGTACAACGTCTTGTGGCTTGCATTCACATGAAGTCAAGGTGTTCGTCCAGCCAAACCCCAAGGTACTTGAAGGAGGAGACATGTTCAGTAACTACATCATCAAGGGTATGGAAGGTACTATCTTATAGTACTATAGTATATGCAATTTTCAACAAAGACTGACACAAAAATAAATACAGTTTTGGAATTTAGCAGTCAAAGTCAAAGTAAACCCATTCATTCATCAACTGTATCTCTCTTCTTTTAGCTTTCAAATTCTGGTTTGGTTCCCTATCTTCCTTCCTTCCTCAACTCTCTCCTTACTTGCCCATACCCATCCACTTACTCCCTTTATAATTTCCACCTCTGCTCCATCTTTCTTTTTTCCTAAAACATCAACTAGACAGGCTCCCCCATGCATGGTCTAATCTCCCCTCCCTCTGTCTTCCTCCTCCTCTCTAAACCACTTACTCCATGTGTCGTCTTATGTTTGTTCCTGCATCTAAAAGAGCTATAACTAATACCTCTCCTCCATGTCTCACTCTCTTTTCTCCAAACCTCTGTTCCTCCATCCCTCATATCTCTCCTCTATCTCAATCCTTCCTGCCCATCTGTGTTTCCTCTCCTCTCTACCATTGATTCTCTGCCTCTTTTCCAATCCTTTCTCCCTTACTCCACCCTCATTCCTTCTCTCTTATGTGTCACCATCCACTACTGAATTGCTATGGCTATACACAAGCACCCAAATGCTGAAATTTTGTAAAGTTGTTGTTGTCATTGTATTTTACCCATATAGTAAAGCCAATTTCTGAACTTATGTTATTACTTTAGATATCTGTTTTCCTTACCCCCAGGATGCACCCAGAAATGAGATTTTACTGCTCAGTGTGCTTTCCTGTTTGAATTATAGGGGCACGGTAGCACCCCTATATCAGGGTTCACTCTTCACTTTTATGTTAAACTGAAACTTTTCCACTTTAATAACTTTGCAACTGTTCAACCAGTTCACATGACATTTTGCATGTGTCATCATGGAGCAAAGATCTCTTGCTGTGGCAAGTTTTGTTCCAGTCGGATGTGTGGGTTTGGAGATATGGAGTCTCAAAAAATTTGAAAATTACCATTTTTGGTGAAATTCTTTGACATGCTGTTGCACAAAACTGGTGTGGAATTTTGGTCTGAAATGTTAGGGTACAAAGGTCTTGGGTCTCAGAAGTGCCTTTTGAATGTTTGGTGAAAACATATTAATCCATTCCAAAGTTCACATTATTTCCTAAGAATCCAGTTAGATGTCCCACTTCTTTATCACAAAGGTGGAATCCTTTTTTGGAAACGTAGGAACTTTTGCCACAAATGTGGAATATTTTTTAGTGCTGCTACCATCTTGTTTCCATTTAGCAGTGACATCAAAATTACATTACTAAAAAAAATAGAGGACTTTGGTAAACTCCAACAGTTGGGTTTACCTAATAGGGGCCCTCAGAATCACATTCTGGGGTTACTTTTTTTTATAACTTACTTAGAAATGTGTTTTTTTTTACTTGCAGAAATCCTTTTTTGCAAACCATGGAAAACAAATCCCACAAAATAGGATCTTTTTCCGCAATTTGCAATAAAGGATTTTATTTTGCCACAAACTGCAAAAAAGAATAGTGGAAAAGGATTCTTTTTCACAATTTACAAAAAAGGATTTTCTTTTTCTGCAAACTGTGAAAAAGGAACTGCAGAAAAGGAATCTTTCCACAATTTATGAAAAAGGATTTTGAAGAGATCTGTTTCTTTGTCACTGCACAGTTACAAAACTGTTTGTTATTTTGGTCTGAAATTTTCAGAGTACAAAGGGCTGACCCACAGATGTGCCTTTACTGATTTAGTGGAAATACATTACCTTGCTCTGGAGTTCTGCTAGGTTAAATTTTGGTTTGTTTCCCCCTAGTGCAGCATTGTAATAGAAGGTGTACACAGTCATTTCTTTGTTACTCCGCTGTGAAGAAATGGCTTGCAATTTTGTTCTGAAATTTCCAGGGTACAAAAGGCCTGCCCCACTGATGTGCCTTTTGCTGGTTTTGTGGAAAATTTATTAATTTGGTGTCAATTAAGTTACACAGGTTTCAAATTTTCCTGTGTGTTCAATAGGAGAACATCGCAATGTCGGGTGTTTCTTTGGGTCTGTACACTACAGGATGGGAGCGCAGGGCCAAGAGAGCCCTGCGCTTCTACAGGCAAAGAAAATTTGCACTACACTATCTCAAAAATTTTGCATGGATGTACTCCCACAGGAAAATATCAATACTATTACACTATCTCAAAAATTATGGATGGATAGGTGCCACTGTTCATTCCTAGATGCAAATAGCAATATCATTATGGAGTGATGGGAGCACAGGCCTTTTACATACATGGCCCTGTGCTCCCACATATAAATACACAAAGGATAATGTGGAGATGGGAGTGCAGGGCCCAATGGGCCCTGAGTTCCCACAAGCAAATACACCTATGACTATACTATCTAAAACAGTCAGAAAATTCTCTGGGGTGGGAAGAAGTAGGCTGTTGGTTAACTAGGATCTGCAGCTTATCCAATAGGTAGGGAAATGGGCAGACTAGGTGGGTCATGCAGTCCTTATCTGCCATCAAAGTCTATGTTTCTACATTAAACATTTTTTGTTAATGCACCATTAGGGTTCCAATGACAAAAGTTGGGAAATGTGGTCTTTGGGTTTCCAATCATAACACTCCACCCCCACATCTGCATGTAGGAACAGACATGGGGGATGCCTTGGGGTTTTGAGCCCTAATGCTCACCCCATTCTCCTATACTGTACCCATTTTAGCTTACTTATTCATGAAATGGGCATAGTGAAGTGAAACCAGAATGGGTAAAGATGTTTGAGACTGAAAACAAATTTACAGTACTAGAGGAACAACCAGCAAATTGACAATTGAAGGGAGAATTAAAAAAAGAGTCCATGGATCTCAGTCCCAATGTATTGTTATGGAATGTCTCAGGGTTAAAAATAAACTAGGAGATGCTGACTTTGTCCATTATACTGTATTAATCAATTTGATTTTATAAATCTTCAAGAAATGTGGACAGAAGACGCAATCCATTTTGATGGATATAGACCATGCAGTATAATAAATATGCACAAAGAAAGAAATGATTCATCAGAGTTACAGGGGATCTATGTATATTTGGAAAGAATAGCACAAAATATACCACTAAAGAGATTTCAAGTAATGATAAAAATATATTGACTATTGAGATCTGCACTCAGAATGGGTCAAATGAGATGTTAATGTTTAACATCTATCTACCACCCAACTGGAAAAGTGAAATATGATCTAGGATCATAGGAGTCACTGAGAAATTCCTGGAAGAAGAATTAACTGTACATCCGAATAGAGGAATTATTATAGTGGGAGACTTTAATGCAAGAACAGGTAATTGTACCACATTGTGAAATGATGCTATATATGTATTAGCAACCAGCACATGTAACCATCTGTTGTATGAAAGAAATATGTTGGATAAAAAGTGTAACAATAGGGGACAATGTGTAAGTGGTGTAATGTTTAATAGAAACTTTTCGCTACTGGGGGGGTGCGGACAGTGGAGGTCGAATGAGTGGCAACATTGGATCAGGGTTGTGGAGACCAGAAGACACCCTGGGGCAAAATGTAATCTAGAGTGAGGTTCTCCTTGTCTGGTTTCCATACCCAAGGGCACCTCTACTATTAATGGTATTGGGCGAGTAGTCTGTTCCACTTCAGTGACCCGTCCAACCCGAGCGGTGTTGTGCAATGCCAGATCCATTAGCAACAAGACTGCAGTTATTGCAGATCTTGTGGTGTCGGTGGATCTGGCTTGCATTACCGAGATCTGGTTGGATGGTAATGCCGGGCCAATTTTGGAGGCAGCAATTCCAGCTGGTTACTCGGTGTTACACCACCCGAGGTTGGACGGCAGGGGGGAGGGTTTGTAGTCTGTTTCAAGACTGAACTGGGACTCACAAGTGTACTGGTTGAGGAGGCTGAGTCCTTTAAGTGTACCGCTGTGGCAGGTGTGGAATGTAGAATTGTTCTCATCTACCATCCACCAGGGGATGAGAAACGTTTTCTGCAGGAAATAGCTGACTTCATCATCAACATGGCATTTGAGTCTCCCAGGCTGATGGTCCTGGGTGACTTCAATGCCTGGATCAATGATGAATATTCACAGTTTAAACAACATTTCCTCCAATAAATGCCATCTTTGGGTCTCACACAAGTGGTTACTTCTGCCATGCATAAAAGCGGTCACTCCTTGGACTTAGTCTTCCTCCTGATGATTGAGGCTACTGATGTGGGGGTGGAACCCATCAGTTGGTCCTATCATTACACTGTGGGCTTCAGTTTTAGCACCCCCCTTGTAGGCCAACCCCTGTGGAGATGGCTAAGTGCCGCTCTTTACAAGATACTAGCTCTGTAGGCTTGGTAGCAGCACTTAACCTATTGGAGTTTTCTGAAGTGAGCAATGATCCCAATGCCTAGGTGCTGGCCTATAATAGGGCCATCTCCTCGGTTCTGGATCAAATTGCTCCTGTCTGTGTTCATCCTCTCCTCCTTTGACCTCGGTCCCCATGGTTTGTTGGGGACTTGAGAGAGATGTGGCGACAAAGATGAAGATTAGAGCGTTGTTGGCAGAGAACTGCCCTTGATGCTGACCATCTTAGACTGTTGGAACATTATCAATTCTATCATTCCATTATCTCTTGTAAGAAGGCAGAGTTCCTGTCCAGAGAGATTGCGGCTGCTCAGAACTGACCAGCTCAGCTTTTTCGAACTGTTGACAGACTGTGCAACCCAGCCTGTCTCCAGATTGGGAAAGCCTTTTCACAATTAGAGTGTGATGAGCTTGCTCGCTTCTTTGCAGATAAGGTGGCTGACATTAGGGCAGCACTCCAGCCTGCTCCCTCTATTGGAGTTGTTTTTGATTGCCATTTGGTTGCTCCGTCCAGTCTCTTCTGGAGTTCCTTTGACCGGCCTGAGTTCATCAATGTCATGAGGATTGTCCAACGTATGCACTCCATGTGCTGTAGTTTAGATCTGGGCCCGACTTCCCTGATAAAGGGTTGTCTTGAGACTATCGGCCCTTTTCTAGCATGGATAGTTTGGTGCTCCTTGGATATGGGTGAGTTTCCTAGCTTCCTGAAGGAGGTGGTGGTGACACCCCTCCTGATGAAAGCTACCTTGGACCCCGAATGCCATGCTAACTACAGGCTGATCTCTAATCTTCCCTTTGTTGGGAAGATTATTGAGAAGGTGGTGGCTGCACAACTGGAAAACCATTTAACCATCCATGACATCTATGAACCCCTCCAGTCTGGTTTTCAAAAGAGGCATAGTACCAAGACAGTGCTGGTTCGGGTGCTCAATGATCTCCTGATGGCTAGAAATTAGAAGAATCATTCTATTCTCATTCATCTTGATCTCTAATCAGCTTTTGACACTGTGGACCATGGGGTACATCTTGTGTGCCTGGAGTTTATCTGCAGTCTGTCAGGGACAGTCCTCAGTTGGTTTAGATCTTTTCTCACTGACAGGACTCAGAGAGTGGTGTCTGGATTAAATTCTTCCTGCCCACTCTCACTGTCATATGGGATACCCCAGGGCTCAGTGTTGTCCCCCATGTTGTTGGCAGTGTATATGCTGCCCCTCGGAGACATTGTAAGAAGGTATGGGCTGAAGTTTCACTGCTATGCAGATGATACTCAGCTCTACTTATCTTTTGCACCTGACCAGGCTAGAGCTCTCTCGGTCATTACCAGCTGCCTCACCAAGATCCAAGACTGGATGAGTGCAAGCTGGCTAAAGTTGAACTCAGAGAAGACGGAGGTAATAGTTGTGGACCCAGGTCTCAGGGTAGAGGGGATGGGAGCTGGTTTATCCTCAGGTTTATTTCTGGGTGGTATCCAGCTCCCTACCTCGGAATGAGTGTGAAACCAGGGGGTGATCTTTGACAGTGAACTGGCACTACATTCACAGGTGTCAGCAGTTGTCAAGCTTTCCTTTTATCATCTTAGGAACAACGCCAGGATTAAGCACCTTGTTCCTCCAGCTGATCTTCCTACACTGGTTCACACTTTTGTGACCTCACACCTGGATTACTGCAACTCCATTTATCTAGGGCTTCCTGGGGTTGACATCTGCCACCTGCAGCTAGTGCAGAATGCTGTGGTTTGATTATTGATGGGTACACGTCATGCCTGTCATATCTCACTGGTATTACACATTCTGTACTGGCTGCCTATTCAGTGGCGGATCACCTTTAAAGTAGGTCTTTTGACCTACAAAGCCCTACACAGACAAGTTCCAGATTACTTGAAATAGCTTTTGGTTCCCTACCGCCCCGGGCGATCTCTCCGCTCAGTGGATGAGGGGTTGCTAGAGATTACGAGGGTTTCTCTAAAGTCATCAGGTGCTCATGCTTTCATATTCGCTGCTCCGACCCTCTAGAATTCTCTACCCCATCTGCTTCATCAATGTGCGACCATGGAGGAGTTTAAAAAAGCCCTCAAGACCTATCTATGGTCTAAGATTAATTTTAATTAACTGATTATGAAATTGGAGCTCAGAGCTAGTACTGTATATATATATATATATATATAGTGTTTTATAAATTATTTATGTTTTTACTTACTGTTTATTGTTTTAAATATTGTAAGGTGCCTTGATTTGAGAAAGGTGCCATATAAATAAAGTTTCATTTCATTTTACTCAATGGCAGGACAAATAGTGATAAGGAAGGGGCATATACATATTTGTGCAAAAATGGAAATTCAGTTATTGATTTAATTTGGTTGAGCATGAGTATAATTGATAGCTATGTTAACCTAAGAATTGGCAACATGGGAGAAAGTGATCACCTACCACTGGAGCTGGAAGTAACCCTATTACATAAATTTAAAGATATACAACACATTTACAATATGAATCACACAAATTTAACTAAATACAAAAGAGACATAGGATGGGAAATAATAGATTGTAAAGAATTTGGGAAAGTTTTAATCTACAGAGGTGTCAAGGATAAAATAGATCATTATATTGAATTGACCAGAGGAGATGACCATATAGTAAAATTTGGCACCCGAGGTATCGGATATAATAAAAAAAGAAGTAAACATTTAGAATAGAAAACAGGATGCACCTTGGTACAATAATGAATGTCGGATAGCTAAAAAGAAGTTAAACAGTCAGGCAAAAATAACAAGAAAAGATCCAACAAGGGAAAATAAAATTAAATTACAAGAAGCTAGGAAGCTATACACTAGAGTCTCGACAAAATTTAAAGAACAATACAAAGGAAAAGCTTGGTGTGAATTAGAGAAAACAATTTACACCAAAAACAGTAGAACATTCTGGCAAATTGTCAGTAAAGGCTTAATTTATCAAAACGATAATATTGAAAATGGTATAGAACCCTTTCAATGGGTTAAACACTTCAAAAGTATATTCTTTGAGGAAAGATCTATTATGCCCTATAATTTAAACAACCTAGAATGGGTAAAATTTGAAGATCAAATAGATTATGCCGAGATAGAAATAGCTGCAATGGCCTTCACAAAACATAAGGCTCCAGAACCTGATGGGGTCCATATAGATGCTATTATATATACTTGGGATAAATGGGCTCTAGTTTTGAAAAAAACTATTTAACTACATCAATGAAACAGGATATATTCCTGATTCTTGGAAAAAGGCAATAATTGCCCCCTTATTTAAAAAAGGAGATAGATCAGACCCTTTATGCTATAGGCCAATAAGTTTAATCGATACAGCACATAAAATCTTTACATGAGTATTGAATATTATAATTTTATAGTGCGTTAAAAAAAAACAGTTGATAGAAGAAGTGCAGGCTGGATTTCTAACATAACATTCAACCATAGAGCAATGTTTTATTTTGGCTCATTTAATATACAAATACACAAAGATTAAAAAACTGAAATTTTTTTGTGTATTTATTGATTTAAAATCAGATTTCAATAGTATTAATAAACACTTGTTATGGCAAGCATTGGATGGCATCAGAATGGATGCTTGGCCACTTGACTATGCTTTATAATAACAATACATCAAGAACCAGATATAATAATCAGGGTGATATGACCGAGGACATCTAAAATAATAGAGGTGTAAGGCAAAGTTCCGTACTGTCACCAATGCTATTCAATTTATTCATCAACTCACTTTTAGTCCAACTGTGTAAAGGAGGGTATCATATGCCAACAATTGGAAAAAAGAGTGACATCTTGTTTAGCTTTCGCTGATGATGTTGTTCTAATGTCTACCAGCATGTTAGGGATTAAAAGATTTATGTCTGGATTCCAAAGTAAATGTAAGGAAGCCGACTTAAAAATAAATTACGATAAAACAAAATTGTTACTTTTTGGCCAGAATAATACTTAAAAGAAAATGCACATAAAGACACACAAAGAAACAATAGAACAAGTATCAGAATTCAAATATGTGGGTATAACAGTAAACAGCAACTCAACATGGAACACCCACATTAGGGACATTGAACTAAAATCACAAAACTCCATTCCAGCCATAATTGGCTTTGCTTATAAACACAGTGGGAGTTCAATAGAAAGCTGCATTCAAGTAATTAATGCAATGATTATGACCCAGATGGGTGTGAAATTTGGGGATCAGATGGTATAATTAATTTAAAAAATTGTATCAATACCTTCTATGAAAGGATAATGGGATTACCACAGGGGGCACCGACAGCATTAGTGCAAGCAGAACTGGAACAACCATGATTAAAAAATTTAATAGAACAAAGGGTGGTCACATATTGGATTAAAGTAACTCAATGGGACCTGAGAGACTGCCCCAAATGTGTTTTAATGAAGCTTTAGACTACCAGAGTCGTAATATAATTTTTCCTATAATAAAAAAAGCTGAAAATATAATATAACCTTATGGCTTATTACATTGTATAATGGGCATTTTAATCAAACCTTTGGAGGAGATTCAATATTACATTAAAAACAGGATCAAAGATATACTGTAGCACAACAAAGGGATCTAGAACTTTGTGCTAATTATAAAATAAGTAGGAGGCTAGCAAAAACGAAAAGGTATTTGGGTTGGAGGAATAATTAAAACTAATTAAACAGCCAAAAAGAAGATGATTATTATCAAAATATCACTTTGAGTACTATAAGAGCGAACACATGGAAAACAGGGTGCAAAAGGCTCCAGTGGTAGGTGTCGTTGTAACATTGGGGAAGATTATATAAATAATTTACTGCTCACATGTCCCCTATATGAGGCCCCTAGAAAGAAGATACTGGGAAAAATATTGGGACAATTATACATGCCTAAGCAGGAAATAATGAAGCTTCTTTTGAATTCTCATTCTACACAAATATTAGAGAAAGTGATATAATTTCTAAAAGTGGTGGAAAGCCAACAATTGTACATACAAATCTAAAAGTTTCAACAAAGAGCATAGTAAGCATGTTTACTAAAAATGTACATGATAAATAATATGAAGTATATAAAAATAATGTATTGCTACGTCTTTAGCATGTACTTTTGAATGCACTTTCTGTAAGATTTCAGCTATGAATCCACATCCTGTATACTCAAGAAAATATTATTTTAAAAGTGGTAGAAAGCTAAAATTGCACATAAGAACTCAAATGTTTCATTAAGAGTGTATACAATATGCTTACTAAGATCGCAAGATAAATATGAATTGAATGTTGATGTATTTTAATGCTATTGTTATGTACCTGTGAATGTATTTATTTATATGTTTCCGTATTTGTAATGATATCACTTTTCAATAAAAAATCTACCTACCTACCTATTCATGGAATGGGGTGAGCATTTGGTTTCACAACCCCAATGCAACCCCCCCACACCTGTTCCTGCAGGTAGGGTGGGGGAGGGATGTTGGATGTTAGGGTTGGAAACCCTAAGACTGCATTTCCCAGTGTTTGTCACTGGAACCCGAATGGCGCATTAACAAAGTTTTTTGTACAGAATATTTTAAATAAATCATTTTCAGGTCCAATGTCTTCAGACAATTCATTTATGCAGATTTCTTGGACATACTTCTTTAGTTGCACACTATGGGTGGGATATTCAGAAATGTCCCAAAGGCATTCACAACCCCAGCGCAGCACAAGTCAACTTGCGCACAACTTGCGCAATGGTGCAGTGACTGTGATATTTAATGGTTGTGCACCTCAACATGAGCCAGCGCAACACAGCTGAATATCTCAGGCACTGCGCCATGATGCAGTGAGAGGTGCACCAGGGAGCAAACTGAAATGCACCATAGCACAACCAGGGATGTGCAAGAGGCAGAGAAAGATGTGCCAAGGAACAGCCACAGGCACAGCAGGGAGACAGGCAAGGGGTAAGGTGGGAACAATGCAGCACGGTGGGAGCACCAGGCCAGGAACACTGGCAGGGTCACAGCCAGCACACAGGATACCACTGCACATGGAGTGCAAGCATGCAATGGTGCTCCCCCCAGAGGATGCAGGGCACAGGTGGCACTGACAAACAGGGGTGGGGACCTTAGACCACCACACACCGCTGGGCACATGGACACCCAGTCAATGACAAGCCACACCCCAACACACGGCACCCACCACACACACCACACATCCCAAACTGCCATCCCAGGGCCATGCCATAGCACAGCCACTGACTGAGGGGCATGCCAACACCATGCACACACCTCCCAATGACACAGGTGCACCACACTGCCACCCACCACATGACTGCAGCATGGACCCACTCACCAGCTGCTAAGCAGACGCTGACACAGAAGAGTAAACAGGTATAAAATATATTGGAAGAAAGCAACACAGCTAAACAAAACACAGGTAACAAAGGGAAGGGGAGGCGGAAGTGAGAAGGGGCAGGGGACAGGGTCTGTACAGGTGGAAGAGGGAAGAAGGGGGAAGGGAGGACTAAGGCGGGATGGTGGCTGATGATCCTCAAGGCCAGCCATGGCCTGCTGGTGCCTGGTGCCTCCCCCTGTGCTGGTTCTGGAGCATGAACCTCCTGGTCTGCCCCACAATCTCCAAGGTGTGGGGCATGATGATTTATTTATTTATTTATTTAGCTTTTGTTGACCGGGTAAGTGCACTAGACAAATCCTGCCTATTTTCAGGCACGACCCGGGGGAGGGGGGATACAGATGAATGCCAACTGACCTTGAACCAGATTAAGCTGTTGGTGGTATTTTTAGTGAATGAGGGAAATTTGGCCAGGACACCGGGGAAATTCCCCTACTCTTTTCGATAAGTGCCATGGGATCTTTAACATCCACCTGAACTACCACCAATCCAGGCAGATGGGACCTCGGTTTAACGTCTCATCTGAAAGACGGCACCTCAGAAATGCAGCACCCCTCTCATGCTGCATTACAGTGTCAGTACTAGGATATTAACCCAAGTGCCAGATGTGGGAACTGAACCCACAGCCCTCTGATCTCCTGGCCTCAGAGGCGAGTGTGCTACCTACTGAGCCACTGACACTGATGAGGGCTCTCACACAGTAGACACATATAGACTGTCAGGCGGGATCCCCTCTGGACACCTATGGCAGAGGAAGGGACAGGTGATCAGTGCACGTCCAAAGCACCCCAGCCCCCCCCATGCACAGCAGACAGTGGGTGCACATGCCTCTAGAGTGGCACCTCAGCCACCTGCAGTGGGCAGGCCTTTGCCTGCCACCAACCTGGCAAGCCACAGCGGTACACAGCGCTGGAATCCACTGCTCAAGGGCCACCTGATGGCATTGCGGCAGACAAGTGGCATGGTGCTGCAGTGGAACTGCAGCAGCACAATTGGTGGCCAGATGCACACCCGGCCCACCAACAGCTGCCACACATGTGCAGTGGTAGCCCGTGGCACCACGCACACTGCACCATGTGCCAACCATTGCGCAATGTGCAACAGCGCAATATTCAGCTGACATAAGCAAATCAGCTCATCAGCCTATCCAGGGTGCAATGGGGAGATTTGCCTGTCATTACAGTTGCGCATTGGCTCATTTGCATGTGATGCACTATAAAGGTTCTGCACAACATCACAGGCCATGGACCGGTATTGCAACCAACTGAGGTAGGTTGCACCTGCCAAGGGGAGGGCCATCATGGAATGCTGGATGGCTGAGGAGGCCTGCTGTGGCCACTAACCACATGTCCATGTCCACAGGTAGCATCATGTCCAAGCCCAAGGAGGGTGAGGAGCATGGGCCTGCCCAGAAGCACAGGCCCAACTTTACGAGAGTGGAGGCAGATGCCCTGTTCGAGGCGTACCTTGACAGGGAGCCTTTGCTGAGTGGCACCACAGGCACACCCCAGGCCAGAGCCACTGCCTGGGAGGAGGCTGTGAACCAGCAGAGCAGCCACCAGTGGTCTGTACAGGAGTGCAGGAAGAAAGTGGGGACTGACAAGAGTTGGATAAAGGAGAAGGTGGCGGCCATCCAGGCCACACGGTCAGCTACTGGTAGGGGCCAGGCCGCTGTGCCACAGCTCACACTGCAGGAGGAGATGGTGGTGGCTACCATGTGGCATAGTGCAGTGGAGGGTGTGCCGGACGGTGGCTTCCAGACTGGAGGGAGCCCTTCGCTGCATGGTATGTATGGCAGGCAGGCAGGGGGGTGTCTGTTGGGAAAGCATCTGTGTTCCCTTACAACACCAGCCCACCAGCATGCAGTGGCAGGGGTGTCTGTGGCTGTTGTGATGGCCCGCCCAGCCTCGGAGGATCAGCCATCCACCTCCATGGCCATCTGGGGGCCCAAAAGGCTGCAGAACACCACCGTCATCCAGATGGATGTCCCGGGTGTGGTGGCGGATGAGGCCCTGGCTGTGTTCCAGTGGGACGCCAGCCATGGCATGCTCTGTGCAGAGACACAGATTGGGGTGGGGTCTGACACTGATGATGAACAGACCGTTGTCCTGGACAGCAGGGGAGCTTGTTGGAGGGGAGTCATCCATACCATACACCCACACCGGCTGCATGGCCAGTGGCTTGTTGGTGGCGGAATAGCTGCCCGCCACTGCCCCTGGACCTGCTGTGTGCACACCTGCACAGGCGCTGGCCAGCACACAGGAGCCAGAAGGGTGGCAGCAGCAGACAGCTGGAGATGTGGGTGAGCTGGGTGCCACATCTACCGCTGGGGTGTCTGACATTGCCCAACCCCATGAGGGCCACACTGTGTGGCACCCACTTGAGTGGGGTGCAATGCAGTGTGGTTGTACATCACCGGTGGGATGGCACCATGCCCCTGCACCCCAGGGTACCGATCCCTTGCCTGAGCACACTCGATTGCTGCTGGCCTCCATGGAGCAACAGGTGCTGCTAGTGGCCGGGTGCAGTCATTCCATGCAGAGGTGCACCAGGCAACTGAGCAGTGCAAGAGGGGAACTGTGCAGGTCCTGAAGGCCAGTCAACACCTGTAGGAGGATATGACCACAGCCCTGGACCACATTGCCAGTGCGATCATGGTCGGCCTTGCCCCACTGGCTGCCACAGGGCATGGCCGCCCTCTACAGACACTGTGGAGTGCACTGTCCACCCCATGGCCCCGATGTTGGGCGACCCCATCCGTGTCAACTCTGAGCTCTGCTGTGGGCATCCCTTGCATGCCTGGAGAGAGCCTGTTTGGGGGTCTGCAGACCCCTGTGAGGGCCTGGTCACAGTACCATAGTACCACCCCTGGAGGGCAGTCACAGACCCCCCCGTGGCTTTTGCACAGCCTGTGTCATCTGAGCAGCTGTGGCATGGCTGTCCCCATGTCTGTGGCAACCGTGTGTCTGTGCAGCAGACCTGATGTGCACACTCCCCTGTCAGCTGTCTGAAGCAACTGTCCTGTGTGCATATGGTCATTGTGTGTGTGCATGGCACCATCGTAGCAGCTGTATAGTGCACCACACGCAGCTCGTGTGTGCACCTGCCCGGCCTCTGGCCTGTGTGGCATGTGTGATGATGCCTTTATGACACAGGTTGTGCGTAAGCACCAGTGCCCTGTGTCTGATCCACACCATGCGCTGGCACCCAGTAGCGTGCATGCAAGTGCCACTGTGTGTGTGTGTGTGTGTTGCTGTGCAATGTGACGTGCGGTGTTGCATGTGGCCATGTGGCACCGCTCTGCCATCGCACCATGCCTGTGTGTGCATGGCCCTGGCCATGGCCATACATGGCTGTGTACCCTGCCACTGTGTCGGTTCTGTGCACATGTGTCTGTCCACCTAACTGCGTGCACTGTAGTGCTCCTGTGCTATCGTGTCTCACCGGTGGCATGCCAGCCACATGAGCTGGGGATCCCTCCAGCTGGGGGGGCTTCCCATCACCTCCCAGCCCTTTTCCCACGTCATCCCCACTGCTGTTCCCCTCATCGGCTTCGACAGCTATTCCACAGTCAATGGCCATGTTGTGCAGCATGCAGCAGGCCAGGAATAGGCCACAGGCCTTTGAGGGGCTGTATTGTAGAGCACCACCAGACCTGTCCAAGCAATAGAACTGTGCCTTCAGCATCCCAAATACACGCTCAATGATGTTCTGCGTGCTGAAGTCTGCCTCATTGTACCGATCTTCCGCTGGGGACAATGGGCACCGGTAGGGGTGAGCAGCCAGGGCCTGAGTGGGTAGCCACTATTACCTGTGTGTGAAGACAGTGAGAGAGTGTGTGAATAGGTTAGCCTGGTGACCGCTGTCACTGTGCCCCATGCCCCTCCCAGTTGCACACGGTGGTTCCCCCGCTCTGTCCACCCCCCTTCCACACCCTGCTGTACCCTGCTGCTGGTGATCTCACCATACTCACCCACTAGATGTCGAGTGGGGATGTCCCCACTCTCAAACCTGTGGCACAGTGCCGAGCTGTGCCAGATGTAGGTGTCATGTGCTCCCCCAGGGTGTGTGGCACAGACATTGGTTATGTGTCCCCTGGCATCACCCACCACCTGGCAGTTGATGCTGGGGTAGCCCTTTTTGTTGATGTAGGTCATCCCTCTGTGCCAGGTGGCACACGGATGCCCACATGGGTGCAATCTATGGCCCCTATCACGCCACTCATATGTGCTACCTGGTGGAACTCCTGCATGGTTGCTGTACACTCCGCCTGTGCGCTGGGGACGTGGATGTGTTCCACAGCATGTGGCAGCAGGGCGTTGAGGAAATGTGTGAGGAGCTGTGATGTGGCCAACTGGGTTATGCCTGTGGTGTCCCCTGTTGGTCTCTGGAAGATGCCCATGGTGAGCAGGCACATGACAGCTCTCCACTGTCAGGGCATGGCTCCATCTAGTGGGTGCCAGCATCTCCTCACTGCACAGCTCACAGAGCTGCCTCAGAATCGCACGGTTCGGATGATAATGGTCCACAATCTCTGTGTCAGCATGGGTCTCAAAGCCGATGTGGGGCCGGTACCACCTGTTCCAGGCGTCTGTGTAAGAGGATGCCTATTCTATGGTATTGACAGTTCCTATTTAAACAAACTCTTTTCAGAGCCACAACAGCTGCTATTTCATTGGGGGCTTAAAGAGACCCATATAGACCCCTTCTACAGATAGCAATCAGTCAGCATAGCTCTGATGCTATGCAGCCTGTGAATACACACCAGGTTTCCCTTGTTCTGCACATGGGCCAGCCACCGCTCTTCCCTTCCTCAGTGCTGTCCGCCATTCCTTACCCCCCCCCCCCAGACACTTCACCGTCACTCAGTCTTAGCGGTAAGTTTGTTTTCCAAAAACAAATCACTGGGCTAAAATGCTTTTAAGTTGTGCTGCTTTAAAGAAAAGGGCAGAAAAGGTAAATGCTTCTTTCAGCAGCCTCTTCTGACAGTGGACCATAGCTGCACAGGAACATCTTGTTATTTTATATAATTGCTCTGGTGAAAAAATGATTCCCAGCAATTATATAAAATAAAACGTGGGGTTGTGTGTAAAACTCAAATTTTACAAACACCCTCAGTGCTGGATGCTTGAAGGAACCCAACACCTTGGGTGTGTGTAAAATTTTCATTAAGCACACAATCCCATGTATTATTCTATATGTAATTATTTTATATACACCTCCCCATATATTAGTCTATTTGTAATTCTGTTTCATGTCATTTATTCCACATATTGTATATAGTAAACATAGTGGAAGAAATCCAAGGTAACTGTAATTTATATCAAATAAAAAACATTCTGGTGACTGTTGTGTCCCTGAACAAGGCACCAAAAAGCCTCTTAACTACAGCCCAGCCACTCTGCTTTGGCTGGCCACACTCCCTGATCAACCCTGCAGCCCTAGGAACAAGCAAAGACTGTGCCCCTGAACAGGGTGTCAAAAAGAGCCTCTCGGCTGTGGCCCTGGCCACTCTCCTTCATCTGGCCACAATCCATGATCAACCCCGCAGCCCCAGGAATAAGCAAGGACTGTGCCCCTGAAACAGGGCACTGAAAAGTCTCTCTGCTGCAGCTCAGCCACTCTCCTTCAGCTGGCCACACTCCCTGATAGATACCGCAACCACAGGAACAAGCATGGTATGGCTCAGGAATTGGGTAGCGGTATTTTCATTGGCCGCTCCCGCTTATGGCTTCTCCCATGATTGGACATTTTTTCCTCCAGCACTGAGCTGCAGTGGCTGGCGGCTTCCTCAGAACCTGGGACTGGCCTTGGCTTTCTCTTGCTGCCCGGTCCATGAAGTTCGACCTGTTCTAAATTTTGAACTTGGTCAGAGCTTATCCTGGCTGTATATTAATTTTTTCTTGAGTGTAATTCTGACTGCAATTTACAAGTGTATTCTGGCCACATTTTATTTCCGCTAGAGTATTATTTCCTGGAGCATCTTAATTCTGTTAGAGTGTATTATCTCTGTTAGAGTATATTAATTCTGTTAGATTATACTTGTGGCTGCATTGAAAATCTGTTAGAGTGTAATTCTTGCTGCAATTTAACCTGTTAGAGTGTATTTTGTAGCTGCACCTTTTATATGTATTTAGGCTGCCTTGTATGCCCTTGCTTTCTCCTTTCCTGAACTTAGCTTGCCTCCCTATGCTAAGCATGTTATTTTGCTCTGTTTCTGCTGATTTTATTTTTTTTTTCCTTCTCCCTCTCAGGCCCTCTGTCTTCTACTTTCATGTCTAACTCCTGTTTTTGTCCACCCTTGTAATCTTTTTTGTGCCAGCTCTTTACTAGCCCCATCTGCAATTAAACTTAAATGTCCTGGCTGCAGTTAGTTCAAAAAATATATCAGGTCGCCCTAATTGTTCATATGATAATTATTGGGTCATCCTATTAGCACCAGCCATGCAAACAAAATGAAAAAGGATGAACTCCACTGTCAATCTGTTATTCAACTTTTTATTTTTTCTTCACATGGGGACAGCAGTTTCATGGCTATGACACTTTTTCAGGTCCCTATTTATAATTTCTGAAAAAAATCGGAAACAAAAACTTGTTTAGTATACAGCATGTACATTATAAATCATGCAAAACACCTGACCGTTAAGCTTAGAGTGAGGTTCTTTTTTGATGGACTTTTAGATGGACTAATTATTTAAAATCATTTTTTTATCTTTCCATGATAGGAAGAATTTGTGCCGTCAGCATCAATAAAATAAAAGGGAAGCGGGCTTTCCACAAAAGGGTGAGAGAACTAAAGAATGGATTTATGAAATAGAACAAATTAAGAAAAAGCATAGGGGATAATGAAATTTGTACCTGTATGTATTTTTTACAGAGTAGTCACTACCATAAGAAAAAGTTTGTTTGTTTGCTGTACAGTGAAGACTGACACAATACCTTAAGGTAAGCACATTTCGGTGTTTTGGAATTTATTGTTTGAATTTAAGCTCTCATAAGCTGGCATTTCTGTATAACTAAAGAGACTGAAATAATTGTTTTGATTAGTTTCATGGTCTTGAATCTGTGTATTCACTGTGTTAAGACTATTTACTGTGTGTTTGGGGCTATAAGATGTTTTGAATGATTTATAATGTACATACTGTATACTAAACAAGTTTTTGTCTCTGATTTTTTTCATAAATTATAAATAGGGACCTGAAGAAGTATCATAGCCACAAAACTGTTGTCCCTATGTCATGAAATAATAAAAAGTTGAATAACAGATCTACAGTGGAGTTCATCCTTTTTCATTTTGTCTGGTTGCAGTTAATCCCTTGTCCCCATTGTTTTTCAAATTGCGTAGCGCCAACACCTAAGCACTTTCCAGAAACATGCCCCTGTCCTTCCCCAACAAATCCTTCTCTCTTCTGCCCACTTCTGTACTGTACACACCCTCCGACTTAGCTCCCCCTTCCCTGCTCTGGCTCCTTTCCTTTAGTTGACCTTAATTTCTCCCTCTCTTTCCACAGGATTGTGCCCCTGAACAAGGTGCTGAAAAGCCTCTTTGATGTGGCCCAGCCACTCTCCTTTGGCTGGCTGCACTCCCTGATCAACCCCACAGCCCCAAGAATAAGCAAGGTATGGCTCAGGAATTTGGTAGCAGAATTTTTCTTGGCCCCTCCCACTTATGGCTTCGCCCGTGATTGGGCATTTGTTCCTTCAGTGTTGAGCTGCATTGGCTGTGACTTCCTCAGAACCTGGGACCAGCCATGGCTTTCTTGCGCTGCCCGGTCCCTGAAGTTCAACCCCCTCTAAATCTTCTTCCACCCACCCACCCCAGCCCGACCTCTGTTAAATACACCTAGGCTCCGCCCTTGCTCCCTTTTTAGATGGCCCACTGGTGGTTTTCTGTGCTTCCTTTAAAATGCTAATCTGCCCTTTGGCAACATGTTTTCTTATTTTAGTACTTTCTTAAAGTGTCAGTTATAGTTCCAACATTATTGGGTCCTAGTCCCATCTTAGGCTGTGTGTACTGTCCACATTATTTATTTCCTTCAGCTCACATTTAAATCGGGTCTCATTTCCCCAAACATGTATATGCTTTTTCTTCTTTGCACTTCTTTTATTGGGCAGCAGCACTGTACCCCAAACCCCCATGCCCACAAACTGGCCTCTGCCTCATTTATCAGCTAATCTGACATCTTGCACTCCCAGTCACACCGGCACTCTTCACCATGAGGTAAGACCACCTCTCCCATATGGCATGCTAGCCCTCCCTGCTGCTAGCCCTCTATCTATCTCAGCAAGATTGGTTGTCTATGCTTCAATAATAAAATACTCCTTCTCCATCTGCCACACTCCACTAAAATCCCCCCGCCAACTAAACGGAACAATCTTAGACTTCGTACATCCCTTTTAGAAGCACTTAAAAAGCTACTATTCCTATTATTATTTAGCTCAGGGAATGTTGAGCTCAATCTGGGTCCCCCGCTGCCTATCTTGACTCCCTCTGACATTCAGCATTTGAAAGGCTTAACTTTTCTGCATTTAAATGTGTGCAGCCTCCTTTGGAAACTGGACTATGTCCCGGCATGGATCCTCCACTCTGAACCTGATCTCCTTATCATATCTGAAACCCAGTTGAGGAGTTCTACCCCAGATCATGAAATTAACCTCCCCAACTATAATGTATTTTGGACAGATAGACTGGCTGGGGGGGGTGGTGATTGATGTCAGAGACAAGCATATGGTTTCTCTAATAGACTGCCTATCAATCCCAAAATAGTTTAAGTTGATCTCCCTAAGATTCTCCCTTCTAACTGCAGAATCCATCTGTATTATACTGGCTGTTACCAGCCCCCCTCAGCATGCCTTTCCTTCCTGAGTCACTTACATAAATTTATGGACTCACATCCCGGTAAAGTCATTATTATGGGTGACTTAAATCGAGACTGGCTCTCTAACTCATCCATGCCCCTAAAGGATCTGTGCAACAATCATGGGCTTACCAAGCTCATAACAGAGATTACCCACCCTAATCCTAAAAAAACAGCAACTAGCACACTTCTCGACCTCATCTTAGTTAATAAACCTCACTTATTCAGTCATGCTGGTGTGCTGTTTAATGACAGCAGTGACCATAGCACTAAAGCTTGTGCTAGGTCAACCACTAAACCTCCACCTTCCTCCCCCTTCACCCTAAAAAGGAAGATATGCAACTTTAGCATTAGCAATTTCATAACAGACCTTAATAACGTCAGTTGGCAGGACTTTTACCTTGCAGTTTCGGTGAGTTCAGCTTACGAGATATTCCAAAATCATGTGCTAGGCATTATAGACAAACACGCTCCCCTATCAAAATCCTGAAATAAGAAGAGATCATGCCCTTGGTTCTCTGCTGAGCTAAAGTCTGCATTACACAGCAAAGATCAGCATTACACAGCAACCCACAGCTTCCACTTGCAGACTGTGTGACCCTGAGCAAGTCACTTAACTTCCCTGTGCTCCCAGGTCGGACCTGTAAAAAAGCTTTCAGCTTAGTGTGCTAGTCTTGGTTAAACAACTAAAAAAAAAAGATGTCTTATGGAAAAGGGCCAGAAAAAACAACGACCCAGTGGACAGGGTTGCTTTCAGAAAATCAAGAAATAGTTGTATTAAATTTATTAGGACTACTAAAGCGAGTTATTTCCAATTGAAACTAGCCTGTACCACAAATGACGCATCCACCTTCTAGAAAACCTTGAGGGAAGTAGAAGGTCATTGGTCAAACAGAACTCTCCCTTCCAAGATAAGCTCTAGTAGTACCTGCACTACAGATGGGCTGTATATACTCAAACTGCTCAACAATCACATTGCCACAGCTGGCCTTGTATTCGACACATCTGCAGCCAGTAACCTTTGCCTTCAGACCACAGACCCCACCTCGGCTAGACTTCCTTCCAAGTCTGCTGCGTTTGATGTGAAATTCTCATTCAGCCCCATCACCTACAAACAAGTGGAGGATTTACTCCTGGGCCTAGTTACAAGGAAAAGTGCTGGAGCTGATAACTTAGACCCTTTTTTCCTAAAACCAGGTCTCCATATCTTGACCGATTCTATAACACACCTCTTTAACATGTCCCTAGCACATGGTGAACTTCCTCTCATATGGAAAGTGGCCCACGTAGTCCCCTTATTCAAGTCCAGTGATGCTAGCAGCCTAAATAACTATAGGCCCATTTCCTTATTACCCATCCTCTCCAAAGTACCAGAAAAATTAGTAAATGTACAGATTAGAAACTACCTCGACTCTCACCAACTTCCAAACCCTATTCAATCAGGATTCAGGAAAAAACATAGTACAATATCTGCCCTTGTAAAGGTTACCAATGACTGGCATTTGACCCTTGATGCAAAACACTACATCAGTGCCTTATTCCTCAGTTTAAGTAAGGCAATTGACACAGTCGACCATGACCTACTGTCATCCATGCTCCAAGATATCGGCTTAGATGTCACTGCTATAAACTGGTTCACATGCTATCTAAAGGGATGAAAACAATGAATCAAGGAGCAAGGGGACTTGTCACCTCTTAAAACTCTCCCGAGAGATATTCCACAAGATTGTATATTAGGACCCCTACTAATTGCGATATACATTAACCATATTGACCTAGGTTTAAGCTAGGCAAATGTTCATTTATTCACAGATGATATGGTTATTTATGCTGCTGAGCCTTCACTTGAACTTGCTTGCATTATGTTGCAACAAGAGTTTAATATCTTGCCACATAACCTTCTGAGCCTCAAACTCTTGTTGAATGCAACGAAGACAAAATTTAAGACCTTCATGCCTAAAATTAACTCAGACACTTCCTCTGCCTCAGGAGCCCAGCATCAAATCACATCCCTCCTGGTGGAGCCCTTTGAAACAGTTGACAAATTTAAATATCTCGGTTTCTGCATCGACAACAAACTCTCCTACACAGTCCATATCGAGGAACTGGGCAAAAAGTTGAAGCAGCAGCTAGGGCTATTTTTCAGAATCAGACACCTACTAACCCTAGAAGCCAAGCAAAGACCAGTGCAATCCACATTCCTCCCCTTTTGGACTATGCTGATATATCATATACTCATGGCCCAAAGACTGCCCTTGCAAAACTTTACACATTGTATAACAGGGCCATAAGATTCATAACCGGCTCTCCCATCAGGACACACCACTGCATACTGTATACCATGTTGGACTGGCAGTCACTCAAAACTAGAAGAATCAGGAGTGCAGCTATGTGGACTTATAGAGCCCTTATTGGAAAACTGCTGCCATCTATCTCAAGCCTCCTAACACACTGGAGAGTTATTCACTTAGGAATCACTTTTACCTGTTCCTTGACATTCTTAGATACAGAACCCACTTCAGGGCCTCATCTTAAGTCACTCCCTACCAGCACTCTGGAATACTCTTCAGAAATCCTTAAAGCTCACATCCCTTGTAAAGTTGCCAACCTTCAAATCATTATTAAGGCAACACACCAATGACTCCTGTAATTGCTTCCCCTTACTACTTTCATCATATTGATCCAAAGGGCCATCATGACAGGCCTCCAAGCTAACCACTGCTTTCATATATAAGCCTCCTCCCCCCATCATTTAACAGTTATCCCTCTATTATAATTAAGCTCCCATTCACATTCTCCTGCCCCTTCCCTCAGGGTTCCTATCCCTTCCTCACTGCTACCTCTGTCACTCTCCCCTAGTACTCCCACAAGCTGATTTGTGTCATTGCTAGGTTCTCTTGTATTGTGTATTCTTCCCAAGAAATCTGTGTCTTTTGCTCATGTATATATTGTAAATATCTCCTACCGGTCTAAACCTTGTACCGCAGGCATAGAGTGTTACATTGTTATTTAATCTTTGTTTTATTTGGCTCTGTGTATTGTTTGCATTGACCAGCGCTGTGTCGCTGCTAGGTCCACTTTGTAAATGAGTTCTCACAATGGTGCTCCACCTGGTTAAATAAAGATGATTGATTGATTGATTGATTGAAAAGGCCATATTCACAAAAGATTTTCACCATGGTCACAAACTTGGAGAAAGCACTTTGAACAGGCTTCTTAATACATTAATCTGAAGTAAAATGATGTGCCCTCACTTCCTGTCCCTCATACTATTCAGGAGTAGTACAAAGCCCTCCACCCTATCCATTGATCAGTCAACAGTTCTAACACAACTATCCCATTCCCAAACTAGGGTTTGCCTATTCTTATAAATGTCTTACTTCACTACTGGGCACCAGCACAGACAACATAAAAATGTGAACCATTCTCTATGTAGAGTAAGACAAACTGGGATCCTTAGCTGTCACTTACAGCCCATATCTACAGCCCCAATGCAAAATTATCTGAAGACCTACAGGCAATATTCAGTGACAGTGACAACCAAGAATGTATTTTTAAGGGATCATTGTTACTCTCTTTTCAAGCAACCACCTAACTCCTACAACCTGACTGTCAGGGGCAAACTTGCACTTTGCAGGAACAGAGAAATACCAGGAGGCACTGACATAACCCAACAACAGTCTGTAATGCAAAAGGTGAACATGTTTCCGCTGATAGTTTTATCTAAGAGACTGTCCATTGTAGGTAATGTTGCTATTTTTTGGGGTGACTTGTGCACAAATAGTTGACTACAGTATTACAGGTAACTTGCTCCCTCCCTCCCATTTGTCTCTGCATCCTGCCTCTTTCTCCAGTCAGTCTCCATTAGTCAATGTTAGTAAAAAAAAAATAAGAAAGAAAGCGAAAGTAAAAAAAATCTAAAGCAGCCACTTCACGAGTTTGCTCACTCCCGCCCGCCCTCCTGCCTAACTTACAGCATCACTTGCTCCATCCCTCCTGCCTCTCCATGGCCAGTTTATGACAATAATTTAAAAAAAAGAAGAGACTGCCATATGTGAAAGCAATTGGCTAAAAGCATCCATCACAACTTGGCATTCCCGATCCCAACCTACTCATGAAAGCTATGGTAAACACTGCATGTTCAGAACAGCTCACTCATGGTCCCTTTTAAATTAGTTTAAATCAATTTTAAATCAGCAAATCAGCTATTTACTGTATTAAAAAAAAAGCAAAAGAAAAAGTGTGTGTCTTCTAAACTTAAACTGGGCATACTGAGCAAAAATTTCAAAGCAGCTTAGTCCTGCTTGCATGCAATGGCACTCACTGCCTCACTCCAGCACTCTACACTCTCTCTCTCTCTATCACAGTTTCAAATCAGAATGTCAGCAAGTTACTGTATAAATGAGAGAGAAAAAAAAAATGTGGTGCAGCACTGATCTACTGAGTGCTTCACTGGCAGAGTGATTATGCTTCAACTTTAGTTTTGTGTTGTTCATTCAGAATATGGTGAGCTCCTTTTTTTATGTCTGCAATAGCCAGACACCTGCAGGGATCTGCCCTGCAGCCGTAAACAGTATTCACTCTTCTCTTTTTTCCTCCTAACCTAGGCAAAGGCAAGGCAAGGCAAAGTTTATTTTTCAAAGCACTCAGTCCCAGAGGCTCTTGGCTCCACACAAATAAATACAATCTAATCGTAAAGCTACCACTGACTAACCTAGATGTCTTCAACTCCAGGAGGATCACTGAACCCCTCCCTTCACCTGGATAATCCAACAGTTAGTAATCAACATTTAGGGCATTGTGAGGTAGGAGTCATTATACTCACACTGGATCAATTTAAAGTACAGAGACAAGGGAGCAAAGAAATCCTCCCCAGATCATATTGATTTTCAAGAATTTGTAGTATGATGTATGTGAGCCTGGAATTAGTTTTAATGGGTGCTATAAAAATTTACTGCAATGAATGGCCAACAAATCACTGCAAGCATTTTGTATTATAGTAAACAGTTATTTGCATAGGTAAAAAAGGATAACTTGCATGACCTCTCATTAATTATTTATGTATTAAGATGAATGTGTTTTCCACTGCCTTCTGAGCAACCTAGATGTTGTTTAAAATTACTTAGCTTAGTAATGACTTTATTTTGAAGAGGGCTTTGAATACTATACATGAGAACACTGGAACATGTTTTGTGTTTTTCCACATAATTGTCCTTACATGCTATAGCGTTAATATTCTCCAGTGTCACGCTGAGACATCAGTACTTCACTGAGTCCCTTCAAGACCTGTAGGGAAACAGTAGAAAAGTATGCATGGCATTATGCAGTACAATGCCAATTGTAAATGGCCCAAAAGGACTGTAGGGTGCAAACTTCTGGGGATATGGAGTGAGAGATCCTATTGCTACTCCCAGTGGGGGCCAAATGAGGCATTCTTTAAGGTTGCCTCCCCCCATAAAATAAAGTTGTTATAGGCATTGAAAATGTTTTTATTTATTTTTAAATACTTTTAAATATTTTAAACTTCCTTATTAGTCTCCTATATGGAATGGTGTCGAACCCCTATTGAAATCTAGGTAGGCCACTTCCACTGCTCAGCCCTGATCTAGTTCCCTGGTCACCCAGTCAAAAAAAATCTATCAGATTCTTTTGACATGACCGCTCCCTTGTGAAACCATGTTTCCGGGGGTCTTGTAACACACTATATTGAAGACATACTGCAATCATTTCCTCCAGTAGTGATTCCATTAACTTTCCCACCACCGATGTCAGGCTGACTGGCATACAATTGCCATCCTCCTCCCTGCTACCACTCTTGTATAGTGGGACTACATCTGCACTCCTCCAGTCCTCCGGAACCACTCCTCTTTCCTTTGAGCTGTTAAACAGAACTGTCAGAGGTACAGCCAGTATTTCCCTGAGCTCACTGAATGCCATTGGATGCACCCCATCTGGTCCCATTGCTTTGTCTACTTTCAGATTAGCAAGTCCCTTCAGGACCCTCTCCTCCAAATAAGAACCAGCGTCCTCCTCCCTCCCTCAAAAGAGCTTTTGTTACTTTTTTTGTGGCTCCTCCCCTCCTCCTTCCTCTGTGAACACTGAACAAAAGTATTTGTTCAGGATGTCTGCCTTTTACTGGTCCCCCTCTGCACAGTCCCTGCTTCCCTGTTTAGCAGTACAATCCCACCCCTGCTCTTCCTTTATTCATGTACATATCAAAAAAAGTTGTACCCCCTGTCATTACCTCCTGTGTTATTCTCTCTTCAGTTTGCACCCTTGCACTCCTTACTGGTTTCCCTGCTCCCCTCTGTTTCCCCAATACACCTCCCTATCCTCCTCCCTCTGCATCTCCTTATACCTTTTGAATGCTACACTTTTAGCTTTTATCTTTTCGGTCACCTCTTTAGAAAGCCATAGGAGTCTCTTTATCCTCTTGCTTTTGCTCACTTGTTTGACACAGAGGTTTGTTGCCTTTACTATGCTCCCATTTATCTTTGCCCACTGTTACTCCACCTCACCCAGGTCACCTATCACTGTGAGGTCCGACACTGAGGCATTCACTCATCTTTTTAAAACCTGCCCTTCTGAAGTCCAGGACTCTCACCCTTGTGTGATTCGATTCTGCAGCCATCCTTATATTGAACCAGACCATGAGATGATCATTAGTCCCCAACTGGCCTCCCACCTTGGCTTCTGCAACATTGTCCCTGGTAGTGAGTACCAGGTCCAGTACTGCCCCATCATGAGTGGGTTCACTGACTACCTGACAGAAGAATGTCACCTGCAGAGAATCCAGGATGTCCCTACTTCTAGCTGAAGCTGCTGCTGGGAGGTTCCAATCCACATCTGACAGGCTGAAGTCCCCCACCAGCAGCATGTCTCCCTTTTCAGCCATCTTGCCAGTGGCTTCCACCAGTACCTTATCTTATTCCTCCATCTGTGCTGGAGGTCTGTAAATAACTCCAGAGTAAATAGTGGCTCCATTCTCCATCTCCAGGTTGACCCACAGTACCTCTGCCTTCCCCTGTATCCCTTGTAGCTCTGTGGCTTTTATGGTTTCCCTCACATATAGCACCACACCTCCTCCTTTCCTTCCTACCCAGTCTTTCCTGAACAGAGTATAGCCCGGTATGGCCAAGTCCCAGTCATGGTTTTCAGTGCACCATGACTCAGTAATGGCCACTATTTCCAGGCTGGCCTCTGCCATGATGGTCTCTATGTCCAGAATCTTATTTCGTAGACTTCTAGCATTTGCACACATGGCCTTCCAAATTTTGATTCCACTCTACTTGTTGCCCCCCCTTTTTACTTTTTTGCACTGCCTCCATCCCACCTCTCTTTTTAATGCTCATATTCCTTTCCCCCTTCATCTTTACCGCCTTGCTCCCTTTATTAATTTGTACCCTGCAGGATCCCTCTCCCGTCGGGTTCTCCTTACCCTGTACTTCAACCTGTGGAGGAGGCAGTTTCAGATTCCCAATTCCTTGTCACCCCCACCTTGGCTAGTTTAAATATTAATCAAAATAACATTTAAACCATCCACTGAGGACTGTGGTTCCCATCCCAGCTGGATGCAGGCCATCAACCCTCTATAGGCCCTTATCCTCCAAGGTGGGTCCCCAGCCCCGGTGTAGCTGAAACCCTTCCTCTCTGCACCATACCTTCAGTCATGAGTTGAAGCTCCTGATGTAGCATTCCCTCTCCTGTCTCCTGCTGTAGACAGGGGGTACTTCAGCGAAAGCCACTGAGCGAGCTACCTAAGACCCCTTCCCAGTTCCCTAAACTCCTCCTGCACTATTCCAGCCCCATCCCTAGTCAGGTCATTAGTCCCCTAGGTGAACTAGGACATCTAGCTCTCCCTCCTGTCCTGGTGCCCTAATGATCTTCAGGATTTGCTTCCCATCCCTCCCGACCATTGCACCAGGTAGGCACCTAACCTGCCTCTCCCCCCTTTCCTATTCCCAAATCTATCCCCCTCACAATTGAACCCCCACCAGAAGTTGCTTCTTCTTCCTCTGGGGTCCTCTACCACCCTTGTTGGGGTCTCCACTATGGAGGGCCCTTACATTGCCATTGGTCACTACCACAGGTGCTTCCTCCTGGCAGCCCTGCCCAGCCACAGCAGTGTAGAAATGTTATAGTGGTTCCAGTTGAGGAATGTGCCTCTGTTCCATCCACCACCCTTCCAGAGCCCACCATAGTCTATCTGTTTCTCCTCACTGGCATCCTCTGAGGTAATGGTGGCAGACTTGGTGGCCTCTGGGTGGGGGGAGAGGTCCCCTGAATCCTAGCCAACTCAGCCTTGAGTCTAGCGATCTCCTCCCTCAACCCAGAGAGGTGTGTGCAGATTGGGCAGCAATGCAGTCTCCAGAAGGTCTCTCTGAAAACCATCACACCACAGCCACTGCACCACTCCCAGCATTCTCAACCTCTATTCTCCCTGTGTTACCTGGAGATACTTTTGCACCTTAGCCCTGATAGGGTGTTTCTAGTTTCCCTTTTTTGTTTATTTCTATTTGTGCTCCCCTGTGCCTTGTTTAAATCTTTATATAGTCTTACCCTAGATAGGGTGTTGCTCCTACTCCTAGTTTGGACCTACCTTGAACCTTGCACCTTTCCCAGCAGTGAGTGTTACACAGAAGAGAACAGACACATTGCTCTAATCAACCAGCAGAGTTCTCCACTTCTCTGCTTCCTTCTGCTGACATCTGTTGATGCTTCAGATGCCAGTCATCTGTTCCACTCCTTCGCTGTTCTATTTACTCACTGGAACTGAATCAGACAGCCAGGCATCTACAGAGTAGTGCATTGTGCTTCTGTACAGTTAACCTAAGTTTAGGAATGAACTCAGGAAGCCAGCTGGGTGGTCCAGGCTGGAGGATGGGGATGGTGCTGCCACACAGCAGCACTTCAGCTTGGAGAAGGATGGTACAGCACTCAGCTGAATGGGCTGTACCCTTGCCACAGGGCAGAGAACCTTCCCTCACAAGGTGCACTATACATGTATAGCTTGGACAGGGACTGTTTCCTGCATATGGCTATGCCAGTCACCCCAGGCCCTGCACCATCAACAGGGCTCCATGGACCAACTTTGGATGTGTGTCTCCAGAGGAGGATAGCCCTCTTCCAGACCCAGCACAGTGGGAATCTGTGGGGAAACCTTGGTCCAGAGGTAAGTCCATGGCAAGGTGGGTGATGGGGCTGGGCAACTGGGGGCTGAAGAGGGCATATCACACAACTGTTTTTATTGTGGGAGGTATTTAACCTTGTTGCCTCTCTGCCTGAGTGTGGTTTCTTTGTGTTTTGTTGTGCTCTCTCTGAGTCAGGACCAGCTGTAGCACTGTGTAGAGCATGTACTCCTGTGTTTCTGAATGAAAAGAGGCAGTATGTAAAGCATAACCAGGGACAGCTAAACAGCTGGGAGCATTTTGGGCTGCACAGCCAAGAAGTGGGAGCAGAGTCTGAGTTAAGCAATGGGAAGCAACAAAAACAAACAAGAACAAACAAAACAACAGCCAGTTCCAGAAATAAACCCATTTTTCCACATGCATGTCATTTTTGTTGTGTTCACTTGCTCTTGTGCAAGGAACATCTCATACAGCATTTGAGGGGTGTTTCACTGCCCAAGCCAATTACAGCTGAAACTGCAATGGGCTTGACAATGTACACCAATGCCCAGGCACTCTGGTCATGACACTAGTTCAGCTTTGCTGACGAGGTAAATCTTCTTGTTAAAGAAATGAACCACTCCAATGAGAGTGCTTCATTTCTTTCTGTAGCCGTAACTTCAGCCATGAGCACTAGAGTTCACACTAATCACTAATGCGCATGGTCAGAGTTATGGCTACAGCTTTCTCCTGCTGCCCACTGCACTGTTTCTCTGCAGTCATTGCTTCTCTGTGTGTAGCTCTCTCTCTCTCTCTCTCCCTCCCCGGTCCTCGCTCCTTTTCCCCCCCTTCGACATTAGCCATATTGCAGCTTTCCTTGTTAGTGACTCCTGCTGCAGTCTGTGTGCCCGATCCGTGCTCTTCTCTCCTCTGATTCCCCCCCAGGGTTTCAACAATAGCTGTGGTGTGGTGTGGCTTTCTCTCCCAGTCCTCACACACACATCCCAATAGTCTGGGACACTGGGGAGCCCACTGCCAGTGTCCCCAAAAATCATTTAAAATGTATCTGTAGAAAAGAAAATGGTCCCCTGACATGTCTTTTTTTCTCTCCCTGAAAAAAAGAAAATGGTCCCTCATCATCTGCTCTTCCCCCCCCATCCCAACCCTCCCTCTGCACACCCACCTCCCCACACACCCCTTACCCCATAATTACCTCCGAGGGCGATGGCTGCTATCGTCTGTGGACCAGGACACGTCTGCACTCTTCAAAGCCAAACCACAAACTGAAGAATCAAGGTAAGCACCATATAATGGCTGTCAGTTGGGTTTTTAACTTACATTGATATCTCATCCATTTTTAGGAAGTTTGGTCCAAAATTTTCAACATGGGGTTCTTGGGACCCCACCTCGTAAACAACAGCTTTGTCATTTCATTACCCGGTCTGAAAGGAATTACCTTTTAGGACCAATTAATGAAACAACAGTGCTGGTGTTCATGAGGTGGGGTCCCAAAAAGCACATGTTGAAAATTTGGTGAAACATTTCCGAAAAATGGCTGCGTTATGAGTGTGGGTTGCACAGTTTCTATGCACGTGCATAACTTTGCCAATTGTTTATATGTTTACTCCAAATTTTCACCATACACATTTTATCATACCACATCATGACCAGTATAGCTGTCATTTTTTGAATCCTGCCCAAAACATGTTTTTGCATCGCTGGCACCGAATTGCACAGTCACTGTGCAAAATCACCTTTCAGGACAGATTAAGGAAATGACAGTGGCAGTGTTCATGAGGTGGGGTACCAAAAAGCCCATGCTAAAAATTTGGAGGAAAAATTACTAAAAATGGCCATGTTACATAGGTTTGTTGAACTTGTCCTACTCATGCATGCAACTTTGGTAATTTTCAATACTTTCACTCCAAATTTTCAACATAGCCATTTTTCCACACTACCTCATGAACAGTACAGCTGTCAGTTTTCACATCCTGCCTGAAATGTGTTTTCTCACCTGTAGTGCAGAATGGCACAGTCACTGCACAAAATCACCTTTTGGGATTGAGTAATGAAATTATAGTGTCACTGTTCATGAGGTGGAGTCCCAAAAAGCCCATGTTGAAAATTTGGAGTGAAAATACCAACAAACGCCCAGGGCATTAGAGTTTACAACCAGAACATCCCACCCTGCAGAGATTGACAGGCATAAGGGGGGTGTCTTGGGGCCATCGGCCATAATGCTCACACCATTCCAACCCCACCCCCAGCCTGCAAACAGTGACAGGCATCAGGGTGTGCCTTAGGGTCTTCGGGCCTAACACTTACCCCATTCTTCTATACTGCACCCATCTGAGCTTATTTCCTTATGGAATGGGATGAGTGTTATGACTGAAAACCCCAAGGCACACTAAGACATCTGTCAGTTTCTTCAGGGTAGGGGTGGAATGGTGTGAGAATTACGTCCAATGACCCAAAGGCACCCCCCCAATGCCTGTCAGTCTCTGCAGGGTGGGGATGGGGTGTTAGGGGTGGAAGCAAATCAGGGCGGGGCGGTGGACATCACCTACATTGATTTCAGCAAAGCCTTCAACACCATCCAACGTACAAGGCTGATTAACAAGATGGGTAGTCTGGCCATGGGGCACAAGCTGATAAACTGGGTTAGAAACTGACTTATGGAGAGGAGGCAGAGGATGGTGGTAATGGAATCCAATCAGGGGAGAGAGGGGTGACCAGCATGGTGCCTCAGGGATCAGTCCTGGGACCATTCCAGTTCAATGTCTTCATTACAGACATTGCTGAAGGGCTAGAAGGAAAGGTCTGCCTGTTTACAGATGACACCAACATCTGTAACACAGTGAATACTCCAGAAGTGGTGAAGAAAATGAGCAGGCACATGGAGAGGCTTAAAAAATGATCTGAGGAGTGGCAGCTGAAGTTCAATGCAAAGAAATGCAAAATAATGCACCTGGGAAGAGGGAACCCTGGGGGATAGCTACAGGATGGGGGGGAGTGCTGAAGATCACAAAGGAAGAAAGGGACCTACTGTAGGAGTTATCAGTTCTGATGACCTAAAGATGCCAAAATAGAACACAAATGTTGCAAGGAGGGCCAGTGGCATGCTGGGGTGCTTAGGCAGAGGTATCACTAGCAGAAGGCATGAGGTGGCGCTGCCATTGTATAATCCACTAGTGAGGCCTTACCTACAGTACTTCATGCAATTTTGGAGGCCGCAACTGCACAAGGACATTGAGAGGGTGTAGGCGGTCCACAGTAGGGCAACCAAGATGGTACATGGCTTGCAACACAGAACATACCAGGAGAGATTAAAGGACCTCAATATGTACTTACTGGAGGAAAGGAGAGAGTGGGAGGACATGACAGACATGTTCAAGTACCTCAAGGGCATAAACAAGGTGCAGGGGCAGACATCTTCCAATGTAGAAGGAGTATAAGACTGAGGGGGACATTATATGAAATTGGATGGGGTAGATTAAGAGGAAATGTGAGAAAAGTTTTCTTCACAGAGATGTTGGTGGGCACATAAAATAGTGTGCTATAAGAGGTGGTGGGAGTAAGCAAGGCAGAGGGTGGTGGTTAATGGGATCCAATACGGGAAGAGGGGAGTGAGGGATACAATCTGGGGAGAGGGGAGTGACCAGTGTGGTACCTCAGGGATCAGTCCTGGGACCACTCCTGTTCAATGCCTTCATCAGTGACATTGCAGAAGGCCTATAAGAAAAGGGCTGCCTTTTTGCAGATGACAACAAGATCTGTAGCAGAGTGGATACTACCGAAAGGGTGGAGAAAATGAGGAGGGACCAGGAGAAGCTTGAAAAATTATCTGAGGCATGGCAACTGAGGTTCAATGCAAACAAGTGCAAAATAATGCACCCGAGAAGAGGGAACCCTGGGAAGAGCCACAGGATTGGTGATGACATACTGGGTACATAGACAGCAGTATCACTAGCAGAAGGCGGGAGGTGGTGATGTCATTGTATAATACACTAGTGAGGCCTCACCTACATTACTTTGTTCAATTCTAGAGGTTGCAAATGTGCAAGGTCATTGACAGGGTGGAGGCAGTCCAGAGGAGGGCAACCAAGATGATACATGGCGTGCAACACAGAACATATCAGGAGAGATTAAAGGACCACAATATGTACTCACTGGAGGAAAGGAGGGAATGGGGGACATGATAGACACTTTCAAGTACCTCAAGGGCATAAACAAGGTGCAGGGGGGAGACAATTGGAATAATCTGCCACAAGAGGTGGTGGGAACAAGCAAGGCAGAGGGTGGTGGTAAATGGGATCCAATCTGGGGAGACAGTGATGAACAGCAGGGTACCTCAGGGATCAGTCCTGTTCAATGTCTTCATTAGAGACATTGCAGAAGGCCAACAAGGAAAGGTCTGCCTTTTTGCAGATGACATCAATATCTGTTACAGAGTGGGTACTGTGGAAGGGATAGAGAAAATGATGAGGGACCTGAAGAGGCTTGAAAAATGGTCTGAGAAGTGGCAACTGAGGTTCAGTGCAAAGAAGTGCAAAATAATACACCTGGAAAGAGGGAACCCTGAGAAGAGCTACAGGATGGCGAGAAAGGAGCTGACAATCACCAAGGAAGAAAGGGACCTAGGAGTTATCAGCTATGATGACCTATAGGTGTCAAAACAGAATATAAATGTTGCAAGGAGGGTCAGTGGCATGCTGGAGTACATAGGCAGAGGGATCACTAGCAGAAGGTGGGAGGTGGTGATGCCATTGTATAAAACATTACTGAGGCCTCACCTAGAGTACTGTGTGCAAGCAAGGGAGAGGGTGGTGGTAACTGGGATCCAATCCAGGGAGAGGGGTATGACCAGCAGAGTACCTCAGGGAATGGTCCTGGTTGTCTTCATTACTGACATTGCAGAAGGGCTAGAATGAAAGGTCTGCCTGTTTGCAGATAACACCAAGATCTGTAACATAGCGGATACTACAAAATGGGTAGAGAAAATGAGGAGGGACCTGGAGAGGCTTCACAAATGGTCTGAGGAGTAGCAACTGAGGTTCAATGCAAAGAAGTGCAAAGTAATGCACCTGGTAAAAGGAAACCCTTGGGAGAGCTACAGGATGGGTGGGGAAGGTGCTGAAGATCATCAAGGAAGATAAGAACCTAGGAGTTATCATTTCTGATGACCTACTTGTGTCACAAGTGAGCACAAAGGGTGCAGTGGAGGCTAGTGGCATGCTGGGGTGCACAGGCAGAGGTATCACTAGCAGCAGGTGGGAGGTGGTGATGCCATTGTATAAAGCACTACTGAGGCCTCACCTATAGTACTGTGTGCAATTCTGGAGGCCACACCTGTGCAAGGATATTAACAGGGTGGAGGTGGTCCACAGAAAGGCAACCAACATACGTACTCACTGGAGGAAAGGAGGGAGCAGGGGGATATGATAGAAACATTCAAGTACCTCAAGGGCATAAAAAAGGTGCGGGGGGGAGCCATCTTCCAATGTAGAAGGAATACAAGACTGAGGGGGCATTATATGAAATTGGAAGGGGGCACATTAGGAGGAAATGTGAGAACATGTTTCTTCACTGAGAGGGTGGTGGACACATGGAATAGTCAGGCACAAGAGGTGGTGAGAACAAGCAAGGCAAAGTGTGGTGGTAAATGGGATTCAATCCAGGGAGAGGCTATGACCAGCGGAGTACCTCAGGGAACGGTCCTGGGTGTCTTCATTACTGACATTGCAGAAGGGCTAGAAGGAAAGGACTACCTGTTTGCAGATGACACCAAGATTTGTAACATAGTGGATACTCCAGAAGGGGTGGAGAAAATAAGGAGGGACCTGAAGAGGCTTGAAAAATGGTCCGAGGAGTAGCAACTGAGGTTCAACTCAAAGAAGTGCAAAGTAATGCACCTGGTAAGAGGAAACCCTGGGGAGAGCTACAGGAAGGTTGGAGAAGGTGCTGAAGATCACCAAGGAAGATAAGGACCTAGGAGTTATAATTTCTGATGACCTACTGGTGTCACTACTGAGCAGAAAAGCTACAGGGAGGGTCAGAGGCCTGCTGGGGTGCATAGGCAGAGGTATCATTAGCAGAAGAAGTTGAGGGAGACTCGGAAGCCGTAGCCAAGTACACGCCTTATGGGCACACTGGATGGGCCTAGTGGTCCTTATCTGCTGCCCACCACACACTCTCTCTACCTGGTTCTTGCTCCTCTGAAATCCCCCCCCCAGGCTTCTACAATAGCCGCATTGTGGCTTTACTTATTAGCAGCTTCTGCTGCCCGGCACACTCTCTCTCTCTCTCTCTCTCTCTCTCTCCCCCGGGTCCTCACTACTCTGAACCCCTCCAGGCTTCTACATTATCTGCATTGTGGATCTACTTATTGGTGGCTCCTGCTGTCCAGCACACTCTCTCTCTCTCTCTGATCCACTAAGGCCAGCGGGAGTGGCTTCTCTGACTAGCAACTCCTTCTTACATTTACAGTGCAGCTTCCACCACGCAGCACCCATCACTCTCACTGCTACCTCCTCGCTCCTCTGAAGCCAGTACCAGTACCAAACATCACTGCAAATACCTGCAAGTGAATGTTCAGCATTGACAAATGCTTATTCTTAACAATGACAGCACACAGGGCAGGTGGGGAGAAATGAGTGAAAATAAAGATCCAGCAAAATGCACAGGGAGAGGAGAGGCAGAAGGAAGAACTATTTAGCACAATTTTAGGAAACATATACAATTTTAATTATGTGAAACATAAAATACTTCTCCTTAGGATGTGCACAACTCTAATATTTTTAAGTTCCCCTATTAAACACCAATATATTGTCCCGAGTACTTGGGACCAAATATGAAATATGTTTCCTCTATCCAGTGGTATTCAGGGGCAACTATTCATGGTAGATTTATGCATAGAAAAGAAATGTTAAACACCCCTATCCCTCCCCAGATGACTCTAGCCCTTTAATCATCTGCCCAGCACATCACCGCACCCCACCCCAGTAATCTCTGGTCACACTATAGCTCTGTCCTGTCCTCTAAGAGAATTTTTCTTGAACCTGTGGATCTTCCCAAATTGCTAGGAGCCAACTCCATTTTTAAATGCTACCCCACCTCCCTAGCGTCAGCTCCCAGTCATGACAGATACATAATGTAAAGGATAGATCCTTTCTCCCAACCTCTGATCCATGACTTTGGGGACAATAATTGTACAACCATCCCCCCTCTCATAACACACCTTCCATACACACAGTAGCTGTTGTGATCTATACTGATAAAGCGCAAATAGGTGTGCTTATCCTGGAGAGAGTTGGGGGAGCCATGTGTATCATTTGTAATGCTTATAGACTGATTAACAAGCAAGCAAGCAAAAGTTTATTTAAGCAATAAGCCATGAGGGTGTGTGGATTATCAGGGGATTTACCACTGCTGGAGTGGTTTGCCCACGAGGGACAGCCGAGTGGGTAAATCCTCGCCAGCCATGGTAAATCCCCCGATAACCCACATCCTGCGATTATACCAAGGTCTGTTTTTTTTACTGTAATAAAATACAAATATTAAAGATGTTGATTTCTTTTTTTAGTTTTATTCTAATTATTCCTATGCTGTAGAGGATTAGTTGGCTACATTGGATTATAGTCTCATCAACAGCTGTTGGTTATCAGAGGATTTACACCGGTGGTAAACTGCCAGTCTGACGATTTCATTGGGGTGTTCACTTATGTCCATGGTATAATTATAAAGTGCCCATTCCCCATAGGGTCTGGGCACTGTACCTTATAAAATAAGTAATAGATAACCCACTCTTAGGTGTGTGGTCGCGCTCTGATATACGCACGCCTTGGTGTGCGTCAACCACCCAAGGCATGCGTATATCAGAGCATGACCACACATCCTAGAGTGGGTTATCTATCTTATAAAATGGCAAAATTGTTTCTTTTGGGGGGATAAAAGTGCAGGTGTGCGGTCACGCTCTGATATACGCATGGTCATGTGATGATGATTGTCCACTAGATGAGCTACTTTTTTTCTACCCATTTTATAACATCAATGAATATACTGTACATAACATAAAAAAAAATCATACAAAATAACTACAGTATTAACATTAAAATTAAAATTAAGTTGACTTAAGTAAGTAATAAAGTCTATTTAAAATTAATTATAGATATAAACAGCCACAAGATCAAAGTAGATCGAAAGCTTCCTTTTTTTTGCAAATTTAATCTTTATTGAACTTTTCATGTCTACATACTGTAGCCACAGTTGTATTCATTAAAGATGTACTTAAAAATCAATACATGCTCATGAGTCAATTATGTAACATCTTATACTATTCAGTTCATATGGCAAAAGAATCTAATGTCTCCACCCCCTAATTTCCAGAGTGGAAAAGAGGGTGTTTTGTATAGGACCTACTATAGCCGTCTTCAAGCCAACAGTTTACCCTGATGTCTGTTATCTCTGTGTTGACTCTACTCAAGTCAGCGGGGTGGGGTGAAGATGACAGTCCCCAGGACAATCAAAAGCTTCCTTTAAAAGATGGGATGTCAGACCCCTCTTATAGGCTTCCATTGAGGGGGCCTCCATCAATAACCTTGCGATCAAAATCCACAGGGTCATGCCAGCTACATTGAAGGCCCTCTCACCAGAAGATTTCTTTTTTAGCATATAAAGTTTTATTAAGGTTTTCCATTTTCATTTGGTTCACTTAGTACATAGCAGCATATTCAGAATAAGTTTCAGATGCTGACTCCAAGCTACAGGATATCTAATGACATTGCCATTTTACAAAGCTTATCCTAGTTACCAGGTTACCTCTATACTATACATTTATTATGCAGTATCCATGTCCCTACTAACCTTGATAGGAGGCCTGTCCTATATATATAATATACGAGTTATTGTAACCTTAAAATGAACACAGATGAATACTAGGCATACAAAATAGTAGAACCTTGCATAGCAGCGCAGACCTTTCTGTTAAAACCTTAGGTAAATACTAACTATATGATTATAATCGACTCATGCCCGACAGGCCTACCAAGTTATACTTGAACTACAGATATAGTTAGGGTAAGGTAGGAGACAACAGAGAAACGATCCAGCAAAAACATTGACTCAGGCAAGAAGAGAGAAAGAACAAAAGAAAAGTGATATGGAGTCTACACACCATAGAGGAGAATACGTAGCGTGAAGCATGCCAACCTCGATTCACCTTTGCTGTTAAGTAATAGGAGGGTTCTGTAGCGGGGGGCACTCTGCAAATATGTGAGTGAAGATAGGCATCCCACTTTGTATGGTACTCGGTCAGTTTGCCTATAGCTGCTGCCGTCAGTCTTTCAAATGTGGCCAGTCTGACCATGGCCGCCCGCCAGTGAGAAAGTGTGGGGGCAGAGGTTGCCTCCATTTCACAAGTAGAGCTCTCTTTGCTTCCATGACAGCAACAAGGAGCCAGGCCTTATTAGAAGGGGTAAGTGCATTAATTGAGAACGTATCTTCTAACAGCAGGGAGTAGTGATGCAGGGACAATGGGGTACCCACTATTGTAGAGTAGTCCTTCAGGACTGAGGTCCAAAAGGTGTGAATAGTTGGACACAGCCAGAGTATGTGATATAGGTGGGCCGAGGAAGAGTGACATCTCCAGCAGCTATCCTGAGGGATTATCTTACGCCTGTGTAGGACTGTAGGAGTTTGGTACCATCGGAGAAGAATTTTTAATTGGACCAACTGACTCCTGGAATCTACATAGGCCATGTGAGCCAGTCTGAGGCAGTCCAACCACTGTTGTGGAGATAAGTTATGTGAGATATCTTGCTCCCATGCAGTTCTGCTGGGAAGAGTGACATCCGGCTGGGAATCTCTGAGAGTTCTGTAGATAACACTCATGAGGCCCTTGCCTCTGTTGGGCAGGGAGAGGTTATTCAAACAGCTCCAGGGGGACTGAGGAGGCCAGTTTTTAAGTAGAGGGGTCACAGTGCTATGCAGTTGGAGAAACTTCCAGAAATCTTGGTTTGGTAATTTATATTTAGTTTTAAGCTGCTCAAAGGACATCACTGTACGGGTATTTGGTATTAGCAGGTCAGCTATCATCTGTATACCTTTAGATGCCAAAGAAGCCCAGTGCAGCAGCTTGCGATGCACTCTTACAAGTGGGTTATCCCAAATCGGGGCGTAGCCTTAAGGGGGAAGATAATCCGAGATAGGAACACCAGTTAGGCCCATTGCACGTCTCCACAGAGCACCCGAATTTGCCATAACTGGCGTGAGTTGGGAGTTAGTCGGCTTCCTATTAGATAACAAAGAGTAAAGGGGGGTTCCTTTTGCCAACGAAGCTTCCAACACCGCCCACTGAGGAGGAGGAGCATGACGAGGAACAAACCACGTCAAGGTCTGAGCTATATTAAAAACCAGATGATATCCCACAAACCAGGGGAGTCCGAGCCCTCCCTTCGCCCAATGTGCTGGTAGTTTCACTCTGCCCCACCTAGGGAAGCTTCCTTCCCATAGAAGCAGTGCCACCAGCCTATCTAAGGCTTGGAACGGTTTCTGGGAGAATGGAATTGGGAGGTTATTCAACAGGCAGGAAACCCTCTAGAAGATAAACATTCAAACCGCCTCTACTTTACCCTTTAAAGTTAGCTGCAATTTCCTCCAGTGATCCTCTGCTGTAAGTGCTGTTAAGAGGGGAGAAAAGTTGGCCATTTCAAGGTCCTTCCAGGCTGCTGTAATATTGATGCCCAAGCAGGGGAAGCCTTGCGGCGCCCAGGAAATATCTGTGCCTGTTAGATACTGTCTACTGCATTTCTTATTTAAGGGACACAATAGGGTTTTCTTTTGATTTACCGTGAGGCCAGATATCTTAGCGAACTCTTGCAATATAGATAGGACAGGTGGGAGAGAGGATTGTGGGTCAACTAGAGTGAGAAGCATATCATCTGCATATGCGTTAACTAAGTACGAGGTGTTCCCCATGGGAATACCCTCTACAATTGGAGTATTGGTCAATGTTCTAATTAAGGGGTCCAGAGTTATCAGGAATAAGAGTGGCGAGAGTGGACACCCTTGCATGGTACTTCTTTGGAGGGTAAAGAAGGAGGAGGAGATATCCTTGTTGGTAAGGATTCTGGCCAAAGGTAGATTGTACAGCGTACACACCCATGAGAAAATTGGGGTCCGAATCCATAGCGCTGTAGAGTCTGGTGCAGATACTCCCACTCCAGCGAGTCAAAAGCCTTAGCAAAGTCTACTGACAAGGCTGCCGTGGGAGCTTCGGAGTGAAGAGCTAGCCATTTTAGGTTTAACATAAGGCGTAGGTTGTCTGCGCTTGATTTTCCTTTCAAGAATCCTGTTCGGGAGGGATGGATCAGGTTTTGAAGCACTGGGGACAGTCTAGTTGCTAGAATTTTAGCTATTCTCTTGGTGTCAACCGAGAGGAGCAAAATAGGTCTGTAATTTGCACATGGCAGATTATCCACAGCTTTCTTGGGGATTAGTGATATAATGGCCTCGCGCATAGTGGGGGGGAGAGTACCTCTTGACTGGGCTTCTTGGAAAACCTGAAGTAAGGGGGAAGTAATATCATCCTGCAGGACATGGTACAATTGGGCAGGTAGCCCATCCAGCCCAGGAGCCTTTCCTTTGGTCATGTGAGAAAGTGCAGACCATAGCTCCTCCCGGGTAATAGGAGCATCCAGCACAAGAGCCTGTGCATCCGAGAGCCTAGGAGGCTGTGCCCCACTGCAGAAGCTTTGCAGCCGCTGAGATAATGCTGTAGCTGACAGGGAGCTCTTAGATTGATGTAAGTCCCGGTAAAATATTTCCATAACTTCATTGATACCTTGTGGTGTTGTGGCCACCTTCCCCTCCTTGTTCTTTAAAGCTAGGGTTCTGGATGCAGTCTGTTGCTTCCGTAGGCAGTATGCTAACAATTTCCTCCCTTTATCTCCCCCCCCCCAGAACCTGTGTTTAGCACGGGTGAGTTGCCACTCTGTCTTTCTGTTCAGCAGCACATTAAGTTTATATTTTAGGCCAGTGATGTCGGCTAAGAGAGGGGAGTTAAGTGGATTGGTGGGTGTCAGTTTAAATCATTTCTCTAGAGACGCCAGATTATTTTGAAGCTCAGTTATTCGTTTGGCCCTTTCTTTGTTTTTGGCTGCAGAGTAGGCAGTAATTCTCCCCTGTATGACTGCCTTAAAGGCCTCCCAGACTGGCTGCACTGGTTTCCCGGGAGTGTTAACTGAAAAGAAGGAGAGGGCTTCCTTTTTTATATACTCCCGGAAAGCTGCATCCTCTATTAGTAATGGATTGCATCTCCATCTTGTAGAGTTAGGGCTCTGCCCTTGGGGAGAGAAGGTAATCTTTACAGGGGCATGGTCCGAAATAATAATACTGCCAATAGTGGGAGCTATGACACCCAGCATTGCAGCATGATTGGCCAGCCAGAAGTCCAGTCTACTGTGATTCCCATGCACTGTAGAATAGTACGTGTAGTCACGCCCGCTCAGATGGTTAATTCTCCATGGGTCACCTAACCCCCACTCTGACATCAAGGAGTTTAGGGCCTCCAAAACTCTCGGGTGAGATTGTGGTGTAGGTACAGATTTGTCTAAGAAGATGTCACGTACTAAATTGTGATCTCCCCTCTAACAGAATCAGAATGTCCTGCTCATCCCCACTGAGCTCTGCAAGAGCTTGTCTCACCTCAGAGTAAACATCCCCCGTATCCGTGTTAAAACCATATACATTGGCTATCAGTGCCTTACCCCAAGGATATGCCAGCTTAACTACTAACCACCTGCCCAATGAATCCTGGCATTGACCTTCCACTGTCCACAGACCTGACTTCCATAGGAGGATAGCCACTCCCCTGGATTTCATGGATGCACAACTGGCCAACATCGTACCCACCCACAACCTTTTTTAACCACTGCACTGTGCGGTTGGTAAGGTGCGTCTCCTGTAATAGTGCAATGTCCGCTGCCAGCATATGCAGATACTGTATTACTTTGGTCCACTTTGCTGGATGATTGAGACTGCGCACGTTCCAGGAGATGCAGCCCCATCCTTGCAACACTACTGTAGCTTGGGCCATAATAGCACCCTCCTATTACGTAGCAAAGAGAATATGTGTACTCACCCAATCAGCAGGGAAGGGAAAGGTAGATGTTAGTAGAAGAGTGAGACTACCCGGCTAGTGGCTTATAGATGGTCAGATGCCGGCGATGAGCCTCTAAATCTCCAGTATGTAGGAACGACCGTATTGGTCAAACTACCTGCAGCAATAAAGAGGTCTGTACAAAGTGAAAAGACAAAAAGGGACAGAGGAAAAAACAGAATTATATACTTTAGCAATTTAGAGAGAAGAAGAAAAGAAAAAAACAGGGCAGAAAAGTGCCAACAAACAACTGTCAGATAACCAGGTTAACCAGTAAATTGTTTATAATCAGTATCATACTATGATTCTATCAGCTATCACTCAGTTACTGGCACTGAGTTGGATGCATGTGTAAGGGATAATGCCCCTAAGCCATACTGCTTCAGGCATCAAATGTTGATCGGGCCGGAGACCCACTAAACCAGGTGTTCTGTCCCAGCCCGAATCTATGGATCCGGCTAGATGAGCTGCATCAAGCCTCCAGGAACAGCCTATGATCTAATACCTAATGCCACCCCTCCACCCTACCAGAGAATGGGGGGGGAGGGGTCTCAGCTGAGAACACCAACCCAGGGGTAGGAAAAGGGGGGAGGGATAGGGAGGGAAGGGGGAAGGGAATCTGTTAATCTGCTCTAGACTTTTTAACAGTCATTTGACACATGGGGAGCAGGAGTGATCCCTAGGTGTCTATACACTAGGTATCTCACACAAGGACACAGCAGTGGCTATAAGGTGCACCTGTGTGCACCATTTGGAAGTAGTCCGGCTGATGGGTTGCTCATACAGTATAGGGTTGAGTCGGGAGTGCCAGCAGCCAAAGCTGTACCCGGGCTCACAGCTCTACCATTAATATACACGGAGTGCATATGGCAGCGCACCTGTCTTAGCAGATGGGGAGCCAGCTTATTGGTCTCCTGAATCAGGCCAAGTAGAAGTCTTACCCAGGCTGATAAACCCAGTAGATATAAGGGGAAGGGGGGAACAGGTCACTATCCCCTAACCCCCAGTTGTGCCGTCGTGCTGCGTTAGGTACATTAATATGAACAGGGGTGCAGCGGGGTGGTACCCCCCACTCCCTGGCTACCGCACAGCAAATGTAACCCAACTTTCAACTATTGAGAATGATAGTATAGGCAGTCCTCTGATTCTCAAGTCCCCGGTATGGACAGGGAATCGGCATAGGTCTTCAACCACGGCTTCACAGCAGCACAGGTTTCCTTCTCCACATCATTCTCTTCCTCCTCCATCGCAGTTGCCCAGTCAATAGGTGTCAGGTCGTCTTCCAGGGCTCCCATTGGTTCCTTCACCTTATCTGCTACTCTATTTCTCTCCAGCATGTTAGGATCCACTTTCAGGAACTTGGCAGGTGGGGATGCAACTGCGTTCTCCGGAACTGGTGAATGGGGACTTCTGGGATGGGCACACTGTCTCGCTGGCAGTGGAGGGTCAGCCCCTTCAGGCATTTGTTGAGCTAAGGCATCTTTATGTGTTTCCAAGGCTCAGCTCAATACAGGTTGTGACAAATTTGCTTTGGTTTCATCGGGTGAGGAAGTCCATAACTGCCTCTGTGGTGGGGGGGCTGTATTGGTCAGACTCATCCGCCTACGAAAATGGTCCTCTGGAGCAGCGCTACCTTTCTTATTGGTACCCGGTGATATTTTTCCCCTGGACTCCCAGAGGTGTCTGGGAGATGTAGTACCAGCCAGCATACCCGGCCAATGCCCTCTGATCCAGGCCTCCACATCCCTCGGTGATTCTGCCACAAATGGCTGACCGTCTTTACACATGTAAAGTGAAGTGAGTCCCTTAAATCTGTATTGCACTGAGTTCACATTCAGCACTTTTTTAATCAACTTGTAAACTCCCTGTCTTGCACAACCTCTTGCAAGAAGTCTCTGTAGATAGAAATGGTGTGCCCTCTCCAAGACAGCTCCCCAACATCCCTTATAGCTTTCAACAGGCGCTCCTTAACAGATAAGTGCAGCAGACAGGCTACAATAGTCCGAGGACTTTTGTTGTGGTTCGAGTTGCTAGGGACCCGATAAGCATGCTCCACATTAACAGGCTCCTTCCAGCATTCCCCTATTAGCTGAGGAAGCCATTAATTTAGAAATTTCTCTAAATTAGGGCCCTCTGCCCCCTCTGGTACCCCAAGAATATGAATGTTGTTCTTTCTTATATGATTCTCTTGTATTTCAGCCCTGTGCCACAAGTGCGCCAGCTTGGCTTCATGGTCCCTTAATTTGTGCAGGACATTCAGATGCTGGCCTTCCAGGTCCCCCACATGCTGCTCCAATACATTGTGTTGATTCTCCAACCTGCGGACATCGGTGACATTGCCCGGCAGTGAAGCAACAATGCTGTCCACCCTAGAGAGTAACGCCTCCAGCATTTTGGTTATATTGCCTAGAGCTTCCCCCACATTAGTCTGAGCTAGGGCACCCTGTATTGCCACCCCATCACTGCTGCCCACAACTTGGTCTATCCTGCCAGTGAACTACCCCACATGAAAACAGCCATATGTTTAGAAAAGCTCCTTAAAGTTGTGTCTTGATCTGCTTCTGTAGTTCAGCATAACAGCAGGCTGCCAGCACCCTCAATTTCTGACTGGGCAACCCAACGCAGAATAAACATGCAGTCGCTCCACGGAAAGAGAACCCCAAGGCGCTTCAGTTAGGAAAACCTTGGTCGTGCATCTGTGGCCTACTTAGCAGTGACTCTGCCAACAATTGCACAGTTCATCAGCTCTTCTGAGTGTTATTTCCCCAAAAATTGCTGTATTAGCGGAGACCGGGGTTGGGGGGGGGGAGAAGGTCAGGGGCAAAAAACACGCTTAAGCCATCACACCACCAGTAGATGCAAAATTTCCATCAGGCTGGGGCAGAGTAATCGGTTTTAGGCTGCCATCTTCACTGGTTCCCACCGGAAGTCACCAGAAGATTTCAATGGAAACCTGGGAACTACAAGGAGGTCTGCCTCAGAGGAACGGAGAGGGTGGGAGGCCTGATGAGGAAATAGAAGATCACACAGGTAGCTAGGGGTCAGGCACAGCCAGATCAGCTACATCTGGCCACCTGGAGAGGGATAGGGTTTGTTTTGGGTGGGTATTTTTTTTTTGTGTTATCTTTTTACCTTCCTCCTAGCCACTCCAGCATCCACCTCTCCTTCAGGCCGCCTAGTGCTCCATGCCCCCAGCAATCCTTTTCAGAGCTCTCCCTCACACAAACACACACACATTGCAACCAATCCCCCGAGTTGCCCTGACGTATCCCATCAAAGGGCGGGTCCCCCTCCTTCGAGGGGGAAGGCACCGGGTGGCAGGGAAGGCCAGCTCACTATTTTTCTCAGTCTGGGGTGCTGCTGTGTTGGAGAAGGCTCCCAGAGGTTCCAGGGAGCATGGAGATTGGCGCCCATCATCCGGTGGTGCCGAAGCTGTTTTTCCAGCTTTCTGTAGTCCATCCTGCGCTGCTATGTGCAGTATTCCTGGTCTCCACCAGGGATCACTGCAGAGCGGAGCTACCCCCCTCAGCCCTCCCCAGGAGAGGAGAACAGTCCTTCGGATGCTCGACCCTCTCCTTCCCCCTGCCAGCCCCTGGTGCCTGGGTCCATTCCCGAACCCGGTTCGCCAGCGTGGTTTGAGGTGTGGTGTCCAGCACCTCAACTCTCTGCGCCACTGGGCCAGCCCTTGGGGGGGTATTTTAGCTGACTACTGAATACTAAATAATGATTAATCAAATATTGTGGGACTCAAATATGAACACTGACGGAGCATTTTGTTTTCACATAAATTTCATTCTTTGTCTATATCTAAAGTGAAATACTACACTTCAGGACATGAGTCAAGCTAAATCGATGTACTTAGGCAGTTGAAGGCATTCAGCTTGCAGCTTTGTACCTCAACACATCCAGGGTGTATTGATTTAGTTCACATCCCACCCTGTCATGTGTTATTGCTTTCACAGCTCACCTGCCGTGCCCCACATTGCCCTGTGGTCACATAGCATAGGGGATTGAGCATTCCTGGCCTCACATTAAGGGATTCCCCCAGAGGCAGGGTAAGGTTTATCAACTGGTACTCCACTCTTTATTTTACTCTGCCCCATTTTCTTTCAAGCAGCAGTACAGCATTTTATAGTTACATAATAAGGGTATACAAATGGTTTCAAATGGTTCTGAGGTTCATACAGTTTATGATAAGCCTTACAATGTTTTGACAGTTACAGTATCTGAGCCTCAACAGAACTTTCAGAACATTTTAGTTTAAAGTACAAAAACATTTAGCCATCATTGCACCCATTAACTGCTGTCAGTGAGGGGGAAAGGAATCTAAAAAGAACTTGGAAGGGTACTATGCTAAATATAATTAGTTTGAACTGCTTGTGTAACACCACTGTCAGTATGAGCACCCAATACAGATGCAACTTACTGGGTTCCTTCTCCAACTCCATCATTCTTTCTGGATCTTTCTTTCACCAACACCAGCCTTTGCTCTAGAGGAGTATATTAAACTCCAAAATATGTTTTTAAAAATTATCCGAACCCTATCAGAACCTAAAAAAAAAGTTCTGATACAGTTCTTTTACAGAAAATGGCACAAATTCTGGAAGGTTCTAAACTTATACAAACTGGTTTTCCCATATTGTATACACAGAAGTCCTGGTGAGAGTGTGAGATAGACTACCATGGCAGTATCCAAAACATAGGATTTTTCAGTGAATAGTGCTTTGGACCCATGAACAAAACCTCCAGTAAGAATTAAAATCATCTGCAGTCTTTTACGGATATTATAATTTGAAAATGCATTTTTTGTTTACTTGGGTAGATTTTTATTTATTTTACATATTTATTTGCCAAGGACATACCAGCTGGGAGGTATCACGCAACAGCTCATTCTCAGCAGGTTCCTGTGTTCTACCAGTTATACAGCTGGGTAGTCTAAACCACACAGGAGACAGGTGACTTGTTCAGGGTCACACAATGAGTCCATGGCTGTTGTGTGGTTTGAACCCGGTTCCCTAGATTTCCTGGTACACAGTTCTGTTTTCCAACCATATGATCCCTCTGTCTTCCCTCGACTTTGAATTTGTCTCCTCAGACACAGAGCACAGTGACAGACTTGTTAAAAGATACCCCCGCTCCCTCCCAAACTATTATAAAACATGAAGCTTCTAAAAGACAAAACTTCTTTGTCTTCATCTCTTTTTCCAAAATACACTTTTCTCCGCTACCAAGTATTTCACACATTCTTATACCTCGTGAATAAGCAATTGCTTGATTTAGAAAAAAAAAACCTCTTGGAGTTATCATAATGCTTTCCAAGTAGTGGCTTCTCACTGAATAATCTATCAAAGGTGTCAGATTTACAAAATGCAAATTTCCTGTCACATTTGGGCGCTATAAGCACTGTATCTCTTTACCAAGATGCTGACTACTGTTTTAATGAGGCCCTTTGGTGGCTGTAAAACACTGAAAGAAGGGGATTACAAGGGTTACTCTAGGTATGGTCTATTTGTCTTACAAATTTCACACTAACTACCAATTACGTTGCCATAAACCTTTTGGCTATTTCCAGTTATATGCCATACAATGCATGAAAAATATACAGTATGATAACCTCTTTCATATTATCTGAGTGGCTACAGCTGCTGATGCAAGTAACATATCTAATGAGGCCAATAATGAGCCTTTTTAAAGGTAGTCTAGTTATAGGAATGGTATTAAAGCAGTTCAGGAAAAGGGTACAGCGCATAACAGCAGGTTCCTTCTAGTCTGTGGTCCCAGGTCTTAAAAAAAGATGCTGACACACTAATTCAAGCCCTCCAGGTGCATTAATCTCACATATTTCTGCATGTAATGCTTAATGGGACATTCTGCCATTGGTTGAGATGAGCCCGATGTTCTCAGGTAAACAGAACTCTGCTTTGTGATAATGAATGCTGATGTCAAGAAGTGACCATTATGTGGTGCACCATTCAGAGGCAAGAACTCTTAAAGAAGTCAACTGAGGAAACAGTCCTTTACAATTGCACGTCAAAAGAGCTTAAATATTCGGAGAACACTGAAATAAATTGAGTCCGGGTGAGAACAGAGAGGCAAAGCACAATCAGTGCATAAGGTCTTGAAGCATTTAAGTGAAAAATCAATATCTGAAACAATACTGTGTGATATTTAAAAAAAGCAAGCATGAATATCAATGGTTAGCCTTGCCTTTTCTGTTTGGTGTCAGAAATCACAGACTTAACAAGCTCCCAAAAATTATGCCAAGAACTTTCAGTTTAAGTATAGCCCACTTCAAAACTATAAACTCAGAGCATGCCAGTGTTGTCTGTAAAAGAGGCCCATGCGCTAGGTCTACCAGCTCTGAAAACTAACTAGAATGTTAGACAACATGTCATGCACTAGAAAACTTAAATAATTATGTAATACCTGCATAGCCTGTGTGACATGCATGAGGAAAAGGCAGATAGGCACTTTAATGTGAAGCTCTGTGGTTTATTTTCATCATTGATGATATTCTTATAAAAATTGTTAGTCATATTTATTTTTGAGCTGCTTCGCTTATTTTTAGCTCATAAACTTGTTTTGAAATTCTTGGAGTACATGTTTCATTCTCACCGGTGTCTGTGTATATTACAATTTTTAGTTTGCTAAAGTGATTGTATATATGTTACAAAAATATTAAAAAGCATAACTATGACACATCTCATTCCACGCCGACAACCCAGGTTAGGGAGCGAGCACAGGTGCCGGATGCTGGCAGGGAAGAAGAGGGATCGACCATCTGATGGACTGCTCTCCCTCTCCATGGCGGGGGAGTTCATGATGGTCATTGCCTGACTGCCCTCTGGCAGAGGCTGGGGGTCAGGGATAGACACCATACATTGGGGTGAAGTCGGGGGCAGATGCCAGGATGTGGGGCTCGTGCTGATGCATGCATGCTCCTGGTCACCGGCATCATTGCACGCCCACCAGGCTTAAAGGGGGAACAAGGAAAAGTGGCATCTCTTGTGTGGCTTGATGGCCGTCCATGAATATCTGTCAGCACCCAAACTGGATCCGGAATTGGTGGTGAGATAGGGGGCTCCCTGCTGCTCCACTGTGGGGGCAAGCTGGAGGAGTTAAAGGGTGCCAATGAGATGGACTACGGCCGGATCCCCGGCGGGTTGTGCAGAAGCAACAGGGTGCAGAGAGGTGGCCAGGAGGACAAATAAATACTAAAAAAAAAAAGCATAACTATACATGCTTGATTTAACTTTGTTAACATCATATTGTATAAACATGGTGCAATTATGATTCTAGCCTATTTGGGCTCATATTATATATTTGTCATGGAACAAATATATTATAGATGATAAGTTATCAGTTCATTATAATATATTACAGATAATTATTTGACATACGTGCGTTATAAGTTTTGTTATTGCTAATGAAGCTTAAATAACTGATTTGATTATGATACACTATGCATTTATTTCTTTTTGAGTTACAATTCTGTTTAGAGTTCTGATCATAAATTCACATACAGTATTAGCATTATAAATGTATTTACCAAAATAGGTCTGGAAAACTACAAGACAATGCCTGGCGTGCACTAGTCAATGAATTTCAAAAGCTATTTCGTACTTGTTCTTGCCTTTTTCTCTTTGAAACAATACCTTCCAGTATATTGACCATTTGCTTCAAAATGTACTGATTATTTTTTTCAACTCTTTTTCTGGCTCTGCTGAGCCCCGGAGAACTCTCTTGAGCATCCACTCACCCCAGCTCTACCTCCGGGCCTGAAACTCACCAGCATCCTGGCACCAGCCCAGCTATCCCCTCAGCTCTGAGCCCTCCTGAGGTGGGGCTGCTCTATCCTCCCAGGGTGCTCTATCTGCAGATTAGGGCCGGGCTGGGCTTGGTCCAGGAGCTGGATGAGTCCGGCCAATGGAGTATGGCTGCAGGGTGGTGCCATCACCTATCTCCGGAAGCGTGGATTTTTCTTGCTTTTTTCATTGTGCCCCTGCCCCCCCCAGGCAGAACCCCGATGTGCAATGATGCCAGGAAATGCCTTGCCATGGCTCTGCAGCCCTCTAGTTAAGCCCTGTGGCATTGCAGGACCTCCAGTCTCCACCAGGCACAGTCCCTGTATCCCCCCAAGGAAGGAGAACTGTCCTCCAGATGCTCAATCCTTCCCTTCCCTGCCGACCCCCAGCGACCCAGGCTCGCTTCTGAACCTGAGTCACCGGCGTGGTGTGAGGTGTGGCATCCAGCACCTCAACCCTCAGTGCCATGGGGCTAGGCCAAAATTAACTGATGATTATAAGATTTATCACTTAATAGGTAAGATAAGTTATCCTGGGGCAGTGGATTCCCCAGTAGTGCATTGCACTACCACGTGGAACAGCAGGGTTCTCACATGAATCTCCACTGCACTACAGAAGCAATCTGCTAAGCCTCGGAGGGGATGGTGGAATGATCCACTGCAACAGTGCCTCCTGTGGTGTCTGGCTGCCTGGCATTGATGACATAGGTGAATAAATGCAATTGGCCAGGCCACACCCATAGGTTGCAGTGCTGGCAAGTGTAAGTTCCCAACCTTGTTGGGTTTACCCTATTTTTCTCCCACTTTCCCGATCAGCTCACTGATGCCTTGGTCCATGTTCCAAGTGCCCTGAAGGTCTCCTTTCAGGCCCTGTGTTTTCCATAAGTAGAAAGGTGCTGGAGAAGTAAAGCCACAGAACTGCCATGCAGCTGCACCATGAATGTGCAAGCTGGCAGTCTGCGCATGCCCAAAGACCTTGTCTGGCCCTAGGACTGGATGGGCTGCAGAGTGCCTGGAGAAAAAAACAGCCCCTAGGAAAAGAACTGAACTGTTAGAGGGGTTTCCAGGATGAGAGTTGAACCTGCAGCTGCTAGTGGAGTTTTGTGTTTCACAGCCTGCAAATTAGAGTGACTGTTATACGACAGCCTGGAAAGAGAAACTGCCAGCCTGAAAGAGAGTTTGGAATATTCAGCCTGAGAACAGAAACTGCAAGGTCACTGCTTTCAATCCTCCAGTGTCTGCAGCTGGAAGAATAAAGAGACTGGCAACCTGTGTTTCCATTTGGTGGGGGTCAGTACGTTAGAGTCTGTTGTTGCTTCAAGCTAGGGAACTGTGCTCATTGGGATTAGATTGACCCAAATTCCCACTCCTTTGCTGTGTCAGAGAAAAAGTGTGTGCCAAGCGACCAGTCTGGGGAACATCCAGTCTGTCCCATCCCTAGACCAAAGAGGAGACCACTGGAGAGAAAGACGTCGAGAGGCCTGCAGGTGAACACCACATACAAAGGCCCTGGGGCCGAAGATTGGAATGTCCTGGCAAGTGAAGACCAGCATTCTTTTCATCACCCAGCTACTGTTGTGGTGCACCAACAACCCTGGATACCAGCATGGTACCTTGAACCAAGTTTCTGTCACCCCCTTTGAATTGCTGAACTGTAAGTACCCCAGACTGTGTCTTTGGGGACATCTTTAGTTAGCTAGCTAGCTAGTCAGAAAAAAAGGGGTTAACTCCTGGGCAGGACCAACTGTGCCAAATTTAAAGCTGGCAGAAAAGTTTAAGTTTGGCATCTGTTTCTACTGTTTAAAGTTATTTGGGCCCCAATGAAAGATTCCCAGTGTCTTCTACACAGTGGTGTGCTAACCACCCAGGCACTTTATAAACATTTTGGGCAGCTGCTATTGGAAAATAAGGTGCACCCATAGGTGGGAGCTGGGAATTGTGAGGGGTAAAAGGGTTTCAACAGTTGTCAATGTTATTGTGCTATTTTTCTCCATTTTTTTTCCCTTCCCACAAAGCAAAAACTGCTAATTGTTAATGTTATATTCTGGTACTGTGACTCATTGTAAGAAGTGGGAACTGTTGTTGTGTGGGAAAGATACTATGCGGCAGTTACTGTATTTTCCTGGTGGGTGGTAACCTGCAGTTTATCCACAGGTATCCCCTGTCACTACTAGATGAAATGTTGATACAGGATGCCCTAATATTATAATGTAGGTCTGGACCATCTTACTATGGCTAATTAAACTAGAAAATGTAAAATAACTGTAAGATATAGTCCAACAAGTCCATTAAAGTTCATATATTTATTGTGTCTTCACTTCACACCAGTATACTGTAGGCAACAGTTTCGCGGCTGAACACGTCACTTCCTCAGGCCATTCGTATATGACAGTGTTGATACTAAATATAAAACATAAATGTAATCATTAAGTTTCTGATGTTTGGAATAAATTTATTTTTCTTATTCATTAAGATACTGAACGGTTATAAATGAACAGTACTCTATATCAATGTGGTACAAAAAGTTTCAATAAATTACCTTAAAGCAAAATAAAAAAATCTTTTAAATAAAATAATTACTCATTCAGTTTGCATACCTATTGTTTCAGGTATTTAACCATATACAGTTCTTCCCCTTCTTAGAAACACGTTCTGAGTTGCCACCTCCTTATAAGCTTCTAGTTGGAACCTGTTCCCAAATAAATGAAATTAAATTCTGACTAGAATAAAATAAAATGATCTTAATTTAAATTGAGTATGTAAATCATACTAAATTGGTATTCTGTGATTTGGCAATGGTAATAATTCTTACTTCAAGTGTAAATTGCTTATACTGATTAGTTGGGATGACGTTCATCCTTTTATAAATATCTAAATGCCTCCAATTCACTCGTCTCCTACAAGGGAAAGTTTATAATTACACTAATTGAACTATTGTCCTTTGAATTCAATATTGAGTTTACAACTACTTATAATATCATTAAAAAGAATGTACCTTATTGGCTAGACGGAGCTTATTCAGTATAAAAACTTTGTCATTTAAATGGAGCTCAGAGATTCAAGTACTCATTTAGCTTTATATATTCAAGCTTCCAAACTCCTCATTTTACGGTATAGCCCATGTGACAAACTTTATGTTGGAAAAAACAACGGGAATTAAGAACGAGGATTGGTGAACACAAAAGTGACATCAGAACCAAAAATGAAAAATCTTCAGTGGCAAAGCATTTCAACAACGAAGGACATTCCCCAGCTTCATTGAGATTCTGGGGACTTGAGAAAGTCAATGAACCACAAGGACATAAAAGTTCATGGGACAATTTATTGTTAAGAAGAGAAGTTTACTGGATATATATTATGGACAGTATAAATCCAAGAATCGGCATGAATGAATCAGAATGTGTTTCTAAGAAGGGGAAGAACTGTATGTGGTTAAATACCTGAAACAATAGGTATGTAAACTGAATGAGTAATTATTTTATTTAAAAGATTTTTTATTTTGCTTTAAGGTAATTTATTGAAACTTTTTGTACCATATTGACACAGAGTACTGTTCATTTATAACCTTTCAATATCTTAATGAATAAGAAAAAGTCATTTATTCTAAACATCAGAAACTTAATGATTACATTTATATTTTATATTTAGTATCAACACTATCATATACGAATGGCCTGAGGAAGTGATGTGTTCAGCCATGAAACTGTTGTCTACAGTATACTGGTGTGAAGTGAAGACACAATAAATATATGAACTTTAATGGACTTGTTGGACTATATCTTACAGTTATTTTACATCCCCTGTCACTACCTCAGGTGGAGGCACCATGTGCATTTATTGTTCCCATACCACTTGTCCTCCAGAGAACCTAGGCCAGCCCCTCGAGGTGTGTCCAAAGAATACCTGAGGACCCTGGAAACAGCCAAGGTGACTCAGTGGGACTATTACACAAGGACCTCATATTAAAAATGGTAGGTGGGAGATTGCAGATAAAAGGAAAAAAGATGCCCTGAGCCACCATCAGAGATATATACCCTGCATTCTCCCCTAGAAGTAGCAGAGGAGGCCTATGACGACCTATAGAAAAATGTGGGCAGTTAATGAACCTGGGGTATCTGGATGGTGGAGTTCAGAGGACAGAGGATAGTTATCTTAGGACAGAAGGGAATAGGAAACTCTGAAGGAAACAGGTACCAGGGGACTGTGGGGTGCAAAAAAAAAAAATTTACTATTGTAAGCAAGTTAAACTGGATGCCATGGTTATAGTGGGTTCCTGCCCAAGGTTGATTTATGCTGTATAGTAGAACATTATTGTGTATGTATTTCCATCCTTTTCAAAATACTGTTGTTCAATAGTTCAAAGGTCATGGAACATGACTGTATACTTCTGTGGTACAACAGCATTCTGAAACCCTCTAGAGATGGCGCAAGATTCAGTTCAAAATGGAAACAACTGCTGCATGCACATCAAGAAGTTGAAAATAAAAGTGAACTGCTGTGATGGCCACAGCAGTTTTTCCCCTTTTTGGACCACCCTCTATTGTCTATTACACTCCAAAAACAAATCCTGACTACCCATAAAATTGGTAAAGCCTAACAACAGAAGATAACATATTGTAAGTGGAGTGGAGGTACTAGGCGAGCGATGTAGCAAGGAGTGAGAAGATGTAGGCTGCCAATTTTCCTTGAATGTAAAAAAACCTTTTTTTTATATTGCTTTTTACTTCACTGGTTGTGCTGGTGGTGGACTGTCAGCCCTTTCTCTGTCTCCTGTCCCCCAGCATTCACCTTTCTGACCACCAAGTTCAAGAACACTCACTGATTGCACCTTGTGGTGGGGCCAGAAAGGGGAGGGCCATTCTCCCCTGACCTGATAACTCACATCCAGATAGGGCTGGTGGGCAGGTGATGGGACGGGATGGAGGTAGGCAGGCAGGGCTTCATGCAGCCTGCACGAACCAATTTTCCATTGTTCTCCCTCTGTCCCCAGCTGCAGAAGCTATCCTTGCCTGCCAGGCTCTGGTGCTGGCAGAAGCACAGCTCAGCTACTTGGCAAGCCACTGCTACCTGTCTGCTTGCAATAGTTGAGGATTGGTACTTTTCTCTGTAGAAGCATTTGGGAGCAACAAAGTGACTTGAGGTGCTGTAGAAGTGTCCACAGGGAGCTCATCTGTGGAGCAGAAGGGAAGAGCTTGTAGGCAGGCTTCTTCATCAGGAGAGGTTGCTACGGAGGGATACCATCTTCAGATTACAGTATCGGCATTGGAGTGAACTTGACCTGGTAGGTATTGGATTTCAAAATAGTAGCCTTGCAGTATGGCAACCCATTGGGCAAACTTTCCTACTGGTTCCTTCATTTTGAACAACCATCAGAGGGCTGAGTGATCCATGATGGCTGTGAAGGAGGAGTATCGAAGGTAGCAGTCAAACTTCTTTACAGCAAAGACCACATCCAGGCATTCTTTTTTTGTGATGCTGTAGTTTTGCTCAGCTGAAGAAAGAGAGCACCCTGCATAGGAAACAACTTGTTCCATCTTGGATTTGACACTGCACGGTGCCCACTGCAAAGGATCTAGCATCTGTGTAAAGTCTGAAAGGCTGGTCGAAGCAGGGATAGGCCAATACTGGGGAAGAAATAAGTTTGTTTTTCAAGGTTTCAAAGGCCTCTTTGCAATCAGAAGTCCATACATAGTAGCATCCCCTTTTTGTGAGAGCATACAAGGGAGCTGCAATGTTAGCATAGTTACAAATTAATTTTCTGTAGTAGCCAGGTAAACCTAGGAAAGTTCTAAGGCCTTTGAGGTTTGTGGGTTCTGGATAGTCTTCTACTGCAGAAAGCTTATCTACATCTGGCGAGATGCCGTGCGAATTGATCACATGTCCCAGGTAATGGATTTGGTGCTAAGCATGGCAGCATTTTTTTGGACGGACTTTGAGGTTGGCTTGCCTGAGACATTCAAACACCTCTTTGAGATGCTGGAGGTGTTCTTGGAAAGTTCTGCTGAAGACAATAACATCATCAAGATGCACTAGGCAAGATTTTCAAGACAGTCCTCCATGACACGTTGAAAGGTGAATAGGCTGTTCCGAAGTCCCATAGGCAGATGTTTGAACTGGAAAAGACCCAAGTGGCAGCACCAGGCTGCATACAAACATGAAGCTGGATCAATAGTAACTTGGTAGAATCCACTCTGAAGATCTAGAGTGGTGAAGTAGGCTGGGCTGGCCACACCCAGGCTCTCTAAGGCATCCTCTGTGGTGGGTAAGGGATGGGCATCCTGTACCGTAAGGGCATTGAGCTTTCTGTAGTCCACCACAAACTGATACCCTTTGTCCTTCTTGACTACCAGCAAGCAAGGTGCACCCCAGAGACTGGTAGATTCCTCAATAATATCCTGTTTGAGCATGTCCATGATTAAGTTCTCTAGGATTTGCTTTTGTTTGTGTCCCACCTTGTAGACTCGCTGACGAATTGGCTTTTGGTTGGGCTACACTTCAATGGTGTGTTGCAGAGTATCACAGCATCCAAGCTTATTATCAGGGCTGACAAAGACATTGGAGTAGGTTTCCAGGAAATTCAGAAGTTGCTGTTTCTCTGTGAGACAAGCTGGGAGGTTTGAGGCAGAGAGACGCTGGCTGAAGGGCATGTGCATTTTTTGTGAAGGGGGGTGGTTTTGATGGTACTGACAGGATGACTGTTAATAGAACCAGGCTGAGGTTTGGGAAGAAGCTGAAGCTGATCCCCTGAAGGCAGACAAACAAACTTCCCGATACTGGCACCCATGGAGATGACCACTGGTTCATCCATGAAGTTGCAGCACTTTTGGAATACTGAACCACCATGCACAGCAGACAGGGTGTTCCCTGGAAGGAGACCTGTGGAATGCAAAGCTGGGGATCCTGTGACAATGCCAACAACACCTTGGGGAAGGGGGTCACCTCAAATCTTGGCAATCAAAACCATTTCTGACTTAGGAGGTACAGTGACTGAGTCTGTAGCTGTGAGTTGCTTCCAGGGATCCATTGACAGTTTGTTTGAGGCAAAGTCCAGTATGGCTTTGTGCACCTTGAGAAAGTCCAGACCAAGTATCACATCTGTTTGAAGTTCAGGCACTAAGTAGAATTTAACCGTAGCTTGCTGTGAGCCAAAGTGGAGCTTGAGATGGACCACACCAGTGATAGGTACTGTAGCAGTGCTTGTAGTGATGATGTATTTTAGGTCAGCCGGAGCAACAGTAGGTACAGGGTGAATAGCTGGATTGTCTAGGATACTGCAGTGGATCACAGAGATTTCTGCTCTAGAGTTGACCAAGGCATGAGTGGACCAATTGCCAATAGTGACAGGGACATTGTTTGCAAAGAGGGGTGATCTGATGACAGGAACTTTGGCCCCTTTAGGCGAGATTGTGCCTGACTTAGCAGCTAGAGGGTGTTGTTTGTTCTTGTTATGAGAGTCAGTGGGGCAGTCAGTTGCTTCATTTTCCTGCCCAACAAGAGCCCCTAGTTTGTTGGGCGGTGCTCGTTTCCCTGGTGCTGTGAATAGTTGCTAGCATATTGCTGATTGCACTGCGGCAGATGCCTGTGGCTGTCTTGAGTCCTATCAAAGTTTTGCAGTTTGCGGCAGACTGCAGCAGTGTGACCTCTGAACCTGCACCACTGACAGGTCACTGGCTCCCGTGAAGATGGAGGTGGCTCAGGTCACTGTGGAGGTGGCTGTAGGGCATTAATAGGAGTTGCAGTGGGGAAATGTATGCTGTTGGCAGTTGAAATGAGCTGGTCAATCATTTTTTGTTGCTGTTGGATGCGAGTAGCAAGTGCAGCCAACTGTGAGGACTGTGGGTCCTGAATAGTGCTAAGCTGAAGCATGCAAATAGACTCTTGGGCTAAATGGGCTGCTTGGATCATGTCTAGCCAGGTGGTTGACTTTTGTTGGATAATGTAGGTACGAAATTGTGGAGGTAGGCCCTGGACAAATGCTGTAATCTGGTCTTTTTTTGATTTTTGTAGACGTTTGCACCGTAATTCAATGTCCACTATAAATGTTTCCAATGATTCGGAGGGTTGCATAGTGCGCTCCCATAGTTGCTGTTCTAACAACCAGGGTGAACGAGCTTGTAAGAAATAGTCCTTGAAGATGGAATACAGGGTGACATTGTTCCCTCTAGTCTGGTCTGGAAGGGCATTGAACCACAATATTCATGTCCCTCTCAGTAACAAGTGCATAGCATTGGAAATTCACAAGGGATCCATCCAACCATTGAAGGAGATCCAAGCCTGAAATTGCTTCAGCCAGGTGACATTATCTTTATGAGGTAGTGCTGAGAATGGTACTGGCTGCAAGCTGGAGTGGACCGTTGAGTGTGTGGAAATAGCTTTAAAGTAGGTGAGGTCATCCTGGATGGCCTGTATAGTGGGCTTCCCTTGGGCTGGAATGGATGACCAGATGTTATGCAGCATAGTTTCAATCTTGAGACCCCATGCTCTTGAGGTAGGTGAAGGTGGAGCCCCAGAGCTGGCAGTGCTCAGGGTGTTGGTGTCCTCGGAAGACATGGTTGGAGAGGGGCTGCATGGCCCTGAACGAAGGTCATAGGGATGAGTAGGAGTGGTTGTCATGGAGAGAAGGTGATGCCTTGGAAGAAATAATTTATTGAGAGAATAAAAAGTTTTGTTGTTTTTTTTGTTTGTTTGTTTTTGTAGACAAGTACAGTTATATGTAAGCAATTTTCATCAATGGATGTCTCAATAAACAGCTTGCACTGTAGTTTGGTGTTGTCTGTTATTGAAATAAGCTTTTCTTTTGCAAGATGCAGCTATTTGTTGCAGTGCTCATTCATTTCAATGGGTGCCCCTCAAAACCATGGCCACCATTACTTCTCATGGAGTGAGATGATTTTGAACAAGCTGATGCCCCTCACAAAGATGGCCACTGGACCTGTAACATAGGCTTCTTGGCTAATTTGACATTCCCAATATGGCTGCCAACAGGGGGGAAGGGTTACTTCCTGTTTTGTAGTTGTAGGCAGTGGCTTATATCAGGGCAAATGAAAGAATGCAAGATGGACACTTTGCAGTCTGTTCAAAAGATAAATGGCAGGCTTTGGTTTGGCTGAGTGACTCCCACCCAAGCAATCCAAAGTATTTGTGTTGAAAGATGTATTGCTCTCTCTAAGGTTTAGAAGTCTCAAACACTTTTTTCAGGCAGAACTGGCAAAACAAATGTCTGTGTATTGGAAGGCACCCCGACTTAAAATAACAGAAAGCCATATGTCTCTGGTTTAACAGTTAATGAACAGGCAGTCCCCAGCCCCTGGTGCTCAGGCTAGCATGATTGTAATTTACAGTCCATTCAGTTAGCAGGCTTGTAATATGCAACACACTTTTTTTTCTCATAGCCTACAATGTTAGAGAAGGGCTGCAAGCTGCTAGTTAGCAGGGTTAGTATGGAATTTGCATTTGCTGGAGCTGTAATCCATAGACAGCACCAGGAAAAATACTTTAAAATGTTGTTGCTGCTTTGCTGGTTTTATAGTTTGGTGGCTGATCCCTGCAGCAGAGGGCAGTTGGGCAGGGATTGCAGTATGTATTCTGTGCTTTTTCAGGCTGGGAGCTGAGTTTTAGATTTTGGTGTGCTTGTAGACATGGAGTTTGCAGAAGTCTGCCAAGGTTTGTAGCATGTAGCTCCATGGGGCTGGTGGAGCCACAAAAGAACTTTGTACCTTAGTTGCACAGACAGTGTCCTAATTTGGATCACATTTATATGCAAGGAGACTTATATGTGCTGAGGCAGAATGCAGGAGACATACTTTAACAAAGAACAGTTCAGTTTTAATTTTCCTCTCTGCTGTCAAGTTAATTCTTTTTGAGCATACATACAGTTCAGGCACACTTGGGTGAGGACTCTAGGGTACCCAAAGATACAGAGCAAGCAAGATGGTGGTCTGGACAGAAGGGGAAGGGCCGCATTCTCCACCATGTGTGGCATTTTGGTATTTGGTCTTCCACTAAAGGACCGCTTACATTCTGGTATTCTGCTTTCCCATCTGGTGCTTCTGCTGCAAGAGTCACTAGGTACCGAACAAACTGAGTCGGACACATAAAATAATGAACAAGGTAAAGTTTATTTAGGAGTTTAGGAAGACACATCTCATTAGTACAGGGAACATCCCTAGACTGACCAGACGACAAAGGAATTTGCCCTTCCCTAGCCCCAGCTGGACACTAATTAGCATAACATGTGACCATAGCTGTCTGCCCATTACTGTTCCTAGTTAAAGGGGCGGCAGCTAATCTTTAGCCCCATGCTCAACTCTGTACTATACAAAATTAATTGCTACCTCATGTAGTAGACCCTATTCACAAAAGATTTTCACCACAGGTACAAATTCTTGAAAGTGTTTTGTGGATAGGGTCTTCTCAGAGCAGTCAGTGTATGTTTTATTCAGGTATCATATTTGAAATTAAACTGAGGAATGCTGACTTTGAGAAATGTGAGGTGTTAAACATTTTCTGGTGTCAAACAGGATTGTGTGTCAGTAATAAAGTTACCAGCTGAACCAAACAATCATTCTGAACACATGCTAGTCAGAGGGCAATTCATGTACTTCATTGCAATGTTCACTAAAGCAGGCCACATATTTTGTTTGGATTTCCAGTATTGCAAAGGATCAGCATTCCAGCTGATACTGGGTGCTGCCAGGTACATTTCAACAATGGTCTGTGCAGAGGCTGTGTTACAAGAGGCAGATGAAGAAGATGTTACAATTACATCTTCTAAGTGACTCCAAAGACATGAAGCTGAACCAAGAGACTGTGGAACAGTGCTGTGCTTTGCTGGGAGTGAAGAAGATTCGACTGCAGTGGCTGAGGAGGAAGATGGAGAAAATGCCGTAACAGTAGAGGATGGGCCACCTGATGCTGTGCTGTGTAATGAAGAAGATTCTGAATATGGTGCTGCTGTCGTACTCTGCTCCATGACAGCATGCACCTCATCAATTACTTTTTGTTTGTTTATCTCGAAACAAGCGTCATTATCATCATTAAATAGTTGCTTCGATTTGCATCATGGTTTCAAGATTGTTGCTTTAATGTAGCATTCAGAATAAAACATTTTACATAGTTTGTCATCTTCTTCAACCTTTTTGATCATACTTCTCTTTAGACCTTGTTGTATTGTGTGGGGCAAACTGCATGTGTTAGCAGCACCACTGGCAGCCTGTGTGATAATGGAACTGTCTTGCTTCTCTAACTTTTACCCAATCAGGTTCAACCTGAATTTAACATTTTTTATTAGGGGTATCACCTGGCTGAGAGTTGCTGTGTTTGCACTAACCTCCCTGGTGATTTCCTCAAATGGCTGGAGCAGGAAAATTAGAAACTCCAGTATAGCCCACTGTGGTGGAGTAATATAGATGTCTGCATTGCCAATTTGATTTTCCAAGGTGTATTGCCTGACAGTTTTCTTTTGTTCCAGCAGCCTTTGGAACATATAAAGGTTGAATTCCATTGAGTAGAAATGTCTTGGATCAGTCTGTGCAAAGGTAAACTGTGCTCCTGCTGTATTTTTTCAAACAAGTGATGGACTTTGCTTGATTGACTGAAATAAGTGCATATTCTTTTAGCAGTGCTAACGAGAACCTTAATCTCCCTGTCATCATCAAGAAAACCACAAACTATTAAATTTCAGCAATGCGCAAAGCAGTAGATGTCAACAAAGCCCCCCTCCTCCTCAAAGGCCTTCCTTATGTTGGATCCATTATCTGCAACTATAAAGCCAATGGACAGTCCCTGTGACGTGAACCATTGCTGCATTGGTTTTTGGAGCTCTTCATTGATGTTGTATGAGGTATGTTCAGATGGAAAATAAAACATTCTTAGAACAGCAAACTGTGATGCTTCACTGTCCCCAGTCCCACGTGAATTATCAAAACATGTACAATGTGCTGTGACTGACATGAAGGGCTCAGGCTGACAACCTGTCCAGATATCTGTTGTGAGATGCACTACTCTCCCAACAGCATTGCACAAGACATGTCTTAATTTTTTACATACGACATCATAAAGATATGGAATCCCTGTTGGTGAAAAGTATTTCCAGGATGGTATGCTATATCGAGGTTCAAGGTACTCAAGCAGCCACCTGAATCCTAATTGTTCAGCCACGTTATATGGTTGCAAATCAACAGCTATCATTTCTGAAATTTTTTTGGCTATTGTAACAGCAACAGGGTGAGTCAAGGCATATTTGGCTTTACACTCATATGTTTCTGAGATGGTAAACTGCCTCCATAAAGGAGGAGGGCTTTTGAACACATGGTCAGTTTCAGTAACAGTAGGAGGAGTCCTTCGAATGGGAGAAAGTTGTGGTGGAGGTATTTCAGTAGTGCTGTGGGGGCTGCCACTACTTTCATCTATGGGAGTTACCCCTAAGTGTAGTGAGCTATCACTGTCACTTTCTCTTCGAGACTCACAACTGGAATTCTCAGTAATGTTATGACATCTGTATAGGTGCCTTCTCAGGACTGAAGTTCCCAAAGCTCCTTTCATTTTACCCCTGTTTATTGGCCATTTACAAATAGCGCATGTTGCTACCAACTCATTGGAAGCACTAATGGAGAAGTATGACCAAACAAAAGATGATATCTTTTTGGTTTTTTCCCAAGGAAGGCATGGCACCTCAGTCACCTTTTCAGGGCCCCCCCCCTGGATTTTTCTTGGGCCTATTCCTCTTGTGGTATATTCACAGTGCCCCATCCACAACCAAAACATTTCTGCCTGTTTCTTCCTCATCTGCAATTTCTATCCCCTCCAGTAAACTTTGTGCTGCCTGATCATTCTCTTCATCTTTATTATTACCCTCATTGGGTTCAACCTCAGAGGAATCGGATGAGGGTGAGAGACTAGCAGTAGCATAGTATGCAATAATTCCATACCATTACATGTCTCTATGGGTGGAACCCACCAAGCCTTTAGTTTTTTTTAACTACGTAACTTTTTTTTTTACATGGGACTGATGATGATCTGAGACATTCGCCTTCTTTGGATTCAAGTATCCGCTTGGAAGATGAAACCTTACACGTGAAAAAATCACTTTTTGGGGTTTGATTTTGTTTTCCCTTTTCAGGCTGATTGCTGTATTTTGCAGTGCTACTGCCTACCTAAGGAATAGAATGTGCCTCATCAGCACTTTGATCCATTTTTTCTTTCTATTCTAACATGTAAAAAAAACATCCCACTAACTAACTTGATGTCCTTCTGATGACTTCCACCCACAGGCCAGGGACAAATTTACTGTCATGACTCATCAGTGTACACAGCACACCAACAGCACAGCAGTCCACCAACACTTCCTTCCAAGATTACATGACTGACTCCTACAGTACAGTTAGTTACTGTGAAGTGACCAAATTCGGCAATTGTTAAGTGTGCCTCAGAATTTGAATTAGAGATGCAGACACATCTGGTGCATAGCCGCATGCAGCACAGTCCCACATGGGAGTTAATGCTTATACATAATGTAATGCAATATACTATAAAACTAATGATAATAAGGAGGAATAATGAGGAATGAGTAATGATGATGATGATGATGACACTTGTATGTACAGTGGTTGTACTTTACTTGTGTTGTGACTGCTATGAGTCACAAAGTCAGATTATCCCCTGGGCCACCCACAGCCATCAGCACAGGCACATCAACTTGTATGTTGTTTGCCTGAACAGTATTTATTTCTTAATACATAAAAACATGAATGAACATTAACAAGTGATTCTGACTCATGATTGGATGGCACAAGTAAATGATTTATTTTGCCAGCCTGCTGCCCTTGTCCTGTACACACAGCCACACTGAAGCCAGGGGAAAAAAAACTATTTGGGATTTCTGGGACTGTTAAATTTCTCGTGTGACCCCCTGCAGTCTCTCTCTCTCTCTCTCTGCCCCCCCCCGGATGGCACAAGTCAAAAATTTATTCTTCCAGCCTGTTGCCCTTGCACTGTATGCATAGCTACATTGAAGCCAGGAAAAAAATGTATTTGAGAATTCTGAGACTGTTAAAATTCTCATGGGCCCCCTGCAGTCTCTCTGTCATCTCTGGATGGCACAAGTCAAAGATTTATTTTGCCAGCCTGCTCGCCTTGCCCTGTACAAACAGCCACACTGAAGACAAGAAAAAAATGTATTTGGAATTTCTGGGACTGTTACATTTCTCATGGGCCATCCTGCAGTCTCTCTTTCTCTCTCTCTCTCTTTCTCTCTCTCTCCCCTCTGGATGGCATAAGTCAAATATTTATTTTGCCAGCCTACTGCCCTTGCCCTATACACGCAGCTACACCGAAGGCAGGTAAAAAATGTGTTTGGAATTTTCTATAGCTGTAAAATTTCTCTTGGTCCCCCAGTAGTCTCTCCCTCTCTCCTCTGCATCTGGAAAGGCACACGTCAAAGATTTTGCCAGCTTGTCCTTGCTCATGTACATAGCCACACTGTCTGAGGTCAAGAAAAGAAAAATAAACTTTCATTTGGGATTTTCTGTAACTGTAAAATTTCTCTTGATCCCCCAGTAGTCTCTCCCTCTCTCTTCTGGGTGTGGAATGGCACAAGTCAAATATGTTGCCAGCCTGCCCTTGCTCATGTATACACAGCTACACTGTCTGAGGCCAAGAACAGAAAAAAACTTTCATTTGGGATTTTCTGTAACTGTAAAATTCTCTTGGGCCTCCAGTAGTCTCTCCCTCTTTCCTTTGGATCTTCTTCAATGGCACAAGCGAAAGATTTTGCCAATCTGCCCTTGCTCATGTACACAGTCACACTGCCAGACTGCCTGCCTTTTGCCCCCTTCCCCGGCAGCCACACAGGCCACCACTATCTCCCTAGTCTCTCCAGATTTCTCCTTTCTCCAGTCCCGACCCATTATCCTCCCCCATCGATCAGTTTCTGTCCCCCCTCTCCCCAGTAAGTCTTCTTTCTCTCTCCTAGTTTCTCTTCCTTCCCCTCCAAAAATGTAATCTTTTTATATATTTGTGGGTTTTTTGCCAACTTCTTCTGGTGGTTCTCTGCTGCAATGAGTGAGTGAGGTGCTCCTTCAACCATCCTCCTCTCGTCTGAGCCATGTTGCACACTCAGCATGGTTATATAACGTGAGTTCATCACATGATCATCTGTTGCCTGATTGGATGCTGCAGGCCACCTGTACTTGGAGCAAATGTGCTGATGGCATCTCCATGGCAACAATACACAAAATGGCACAAATGGCAGTTCCATGGACCCAGAAACAGACTTCTGCAGTGAAGTCCATATTTATCTGAATCTGTGAATTGTGGGTTCAATCTGTGAGTCCAGATCTCCCATGGAACAGTCCACCCAGCCCTAGTTTAAATTCTTGCTAATTCCCATGTCAAACTTCTGAACTATAATGCTCTGGTGCCATCCCTGCACAGGTGTGGTCACCTCTGGCAAACAACCAGTACTCCTCCAAAAATAATTCCCAGTCACACCAGGAGAAAAACACCTCTGGCCCACATACTCAGAAGGAGATGTGTGGCACAAAATGGAGATGGTGGTGCAACCTGGAAAATGCACAGAAGCACAATATTTGAAAGGGAGATATGCATTGCACATGTCAGAATGCATGACTGCACAAATATAATGTATGCAGTGCAGAATATGGGGGCAGGCACCTGAATATGCTTCACATATGTATATTCAGCCAAAATGAGTGGCGCATGTGGCTCACATCCCACATTTGTGCCATGCAAAGTTAGGCAAGCAAAGGACTGCCCAAAATTGGCCAGCCACCCACCCACAGGCAGGCTGCAGAACTGCAGACAGGCGATCCCAAGACAGCCCATGGAGGTGCACCAGGATGTGCTGCAGGCACCCACACACACAGCAGTCATACCAGGATGGTAGTAACCAAAGCCACAGCTGCTGTGACACCACCAGCACTGCCCAGACAGCCACCCCCCTCACCACACCCAGGTCATAGATGCCCAGCTGCCACATATCAGTGCGATCGGATGCCCCTCTAGCACACCAGTGGAGCAGACAGCCAGAATGCAGCACATGTACTATTGGCCATGGTCTGCAGCCATGTGGCCATCAGAGTGCCACATGATGGTGGCACACACCCATGGTGATGTTTGGGACAATGGTGCTCAGGATGCATGGCAGTAATGGTGGTAGCATGGCATGGGTCAGGGACTGACGAGTAGCACACACCCATTGTGGTAAACCATAGGTTCACACAGCACATCCATGCCAGCCCACATCACCAGGAGCCACATACATGTCACTGATGCCATCCATGCATTGTGACAATGTCACAAGACAAACAAAGAAAAATGCACTCCAAAGGTGAAAAGACCATAAAACTAAACCAAATAATGATCCAAAATGTTGTTAAGATGTGTGACTATTTATTTGTACCAAATTTGTCAATTCGACGCAGTCTTCACAATACGACACAGATCACAATCAGATATGACCTACCCAGCAGCCTCGATGCTTAGCTCAAATGAGCTTCATCAGGAGGCCACACACCTTAACAATGTTTTGGATTATCATTTGGTTTGGTTCTATGGTCTTCCCTCCTTTTGAGTGCATTTTTCTTTCTTTGTTTGTTTGTACTGCTTGTGAGCCTGCCGAGCTCTGGATGTGTGCCCCTCCCCAATCCCCGGTGAGTGCAGTATATAACTGGTTCTTTATGACACTATCACAAGGGCTTCACAGTGGATCAGTGTGGTGTTCTAGTGGTGGGCATTGCACAGTTGTTGGCAGCACGGGGCAGAGATGGCACCAGCTGTGGCCTGGATGTGGCATGGGCATGGCTCACAGACACCAGACGCTTCTGGTGTTGTGTGTGCAGCCTCCATGAGCACGTACATGTCCATGGGTAATATCACTCACTCACTCACTGTACTCAGGCCACTACAGTCCACCCACACACAAACAGGCCTTCACACCTGCCTTTTGGGCTGCAGTATCTCCTGATCACCTTTGTGGAGTGGTGGTGCTCCCCTGCAATGTTGGAACTGCGCATGCCAATGGTATGCAAATGGCCTGAATACATTCCAGTAATGTGATGCAAATGTGCTGTTTGGGGGCTGATTGTGCAATAAAGCCATTTGTATATCCTGGCTGAATATTGCAACTCTGTGCACCACAATAAAAGGCTTAACATTGTGCAAGTTCCATATGTTCTACACTGATCTCAGGTCACTGGCGGCACCACGCATCTCCCACTGTGCAATCTCACACATGTTGGGGATATTCTGCTCAACATGCGCGATCGCATTTTATGGCACATCTTCTGAATATCCCATTGTTTTGTGTCGGTGCAGTTGAGATGCATGAAGCATTCACTTGCACGATACAGCCTGCCACTTTTGAATATGGGGCCCTCTGTTCTCCACACCAATCTTATAGCCATGTGTTGAACTTCCTTATTTTATGCTGCCTGTCCTTACCCTCACATGTCACCAGTTCTCTTCTCTCTTTGAGTTCTCTGTAAACCAAACTCCTTAATTCAATCAAGTATTGTACTAAAACAAGTACTGTAAGCCAGAACCACTAAGAGAGTATGCAGAATTTATGCAATTAAAGATCCAAGCATGGTGGGGGGAAGGGTGTAGGTTGGGTTCTGTAGCTTACTGTTGTAAGGAAAGCTAGGCAAATGTTTTAAACCAAAATGATGTCCCAGACACCCCCTGGCAATATTTGATAAGAACTGAATTCTTCCATAGCATGGTGGCCAGTGAGTTAGGTCATCAAAACAAATAAAAATAGAACATATTAAAAATGAAATGTATAGCCAGCCTGGTGGTGCTGAGGGTTGAGGTGCTGGATGCCACATCTCATGCCATGCTGGCGACCCAGATTCAGGAGCAAACTCAGGCTTTCGGGGATCAGCAGGAGTAGGAAAGAATTGAGTGTCTGAAGGACTGCTCTCCTTTCCTGGGGTGGGCGGGTATGCTTGCTGCAGTGCTGGTGGCTCCTGGTGGTGACTGGGGGTGGCGCACCTTGCGACATACTTTTCCAGGATTGGGAGTGGCAATGAACACATTACTTGTGGGTGCAGGTGCACACTCATTGCGTGCGGGGTGTCATTGCACGTCCGCACTCCAGGGAACTCCACAACAGCAGAAAAAAGCCCTGGTCCCATGGACAGGTGATGGCAACCTCCAGTGCCTGCCACCACACATCCAACACCGGACTCATCTTGCCTGCTCTCTCAATCCCCTGCCTTGCCTTGGGTCCAGCTCGCTGAGCGGGGGTCATCAGAACAAGGTAGATGGGGAGTGTCTGCCCCTGAATTTCCTGGTTGGGCGAGGATCATGCGATTGGTAGAGCGGTTGAGGAGAGTGGGGTATGCCTGAAAGAGTTCTGTGGGGACAGAGGTAAAAAAGTCTACAAAACAAAATAAATGAATCTGTTTTTTTTTACCTCCACAGGCAGTTCTTAGAACACCTATGTAAACTTTAATGAGTGGCTTTATATTAAAATGAAAAGCATGCAACTATCATTTCCACTGTTATGTTTATTTAGTGTTTTCTAGTTTGGTTTGCTTTCTCCTGTTCTTTGCCTACTAAATATTTCAGATAATGCAGTACATTCATTCATAGAAAAGTGTAATTGCTTCCGCTGATGCCCTTCAAATCTATTTCCTGGACTCAGCTTTCTCCTGGTAGGTTGCCCCCACCTTCATTGGCATTGTCTCTTCCTTACCCCTCCAGGCTACCCCTTCCCATGTGTATCAAACTGTTATTCACCTGACAGTGGCACTATAATGCTTCCCCCTTGGAGAGGCCATTTGGACTTCAATCTGAAATGCACTGTCTGCTCAAACTATTTATTCTGTCTATACTGTATATATACTGTTCTTACCTGTCATGTATTAGGCATATACCTGACTGTACATGATAACTGTAAAGCTGGTTGTGTACTTTGTGTTCTGTAATTCGTATATGTATGACTTGTTCTATGTATATACTTTTTCTGTGAATCGTTCTCAGGTCCACCTTGGGAATGAGTATACTCAATGGTGTTCGCCTGGTTAAATATAGGATTGATTGCTTCATTGATTGATTGACATGTTTTACTGAGCCAGTAAAAAATTTCTGACTGTCCATAACTGCCCAACCCTCCCAGTTGTCCATGTTTTTTATAGATAGACATGGCTATCCATGGACATTCATGGTCATCCTTGTTCTGTCACTGGTCTTTGTCCTTAACTCCATCAACAGATTGTCCATAATTAATTAATATGATTGTTCATGGCTGATGAATAATGAACATGCACAAATGCCTGTAAAAAACACAATTAAGAAATATTTAACTCATTCTATCTTGTGCGGCCATTTTGGGTCGGGTTAAGCAATGGATGGTTCCGACACCATATGGTGCTACTGGTAAGAATGGGTTGGGGAACTAAATCCATTTTCAGTTTGGTAATTAAAAAAAAGTAGCCGATAAAATAAAAACTGTAAATCATTTCATATAGTAGCCATGACTGTCTGTGATCTGACTTTGGTTTTCAGTGTCCTTGCTTGATAAAGGTTGTCATGGTTAATTTTTATGTTGGCTGCGCGCTTGTGCAGCCAACATCTTGGGACAGTGCAGCTTTGGAGGCACAGTCGCTGTTCGGCGAATGCAGGGCACACACCAGTAGGTGAGTCCTGCATTCCCCAATCAGCCAGCAACAGGGGCCAATACCCTGCCTGGTTAATGAGGCGATGAGATCAATGAAAATGTCCACTACAATGAGAGCGAAGCTCTCATGCAGTGTGACCACAGCATGCCTCTCCCTAAGTGCAGGCAACATGGCAGCAGTGACTGCCGCTGTTGTGTGTAAACTCCCCTTCCTTTATTGTGTGCCTAAGGGGGTGCCCAATCCCTGTCGGCATCATGTGTAACACCCCCCTTTTTCTGATTGCCGAGGAGGTGCCCAATCCCCCTCGGCATCATGTGTGCTCCCCCCTCACCAACAGTTTCTCTTTGCCGGCGGTGGTGCCCAATTCCCATCGGCATGTATCCCTCCCTCCTTCCTCTTGAATGTTGCCAATGGGGGAGCCTATTCCCCATTGGCATAATATCACCACCTTCGTTTCTATAGCCGAGGGGGCCATCCCTCTTGGCTCTGCAACCCCCCTTTCCTTGTTTGCTGGCGGGGTGCCAAATCCATCGACTAATGCACCACCCACCCACACACACAGGTGGACGCTGGGAGCCCACCCCAGCATACCAAAGCACCTAGTTCAACAGGAAAAACGGTCCCCCAATGTTTTTGTTTTTTCACCCTGTAAAGAAGCAGGTCCTCAGAGCTCTCCAGGCCCCTCCACAACCTGCACCCACCACTGCACCCTGCCTCCCACCCCCCTCACCCCATACTTACCTCCAGGTGTGGTGCGGCGATCTTCGATTGGACCAGGAACACGTCTGCACTCTTCAAAACTGACCGCAAACTGAGGAAATGTCAGTAAGCTGTATAATGGAATGAATAGGGTTTTTTCAACTTTGCTGCATATCTTGGGCATTTTTTGGAATTTTGGCACCAAATTTTCAACATGGGGTTTTTGGGGCCCTTCTTCATGAATTCTATCACTGTCATGGTGTTAATCAGCCTCAAAAGGTGATTTCGCAGTCACTGCACAGAATCACCTTGCGGGACTGATTAATGAAATGACAGTGCCAATGTTCATGAGGTGGCCTCTCAAAAAGCCTATGTTGCACATTTGGTGGAAAAAATCCAAAAAATGACTGTTTTATTAGCATGCATTGAGCAGTTGCTATGCAGGCTCATAACTTCACAAATCCGTAATATTTCCACACCAGATTTTCAACATTGTCACTTTTGTATATGTTCTTGTGAACAGTACAGCTGTCATTTTCCACATCCTGCCCCCGAAATGTGTTTCCACACTTCCAGTGTACAATAGCGCGGTCGTGGTGGGAAATCAGTGTTCGGGCCGGATTATGAAAATGACAGTGCTATAGTTCATGAGCAGAGGTCCTACAATGCCTATGTTGAAAATTTGGTGATGATACTCCGAAAAATTACTGTGTTAGGAGCGTGCGTTGGCAGATTGCACGCACGCTCGTAACATCGTGCATTTGTAATATTTTCACTCTGGATTTTCATCATTGTCATTTTTCCACCCTCTTGATGAACAGTGCAGCTGTCATTTCACATATCCAGCCCAAAATGTGTTTTCGCACTTCCGGCGCAGAATAGCTCGGTCACTGTGCAAAACCACTTTTTGGGACAGTTTGAGGGAAAAGTGACACTGTACATGAGCAGAGGTGCTAAAATGCCTATGTTGAAAATCTGGTGCCGAACTTCCATAAATTGACTGTGTTCCAAGCGTACCCTGTACATTTCCCACTCACCCTTGTAACTTTGCACATTTGTTATATTTACATGCCACACACACAACACTGGCATTTTTTTACACCTCCTTATGAAATGTACAGCTGTCATTTTTCTCATCCTGTCCAAAATGTTTTCCAGCACTGCACTACCAATGCCAGGGCGACAACATTTGGCATTGACAAATGCTTGTTTTAATAAATATATTAATCAAACATATTTTTTGTCTTGTTAGGCCCCTTACCTCTTTTACCTGAACAGAAGAGACAAACGCAATGCTTTCGAATAAATGGGCACAGCCACAGGTTTATTTATAAACTACCACATACAGAATAGCATTATGTGTGCAGCTCAGTAATGTCAGCAAGTCTCTTACTGCGCTACCTTCCCTTCCTCCAGTGTAGAACCACTATCTCTTTAAAGGGGCAAATCCTCCAAAGGGACTTTGGCCTCTGAGACATGATGGTCAGTTCCTGGATTGTGTGTTATGCACCCTTCCCCTGTGAGAGAGTGCTAAACATGTGGGCCAAAACCCAAAACAGCTCTCCCCCGAATGGCCCGCATGGCTCCTCGTCATTAAGGGCTTGTCTCGTGCCAGCCTCCAGAGAAATGAATCTATCACAGTGGCAGGTTTTCTTGTCATACTCATGTACTCTACCTCTAAGACTACTATGCCGCTGGTTATATGATTGTGATATTCTAGTCTACCTCCTGCTGTATCCTATTAGAGGAGGTGAAAACCCCTGAAATAACCTCATAGAAAGCCAGGAAAATTACTTCTCAACTCATAAGACAATCCACCTAAATGGGATAACAGGCTCCCCACCTACCCTCAGCCTTCTCCCCATTCCTAGGGTAGGTGGGTAGAAATGAAGCTGACTGGAGGAACCAAGAGGTTGGGGCTCCCTGTGTGAGCTCTTTAGTAGCCTTTTAGCTTGTCCCCCCATTCCAATTCCCCCTCCCTTTGCCTGCCATATAGCTATCTTGCTTATCCCTTTTCATACCTTTCCTTGTTCTATTCTGCCTAGCTTCCTTCTGCCAGATGTTGGGGAAGACCCACAGGCAAAGCCTATGCAGACTTCAAGGGCCCCTTTGCCTGCTGTCTGTTGTCTTGATAGGCCACTTACCTCCTTCACCCAAACAGGAGACATACACACAGTGTTTTGGAATAAATGGATATAGCCATGTCTTAATTTATAAACTATCACATACAGACTAGCATGATGTGTGCAGCTGGGTAATGTCAGCAAGCCTCCTACTGTGCTGTCCACCCTTCCTCCAGATTGGAACCACTGTCTCTTTAATTGGGCACTACCCCCAGAGGGCCTCTGGCCTCTGAGGCATTAGGAGTGAGCACCTGGCCCATAAGTCACGCACCCCTCCCCAACCAGAGGGTGCTACACAGGTAGGGCCAACCCTCCACCCTCCCCATTACCTTCTGCGCTTGACCTATGAGAGTACTGTGACACCACAGAATGACTTTAGTCATTCCCCCAAAAGCATCCCATGCTAATAGCTTTCCAAAACACCCTGCAGATCTGCTAGGCACCTAGGTACCTATCCAACCCATCTGTAGATAAATGCACCCCATCCTTAATGTACAACTGTGGCAATTTGGTTACATTATTATCGTGCCACTGCACCTGGCCCCAAATTGACCCCATAAAACTGTTCATCAACAGATTTACTACCCTTTGGGCCTTCTCAATTGACCACATGTCCTTGGCATAAGACTAGGTTCATTGCTACATAATAGTCAAGCATATGAACACAGTCCTAGGCTAGCATTGCTGCAAGAAATGGAGGTAATTTTCCATCTGGCAAATCAAGTCCAATGATTTTACCAGACCCAAGTCATTTCCACCAAAATGGACCAGCAACAGTACAGGAGGGCTTTGACATTGAGTCTCGTGGCCATCATCTATAGCACAAAATCTCTCGACCTGCTTCCTCTATTCCCCATCCACACTTGATGCTGACATGGTCCAAGAACAGGTTGTCACCTCCCGGCATCTGCCTGGCCCTTCTGGCAGTCCAGTCTATGAATAAATGGCCACAGATCCATACCTGCTTCACCTGGAGGTTGCCACCTGTTAAATAAAAGCAAATTACAACAAATGTGGAAGAACATACCTCTCAAAGGCCTGCGATTTCCATTGCCCCAAGGTCCTTATCTGGGTAAAAGTCAACCTTGTTGCCCATGTATTTGTTGCTGCCCTGATGCAAAAAGAGTGAGCATTAAACTCTTCCAAGTTCAATCCCAAACCCTTCACGGCTTTGCCCAGGAAATATCAAAAGTGAAATACCATCAGAGGGTTGCTGTTGTTGTAACAAAAGAATATCCCTCTTACCAGGACACTGGGCTATGTATTCCTGTATTTCTTACGGTATATTCCACTTGGTATGTCCAGGAGTCCTTAGATTGTACCACCAGCAACCAACTTCCAGGTAGTCTCTCTGCCCTAAATGCAAGAACACACCTTTGTGTGTCACTGCCATATCCTCATCTGCCCAAACCATTTTGGTTCCCTTGGAATACCCCCCAGTAGGCCACCAAAAAGGCCACCCTGAATAACTGTGCTTCAGATATATCTGTGCACACATGCTCCAACTCACCTCACTCCTGTTCTAACAGGCCAGGACTACCTAGGAGCCATTGGTCTAACCTCCTAGGTGCTCCTCGTGTCCAACATTCAATCGTTTTGCAAAGCCAAAATGCTTGCGTGTTGTCCTGGTCCCTGGTGACTTTCAAAAACCAAGCTATGCCAGCCGTACATTGGCACACCATTTCAGGTGTGTACATCATACACTTCGTTAACAGCAAATATTGGCATAACTGGTCCACAGGTATAGACCAAACATTTGGCTATCTTTCTGCTTCCCTGACATTCAAGAAACTTTCCAACCCCTTTCAGTATGCTGCCCTTGGGCTAGGAGCTGATGCATTCCTCATTAACTGTAAAGCTTCAGGTTCACCAAATCCCAGAGGAAGGATGAGACCACCCAGGGGTGCTGCTCCACTTCAGAAGACAGCTCCTGGAACTTCTGCCACTGCAAATGAGGAAGAGCATCAGCAATGTCATTATCCACCCCAGGCACATGCAATGCTTCAAACTTAGTGTTCATCAAGCACTTTAATACAAAAATCCACTTCAGGTATCCCATCGGCCCTTTTGCCTCAAGCTGAACATTGATGGTGTGTACTACTCCATGTTGTCAGACCTGAAAATCACCTTCTTATTCTGAAACTTTACACAGAAGGCAATCATAAGTGGGGGAAAAATTCTAACAAGATGACATTTTTTTCTCAACCCTGCCTCTTGCCAGTTCAGTGGCCACTGCTTTATGCACCAAGCTCCCTAGAAGTATGCCCCTAGGCCAATGCCTCTGCACGCATCCATATAAAGGTCTAGTTCATGGCTAAAGGTGGTCAATGGCCAAATTAAAATGTCATTAAAGCAATTCAAAAAAGCTATCCAACCTACCAATTTCCTCTTCATTCTCTTTGATATTCATAGTCTGCGATGCTTATTTTTTGCACCTGGCACCCAACTTTGCAGTCCTGAGAAAAAAAGTTTGACCCATTGAGATTATTTTATATGCAAAGTTCAGCTGCCCCAATGCTTAAACATAGAAACATAGAATTTGACGGCAGATAAGGACCGCTTGGCCCACCTAGCTTGTTGGAGCTCCTTCGATGTGATCTTCTGTGCCCCTGCAAACCTGGGCAATAATTTCCACAAGGACAGAACGTTTTCTTCTCATAGCTTTAATACTGTCGCTTGAGTGTCAGTCTCAATACCCAACAGTACTGTACAGGGACCTTCTGTCTTGTCCTTTGCTAATGGCACCCTGAAGACTGTGCATAGCTCCTGAAAGACCTTCATCAGATGTCTACATTCCACAGTGCTGTCTCTGCCCACAGAGTGGAAGTCATCCAAATAATGAATGACCTCTGATCTTACAGCTCTCGTCATCACCACCTACTTTAAAAAGGTGCTCAAGCACTCAAACACAATGCATGCCACTGTGCACCCAATGGGAATGCTTCAGTCTATATATAGTAATACCACCCTTCAAAGATCATCCCCAGCAAATTCCTATCCCTTTCATGGAATGGTAACAGTATGAAGGCTGATTCAATGTCTGCCTTAGCTAGCAATGCCATTTTTCCTGCCACCCTCACCACTTTTGCTGCCTGTTGAATAAAGCATATGACACCACTGTGAAGCATGGACTGATACAGTCATTGACAGAGACCTCCTCAGGATACTACAAGTGATTGATTATCCTGAAATGCCACAGAGCTTTCTTTGGTACCAGTCCAATCAGGGATACCTGTGGCAGCAGTTAGAGTGTGCTGAAAACCCCCAATTCCTTAGCTAACTTTTCTGTGACCAAATCTGGTTGTTCCCTGAAAGATTTCAAGTACTCAGCTTCGTAACATTAATGAGAGCCCTTCTACAGAATCCGAAAACCAACAGTGAAACCATCCTCCAGGAATTGAGCAGCCTCCTGGTTAGGGCACTGGTCCAGCCATGGCCTAATTTGGTCCACTCTTATAGGGGTTGGGATGCTGATTGTGCCACCTCCAAAAGGGCCAAGGGGCAGCCCTGCTTGGGTTTCACTGTGAAAAGGGGTAGAGTCAGCCACAAACCATGCATTCATATCTGAACCTGCACCTCTCCATCTTGGACATTGATTAAAGTTGTAATAGCACCCCCACCCCAGTTCCTTCTTAGAGTGCCACACCAGGCATCTCTTTCAAGGGGAATTGGACACCCCTGACTGGGAACCTACTGTCTGTATGCGGCCCTCTTCCATGTTCTATGGCCCAAAGCAGCATCATGTCCAACACACCCCAATGTTGTGCCTGGTCTGCTGCTGCTTCCAGTGACAAAACACTTCACTGCAGTCAAGCCACTCACACCTCGCCTTACTGGCATGCATTGCCGTGACCATGCTCTACTCATTCCATAACCCCTAGGTCTCTTCAGGGGCTGCCTGTTGACAGCCCCTGCAAAAATTGTAAATTCTGCTGTCTAATTCCCCAATATGCAGTGGATCTTAACCCTTCTTTTTTTGTTCTTCTACTCCTCCAGTTCCCTGGTCCAGATCAAGAGCAAGAACATGTCTACATACTCACCACCCACAATTTGTAGCCACAACTTTTTTGTGCGGTAGGACCCAATTGGCTCACCTAGACTAATGAAGCCTACCATGGGAGAGGCTGGTAACAAGGTTGGTGCTGCTGTCAGTCCTTCCCGGAGATGGGGTCATCACAAGAGGTGGTGTTGCTGCTGAACTGATGGTAGATGGGGACACCACCCCAGGTAGCAGCATCATGGGAGGCAGTATAGCGCAGTGGTTTAAGGCTCTGAGCTGTAAATCTGGTGACATCCAGCAGACCAGACCTGGGTTTGAATCCCACAGCTTCCACTTACATACTGTGTGACCTTGAGCAAGTCACTTAACTTCCCTGTGCTCCTAGGATGCACCTGTAAAAAAGCTTTCAGTTTAGTGTGCTACTCCTGGTTAAACAACTAAATAAAAAAATTAAAAAAATGACCATGGCCAACCCTTCTGAAGCTGGCACCTATCCTCCACTTAATGTCAGTCATGCCCCTGCTGGCTGCAGTGCTTCTGTTCTCCAGGTATGCCAGGAGTCTGTTGAGCCGCTGTCCCAATGCTGACTGTGCAGCAACGCTGGTGTCCTTCTTACCATGGGGCTGTCTCGATTTTCTAAGGGCTCCCAACTGATCTCCTAACCCCCTGGAAGCACCTGGCCGCTGCATTTCCCTGATTGGTCTGTGGCTGCTGCTTGTGCCTGCTCCATCCCTGGTATGGACAAAAGGCTGGGCATCAAGCTGGATGTCCCTGTCTCCCCAGCCACTTCCTCTGGGGAACTGGCCTGACCAGGGGCGGTGGCTCCCCCCTTGTCCCTCTTTGATCTCGTCAGTGTTGGTTCTCTCTTAGGGCTTCCCCTGTCAAATGTGCTCATCAGCAATTCCATCATCTGCTCTGGACTCCATTCTCCAAATCTGGGCCTATTTGGCTCCATGGCATCTGAGACTGTCAATGCCCTCTAGACTCGAAACACATGCGGTGCCTTCTTGGCTACTAGCCTCCCGATCACCCATTTCTTCTGATCTGGTTGCTGAACTTCTGGTGCCTTCTTCTGGTCCCATTCCTTGGGTGCTGCTGGTTGGGTTACCTGTGCCTCTACCATCCTCAATGCTAGCTCCACAGTTGGGGGAATCAGATCTGAAAACCTAAAAGGCCCGTCTGCTGCTGGGTTTCCAAGCTTCCTCTCTGAGTTTGGAGAACAGACCCCCCACCAAGCCTTGCCCTTCACCTGCACCAGCACCTGTAGCTGCCTTTCAAACTCCTCAGCTCTTCCTTTCTGCTATGCCGTTTCATTAGCCAGCATTTTGCACTGCTCAAGAGCTTCAAAATAAGGGAAAAAAACAACCTGGCCCTGTCCGTACTAGGTCTTGGTGTCACTTGTCAGCACCGCGCATACACATACATTATTATATTATTGTCATTGTGCCTCTCCTGCATTGTGACACTTCTTGGCCTATGCCCTTTCTATACTATCTTACATCTCAAACAACTATTTTTTTAAAATATATATCTATCCCAGGTTCATGGGGGAATGGCCTTGTCGTGGCAGCCTGGCTTACCACTGCTGCTCCCCCTTTGGGCTTACCTTCTGTTTTCTCCCACTCCTACCATGCTCTCCTTACTTGCCTCCCCCCACTTGCATATTGCCCCCCAAGGTAAATCAGGCTCATGGGGGGGGTGAGCCCTGGCCATGGCCTGCTATCCTCATCCACTCCCCCTTCCCTTGCTGGTGCCATTCTTGCATGACTACCCCAGCATGGCTTGTCTCCCTTTGCCTCCCTCAGACCTATAGTTCTACCTGGATGGTGGATGCCACCTCACATGTCCATCCATCATTTTCTTCTGGACTTGCAAAATTTTCTGCTTGAGGAGGGGTGGATGCCTGCCTGCTTCATGGCCTGCCGGTGGTGATAATCACCCCTCACCAGTTAATTGCCTGCTTATAGAAATGCAAGCCCTGGTCAAATGCTTTGCTTTCATTTGCATACCACATATAATAAATTACATATACCTGGCATATTCTTTTGTCTAAGTAAAAATCAGTTTCTTAAAATATATACAGATTGTAGCTGTATCCCAAACATCTATGGTTAATTACTAGACCATGTTTATTAATAACTTGTTTTGGTTCCACATGGCTCTTATACTTGGTCAAAAGACACTGGCCCAGATATTCAAAGGGGTTGCACATGGCGCAAGAGGGTTGCACCATGTGCAACTCCCAATGCGCCCTGGCACGATATTCAAAGGGGCAGGTTGCATGGCGAAACTCCTGATGTGCCGGGGCGCATTGGTAATGTATGTGGTGCAGATGCAGGGGGGCGGCGTGCCCATGCATATGTGACACATCCTGATATTCAGCCCGGGATGTGTGGCGCATATGCTTGTGCAACTCCGCAGTGCACCACATAGGGGGGCTCAAAGTTGAGCCCGTGAGGAGTGGGAACAACTCCCAGCCACCCACAGGCCGGCCGCTGTATTGCAGAATACAACACAGCAGCCGCCAGCCATGGGTGGCCACCCGCCCACCCAGAACACCGTCCACAAGCACACACATATGCCTGGTAGTCCAGTGGACTCCCCCTTCCCGGGTCCCTGATCCACCGATAAATGTAAGTTAGACCTTCCATGGTAGTCTAGTGGCCCCTCTCCTCCGTGTCCCCGATCACGAATAGAGTGCATCAGGTAATTCCTGGTGGTCTGAGGGAACCCGCCCATTAGCCATGAACATGGTACAGTGCCATATCACATATCCTGGTTATCTAGTGGCACCCCCACCTTCCACCCACAGCACCCCCTGCCCACCCGTTCCCCGTCATCAGCGAGCGGTTGCAATTCACCTACATACCACCTGGCCACCCACCGGGCCAACAAGTACAGTATGGACTGTAAGCCCATTGGTCCATAGTGTGGACCTGGGCTTGCAGCCCTGCCTGGCACCTGTCATTCAGTGGTGACAGGTAATGGCACAAGGTTGCAGCCACCCGCTGATGATGAGGAGCTGGGTGAGCAAGGCTGCTGTGTGGTGTTATGGTGGGGGGAGCCACTTGATCACCAAGGATATGTGATATGGCACTGTACCACAATCACGGCAATGGGTGGCGGGGGGTTTCAACTAGACCACCAGGGCAGGTCATCTTCACATGTATTGTGGAACTGGGTGGTAGGGGGGACCACTACCACCAGCGATGGTCATATTTTGGGGATGGGGACCACTAGACTACCAGGGTTTTCTTTGAAACATACACCACGTGATCGCGGATATGGGGCAGGGAATGCCCTGGGATCCCCACAGCACACGTCATGCTGTGCAGGGTGCCAGGTGCAAGTCACCGAGCTGCCCTGTGTAAGGCATGCAAATGGGTCCATAATGACATGTAGATGGCCCCATCTGCAACTTGCATATATTATGGCCTCATTTGCATGCCCCCTGCTGAATATCGTGGGTGATGCACCAAGCACAACTGCACTTGCACTGGTGCTTCCCTGTGCTCCCTAGCAGTGGCTTGCACTGGAGCAGTGCCACTGCGCCATGCACAATATGTTCACTGGCCCTGCCATATTCAATGGTGCTGTGACATGGCGCATCCCCATTGAATATCACCTGGTCCTAACCCTCTGTGCCCAGGCTTGCGCCACTGCCCAGCGCAGTTTGAATATCTGGACCACTATGGAATTCTTTAAGCATCTCCATGAATTATGGCCTTTCCCAAGATGTTTCTGAATCTTCTGGACACATCATAGTCAACCATGGTTACCCATGATTCATCCATGTTTAACCACCGTCCATAGCCAGAAGAGCATTGGATAGCCACTACATTTGTATGCTTTTTCACATATTAGAATGTAGAATTTGACACATTAACTAATAAACACCAGAGAAGCTTTTTTTTCTTTAATGGAATAAGCGCTAGTATTTTCTTACCTCAAATCTTTTTATGCTATCATTGATATATGGTTATGTACCCTGTTAACATGCACTGGCAAACTCTGCAGGATTTTAAAAATTATTTACACCATTTTATGTTTTTATATAGTATAGCAAGATATGGAAATGGTTATGATATACCAATGCCTAAACTAAGTTAAAGTTCTTAGACCTAGCAATTCCAATGTTAGCCCAATTTAAAGAAATGGTCTTTTAAAAGATTTAACTTTGGAACTGTTTTGGCTAGAAACTTGTTTTTGGTTTTTAAACTGAAAGTCTGGAGTCAGAGCAACATGAATAGATTATTACAATATAGTTTTCATGTGTTGATATATGTCTATTCATACAGATACAATACTGTATGTTGGCAAAAACAGCAGGATTTAAACATGTTGTTACACCTTTTAAATGTTTACCTATTAATAAGCTGTATGGAAGGCTGGACCGGTGTCACTGAGGGTTGAGGTGCTGGATGCCACGCCTCACCTGGCAACAGCAGTTCAGGAATGAAACAGTCCACAGGGGATCAACCAAGGAGGAAAGTTGAGCGTCCGATGACTGCTCTCCTCTTCTGGGATAGGGAGGGTTGTGAATCCCCAGGACTAGCGGCTCCCAGCAGAGGCTGGGTGCATTGCAACCAGGGTCACATTAAGATGGGGTGAGGTGCCGGCGGACATCCTGCTGACAAGTGCAGGAGCATACCCGTCTAGCACTGGACATCATTGCACGCCCATGCCTCTGGGAGGGAGGTTACATGCATGAACAAGGAAAACCCTCCACCACTGGGTAGACAATGGCACCTGGCCTCCATGCCCACTGCTGGATCCCACCCACCTGGTCCCCTGATTCTCTCTCTCCACCCCTCGCCTTGTCTGCAGCCTACTTGACCTTCAAGAGCACCAAAGGGAGTGGTGGCCCCATCTTGGGGGGTTAAGCCAGGGAGTTCACGTTGCTAGGTAGGTGAGAGGGATCTGAGTACCGTGGGGGGGAGACCAGGGATGGGAGGATCTCAGGTGGGCAGGAACAGGCCAGGATGCCTGAGGGAGTCTCAGCAGAGCAGTGACCGGAGGGAAAAATAAGTTGGAAAAAAATAAATAAATAAACTGCATGGAAGCTGTAGTAAGGTGAAACAGTATATCAATATATCTTCTTTGCAGATTCCTTGCTTTCATTTAAAAAAAAAAAGTTCCTAACCTTAATGGCTTCAATATTAGCCCGATTTAATGAAATTATCTGCCAAAAGAGCTAACTTTTGAACCGATTGGATTAGAAATGTAATTATTTTAAACTAAGATCTTGGAGTAAGGTTGATAAGAATGTTGGCTTTTGGTTTTTATACAAAATACAGTAGAAGCCACTTAAATGGTATGCCCTGGTGGCAGGAGTTTCATTCTGCTTAAGTGACTGTTCCAAGTATCAGAAGTTACATTGTTTTACCCTGCACTCACTTCTTGGACAGACTAAACCCACCTTGATGTGCCTGCCTTCTCACTTCTCTCTTCTCTGTTCTGACACAGTATTGTGCTATACCTTTATGCAGAATGTCATGAGTGGGTGATATAACAGGTCATCACAAGGAGCATCAGAGTTCAGGGTTTGACAGGGCTCAGAGTTTCCAGCCTTCGTTGTAATCATGAACAAGGTTTCAGGCAGCAAGTGCAAACAGTGTCATGGAGTGAAGCAATCATGGCTGGAACATGTAAAAGGAAAGGTACAGCAGTTTGCAGTGGGTGGTGGGAGAGTGGATTAAAAAAATGTGAATGCACGTGTTGGTTTTACTGGTAGCTAGGAGCATAAAAAGAGAGGGATTGAGAGTACAGGAGCTGTGGGAGTGGGGTGGGGAGCATAAACACAAAACAAAATTCACACAGCCAGAGAAACAACAGGCACTCCTAAATTAGGAGGATGGGGGGCTCAATATGTTAGTTAATACAGGGGAGTGCACCAAAATACTTCGAAGGTGAAATGCAGTAAAAAAAGGGAGCCAGCAAACAGTATTGTTGGACCATGAGGTCAGCACTCCAGAAACCAGGAAAATTCACGGGGTAAAACCATCTTTAATGAAAATATCCAAAATATCCAAACCATGTACTTAAGATAAGCATATCACTAAAGTACAGCTCCCCACCTCTGGAAGCAGGTATAGATGTTGAAAATGCCACGGCGAATAATGCACTTGCAGCCTAAGTCCAGTATCTTTGGATTGTAAGTTCAGTAAAGGCAGGTCGGTGTCTCGTGGTGCCGTGATATACTGATTGCTCAGAGAAACAGCCAAAAATTACCTAGCACTCCCAAAAGAGAGAAAGCAACAAGGAAACGGCAACAACACTATTAAGAAAGCCGAAAAACACTGCTAACACTGCTAGCAGAACCCCCTGGTGCATGCCGTGGTAACCTGCTGCCACATAGTACTTCCTGATAGGATGCTTACATATCGACCTGAGTTAGGTCGTCATCATCAGAGCCTACTACCAACCAGGGAAGAGCTGTTTATAAGGTGCTATTCTTAAAGTGCCCATACCACATCAATAAATAACAGCTCTTAGACATTATTCAAGCTATATAAACTATTAAAAAACATGTGCAACAGATAAGCTCTAATACTCAAAAACATTATCATTTAGAAAAATAAAGAATACATAGAAAATATTGCAGATAGAATATAAATGCAAAAACAAGATGAAATGGGAGAAAGGGCTGGCAAGTCATACTCTCCCCCTAGGAGACAGAGCCATTAAGTCTAATCTCCCATATATGATAAATGCTACCATTCATATGAGACAGAGCTGGAATGTCATATCTCCTGGGAGACAGAGCCGGCAAGCCTAATCTCCACAAAGTAAGTCAATATGATTAATAAAATAGAACAAAACCAGCATCATCTTCCGATGTAACTGTGCAGAGGAAGATCTTCATTAAGCCCCTTAGGGGCCAGACTGTCCAACTCATGAATCCAATAAGCTTCATATTGTAGCAAAAGGAGAATTAAATCTCCACCTCTTAATCCTGTTTCCACTTTTTCAATCCCCATGAAACTCAATGATGCTGGGGAACCATGCTGTGTAGATTCATAATGTTTGGCCATAGCATAATTGCAGTTTTTGAGTACATGAGGTTTTGAGTATTAGAGCTTATCTGTTGCACATGTTTTTTAGTAGTTAATATAGCTTAAATAATGTCTAAGAGCTGTTATTTATTGATGTGGTATTGGGCACTTTAAGAATAGCACCTTATAAACAGCTCTTTCCTGGTTGGTAGTACGCTCTGATGATGACCTAACTCAGGTCGATACGTAAGCATCCTACCAGGAAGTATTAAGTGGCAGCAGATTACCACATCGTGCACCAGCGGGTTCTGCTAGCAGTGTTAGTAGTGTTTTTTGGCTTTCTTAATTGTGTTGTTGCCATTTCCTTGTTGATTTCTCCCTTTTGGGATTGCTAGGTCGTTTTTGGCCATTTCTCTGAGCAATTAGTATATTACGGCACCACGAGATGCCTACCTGCCTTTACTGGTCTTGGGCTGCAAGTGTATTATTCGCCGTGGCATTTTCAACATCTATACCTGCTTCCAGAGGTGGGGAGCTGTACTTTTGTGATATGCTTATCTTAAGCATGTAGTTTGGAAATTTTGGATATTTTCATTAAAGATGGCTTTACCCGGTGAATTTTCCTGGTTTCTGGAGTGCTGACCTCATGGTCCAACAATACTGTTTGCTGGCTCCCTTTTTTTACTGCATTTCAACATTGAGGTATTTCAGTGCACTCCCCTGTATTAACTAACATATTGAGCCCCCCATCCTCCTAATTTAGGAGTGCCTGTTGTTTCTTTGTCTGTTGTTGCAAAATAAGGAGCTGATTTTGCTTGGGGTGAGCTCCAGGGTTTATTTTTCTGTGCAATATGGTGACCGCTGCTCCCACTGTTGAGAGCCTGTCTTTCTCTGAAGAGGCAGGCCAAGACATTATTTTATCAATGGAACAGATTCAAGCTCTCCTCTCTGGGACTGGACTACAGTCCCAGAGAGATGGGATTGATTTTAGAAACTTTGAGAATTTAAAGAAAAAATATATCAGGTTCAATTTACATGCTGCTTTATAAACCCAGTATTAGAGGGATAAACGCATCCCACAAGGGATGCATTTGCAAAGGCCCCTTTCTTTCAGGATGGAAGATGTGGAATATTTGCAAGATTGGGAAAAAATCCTGAATAAATGCAGCTACAACATGATTTTACTTACTATTAAAAAAGCTAAAAAGAAATGGACAAAGCGAGCAAAGAAATTGAAACTTTGGATGTAAAATTAAAAGAAAACAATTCCCAAGTTAAATATGACAATCTGGCATTGAAAATGGATAATACTATAAAAAAATTTCAGACTGAATTATTTATGTATAAACAAAAGAAATATGCTAGAGACGAAAATGATTAAAAAACTGATAAAGTCTATACATGGCAAGGCGCAAAAAAACAAGGTGCTATTAATAAGCCTTCGGGGGTACAGAATGATGGTTTAAATATTTCATCATGCCCAGAGTGATGGAATTGATTTTAGAAACCTTGAGAATTTAAAGAAAAAACATATCAGGTTCAATTTACATGCTGCTTCATTATTTCAGTATTGGAGGGATGTGGATGAACTGAACAGACAAAACCGAGAAGACAGATGTTTTTTAGGACAAGTACAGAGTTTAGAGGTGCAGGATTTAAGAGAAAGAGAAGAACAAGAAGGGGCTGGTGAAGAGGAAGAGGGAGAGGTATGAGAGGCAACAGAGGGAGATTGAATTCCAGAGGAAGGCAGAACTGGGGGGAGGGGTGAGGACATCCCCGAGGTCATACACCATGAATTGGAGATCATCAACCTCACAGATGTAACATTAACTGATACTCAGGTTGAAGTGCTTAGAAAAGGCCTCAGTTTTGTACCAACCAACCAGCTGAATCCTTTTAAAACAGAAGTTGATCTACACTGTTTCTTTAGAAAACTCCATTTAAAAGACTTCTTTCAAAAGATTCCCCCAGCACCCCCAATCATACAAGATCTAAATATAGAGATTACCCCATTTAGACCTGCATCTACTTTTGCCCCGCCACAAAACAATCCAGTTATAAATATTTACTGTGGTCTGGTAAGACAAGATGTGAAGAAACTTATCAATAAAAATAAATATACCAGGCAGATACATAATATAACCAAAAAAGAAAAGGCAGCACTGAAAGAATTACGGTCTTTGCCTGGGATTGTCATTATGCAGGCTGACAAAGGAGGAGCAGTAGTGGTATGGGGTAAGAATGACTATTTGACTGAAATGCAAAGACAGGTTAACAATGACAGTTTTTATTGAAAACTTCAAAGTGATCCAACAGAATGTATAAGGAAGAATGCAGATAAGTTAATACTAGGAGGTGAACAATGTGGCCAAATCACTAAAAAGGAAGCAGATTATTTATGTGTCCCACACCCAAGGACACCAGTCTTGTATTTATTACCAAAAATACACAAGCAAATGGAACCAGTACCTGGTAGACCCATAGTGTCAGCTACAGGGTCAGTAATGGAAAAAATGTCTAAATTTGTAGACTTCTTCATACAGAAGATGGTACCTTCCCTTGAGTCGTATCTTAAAGATACTAAAGAAACTTGGATAATCTTAAAGGATATAAAGTTAGAAAAAACAGATTGGTTGGTAACGATAGATGTCAAAAGCTTATATTTCTATATACCACACAAGGGTGAGTTAGCCGCCTTGGAGAAGAGTTTGCAAAAAAGAGATAAAACTAAGCCTTTTACTGAGTATATCTTGGCTATGGCAAGGTTTGTGCTTGAAAATAGCAATTTTTGGTTTAATGGATCATTCTATACTCAGCATAAAGGGACTGCAATGGGGACAACTTTTGCACCTAGTTTTGCAAATTTGTATATGGGTGTATGGGAAGGGGAACATATTTTTTGTCAACATAACAATCAATTTTTTCAAAAAATGAAAGTATGGAAAAGATATATTGATGATTTTTGGTTAATCTGGTCTGGAAGTGAAAAAGCATTAGACCCTTTTATACACTATCTGAATCACACAAATGAAAACCTAAAATTCACCTATGAAAAAAGTTTACTAATGTTGCCATTCCTAGATATTCAGATTGTGAAAGTAGACAATAGTCTACAAACTGGACTCTACAGAAAGCCCCTTTCAAGAATTACATTGCTAAAATGTGACAGTTGTCATTCTGACAACGTGATAAAAAAATATACTGAAGGGAAAATATGTAAGGGCACGGAGGATTTGCTTATCTGAAACTCAGTTTAAAACTGCCAAATGAGATTTAACCGAATGATTTTTTGCAAAGAGGGTATGAGCCAGATTTGCTTCTTAACTCAATTGTGGAAGTGTATGAGATCGATAGGGAAACACTTCTCAAATCAAAATGTACAGCTGTAAATGAAGCAGAGTTTTCTTTAATCACAGAATATAATCCTATAGCTCCCAAAATAGAAAAAATCATCAAGAAACACTGATCTATAATCCAATCAGATAGGAATCTTGCTGAAATAACTGAATTTCCTCCTAAGGTGACCTGTAAAAGAGGAAAAAACCTCAGAGACATGCTAGTGCAAATGTTTATACCTGTACAGAAAGAACAACGAAGAATGTGGTTACCACCTATACCAAAAGGAAATTATAGGTGTGGGCATTGCACCCATTGGTCCAATACTTTTGACACAAGAAGTTTTTGTCACCGAAGAAATACCAGATTAATGCTTTTTTTTATACTTATCTTTTATTTAGGTCAGAGAAAATGTTCTTTTCCACACGAACATTAGACTATATATCACAGCATTCAGTCCTGTTCATTTTATACATCTATAATCTTATCCATTTGATACATTGTTTATCAAAGTATTTATGTTACACATATGTTTGTTTCATATATATATATAACATATTTTCTCTTGTCTATTACTTTATATTCAATGATAAAAAAAAGCTGTTAAACCGCTACTTCAACATATAATAAAGATTGGTCACCTCTAAAAAGTCATCTGTCTATTGTGCATGTAGCTTCTAAATATTATCTGTCTTCTCCTCTAATTAGATAATTCCCTTTTTAGGTCTTATTCTCCTCCTTCTCCTTCCCCATCATCCTTCCACCTATCTGATCAGGTTGTTTCTATTTGAACTTCATATAGCAGCCACCTTGTCCACTGGTTCTGGAATTTGGGTGTTTGTCTTCTGAGTCCCGTTGTGGTTCTCTCCATTCTCTGGATTTCCTCAACTATCTCTCTCCACTCTCCTACTGTCAGTGGTTCAGGTCTCAGCCATCTCCTTGTTACCGCTTTAAGGGCAGCAACAACTAAAATGCCCCAAAGTTGTCTTTCGTCCTTCCCTTTCATTCCTACAGGATGTATTCCCAGTACTAAATGCTCTGGATCAGGCAGTGTAGGTGTCATAAACACCTTTTATATATGTCCACCCACATTTCTTCAATACTCTTGTATTTCTGGACACAACCAGAAGATATGGGCCTATGAGGCCCTGGCTTCCCTGCATCCTTGCCAACATGTGCTAGACCCACCTCCAGGCCCATGTACAGCCTGTGCTGGGACCATAAAGTATCTTCTTTGAATTTTCCAGCCAAATTTTCTCCACACTGGAGAAGTCGTTATGTGCCATGTGTTTGCCCAGACTAGTTTCCATTGTTTGTTAGTTAGTGACACCCCCAAATCTCTTTCCCATTTATCCATTATGTATGCTGATGTAGACTGAGTATCTGTTATGCAACTTGTATAAAGAATGGACAGAGCTTGTTCCCCATTTGGTGAAGCCCAGATTTTGTGGAATAGTGTATCCTCACCCATCTCCAACCCCTCTTTTCCCAACTTCCTTCTCATATCTTGTATATAGTTCTTAATTTGATAAAACTGTATTAGATCCTTTTCTTCCCATTTAAATTTTTGTTTAGCAGTTTCAAAGGACATCATGGTTGACACTGTAAATAATTGCCCTGGGGAAACCATTCATCTTTGTACTTGCCTTTTGTACTAGTTATCCTGTTCTGCTGGTGTAAATTGCATATTATATACAAACCACCTGTATCTCCACACCTGTTTCTGTGTATTTCCCTTCTTAGTTCCTCTTCTCCACCCTTCTAGTACTGCTTTAGTACTAGTATAATTTGATTTTAAATATTTGTCCCCCTCTCCCCTGAACAAGGGTGCACACACCAAAAGGTCTGAGTATTCATGTATATCTACCCTTTTCCAGAGTGTGTCATACTGAGGGTTACCCCATAACAAAGCTATCCTCATCTGGGCTGCACAGCAGTACGCAAGAAGATTTGGTAACACACGTTCCCCCTTTAGCTTTCGGAAGATACAGCAAGTTTCTCCTAATCCTAGGGTGTCCCCCTCCCCATACAAAGTCTAAGAACATCCTCTAGCATTTATCTATTTCTCCTTTTGGAATAAAGCATGGTACACATTGAAATAGGTATAATAGTTGTGACAAAGCATTCATCTTCAAAAATTGTACCTTGGCATGAAGTGACAGTGGCAGCAAAGCCCATCTCCCAAAATATTTTTTTAACTGGGCTATCAGAGGTGGGTAGTTCAGGTTAAATAGTTGTGTGTTCACTGTGCCCAGCTTTATACCTAGGTATTTAATACACTTCTTTTCCCAATTCATTGGGTATTTGTCTTTAATGTTTGCTGAGCTGACATAATTAAAACTGAGCACTTCAGTTTTTGATCTGTTCAGGGTGTATCCCAGATATAGTTGAATAAAATTCAATTATTTTAAACACTCTGGCCTGGATATTCAGACTGCACCAGGCTGTGGCGCAAGCCTGGGTGCAGCGCAACTTGGCTGCGCAGGGGCATTGACAGGGTGACATTCAACAGAGCTGCGCCATGGCACAGCATCGCTTAATATCACACCTTGGTCACCCAAAGTGTGCATGGTGCAGTGGCACTGCACCAGTGCAAGTGGCCAGAGTGGAGCAGGGGGATGCGCTAGCGCAAGTTCCATTGCGTTAGGTGCAACAACCTCAATATTCAAAATTGCACATGCAAATGGGACCATAATGCATGCAAGGTGCAAATGGGGCCATTTGCATGTCATTATGGCCACATTTGCATGCAGATGCACTGATCCCCGGATACTTGTGCTTGGTGTCTTGCCAGACTGCAGCCGCAGGGACCGACGCCCCCTGCACATCGCTGAAAAGTGCCCCACTGCCCGATTGCAGGCATATGTAGAATATCATAAACATCCAATATCCCTGGTGGTCCAGTGGACCACTTCTCGCCCGATCACGGGCTTAGGTATAGAAATTAATTGTCCAATATTCCTGGTGGTCCAGTGGACCGCTCGCCGCCCGATCATGGGCTTAAGCATAGAAATTAATCATCCAATATCCCTGGTGGTCTAATGGACCACTCACAGCCTGATCGCAGGTGTCAGTAGAAAATAATGCCACCCCAAAACAACCCTGGTGGACTAGCGGTACCCCTCTCCACACCCGCCCATTGAGCCCCACCGCCCCGTTCCCCTGGTCAGTGGCAGGCTGCAGCTCGAACCCATTTGCTGCCCCACTGCCCACTGACTGACACCATATGGTAGGGCTGTACGCCCATTGTCCACAGCATGAGCCAATGGGTGTGCTGTCCGTACTCTACTACACAGTCCAGATATATGAATGGATCCATTCACATATCTGGACTGTCTAGTACTGATATGGGTTGCATGCCCATTGGCTCATGCTGTGGACCAATGGGTGTACAGCCCTTACGACAGGTGTCAGTCAGCGGGCAGTGGGGTGGCAAGCGGGTGGGGAGCTGCCACCCGCCGCTGACCGAGGGGGAGCAGGGTGGTGGGGCTCAGTGGCTGGGTGGGAAGGGAGGTACAGCTAGTCCACCAGGGTTATTTTGGGGTGGCATTATTTTCTACTGACGCCCGCAATCAGTCTGTGAGCAGTCCACTGGACCACCAAGGATATTGGACGAGTAATTTCTATATTTAAGCCCGTGATCAGGCGTGAAGCAGTCCACTGGACCACCAGGGATATAGGATGATTAAGATATTCTACACATGCCCTCTATCGGGCTGTGAGTGGTCCACTGGACCACCAGGGAGTGTGTTTCCAGTTTTAGTCATACTTATGCCCGCGATGAGCTGCGAGCAGTCCACTGGACCACCAGGGAGTGTGTTTCAATTTTTAATCATACATATGCCCGCGATCAGGTTGCCAGTGGTCCACTGGACCACCAGGGATATAGGGATATTATTATTCTATGTATGCCCACAATCAGGCATGGGGGGGTGCCACCAGGAAGGTGCAGCCGGAGCTAGGGCTGCCACCCACAGGTGGCAGCTGCCATGTTGCACCCTACAGCACAGCAGCTCACCAGTGGGTGGCCAGCTGTTGCTCCTTTTTTTTTTGTCTCACCTGTGTGCAGCACAAGAAGGTGTTGCATATGCATGGGCTCAGCACATCCGGGTCTGAATATCGGGATGTGTGGAGTATGCATGGACACCCCCCACCTGCGCTGCATACATTACTGATGTGCTCCAGTGCATCGAGATTTGTGCCAGGCTCAATCCCCATTTGAATATCATGCCGGGGCACATCAGTGGGTTGCACATGGTCCAACAGTGTTGCGCCATGCGCAACCCTTCTGAATATCCTGGCCTTAGTCCATAGTCGTGTCTGGGTTACTCACATACAAAAGTATGTCGTCAGCATACAATGCCAGTTTATGTTCTACCCCTCCCACCTTAATTCATGTTACTTCTCTACTTTACCTTATGGCCTGAGCCAATGGTTCAATATAAAAGGCAAATAACAATGGTGACATAGGACATCCTTGTCTGGTGCCCCTGCCCAGCTTAAAATTAGAAAAGATATGGCCGTTAGCTCTAACATAGGCATTGGCTTCCATTATAAAGCTGAAAAATCCCTCTCTGAAACACCTCTGGCAGCCCAAACCAGGAAAGGACCTCTCCCATAAAACTCCAAGACACCTGGTCAAATGCCTTTTTGGCGTATGGACTCAACAGGACTGAGGGTGTTTTTGTCTTAATAATTTGATCTGTTATATGAACTGTTCTGCTTAAATTGTCCTGTGCTTGTCGTCCTCGGACAAACCACATTTAATCCAATTGTATGAGTCCCAGGATGGCTTGTTGGAGTCTCCTAGACCATATGGCTGTTAGTATCTAATAGTCATTATTCAGTAGTGAAATCGGACAATATGAGAGTCATCTGGTTGGGTCCTTTCCCGGTGTGGGCAGTACCAAGATAATTGCCCTGGTCCAGGATGGTGGTACACATCCCTGCTCTCCTATCACCCTCTATAAACTTTCATTAGTAGGGGTTGTACCAATTTCCTAAAGGTTTTATAAAATTCTGGAGGCAACCCATCTGTTCCTGGGCATGTTCCAATTTTTAAATTCCCAATGACTTCCTTAAATTCCTCTGTCCCAATAGGTACAAGTAATTTTTCCCCCTGCTCTCTACTTAATTTCAGTAGACTGAGATCATTCAGAAAATTAGTCACCTTCTCACTAACTGGGTCTGGTTTATATAATTTGGCATAAAAATATCTAAAAACGTCTGCTATTTCTGGGATCTGTGTCTCAAATTTTGCTGTGTTAGGATTTTTTATAGAATTTATATAAGCTCTTGCTCTTTGCCCCTTAGGCATCCTGCCAATAACTTTAAGGCCCTAGGCCCTCCTTCATAATATTTCTGTCTCACGAACAGAAACTGCTGCTCCACTTGATAATCCATAATATTCTGCAGTTCTGTTTTAAGTTGTTTTAACTCCTTCAGCCTTTCCTTACTTATTTTTTCTTTTTGCATGTCCTCCAGGATCCTTATTTGTGTTGTTATTTTATCCCTTCTGGCTTCCCATTCTTTCTTCTTCTTTGAGGATATTTCCACAAATTTGCCCATCAATACTACTTTCACAGCATCCCATAAAATAGCTGGGGATATTTCCTCTACATCATTTTCCCTTATATACTGCTTATATGTATCTGTGATAGTCTCCTTTACTTCCTCATCACCCAGAAGTGAATCATTTAGCCTCCAAAAAGTATTTTTCCTTATGTTATTGATTTTTATTTTCATATGAATGGAAGCATGATCTGATATAACAAGGTCCCTTATCCAGCTATCACAGATCTTGTTTATATCCTCCTTAGGGAGTATGAAGTAATCTAATTTGGAATACATTTGATATTGGGCTGAATAATATGTGTAATCCCTCTTACTCCCAATCATTGCCCTCCACACATCTACCATACCCAGTTTCGTTAGTAGTTTGGCAACCTTTCTAGCTATTTTGTGTTCTTTTCTAGGGATTCTGGATGTGGTATCCACCTGTGGATTCAGGGTTAAGTTTAGGTCCCCTCCTCCCATCAGCAACCCATCTCCCCATTCCTGGAATTTTAATAGAAATGTTCTGTATTCTTCATATCTTGACCCAGGTGGGAAATACATCGATGCTAGTGTAACCTTTTTACTCATTAGCTGTCCTTTCACAAGAACATACCTACCTTTCTTATCTCTTAATACCCCTTCTTGTTTAAATTGTACCCTATTGGGCAGTAATATGGCTACTCCCCTTCTATGTCCTTTCTTGTAAGATGCAGCAGCCACCTCCTGGAACCCAAATTTGGCTAACTTGGAATGCTTTGATACTGACATAAGAGTTTCCTGGAGTAACACGACTTTAGACTTTGCTCTTTTAACAAGAGCAATTACTTTACTTCTTTTGACTGGGTTTGTAAGACCTCTAACATTATAAGAACATATACAAATATCTGGGCTAGCCATTTTGTTTCATTTAACAATATCCTCAATATGGGATCCTTAACCTCCCTCCAGTCTCTAGACCATTTCCCATATTTCTTCCTTGCACATTTCTGACAGACCTTGTGACCTCTAAACATTTTAACCACATAATTATTAAATCGCAACAACAACTGTAACCTGTAAAACAATATTGCTTATCAAGTATTGTGACTTCCAAAACTGGGACTCCAAATCTCTGGATCCCTGTTCCCCTCCTTTTCTCAGATGATATTCAGAAGGGAAAAGAGAGGATGCAATCTTATTCCTTCTATTAGGAACTCCTCTCCTTGACCAGTTGTTTTTGCGACTGGTACCTATGTAAACCCCCCCTTAAGTTATCAGCGCATCTATTTTGAACAAATTATGATCAGCCATCCTCCACACCTTGTCCAACACCTTAATTCTACTCTTTAATGATTCAAGAGAGAGAAAAGTCATTTTTCCCATGTTTATACTTTTTGTTGCTCCCTCCTTAACTTCAAACCTTCATTGCTGTGGAGCCAGTGCGATGTGAGGAGGTCACTCCTTAAGGCAATCTAAATGCTAGCTCCGAGCTTCCATATCCCCGCTCTTCCCACGAATCCCCGACCCACACCAATATTACTGTCATCTAACCAGAGAGACAAGTTAGTCCATTTGTTTTGTATTCCCAATTTTTAATTGTCCCTGTATAGTGTCACAGCATGAGAGGGTAGCCACCAACCACTTATTTTCCTTTCAACAAGTATAAGCCCATTGATATATATATATATATACATATACACTCTAGTAACACTTCAGAAGCTTAAGAGATCATTGAGGCTCAGCCCTTGGGCTCCAGGATGGTGAGCCCCTCCCAGCCCCCTGAGACATAGCCACCTCTCTCTCCCACTCCGTTAAGTGTCTTATGCCATTTAAGTGAACCAGTGGCCATCCCCCCACACACCGGGAGCCCAGCGACCCTTCCAATAGTGTATGTCTCACAACACTTCCACTCTCCTTTTTGCAGGTCCCCGAGGCTCCACAAGTAAGCTAGGAAACCAACCCAAAGCCCATGTCCAGATACCAGGACTCCCCCACCATCAGCCCAGGCTCCAATTTAAAATATGTTATTATATATTCACAGCTTCTAGTCTAGTTCTTATTTAACCAATAGATTTATCCATCCCTTCATTCCCATACAATAATTTTTATTTTCCATTCTGTCCATTTCAGATCAGTTCAGATCTCTCTTTATTGTTCCTTTCCCCTTGTGCTTTCTCCACTGGTCACCCCAGCCTTTTCAGGAGATAGCTTTTAAATTTAAATTTTGCCAAAGTTCTCCTATCACACCAACATTTCTAGTGTCCTCATCCTCTGAGTTTTCTTCTAGTCCTTGTTTTCCTCCTGCTTCTCCATCTCCATTGGTTATGGGCCCTTCTGCTTCTCTGTGTTTCTCTGTAAGCTTGCACCACATGACTGAGAACCCCTTCTACCTATGAGTTCCATGCCTTTTGGTTCCTCCAGGAACCCAAGCTCTGTTCTTAAGTTCCTCAAACTTCTCCAGGACCCCCTCTTTCTCCAAGGAAATCCCAATGATTTCAGCATTTCCTTGGCATCTACCAATTCCTGAAACTGCTTGGGACCCTTCTCAGTCATTATTTGAATCCTTGCTGGGTATTCTAGGAAAGCTTTCACTCCCTTCTGTTGCAGTTGTCAGATTATTTTGAGTACTTGCCTTCTTTTAATTAACACCTGTGGGATATAATCCTGATCAAAAAAAGTCTCATGTTCCCAAAATTAATAATTTTTTTTGACCAAGCTAAACTCAGGATCTCTTATTTGGCTCTGAAATCAAGAAATGCTAATACTATGGATCTCGGACATGCTTTTGGGTCTCAAGGCTTGGCAGTTAAAGATCTATGTGCCCTAATTACTGTATACCCAACTCTTTTTCTTTGGGCAGATCCAGAATCTCTTTCAGGAAAGAGTCAATAAAAGTCAACATGCTGTCTGTTTCTGTCTCCTCCGCTACGCCATGTATTCTAATATTGTTTCTACGATTTCTGTTCTCCAGCTTTTCCATTTTTTGTTCTAGGTATTGCGATCACCTGTGTAGTTCCAGGAGTGCAGAGTTATGAGATTCAGTGAAGTTGTATTCAGTAATATTTTTCTCTATCTCATCCATTTTCTGGCTTAATGTAATTATTACATTTCTATCCTCTGGTGCTTTTGCTTCCAGCCTTTGCAGTGAGGTGCTCATTTGTTGTAATGCTTCGCATAGCTGAGTAGAGGTAATCATGTATTCCTTTTCTGGCTATTGGTTCAATATTTCCCCCCGAAGATGGCTGCGAGGTATCTTTACAGGCCACTTTCATAGGCCCCTCCTGACTGATTTTTGGATCCTTTTCCAACCATTCCCGATGGACAATCTTTATGTCACTATCTCTCCGGCATCCAGTAGTCCATGATCTTCACTTTAGCAAACAGTTTGCGCATGAAAGTAGGACTGATTGCTGTGGATTGTTAGTAGAGTGAGGTGAAGGTATCAATTCAGGCTGCCGTTAGAGCTGACGGCGAAACCAGAATTCACCAGATTAATGCTTTCATTAATTGCAGTACTGTGGGAGTGATTCATTTACTCCTATGTCCATGCGGTATGAGTTATGTTGGACAGACTAAGAGGACATTAAAAAATCGAATTGGAGAACATAAGGGTGCTATTAAGAATTTTAGCTGTTATTATGCTATGGCCAAACATTATGAATCTGCACAGCATGGTTCCCCAGCATCATTGAGGTACGTGGGGATTGAAAAAGTGGAAACAGGATGAAGAAGTGGAGATTTAAGTCTCCTTTTGCTACAACAAGAAGCTTATTGGATTCATGAGTTGGACAGCCTGGCCCCTAAGGGGTTTAATGAAGATCTTCCTCTGCACAGTTACATCAGAAGGTGATGCTGGCTTTGTTCTATTGTATTAATCATATTGACTTATTTTGTGGAGATTAAACTTACTGGCTCTGTCTCCTAGGGAGAGTATCACTTGCCAGCTCTGTCTCCAGTTTCATCTTGTTTTTGCATTTATATTCTATCTGCAATATTTTCTATGTATTCTTTATTTTTCTAAACGATAATGTTTTTGAGTATTAGAGCTTATCTGTTGCACATGTTTTTTAGTAGTTAATATATCTTGAATAATGTCTAAGAGCTTGTAATGAAGAGGATGCTCACACTATTCAACCAAGAATGAAGAAATAAACCATTTTCAGTCCATGCTTGGTTTATTAAAGCTGCATTTAGAAGGAAATAGAAAATACAAGTACTAGCAGCACAGGGCAAGCCTGTCTGCCTGGCTTACATTTCACCCCACCATTGGGGCTTCATCAGAATTAATTACAAACAGTCACCTAGTGTATTAAATACACTTCCCAATTACATTTCAAATATCTGCAGCCTATCAGAGTGTATACCTTATTAAGCAGCAAGTGCTGACAATTCAGTACTACATCTTTATTTTTCTTTTAAAGCTATACTTGCCCTTAGTTTCTTATAGACAGATCATGATTTAATAAGTTATTAGTAACCAGGAAATTACAACAACCCACCACCTAGTGATTTTAAAAATAGTCAACAACCACATTTATATTTTTATATTCAAATTCCATTTGACCATTTCCTTCTTGGAACCTGCAATTTTAAAATTCAGTAGATATAATTAACAGTAGATATAGCAAAAATGTTTTTCTATATCTACTGTTTATTATATCTACTGTATTTTAAAATGTTCAACATCTATACCTGCTTCCAGAGATGGTGAGCTGTACTTGTATGATATGTTTATCTTAAGTACGTGGTTTGTATAGTTTGGATATTTTCATTAAAGGTGGTTTTACCCGGTGAATTTTCCTGGTTTCTTGAGTGCTGACCTCATTGTCCAACAGCACTGCTTGCTGGCTCCCTTTTTCTAAAATTCACACATACTCAGGTGTGTAAAAAGGATTAGAGAGTGGGAAGTAAGGGACAAGTGAAGACACATTTCAGCATGTCTGAGCAAGTCATCCCCATTAAGCAATGGGGACAATCAGGCATTTCCCATTTAAGCCGTTATAGCTTCCATAGACTAGCATGACCATTGAATTGGTTCCCTACAGGATGTCCCAGTAAAGTGGACATCCCAATTATCCACGTCTCATTTAACTGACTTGTACTGTATTCTTAAATAATTATACTATTTTACCCACTTTTCGAATACATAATCAACACACATTTTTATGGGACACAGACAACAAATGTTAAACACTTGGGGACCAATTCTGAAATGTTTTGGAATGATGCCAGGTGCTTTCACCACCCGGGAATGGTGCATGGGGCCACATGCACCACACTGTGCACCATTCCTGATTGAGAGACTAGGCCTGCACCATGTGCAGCACCACATGCATCACCTAGGCTTGTGCCACTCTTGCAGCAGAGATTCTGAAAGTGCCACAATGGACGCAGAGGACACCAGTACTTAGACCAGCCTGGAGGTGGTCTAACAGACCATATGCCACCTCTGGAGCTGATGCCAGGTGTGTGGTGTCCTCCCTGCCCCCAGTTTTGGTCATGGGTACAAGGTGTCCAATGCCACACTCATCACACACCAACAGTGTGCTGTAGCAGGCACTATATCAGGCTGGGGCACCCCCCCAGAATGTGTACAAGTGGGTATGCTGTGGATTGTCCTCTCACTGGGGAGTATAACTCCTCCACACTTCTAGTGCTGGGCACAGTACCACCTGTGAGACCCCTAAGTTCACAGGACAATTGGCTGCACCTGCCCATAGCATGTCAGCCCTACCAGTGTTCCATGCAGTTACCTGTCAGAGTATTTTTTTTAGTTCTAGTTTTTGTTGACCAGGTAAGTGCACTAGACAAATTCTGTTTATTTACAGGCACAACCCGGGAGAGGGAGATGCAGATGAATGAGAACTGACCTTGAACCAGATTAAGCTGTTGGTGATATTTTAGTGAATGGGGGAAATTTGGCCAGGGCACTGGGAAAATTCCCCTACTGTCCTGTAGGGGAACCTCTGACTGTCTTGCTGATGGTCAGTCCTGGCAATGGAGGTGGAGAGGACGGACATGGAAAAGGCTGAGAAGCAGGTCTGCCTCCCAGCCTGTGCACATATGGAGACAGAAGTATTTTTTGATACATCAGAATGGATGGATAATAAAGTAGAAACCAGGAACCCTGAGGAAAAAGGAGATATAAGGACTGTGACGGATGTAACTATCACAGATGGCTCTAAAAGGTCTCAGAACAAATATGATACTCTACAAATTTCATTATGTGAGGAACAATGCAGATTTGAAAGTGACAGAATGAAATGTATTTAGCAATGGGGAAATTTTGCCCCAACACAGCAAACCTCATTGAAACTTGTAAATGGGCATAAAGCCCGCAGACACCTCCGCTGGATGTGCACATGACTGAGGCGATAAAGCAGAGCTGGAGAAGCAACAATTTTCAGGTACCAAGGTACCAGGCTAATGATAATGTACAGGACAGTGCCACAGTATTTATGTTTTCAGGATGTAAGGTCAGGAGAGAGGCTCGGACCTCCATGTCCCCTACCCAGATGCAAGATCCAGTTAAAGAGCATCATTGTTAGCTGGTGGATGGAAAAGCTATCCTCTCCTTGTGGTATGAAATAAAACAAAATATGAAAAATGTACCTGATGGTGATAAGGATACAAGGGTGGTTACTCCAAACCCTAATGCTACCCCTGAGACTGGTGGTTGTCTGATGTTGGGAAAGCCCGGTACAGAATGGATGAATCAAAAATATGGTGTCGGTAGGGCAGGGCCAGAGTCAGGAATGGTAAGTACAGGTAAAAGTGATCCTGGCCTAAGACTCACCCCAACACTTTCAACATAATAAGGGGAGATTACTGGGACTAACTTAAAGGAGCAAGAAGTAGCTGAAAATTTTTTTAAAACTGAAATGGAGAATAAAAGCAAAATTTTGGAAAAAATGGTATATGAGGATCAGGTTGATAACAAAGGGGGGAGGGGGACTGGCAGAAGAGACACAAACTCATAAATGATCTGATGATAAGGTGGTGATTAATGACCAAAATGGAAAGGATCCTGATAGCCACATCAAACATCTTACTATGACGGAAGCCATACAGAAGGTGTTTGAGGTCACAGAAGTGGGAAGTCAAGATGAGGCTTGGTCCCCAAGAAAAGTTTTGCAAGAAGCAGGATGGAAGCAGACAGAAATGGGGGGATGGACCCCGTATTGGAAGGAAGGGAGCATGCCTCAGGGAATGTCACAGTGGCACACCATGAAACCCATAGCATACTCTACACTAAGGCCTGAGAAATTGGATCACCCACGCCTATTAGGACAAAAATGAACATTTTAGTCTGTGAGGGAGCTAGCAGTATCATGACAGGTTTGAGCAACATGAATCCCACAGGTAATGCCACCAGTAGGGGGCATTCTGGTCAAGAAAATCAGAGACAAATGATAACTGAGGGACTGGAGGAAGGAACAGCTTCAGATATGCCCCCTACCCAATCCCTATTATCAGAACTGTTTAAAAACAAATCAGAGCCACTGCCACAGCATCATGCAGGTGGCTTGAAGTATAACAGTGGCTTCAAAGTTAAATCTGACCGGCACTATGTAAGGAAACAGCTAATTAAGGAGTCATTTCATTTTACACCAACAGATGTGTTTGCTTTCATACACATCTCGGCGGAGGACACTTTTGATATTTCTGGACCAGATATAATCAAGCAAGTTCTTCCTGTTATGGATCCCATTTATTGTGATACCTCTAACGAAACCATTGATAAAAATGGTAACCATCATGTTTCATAATGAGATCATCCCTGTTAGTGACATATACCATTGGTTACTGCAATGATGAGAGATACTAAGCTCCCCTGAAGCCATCCTTGACCCAGAACATTTCTGAACTGGAGGATGGAAGTTTAAGATTAAACTAAGGCAAACAGAAGAAAGTATCAGCCAGTTGCCAAATTGTTTTTTTACTGTGTCGGGACAGAGGAGTTTGTTTCTACAGTGGGCTGCCAAAAGCTTGCTATAGATGTGGGGCTCTTACTCACTTATCAAGTGTATGTGACAAGTTATGATGTAGTCTTTGTAATGAGATTGGGCATACTAGTTTTCAGTGTGCAATCCACACCCGATGTAGTCTATGCAAAGAATATGGCCACGTCCACAAAGACTGCCCCAGGCAGCCACAAACAAACATAATACTTTGACTCCAGCTATTGATCCTAAAGATCAAATCAAATCAAATTTTATTTATAAAGCACTTTTCCAATACCAAAGCGCATGTACAGTACAATATAAAACAGACTATTAATCAATTAGAACATATAAAATAAAAATGCAGCAGTAATAAACTAAACATCATCCCCAAATGCCAAACTGAATAAGTATGTTTTTAATGAGGATTTGAACATCTCGGTGGACAGGCACTCTCTGACCCAATGAGGTAGAGAGTTCCACAGGGTCGAGCTACAAAAGCAAAAGCCTAGCACCTGATGTCTGAAGATGGACCCTGGGAACCTCTAGCAATCCCTCTTCAGTGGAGCGGAGGGGATGGGGGGCAGTAAGGCTGAAGGAGGTCTTGCAAGTAACCCAGTCCCTGTCCGTGTAGGGTCTTATATGTCAGCAACGTGACCTGGAAGATGATCCTCCACCTCACCGGCAGCCAGTGCAATTCAAGAAGAACAGGCATGACAAGGCAAGTTCTTGACAGCCCTGTCAACAACCTGGCTGCAGCATTTTGCACCAACTGCAGGTGATGGAGATCCACCCCCAGTAACCCTAGGTACAGAGCATTGCAGTAGTCAAGATGGGAGGACACAAAGGCATGAACCAATGTAGGAAGGCCATCAGGCGGAACAAGGTTCTTTATCTGGGCGTGGTTCCTCAGATGGTAAAATGAGGACTTGACAACTACTGACATCTACGTTTTTAGCGTCAATTCATTATCAAACACAACACCCAGATTCCGCACCTGTTCAGAAGGTCTCAACTGGTCAGCCCCTAACACAAGGCCAGAGGGTTGCCCAGGAGTCAACTTCTTTACCCGCTGACCTGGGTCCACAACCAACACCTCAGTCTCATCTGAATTCAGCTTTAATCAGTAAGCACTCATCCAGTCTTGAATCTCAGCAAGGCAGTTGTTAAAGACCGAGATTGCACTATTCTGTTTGGGTTCAAAGGACATGTAGAGCTGAGTATCATCTGCATAGCAGTGAAAACTCAGCCCATACCACCTTATAATGTCTCCTAATGGCAGCATGTACACCGTGAACAACATGGGGGACAGTATGGATCCCATCGGCACCCCACAAGGCATGGTGAAGGGAGCCAAGGAAAAAATTCCCAACACCACCCTCCAAGTCCTGCCTGTGAGGAAAGAATGAAACCACCTGAGGACAGTCCCTGACAGTCCACAAATTAGCTGCAGGTGATCCAACAACACCACACCATGATCCGTGGTATGAAATGCTGCAGAGAGATCAAGGAGGACCAAGATCAAATGACTCCTCTGATCTCTCACTATTTGGAGATCATTAATCACCTGAAGCAATGCTGCCTCAGTACTGTGCCTCTTCCTGAAACCAGACTGGAGAGGATCGTAGACTTCATGGGTGGTAAGAAAGTTCTCAAGCTGCAACGCGACTACCTTCTCAACAACCTTGCCCCAAAAAGGGCAGGTTAGAGACTGGTCTGTAGTTCGCAAGGCAGTCTGGGTCAGATTTCTTTAAAAGGGGAGTCACCACAGCCTCCTTCAAGGGGTCCATAAACAGCCCTTGATCCAGCAAGCACCAGACTATCTCAGCAAGTATCGGTCCGATGGCATCCATACACCCCACAAGGAAGCATGTTGGACCAGGATCCAAACTACAGTAAGTCAGTTGCAAGCCCTGAACAGTCTTCATGATATCCATGATCGTTGGCCAGTCAAAATCTGTCCAGACAGACCAGGTGCCTGTGCCCTCGTATTGACCTCCACCAAACACATTTGAACGAGTTAAGCAGATCTCTGACCTGATGGAGGACATCTTATCAGCAAAGAATTGAGCAAACTCCTTACACTTAGCTTGTGAAAAAGCTCTTCAGCCCCAAAGGCAGGCTGGATTGCACAGCCTGTCCACGGTCTGAAAAAGCTGAGCCGGTTGATTCCTTGCTGCGGCAATCTCCCTGGACAGGAACTCTGCCTTCTTATGGAAGATTTCTGATTGATAGTCCAGATAATGGGCAATCAACCTAAGTCTGTCCTCCACCAGGCCAGATTTCCACCAACAACGTTCCAACCTTCGCCCCACTCTCCGCGACTCCCTCAAAGTCCCATCAAATCAAAGGGACTGAGGACGAAGCGGGAAGGGGAGAATTCAGATGGGAGCTATAGAATCCAGGGCCCTCAGCACCACACTATTATAGTGCATTACTAGGACTCCCAGATCCAAGCATTCCAATGGCCAACTTGATAGGTCCTGCACCACCAACAGACCCTCTGGGGTACACCCCTCAAAGGACGGTACCGAACCATCTCCAAAGGGGCTGGTCTCATAGGGGGAGCCAAGAAACTGAATCTTATAGAGTGATGGTCTGACCATCCAACTGGTTCCACCACCAAGTTAGTGGCCTCCATCCCCAGGAGGAACACCAGGTCCAAGGAGGAACCCTGAATATGGGTTGCAGTGGTAACTACCTGTGTAAAGCTCAATGAGATCATCAGTGGAAGGATGTTTTGACCAAAATGTGAGAGTTCATCATTGACCCAGGCATTGAAATCCCCCAGAACCAACCACCTGGAGGATTCCAACACCATGTCGACCATGAAGTTTGCAACTTCCAGCAAGAAAACTTTCTCATCTCTGGGTGGATGGTAGATGAGGAGAATCCTGCTGCCTACACCTGCTCCCAACATGCACTCAAAGGATCTAGTGATCCCCACTGGAACCTCTACAAGGCCCAGTTCTGTCTTAAAACAGATGGCTATACCCCCGCCCCTTCGATCCAATCTCGGGCGGTTTATCACCGAGTACCCAGCTAAAACTGCCGACTCCAATACCAGATTGGCATTCTCATCCAGCCAGGTCTCGGTGATGCACACCAGGTCAGATGTCTCAACAAGGTCAACAATAATTGCTGTCTTGTTCTTTATAGACCTGGCATTACATAACACCGCCCGAGTTGGATAAGAGGCCATGGAAGAACATGCAAGATGTACCAGTGGACATCACTGTTAAAACCAAACAAAGGCCAACTTCTCCAAAACCAGAAGATCAAGGCACCCCTGCACAGCAGGAGACTGATTCCACTAATATGGCTATGTTGTCACCTGTCTGCTATACGGACCCACAGGATGCAATCTCTCACCCTCCATAGATTGATGTGGCTCCCCCACAATAGTGGACTACAGTGCAGACCACTCGATGAGTGATGAGAGCAATAGCCCAGGCAGACACTCAAGACAAACTGGAGTTTGAAAACCCCTTTGGGATTCTGTCTTCAGCATCCTGGGGAGATTCAGTAATGGAAGAAGAGATTTCTGACATGAAATCTGTACACTCCGCAGTCATATCCATTGGGGGAAAATATGCTAGCAAGAAGAAAAAAGGAAAAAAAAACTGAACTAAATTTGACTTATGAATCACACGGTGGTTGCATCTATAAATTGCCATAGTCTCCTAAACCAGATGAAATTACAGGCAGTATTTCAATGTACTAGGGACAATAATATTGACATACTTGTACTACAAGAAACTTGGATGGAATCTCCTGCACACTTAGGGAATTTCCATTCAGTTTGGGTATGGGGCCTGTAGTATTGGTCCTTCAGGACCGACAGGGCAGATGGGATTAGTATATTGTTCAATGGTCTACATTTTCTTTTTTTAAATTAATCAATCTCCAGCCAGGTCAGGTTTTGATAATTGATGGCTACTGGGATGGGGAACCTTGTAGGATTATCAATATATCTGCCCCCAACCCAAAGCAGATAGAGTTCAAGTTATTGAAGCCATACAACCTTTTTTGGCACTGGCTAAACTACTTATTTTTGGGGGAGACTTTAACTGTACAATCCAGATCCCAAAAGGGCAAGATTCTTTAAAAAAAAGTATATTGTGATTCACATGCTGTTAGGGAATGTATAGAAACTGCAGAACTCAGGAACAGTTTTGAGGTTATAACTAAGGATCCCCAGTTTACGTACCGAAGAGCTGCTTATACTACCCAAATCGACTATATATTTCTTTCTGCATCTTGGAGTATTTATTCCACAGATACTGTACCAGTTGGGTTCTCTGACCATTCAATGATAAAAACAAGTATTGGAAGAAATGGTGACATCTCCCACTAAAAAGTCTAGGTGGAGATAAAATATTAGGCAACTGTCTGACAGTCTGATAAAGCAAAAAGTAAGGGATTTGTTGTATGCACGTGCTTCTGTCTGTGACCTATATGATGATATAGGGGAGTGCTGGTGGAATTAAAAAAAAGATATAAAATCCCTATTTCAAAGTCAGGGGAAAAGGGCAGCGCTGTCTAAGTTTTTCAGATATCTTAAATTACATTCACATTTATAACATCTAATGTCATTAGTTCCACAGCAACCAGCAGACCTTGGGCCACAAATCCTGGGGGTTAAAAAGGAAATGTAGAACTTACAATATGATAGGGCTATTACTTTAAGAGCAGAATTATCGTATGGAACAAATAAAACACCCTTTTCAGACCCCTGTGAGGCATGCAAACAGAGAAAAATTAAAACTACTATTCAAGGCCTGATATTTGAGAGTTGATTACTTTACCCAAAGGCCTTACAGAGAGAATAACCAGCCATCTAGATTCTTCTCCTACTTGTCCACCATCAGATCTTAATATGTCACAGTACCTCTCCCCTCTTAGGAAAGCCTAACAGAACCCGGATCAGGCTCAGCCACTAGTGTCCCATATTACAGTTAGAGAAGTGGTAGAGGTAATTCAGTCCCTTAATACTTCAGTAACACCAGGAGAAGATGGGTTACCAGCAGAATTTTATAAGAGTTTTAAATCCAAAATTTCAATATTCTTACAGACAGTGTTTATTCACATCTTACAGTCTGAAATTTCAGAATATTTCACTAAGGTTTTGATTATTTTTCTGTACAAGAAAGGTGATAAACATAGGATACAAAACTGGAGGTCGAATATTTTTTTTAAATACAGATTTCAAGATTCTATCCCAAATTCTACATACCTGATTACGAAAAATAGTTACAACCCTAATACACTCCACTCAGTTTTTTTGCTTACCAGAGCACTGTATTCAGCACTCATTAATATTTGACGTGAAATTTGGGAATTTTATCAGGAAAAGGGCTTGATGGGTTTTTTTTTTCTGTCTTTAGATCAGCAAAAAGCATTTGACAGGGTTGATCACAAATTCCTGTTTTTACTGTTACAGACTTATGGCATACCATCATACTTCATCCAGTGGCTAAACTTATTATACAGTAAAGCTAAGTTACAGCCATTGATCATGGGAGAGGAGGGTCCAGTCATTAAGTTTCAGATGGGGGTGAGGCAGGGCTGTCCTTTAAGCCCCTTGTTATATATTTTCTCCTTTAATCCCCTGATTGAGAAGCTACATTTAAACCATAAAGTAGTGGGTTTAGCTGGAAACTGTCCAGGGATGAAGTGAAACTAGTGGCTTATGCAGATGATACCTGCCTTCTTTTAAAGGATCCAGAAAGTATTCAAGAAGCAAAACAGGAATTGTTACACTTCTGAGAAGTCTCAAATTCTAAACTAAATATGGAAAAATGTAACATATTACAACTAGGCAATCAGAATTTAGAGTGCAGAGAAATTGCAGACTTTCTGGTAACTATGAATCCTGTTAAACATCTGGGAATTTGGTTTGGGAATATAGATATGGCTATGTATAACTGGGAAGGGGTCTTAAAAAGGTGTGAAAATAAGGTTATGATGTGGAAAAATGGGAAAGTGTCAAAACTTAAAAGGGTGTTCATCATTAAGAGATTTTTACTGCCTTGTATTTTATATGTTGGTGCTATCTTTCCATTGCCATTGGCTATGGAAACTAGAATGTATAGCATCTTTTTTCAGATGATGTGGGGGAGTCATCTTAACCCCATAAAGAGGTTTTACGTACCTACCAAAAAAAGGAGGTGGGGTAAATATGACTGAACCTATGGTGTTTGCTCATTCCTCATTTTTTATGTCCTCACTGAAAATGGTTGTAGGGGGACTCCTTTCCTTGCCAGGTTAATGGATTTATAATAATCTTAAGACATGTTTGACCAAATGGGTCAGTGAACCAGTGAAGTTCTTAAAATATCTACTTGTGCCCCAGCTGTATAAACCAGCTATGCAAAAATTGTACAAATGGCATGTTACTAAAGACACCTTGAAAGCATTAACTTGCAAATCCCTTTACATGCATGTTTTGGACACAGAATATCCAAGTGAGCCAGATTTTAAAGGCTGTGTGCCCTCAAAAGTAAAAGAGGCATTAAAGGTATTAAATGAACCTAGGGTACCACCCAGGATGTGGGAAGTGTTATGGCTATATTGTTATAGTAGATTTAACATAAGGAGCAACAATTAACATAAAATGATGGAGGAGAGGTCCTGTCCTTATGCAGATTGCTTAGTCCCAGAGGAGACTGTGGCACACTTTACCTTACATTGTCAGTACTCATAAAATGTATGGAATTTTCTGGCTAGTCAATGGAGACTACTTTGGTTACGAAATTTGACATATGAGGTTTTTGTTTTTGGGGATTATGCTAATGGATGGAAAAAATATGATAAAGAGACTTAATGTTTTTTCTCTATCTTAACGTTTTATTTATGGCAAGCTACAATGCAATAGGTTGTATAACAACAATATATGCCTTTTTATGATTTTCAAACCGTATGTGAATATGCACTGCAGAAAGTATATCAAACAGATCTAGCGTTGCATCCATTGCAGAAGGTTCAAATGTGGTGGAAGGGTTTTTCCCTTATTATTGAACATAAATAGTGGGACTGAAGGGTATCATAGAGATAAATGACAGATGGAAGATTTTGATTCATTCTTATAATTTTTGAATGTTGTAAACTGTATGTAAAACTTGTTATTTTGTTTTTCCATTAATAAAAAAATGTCCCTACTGTGCCACAAAACAAGAAAGTAATGAGCACTGGGGTAAGGTGGTGCTACAAAAAAATCAGCAGTCATCTTAGAAAAATAAGAGCACCCACCAAAAAAAACACCAGGCCATCAGGCAACTTCAATTCAGGTTTAGTTTGCTATGATAGTTTATTTAGTTAATATCCATTCAAGTAGTCACTTAACCAAAAACCCATAGACATATTCAGCAGCAGTTCAGAATGGCAGATGCCACAAAGTGTTACATTTTGCTCAGGAAACTCTGAGCTTCATCAGACCATACTCTGCCAGTGGGGGGATCCATGATGGAATGCTGAGAGATATCAATTTTGTTGAGGTGTGCCGAGAGTGAGGATGTGCAGGAGGCTGGGGACAGGTCTCCTCCCATGGAGACCATGGTGTTGGTGAAAAAACAACTGAAGACTTGGCATGCAGTGAGGCGGGTGAAGTTCTGATGGAAGTACGGGAGTGCAACAAGGAAAGTGAAGGAGCACAAGTAGAAAATAAGACTGATTTGCTTTCCATGGTGACAGAGGGTAAGAAACTGACAAGTAAGTCACAGCAAAGTAAAAAAAAAATGCTGATTAATAAATTGAAAGAAGAAGAAGAACTTTTTAACTTAAAGAAAAATTAACTTTTGAGGCAAATGAAGGATTTAGTAGAGCGCAGTGATGACAGGGAGGTGGCCTATCAGAGTCAGCTGAAAAACGCTGATGCACAATCATCAAAGGGAGCTGTGCCTTGTACTACAGGATCAGCTGTAACAGCTAATATGGCCGAGGACTTGATGCCAAATGCCCCGATAGGAATGGCCAGAAAGGGTCAGAAACAGCTCGGCCTAAGATGGGCTATGGACAAAGTGGAGGAGGAAGGAAAAAAAGGAAATAAAAAAGCTGCTGAGAAAAAAATAAAGTACACCAAAAAGTAGTATCATAGAACAAACCAAGAACAAGGGGTCCCCCATCCTGAAGAGCAAACTAGCATGGCAGAAAGTTTAGATATGGACAAACCAATAGAATTTAAAAGGATACACCAGAGTGGTTAGATGAAGCATTAATTAAAGCTGGATGGTGAAAAACTGCTGATGGTTCAGGCTGGGATCCTAATAGGCCTAGTACTTTGGAAGAAAATAAAAAAAGCCAGAATGAAGGAAAAAAGGAGGATGTGATTCAAGTAAATGAAGTAGGCTTGTAGCCTATAGACAAAGAAAAGGATATGGCACAAGAAGGAGACTCAGAAGAGCCAAATGATACAAAGGAAATAGTAGGCCTATCCAATGAGGAGATTGAGCAAAAAACTGTGTAAACAGAAAAAGAGATGAGTGAAGGTGAAAATGGGCAAAAAGATAAGGTTTGGGGGGTGAATGTTAGAGAAAAATTGTTTCCAGAAGATCCAAAACCTCAACCAGCAAAAAGAACAAATGCAGAGAGGCTAAAATTTAGGGAGGCAGCTGCAGATGCCCCAGATAAATTGTTTGTGGGGAGGCAACTTTGGAAAAATAGCATGAAATATTATCCCTTTGAAATATTTGCATTAATCCATATTCCAGGGGACACAGAGTATGACATAAGTTTTGAACATCCGATAGGCCTGGACAGATTTTGGAAGCTGTATCACCAGATGAAAATACTCCCCTATGGAGAGATTTTATTGCAATTCCCCTGACTAAATCAGCATTTAAAATCATAACCATCCAATTAAGAAATGAAGGAGTGAACGTGTCGGACATTTCTTTTTGGTTTAAACAAAGGTGTGTGGTGAATGGCCCATCGGAGCTAATACTGAATGAAGAATGCTTGTGCACTGGAGGGTGGAAGTACAAAATAAATTTAAAACAAAATAATGGTGAAATACAACATCTACCTAACTGTTTGTTTCTAGGGATGGATCAAGGGGTTGTATTCTATGAGGGGCAGCCACACGCCTGTTATAGGTGTGGGGAAAGAGGACATTTTAGCAATGCTTGCGAAAAAATAAAATGTGTACTGTGTGGAAACATTTGAGATCATGGAGCAAACTGCAAAAATACAGTAAAATGTAGCCTAGTTGAAGAGAAAGGACATATTTTTATGACTTGTCCATGGGCATTGCATAATAACTCTGACCCTGCAGAGAGAGTGGAACAGGATGTATACTTAGCACTGGATGAAAAAGAAAAAGGAAAGAAAGAGAAAGTCAGTGCTGTAGCATGGAATGGAGAAAATTCTTCACATAATAGAGGAAATCAGGAAACAAAAGGAGACAATCCCCCAACGCAAGCCACTCCTCCCCCTCCACCTCCTGAGGAGCAACAAACTCAAGACCAAAAGATATTGGATGCACCAGAAGAGGAGGAAAATGAGAGGCTGGAAAAGGCTATTAAAGAGAAAAAGGGGAGAGACAAAAAAGATGAGGGAACAAAGTTCACGATGGTGACTAGATCAAGGAAAAAGAGCCTTAAAGCAGTAAAAGGAAAACCAATGAAAAGAGACAGGGAAGGGATGGAATTATCAAACAGATACACTGTGTTACAAGATAAGGAATGGGTTACGATGGATGAAGGAACAAACTCCTCAGGGGCAAAACTTTCTGATCATGAAGATTCCTCAGAATATGACACAATGGACACCCAAGTTTCAAAGAAAACAAAACAGACTAAGGATGTATAAATGCCATCTATTCTCAAAAATTGGTCCTTTTGAACTGCATTATGTGCAATGTTAATAGCATTAAGTGCAGAAATAAGAGACTGGTAACATTTACAGTTTTAAGTGACTTAAAATATGACATTATTTTATTTCAAGACACCAGGCTACACACACGATTGCTGAATTAAATCAAGCACAGAAGGATTGGAAGTGGGGACCATCTTTATGGTCAATTGGGGAGGAAAGGTGTTATGGGATGGGTATAGCATTTATGATGAGTGAGGTTCAGATTCTGAAAATAGTGGACTAAGTGCCTGGTAGGGCATTTGTAGTTATTAAAAAGACGTCAGTGAGAGTTATTGTGCTTTATAACCTCCAAACTAAAGCTGAAAGAAACAAAGCTATGGGAATAATAGAACCATATTTACATACATCAAAATTAATTTTATGGGGGGGGGGTGACTTCAATTGTGGGTTATCAAAAGCAGACTGGGGAAGAAGAACTGAAAATGTTTTTGTGACTCAAATCAGTTTACAGAAAATTCTGCTTAATGAAAAAATGAAACTGCTTATACAGTGAAGGAAAAAAGGTTGACCATACATTTTTTTAAAGGCAAACTATCAACTAGGATAGACTTTTGGTTTATTCCATAGGATCATAGGATGTTACAAGTTTAGGAGACCATGGGCCTATAAGAAACTCTCCACCTATATATAGGGGAAGGGATATGTAGTTTATTTAATATATTGTATTTTTTTATGTCCCTTAAAACAATCGAGCTTGTTTTTAAACACTAACATATTTTCACTGTTAACCACATCTGAAGGTAATGCATTTCAGGCTGGAATAACTCTTTGATTGTACTAGTTGTTACTTCTGTTTGTCCTATTAACATTACCCTTCAGTTTTAAATTATGGGTTCTGGCCTGGAAAGTACTGGTACTGTATATCTTACTAGCCCTAGGGTTTCCATTAGATAGTCATCATTTATGGCTTTGTAGGTGAAGCAGAGATATCCCATAGTTTGCCTGTATTGTAATGAGTAGAGTCCTAAATACTTAAGTCTCTGTTCATAATTTAAATTTTACACATTCTTGATCTTTTTGGTGATCCTTCTTTGAACCCCCTCCACAAGTTTTTTACTTCCAATTGTTAGTACACACAGTGGGGAACAGTAGTCAAGATGAGGATGCACCAAACTGGAGTAATGAGGGATTATAACCTTAGGGTCCCTACTTTTAGTATTTTTCAGGATACAGCCAATAATTCTCTGGCATTTGTAACAGTAGTCCTATTATGGGTATCAAAAGTTAATTTGTTGTTTATTACCACTCCCAGATCTTTCTTATTATTTGTTTCTTGTAGGGGTATGTTACTGATTTTGTAGGTATTCTTGATATTACTATGACCCAGGTACATGACCTTAAAATTGTTTACATTAAAGCTCGGTTTGTTATTCTGTGCCCACTGCTCAAGTTAATTTAGGTTATTTTGCAGATCTACAGTTGACTGTATGTTATTCACTATGCAGCCTAATTTAATGTCATCAGCATATTTGACTGTTCATATTTTACCAGTTGTTTGCATGGAGGATATAAAGATACTGAAAAGCTTTGACCCCAGAACTGAGCCCTGGGGTACTCCACTTGAGACTGGGACCCATGGAGAAGTGTGTCCTCTTAAAACTACTCTTTGTCTATGGTTTGTTAACCATGGGACGAACCATTATATGATGTTACTTTGGAATTTAAATTGAATTAATTGCTCAATTAAAATTAATGGGACACTGTGTCAAATGCTTTCGAGTAGTCTAGATAAATTACATCTACTGGTAGTCCATTATCCAAGGCTGCACTTACTAATTCAAAAACGTGGAGCAGATTGGTCAAGCAAGATCTACCTGATTGAAAGCCATGTTGGCTAATATCTCCTAAATTTGCCTGCATTACATGAGATTCCATTTGTTTTTGTATTAGTCTGTCAAACATTTTACCAGTTACAGAAGTAAGGCTTATAAGCATATAATTGTTAACGTCTTTCCTATTGCCTGCTTTATGAATGGGGTTACTACAGCTTCGTTCCACTGTGATATGGTCATCCCATCCGTCAAGGATATATTAAAAAGGATGGTCACTGGACCCAAAAGTTCTTTAGTCAATTTCTTTATTAGCTTAGGATGAATTCCTTCTGGACTCAGTGAACTGCTGTATTTTAAATGATGTAATGATTCTTTACTCTCTGTCTCAGTAAAGGGTGTCAAGTCTTTATTGTTACTCTCTGGTATGTCAGGTAATGTTTCCTTAGGATTAAACATATTTATAACATTTCTGTTAAATTCTGTTGCCATCTCAGTTTCATTGCAGATTATTCTTGCATTTGCATCCAGTGGACCAACTCCTACTTTGCTACAGCGAAGTGAACCAACATAGTTATAGAAGGTTTTTTTCTTGTCCTTCGAATTTGTGGCCAATTGCCATTCTAGGTTTTGTTTAGTTTTTCTTATGGTTATTTTTGACAGATTAGCCATTGTTTTATACAAATTCCAATTTGAGTCTGTTGGTTGCCTTTTATATTTTTATAACTTTTCTTTTTTTTTTTGTTTATGGCTTTTTTAACTTTCTTACTCCACCAGACAGGTACTCTATGGACATTTTTATATTTCGTTCTAGTAGGTATCCATTTGTTTATACAATATAATAGTTTTTCTGAAATCTTTTGCCAAGCTACAGTCAGGTTTTTATTACTCAAATCCCTTTCCCAATCCCAGCTAGCAAGGAATTGTCTAATTCTTCCATAGTTGGCTTTGTTAAAATCCCTTATTATAGTGATGCCTTTGACTTGTTGGTTTAATATAGTAATGCTAACTTTGACCATATTATGGTCGCTGTCACCTAATTGTTCTATAATGAGTGGAGTAATGACATCCTCTTCATTATTAGTTAGAACCAGATCTAGTAAGTTATTTCCCCAAGTGTTCTCCAAAACTAATTGTTCTAAATTATGGTTTAGGGCAAATTCAAGAAATTTATTTTCCACAGGTCCTGAGGCCTGTAAGGTGGTCCAATTAATGTTTGGGAAATTGAAGTCACCCATGAGGTTATAGTCTGTTGATACTTCCATACTTTCTAAAACGGTCAAGATTTTTTCATTTTCATTGCTATCCAAATTTGGTGTATGGTATCCTAGACCAACTGTAAGATTTTTATGTGGCAAAGTTATTTGAACCCATACAATTCCTATTTCAGGAAGCAATGCTTGTTTAGAGTCCAGAAAATGTGATTTGTACTTTTCAGATATACATATATATATATATATATATATATATATATATATATATGCTATGCCACCACCTTTTTTATGATTCTGACTCTTTGAGTTCTTGTATAGCTTGGGATATCCATGCCCCAATCACCATCCTTAAACCAACTTTCTGTGATTCCACATATTGCTATATTTTGATCTATTAAAATGTGTTTAAGTTTGTCAGTTTTATTGGTCAAACTTCTTGCATTCACCAATAGAGCATTTATTCCATGATGATATATATTTGGTTTAGCAAAGGGCTTCCAGGTTTGCAAAGTTTTGTTAAGAGATGCAGTAGTTGCCTGCTTCTCCTCCAGGGTATTTAGGTTGAAGTAGTATTAATAAATAAAGTAATTTGCTTCCCTAGAAGGGTACATCCTCTCCTACGTAAATGCAAGCCATCTTCACAGTATAATTCTGTATGATCATACAACTCTTCCCAATGTGTAATACACTTTGTCCCTTGATTCATGCACCATTTACGTATCAATTCATTTATACTTTTAATCTTACTATTAATGTACTCTGATGCTTTTGGTATAGGAAGAATCTCCAACAGGGCAATTTCACAGCCAAGATCAATGAGTTTGTTTGTGAGAGATACTAAATCTTGTTTAATTTTTCTAACTGAATCATGAAATACATTATTTGCTCCAGCATATACAATTACTAGGGGCATATCATCATTTTTATCAATGATATCATTAGTCATAAATGTGATGTCTGCCACGTGTGCACCACTAAAAGTAGATAACGTACTATGAGCTTTGTCTGAATTACACATAGCTCTATCGAGGTGTTTTACAATTGAATCCCCATGTGTGTATATATATATATATATATATATATATATATATATATATATATGGTTGATGATTTGGTAGTCACACTACAGACAATCTCCATGAGGGAACGTGGGGCAAGTGTATTAACATCCACTGTGGAAGTATTTGCAGAGCCGATATCTTGTAAGACGGGTTGTGGGCCCTGTGTGGAATTATTGCCTATACTGTTATCCAGTACTAATGTTGGTTGAAGTGAATCTATGGATTTCTCAACAGTATGGGCAGGATTTCCTATAGACAATAATTGGTTAGATTCACTTGATACTGGGGTAATGGGTTTGACTCATGTTGTTAGTGGTATACCTGGCCAAAATGATTATATAATGGGATGGTAAAGGTAGTGGCCTTACACCCCTTTCTGGCCACTTTTGCATTCTGGACCATGTACCATTCTTCATCAGAATTGTCAGATATTTCTATTTCCCTTGCCCTCTTTTTATTTATATCAGGACCAAGGCAATTTGTAGGTAGGGTCATGTGCTCATTGGGAACTATGTTTATCATTTTTGCAGATTGGCCCTCATCTAATTTACATTTTGCATCAGTTATTGACTTTTCTTTCATATAACCAGAGTTCCTAAAATCAACATGGAATCTGGCTGCTATAGCCCTTTGGCTGGATTCCAAATCAGCCATTCTTGAATTAAAAAGATTAATCTAACTATTAATTATTCAATGCGTACACATTTATCACATTTAAACTGGTTCTGTAGTTTGTTATTAAAAATCTTGTACATTTCACAGGAAGTACATTTAACTCCATTCTCCCCTTCTGAAGTCAATAATGTATCAGCCATTATCAGTACATAAGTTTTAATCTCACAACAATAATTATTATTCACCAGGTAAAACTTCAATTGATCTGTTTTGTGCTCAAGTATTGTGCTGGGATAACAGAAATACTTAGAACTAGTGTTATCGTGACTGCAGGTCCAAAGTGGAACTATGTGTTACTACTGATGTCCCTTTTATTTACACCAGAACTTAAGGCTTACCAATGCTGCATGTAAAGTCTACGTGTGGTATTACTCCGCAATCCACTCAGCATGCTAAACACTCAAAACATGCGCGTAAAACACACATGACTTTGTGTGTGTGTCACTGCACTCATCCCACTTATAGCAGTGTGAGTTTTATGTGCAATATGACCTGGAAGTATCGAGTGAGTCATGACATGGATTAAATGTACAAAAAGTTAAAATATACAGTAAGGGGAGCGAGAAACACTCATTCGTGATCCTGGCTACCTCTAAGTCTGTATCTTGCCCCCAGAAACAAATGATAAGTAAAATACACAGAGTTGTAGTCCTTGTGTAATGTTTAGGACTACAGCCCACTCTTCCTGCTTCCTGGTTAGGTCAGCAGAACTCCAGGCAGTGCACAAAAAACATACTCAACAAATCCTGTTAAAAACAAATTAAAATATTTTTGGACAATGCTCTACATACTGTGCTAGTTAAGCATTTCTTTTCAGGATGCAAACACTACTGTGTTCCAGTGAGAACAACAATTAAGGATATTAGTATAATACCAATTGAAACTTCAGACCATATGGCAGTAACAATGCAGATAGATTTATCAAAGAATATGAAGTTTGGGAAGGGGTTTTGGAGAATAATCACAGAAATCTTACAAGAAGAAAAATGTAACACCTCAATAAAGGAACCATTAGAGGCAAGAGAAACAGTAGTGGATTTAAATGATACAATGATGGATTGGTGCCAGGATACAGAATGGGACATAAAACAAACAATGATTGTAGAATCACAAAGAAAAAAAAAAACTAAATATCAGAGATACTTAACCTTAAGAGCTAAATTATATAAATTAATAACTAAACAGAATGAGTTGAGTACAGGTGTTCAAGACAAATAGAGGAGGTGAAAATACAAATGAGGGACTATCAATACAATAAGGCTAAATCCTTGATTGTGGAGCAAAAGAGTGGGATGCAAGGGACAAGGTATCAAACAAACCCATTTGATAGTAACAAAGACAGAGTAGAAAGCAGGGTTATGTTTGAACTAACAGATAACAAAGGTGTAAAATGTTCAGATATAAGTAATATGAAATGTATTGTACAGGAATTCTTAAAACAAAAATTTAAAAAGCAAAAGAGCAGATAGTATTGGAGTAATATTGGAGAAAGTTAAAGTACCTAAACTATTAGAAGGGGAAGCCGCATCCTTAAGTATACCAATAAAAGAATGTGAGGTGAAAGAGGCAATTTAAATCCTTAACCATAAACATGGCTGAAGGAATAGATGGTATCTCAAAGGTGTTTTATTAAAAATTTGAAGAACAATTGACTCCTACGTTGACTTTAGTATATAACTATGTTTTTGAAAAGGGAATATTAACAGAAAGTATGAGACAAGGGATAACAATTTTCCTGCACAAAAAAGGAGACACATCAAATATAAAAAATTGGAGGCCCATAAGCCTATTAACTTCGGAGTATTAGATTTTGGCAAAAATAATTAATAAAAGATTGGTGTCATTTGCAGATCACTTAATATTACAGACACAAACATAGGAAATGCCGGGAAGAGAAATCAGGCAAAACTTAACATACATAAGAGAAATCATGAATGAAGACCAGGAAGACAGATTAGAAGGGTATTTACATGCAATACATCAGGAAACTGCTTTTGATGCAGTATAACATAATTATATCTGGGAGATTTTAGAGAAGAATAACTTTCCAATGAGCTTTATTAATTTACTAAAAGCTTTGTATACCAAAGCTCAAGTCTGCCTGATGATAAATGGACATTTAGGGATACCAATGTATATACATAATGGAGAATGACAAGTATGCCCTCTCAACCCTCTATTGTATGTATTTTGTTTAGATCCATTGTTAAGAATAATAGAAAGTGAGAGTAAAACAAAAGCAATTGAATGGCAACATAAGTGTTTACAGAAAACATGTGCCTATGCAGATGATTGTATTATACTCATAAAAGATCAACAGTCAGGGGAAAGGACGATAGAGGTGGTAGAAGAAAACAGCAGGTATACAGGTATTGTCATTAATAAAGAAAAAAGTAAAATATATCCTCTAGGGAAAGCAGGTAGTAGAAGGGAAGGGAAGCTTGAGGTAGTAAAGGGTAGTATTGATATTTTGGGAATCACATTTGGAGGAAAGAATGTGATATGGGTGAACTGGGAGAAAAAAATTAAGCTAGCTCAGGATAAAGTAAACAGTAACAGTGTGGAATATGACAAGTGAGAAACAAATTTGTTTACTAAAAACTTTCATTATACTAATTTTTTTATATATTGCTTATGTATTTCCTGTTCCACAGCAGATGCTGACAAAAATATTGGATCTTTTCTTTCAACTACTATGGGGGAGTAGGTTAAACCCAGTAAAAAGAGGCCACACATATAGGTTGATAGCAGAAAGAGGGCTCAACATGATACAACCCATAGTTTTTTTTAATGAATATTTCTTCTATGCTGATATAAAGCTGATTTTACAGGGGGACAAACAATTTTAATTTTATTAGTACAGGCATGGTGTTCTATTTTGTTAAGTAACCTTAGAAAAAAAGGGAACGTAAAAGGGAGAAGAGAGCTTCCAAAATATATGGATGTCTGTAAAAAATATTTAACACAATGGGGTATAACAGTAAAATTACTGCAAAGGAAAACCAGAAAACAGGCCTATAAGGAAATAGTCCAGCAGAACTATTATGAAACTCCAGTTTTTAAAGTAGATCAGTCTAAAAACACAACTTTAATTCTGGAAGTAACATTAGAAAAAATAATTCCCCAAAAAATGATAGAAACAGTTTGGATGTGTAGCCATGGGAAACTGAATGTAGAAAGTAACCATAAGAACAAAAAAACAGAAGAGAGAATTTGCACAGAGACAAACTGTGGTAATCAAGAAGAAACTATGGCATATCTTCTTTTTGAATGTAGCTTTATAAGATCCTTTTGGGATTCCTTGGCACATTTTCTGGGGATGGATTGTTTTAAAAGAACGATATATTTAGTGTATGGGCAATTGCCTCTGGAATGGAAAAAATGGAACAAGCATACATTATGGCCCAGATGTTCAAAAGGGTTGTGCATGGCGCAACAGTGTTGTACCATGCACAACCCACTGATGCGCCTCGGTGCGATATTTAAAAAGGGAAAAGTGCGCCTGCACAAATCCTGATGCACCGGGGCGCATCAGTAATGTATGCAGGCACAGGTGGGGGGGGCGTGCCCATGCATAAACTGCACAGCCTGATATTCAGCCAGGCCATGCAGGGTTATGCAGGCACAACCCCTACCTGTGCCAGCACAACTTTATGCTGAAAAAAAAAGGATCAAGTTGAGGGCCACCCACAGGTAAGCTGCCACATTGCAGGGCGCAACACAGCAGCTGCCACCTGTGGGTGGCCCTTCACTTGTTCCCGCCGCACCTGGCAGTGCCCCCCATGCCCCAATCATGGGCTGAAGTCTCCCCTCCGTAGCCCGATCGTGGGCAGCACAGTATTCTCCCTTCCCTCAGCAGCCCGATCGCAGGCATGAATGCAGCGCCCCCATTAGCTCGTCACGGGCATGAATGCACAATGGTGTCATTCTATTCACATATCTAGACTGCCTTGTACAATATGGGTGCACACCCATTGGTTCATGCTCTGAACCAATGGGTGTGCAACTCTGAAGCTGTCAGTCAGCGGGCGGCGGCAGGCGGGTGGTGCTGCCACCTGCTGACTGGCGGGGAGCGGGTGGTGGGGCCCGTGGGTGGTGGGGGCCACCAGATCACCAGGGACAACATACTTTAGGGGTAAGGATGCCACCTGCGATTGGCTACTCTAGATCCACTGGACAACCAGGGATATTGGACATTGGGGAGGTCTGATGCCCACGATCGGGCTACTCAGGGGTGGGGGCATTGCATTCATGCCCGCAATCAGGCTAATGGGGGCCCTGCATTCATGCCCATGATCGGGCTACTCGGGGGTTGGAGACCGTTATGCCCACGATCGGGCTGCTGAGGGGAAGACTACTGTGCTGCCCACGATCGGACTATGGGGGGGAATACTATTATGCCCACGATTGGGCTGCAGGGGGCGTTGGTCCCCGATGGCAGCTGCCTGGCAGGGCGCCAGGCTCAAGTCGTCGGGGATCGGTGCACCTGCATGCTAATGGCATGCAAATGGGGCCATAATTAGATGCAAATGGACCCCCATGCACCTTGCATAAATTATGGCCCCATTTGCATGTCACCTTTGAATATTGCAGGTGCTGCGCATGGGCACTTAATGGAACTTCGCCACCGCATCTGAATGCTCCACTCGACCACTTGCAGTGGTGCAGTTCCACTGCACCATGCACAGTAGTGGTAAGAGCGATATTCAAAGAAGTTGCTCAATCAGCGAACTCGCTGAATATTGCTCCTGGCCACACCCCTGCGCAACTTTTTTGAGCAGCACAGGGGCTTGCTCCACAGAATGGTGCAGTTTGAATATCTGGGCCTATATGTAATATTTGCAGTCCTAAAATGGGTAATTTGGTAGATAAGGTGTCAAAGGTTTTTGCAAAATAAGAATCTTACTGTCAATGATTTATTATTTAAAATTAAAGCAGAACTTGATAAAGTATATCAAGATGAATGCAATATTTATGGTGAAGAAAAAGGCAGAGTTATGGGTAGACATACATTTTATTGTGATTAATTTTATTAAGTTGATTTAGTAGGTGGACATAGAGTGGTATGTTAGAAATAAGATGCAATGTATGCAATGTGAAGTTTGTTTTGGTTTTTTAATAAATAAAAACTCCCCATCTCTTCTTGAGACGTGCCATGGGATCTTTAACATCCATCTGAACAGGCAGATGGAACCTCAAGTTTAACTTCTTATCTGAAAGACAGCACCTCAGGAATGCAGCAACCCCTTTCCCCTCCCCCCCACAAAGCTGCACTACAGTGTCAATATTGGGATTTAACCCAAGTGCCTGGTGTGGGGATAGAACCCACAGCCGTCTGATCTCCCAGCCTCAGAGGCGAGTGTGCAACCTGCTGAGCCACTGACACTGATACACTGACACTAAGTTGCATAGGACACAGATGCCACACAGGCAAGAGGCAAGAATGTCTGTGCTCCCTGTAAGTGCAGCCTATGAAAGAGCTCCAGTATACCCCTGCAGTCCATGGCAATCACTAAGACAAGTACCATCCTTCAACAAGGTGGAAACTGCTGAACGCTATTGTACAATAGCCCCTGCACTGTTGGCAGGATGGAGTGTATTCATGACAGTTGTCACAGGGCCATCCTGCAGCTTGCAGCATTCTGCTCCTGTACACCTTGACTTTGGTGCACAGGCATGATTGCCACAAACTGTGGGAGTTTGGCAACATGGCTCCTCCCATTCATGAGTTGAGTGCATGGTCCCTGGTGCACTGGTGATCAATGCAAACTGCTGTTTGCCACAGCTTGTGTTGATCTCAGGACCGCTTTGTGAATCCAGCCCATTGTATCGATACTATTTTTTATCACTAAATAAAACTGTATGATGGTTAAATAAGATTGTATGATGGTTTTTAAAAATGCTTTTTTTAGCAACTCTGTTTCAAAATGTTACTGATGTTTGTCCCTACTACTGTTAACTTTATTATGAACAATGTTTGCTTTAAAATTGTAATCATTAATATGGAACATTTTATGGCATCGCAAGCATTTCTCTCAACCTTCCAACATTTCCTACATTTGCTGCAAAAGTGTTTGAAATTAATTACCAGACTAATAATAATAATTCTTACAATATATTAAGAGAAGGTATGGTTTACACAAGGAAATAAATTCCTTTAACATATAAAAAAATGAATGTGTGAACTCACCATATCTTAAAGCAGCAGTATTTGTTAGCAGAAAAAAAATTCATCATATAGGGCAAGATTTTTAAAGCATGGCACAGGGACAAAACACTTAGATTCTGGCAGTGTGCTAAACCCTGTTGCCGCAACTGTGCCTGACTTTACAATCTTGGGTGCAGTTGCGACAGTTTTCATGATTTACAGCAGCTTACACCAAATATCTGGCGCAAGCTCTGTAAAAATGACCCCCAGGATTGCCACAAGTTAGATCAGAAAAAGTTGGTCTAACTTGTGACAATTCACACACAGGGTAGAAAATCTAATTAGATCACCACAAACCACATGCACCCTATCGTCGGTGCACCTGGGGCTTGTGATGATTTAGGCTGTTTGAAAATCCTGCCCATAGTCTTTTTTTTTTTTGAGAAATAATTTATTTCTGGCAAAATAAAATCAATGTATACATTTTTCTTTTTATTGCATTTCATTCCTGAACTGAGATATGGTCTTTTGAAGCTTTTTAAAAGTAACTGCTCTCTGGCTACATCTGCTACAGCATGAATAAATTAAACATTTCAGTGTGGTGGTGTGCTATTTACCATTGAAATCTGTGCTAGCACCATCCTAATTCAGTACAATCACAGTGTGAATAAAGTAAAAGAAACCTTGAAGGAATGGATTTTTTAAAATTGCTTGCAGCAGCCATCTTTAATGACTTGATTTTTTTATATCAAAATAATTGTCATAAAAACTCTTAAAATTATCTGAGAAAAATAAAAACATAAGCTGCTACTAAATCTAATTATATCACATATATATGAGTGCTAGAAAACTGTAAGATTAAATTGTTTGCCAACTAACAAATACTGCTGTTTTAAGAGTTTCATTTTTTGGAGGTATGAAAAGCAGTTAGGCAATTCTATTAGTCATGATTGAGAAGTGATAGTATTAGAAAGAGAAACAACAATAATGACTAATAAGTATTTCATAAATGAGACCTCCCCCATATGAGTAGGTGGGACTGGTTACATTTATTATATGTTGTATGTTATGAATTGCTTATTGCATTATTTTTGTATTTTGGAAACCTTAATAAAGTTTATTAAATTACAAAAAAAGTAGGGAGGACTGGAGGTAGATGAGGAACAAAAGGTTAGCCAAGGGGAAGAAGGGTATAGCTAATGGGTAGAAATGAGGAAGACAGAAGGGAGGAAATGGGAGAAGGCTAAGACTTTAAGTGGAAGGTGGTGTCCCTGACCATGCATAGTCTTGTAAACAAGGTGGATGACCTGCAGATACTGTTGGCAGAGAGGGAAGTGGGCACTGCAGCTGTCACAGAGACATGGGCAATACCTAACCATGACTGGGACTTCCTAATCCCTGGGTATAAAGTGCACAGGAGGGACAGGAAGGTAGGAACATGAGGATGGGTGGTGGTTTACATCAGGGAGGGTATACCGTGTTCAAGGGAAGAGTTGGAAGAGGGGATGGCAGAAACAATGTGGATTCAGTTACTGTCTAATAGAGGGAGGAAAATGAAGTTGGGAGTGGTTTACAGACCACCCAACCAAGAGTAGGCTAGAGACAGAGAAAAGGACTCACAAATATTGACAGCTGCAGGGAAGGGAGAGGTGGTAATAGTGGGAGATTTCAATCTGCCCATGGTGGATTGGAGGATACCGCCCACTACTTACACCAGAAGTCTAAAGGAAGATCTGAAAAAGCTAGAGAGGTGGTCCAAGACTTGGCAGCTTAACTTCAATGCAAACAAATGCAAAGTAATGCACATTGGAACCTGGAACCTGAGGACTGAGTACAGCCTGGGAGGGGTTCGGATATCTGCATCAGAGGAGAAGAAAGACCTGGGAGTAATGATTACTAGTGATCTGAAGCATTCCACGCAATGTAGAAAAGCAGCAGCAAAGGCAAATAAAATGTTGGACTGCACTGCCAGAGGGAGGAGCAGCAGGCAAGAGGAGATAATGCTACCAATATACAGGTCCTTGCTGAGGTCACATCTGAAGTATAATGTGCAGTACTGGGTGTCCATACCTTAAAAAGGACATAAAACTGCTGGAGATGGTTCAAATCAGGGCAAGAAAGATGATAATGGGCCAACAGGGTAGGCTGTACAAGGAAAGGTTGAGGGCACTGAACATGTACTCTCTAGAGGAGAGAAGAGAGAAACAGGACATGATTGAGTCCTTTAGGTATTTGAAAGGAATAAATAGGGTAGACAAAGAGGGTCTTTTTATGCTGAGTGGAAACCAAAACATGTGAGGACACAGTCTCAAGCTGGGGGGAGGTTTAGGACAGAGGCTAGGAGGCACTTCTTCACTGAAAGGGTGGTGGCAGGTTAGAATGCACTTCTGGAGGAGCTGATCACATTCAAATCAGTGAACAGTTTCAAGAGAGGCTGGATACCGTTAAGTAAGCAAAACCCATGACAGGCTTTGCAGTTATTGGGGAGTAATCAACACCCTGGCGCATTCTGAGGCACGAGGCCACAGGCCGAGTGTCCTCACAGCATCCAGGGTGTTGATTAATCCCCACTAACTGCACACCCTGTAGTGGGTTATTGCGCTTATAACATGGGGTAAGTAAAAATAAACTTTTTTTTAGACAAAAAGGTTTTATTTCAGTTGAAATTATAGAAATTCCACTGTGTCCTCCCAGCTGAAAAAGTTGTCCCCAAGAATTCATGCATGCCTCACTGATGTTATGAACACATAAATGCCTCATATACAGTACTTGCATGATTTCTGGCATTTTCTGTTCATAACATAACAGTGAGGACTGTAAAACACTCCCAATTTGGACGCCCTGCCCTGGCATTGTTTACACTGTGGGAGACTAGGGAATTCACCTGATATACACATCGGGAACTCAGTGCATTTCAATTTGCCCCTCCATCTGTCTCCCTCTCTCTCTCTCTCACAGAGTGTATAAAAGGATTATCTGACTTATATGTCAGTGAAGATTTCTTCCAAATTTCTCTGTTATAAGGTTCTTCTGATGCTGCATCATCATGTTAAAATGTGAGCGGGGGGGGGGGTGGCCAAGATGGAACAACAGTAGAGAACAGGATCTCTCTCTTGGTTCTGTCTCTGTCTCTGTCTCTGTCTCTCTCTGTCTCTCTCTCATTGTGGTGGGGGGAACAATTGCCCTGAACGACAACCCACAATTACAGATGACAGCGTACAGGACACCCGGAAGATACCCACCTTCACTGTTGATCAGTCTCTCTCTCTCTCCATGCATGCAACACAGTGCTGCACATACTCTGGCGATGCTCCGGCTCACTCATGCTCTAGCCACCAAAGTGCTGCACACCATAGAAACTAGAGGAAAACTGTGGAGTGACTCAAGGTCGGTGTGGTAGGTGAGGGTGGGCAACTGAGTGGACGGACATGGGGAGCCATCAAACATCATGCTGCTGACAGAGATAGCAGAGACACGTCATGCTGTGCACTGATTGCTGGGGTAACAAGGGGGAAACACACATGCTGACTGACATTTCAAACATACCAGTACTGAACTGTGTGGGTGTCAAACTGGGACAGGAATGCCAAACAACTGGTGACTTGAGGGGATAGTGGACTTGCAGGTGGCTGAATGGGGAGGGTTGTGGCAGGCTATAAGGCTGTGTGGGGACAATGGACTCACAGACAGGGGGCAGGAATTACAGTGCCACTTGCAGGACTAACATTGTGTTTCCCCAAGGTCCTGGCATTCCATGTCACTCATCAGCACATTGCCTGGTGAGTGCAAAGTGAGGCTGACACAGTGACACAACTGAGCACTCTGTTCCTGTCAACTTGGTTGTGTGAGATCTGAGGGTTGGGTTCCACTTTATCACTCACTAAAGCTAGAAAAGAGAAATAGCTGCTGCTCAAGTTTGTTCCATCAGAGCAGAAAACCAGGACCATCTGTGTTCACTGATTTGAAGTGTCACCGCTTCACATCAACTGTGAGTATATTGTGCATTAATGCATGGTCAGGTGCCAGAACTCCACCAATCATCTTTGTTATGCTTCTATCCTCATGTTATAAGTGGAAAATAAGGGTCAACAGAGGGAAAGAATGGATTGGGGGTTGGGGGGCTGGGTCAGCACTTATGCTGAGATCCCTACATTATGAGCAGACTAGATAGACCTAATGACTTAATTCTGCTGGCTTTTTTGTACGTTTGTATGTTCATATAAAATATGTTTCATAAGTGCTGTGTTTGAATAAAATCTATTTGTTACAGAAATGTTAAGTTGCTGGTAAAAAATGAAATTGCTTGAACTGCATATACATTTATTTTATAATATACAGAATTTCTAAAATTGTCAGCCGTGTATAACCATGGATGACCATGGTCAGTGTGAATAATTCTCAAACTATACTGACCATTGTAATCAGTGGCTTGTCCCTGACCAATTTGCCATCTATGGTTGTCCATGGATTACCATGGTTAAATCATGGAAAATCAATGAATGTCCATGGCTCCTGGCCATGTATAACCATGGTTTATCCATGATCTTAAGAAAGGGGTGACCTCACAGTTGCTGTTTGTGATATCACAGGCTGCTGCCATTATGAACATCACTGTATAGTGTTATTAATAAAAGCACTGTTAAATCAGTTGGGGACAGGCAAATGCTTTTGTTTTTACCTTTTGGATAGACGACCAAGATGTGTTATAAACCCTGAAAAGGAGAACTTAAAATTAAAAAAAAATTATTCTCCAGTAAATCTGGAGCTGTCACAGCTTTCCATTCACTAAGAGGGTGAGTTTCCAAATGAGGAATAAAGGGTCAAAGTAACCATCATGTTAAGCCACCAGCCGTAAGCTCCTGACTAGCTTGAAGCTTGTTATGTTTTATTTTGTGTTTTACAAGGTATTGTTCTGTCTTGAGAAGTAGCCGCTATAACGTAGTTTAGTGTTGCCTGTTTCATTGCTAGGGGTTTTCAGTGATTTAGAACAGAACAAGTTAGGTTTTCTTATTTTCAGTTTCAGTGAATCATCCATTCAGTCTGCGAGTCACCATTACCAGTTTCTTTTATGGGTTGCAGTTCACATCAGTTTAGGGTGCTGAGCATCTAATTTTTGCTGAATTTGTTTTATTCAGCCAATTGTTTACTTGGTGATTTGCACCAGTTGACTGCTTGTGCACTGATCTGTATTTCCTGCATTTCCTTTCTGTGTGACTGTGGGATTTGAGAATTTTGTGTATTGAGGCAGGTTAGTTGTACTGTGTATGCTGGCTTATGGTAAAATCTCGATGATCCCAGCTGACAGGAAAGTCTCATGGAGTATTTCAGTGATGGTGATTTTGCCATGATGAGCAGTGGTTTGTGTGGCCTGGCCATGTGGAGCGGTAAAGAAATCTGGAGTTCTAGGGACTGTGACACAATAGGAGTACAATTTCTTTCCCTGGTTGTGTGGTAAGACCTGGGCAAGCACTTAGCCATGTATTGTCTGCTCATGGTGAGTGCGATACAACGGCAAGTTTGCCTCTTTGACTTCTCTATGACTGTGGAAATTCCACAGAAATTCTATTGGGCCAGTGGGAGAGACCTCTGAGAAGCCCCCTGTTATTTTGAGACTACTGCTAGGAGTTAATCCTTATTCCCCTTTCTACAGTTTTTTTGACTAATCTGGTAGTAGCAGATATCCAGTCAGATTTAGATCGTGTTCAATTAATTGCTCATGTACAGGATTATTTGCTTCTTGATTGAAAAGTTGACAGTTATACTGAAGACTCCGTTGCAGACTACCCAGACTTTTGACATTTAATACAATATTTATTTTATTTAACTTTTATTTTTAGTTTTCTGTGAATCGGGTATGAATACGGTTAGTTTTTCTTTTTTGTATTAGGTTTGTGAGTGGATTTTGTGTGAACAGTCACTGTAGAAGGTGGGTTAAGGAGGGTTTTTAAAGTTTTGTTTCAGTTGGGTACTTTTGATGCTTAGTAACTGAAACTGTGCAGAAGCCTTTTGGGATTGACATACACTTCCGGGGATCTTAGGAGGCTGTGTACATTTCGGGACAGGCTTCTTCAGCCCACATATAGTGTTTTCAGAAAGTGTAGAAGAACCCTTTGGCTCTACGATAGTGGGAGACAGAGAGTAAGGGGCTGTGGTGGGTTGGGGAGAAGGAGGACTAGTTTGGAGATCTTTAAAAAGAGCTCCAGTCCTGATTTCTGTACCCCTCCAGAGGCTACCATGTACTGGGATTAAAAGCGGCATAGTCACTCTAGTGAGGGTGATTCTGAGTAATGCCAAGTCGATTGTTTATAATATTAATTGTTATTTTGAGGAATATGAAACATAGAAACATAGAATTTGATGGCAGATAAGCACCCCTTGGCCCATCCAGTCTGCCCATTTCTCCTTACCTTCACTATTACATCAGGTCATGCCCGATCTACAGGTCTTTCTCTCTCACCCCTTCCTTTCCACTATAATTCATTTATGCTTATCTCATGCATTCTTGAACCCCACCGCTGTTTTTGTCCCCACCACCTCCACTGGAAGTCTGTTCCAGGAATCCGCCACTCTTTCTGTCAAGACGTACTTCCTCACATCTCTCCTGAATCTACACCCCCCTCCAGCTTCATAGCATGTCTCCTTTTTCTTGAGCACCCTTTCTTCTGAAAAATACTCCCCTCTGGTACCTTATTTGCACCTGTGAAGTATTTAAAGGTCTCTGTCATATCTTCTTTCTCCCTCCTCTGTTCCAGGGTGTACATATTGAGGCCCTTTAGTCTCTCATAGGGTTTTTGATGCAAATCATGCACCATTTTAGTTGCCCTCCTCTGGACTGCCTCCATTCTGTCAATGTGCTTCTAGAGATGTGGAACCCAATTTTAGAAGGGCCTTAGATCAACGCGAGGGACTTGCAACTGGGAGTCGGATGCAAGGGGTGACTTGCGGCAGACTCTGAGGCATTTGTGATTTTGCAAATGAGTCATGCAAACTATGATGCAAGTCCCTTCCACTGAATGGATGACATTAGACCAGCTCCCCCCGGTCTAGATTTGTGCCATTGGTGGAGCCATTGTATGTGGCTTGTGCCAAAGCTTTGACACATGCTGCCATGAAGTGTGACAAATGTCACAACTGCACCAACCTTTCCAAAATTGGTCTGCGTCGCATCCAAGGAGTTTGGCACAGCTGCACCCAACACTGTGATTGATGCAAGGCTTGATGCAAGTCCTGAATCAACCTTCAAAACTTGGGTCCTTGGTCTCCAGAACTGGACACAATACTCTACATGGGGTCTTACCAGCAATCTATCAGTGATGTGATTTTAAATTTCTTGCTATGACCTGTTCTGTGTCAATAAGACCTAATTGGGGGATAGTGCAGTTACTTATTTATCCATACTTGTCCTGCCCAGTTTCTTGATCACACATTACCCTCATATGGAGCATAGGGGTAGGGGAGTGGCCATAATTCATCGCTCTAACCTGAGGAGTATGGCAGTCCCTGTGGGGGACCCAAGTTCTTTTGACCATGTGGCCATAACATGTGGAGGTAGCTTAAACTGTAAAATCCTCCTGGTGTGTCACCTCCAGGTGGAGGGGTAGGGAGTTTTTGGATGAGTTCTCAGACCTGGTGTTTGCTAAGATGTTGTAATCCCTCAGACTCGTGTTGCTGGGGGATTTCAACTACTGGGTAGATGCCAAAGGATGATAAAATCACTGTGAAGCTCCCCTAATTGATGGAATTGCTTAGCCTTAGCCAGCATGTTTGGGCTGCTATCCACATTGGGGCAACACATTAGTCTTGGTGTTCACTGCCAGGATAGTGGCTGAAAATACTCAGATTGTCTACCCCCGGGCTACCCCCACATTTAAAAGCAGACAAAAAACATGGCTTTAAAGACAGGCTTTTGCTTAGGGATAAAATAGCCTTATACTTCTGCACTGCTGTTAAACGCTAATTGCTAATAATTTATTTTTATTATTATTCATTTGTTGTTTTTGTTATTTGTTTTAAATGTGTTTTGAGATTTTGTCTGTGTATTGCCTTGCTTTTATAAAGGCATTTTCTGAAATACATTGTATCTATCTATCTATATGTTTGTCTGTCTGTCTATTTATCTATCTAAATAGTAATATCTGAAAAGTAATGTTAACGACACATCATCCTGAAGTATAGAGTTTCTCCAAAAATATTTAATTTTCAGTTTACACTGTCAGTCAAGGAAGGACAAACATGGATCAAAAGAGCAAAAGTGTCTCTTTAGAGTTATGCAAACCCAGTCATTGCAATAATTACAGCACTTAATATTTCTAATAATATACCTCCACTCTGATATTCTCTTAATATTTTTAACCAAAATTATTTAGTTTATCTGAAATACAGCCTATAACAAAATATAGTGACATATCTAAATATAGCAAAGTTTAAATCCACAGTATAAAATAAATATTGCAAAAATATAGTGAAATCCAAACTATTCTCTGCAAGAGCCTCTATATTCTACTCTGTGACAAGTATATGAGTACATGTATTTCTCAGTGAAAGTTAGAAAACATTTAAGTCTGATAACATTGGCTATCCACCATTAAAAGGACACTGTCAACCTGTTTTTCATCATATCATTTCTAGTTAAAAACTCACAATTTATGATTGCTTGCATTCTCTAAAATTCACTGATGCTGCTGTTTGTTTTGTCTGTCTCCTTGTATAGTAGAACTGAAATGAATGGCAATGTATATTTATAAACAACTTTGTTTTTGTTTACAATCCTAGATCTGTTCTTACTGCATATTTCTTGAGCATTAGAAGCACCCAAACAGTGCAGTCACTCATGAGGCAGTAGCTCCTAAACTCCCACTGCATCACAAGTGGAAATACTGTCATGTGGGTGTTCCCAAGTCCAGGAAACATGCAGTTGGAGCTGCTCAAGGAATGTAAACAAACATGTTTTGGTGTGGTAACACCAGTTTGGTTGACACTCAGTTTTTTACTTTTGAAAATGAAAAAGTAGTCTGACTCAAACAACCAGCTACATCAGCAGTCTTTGTAGAAAGTGAACAACTGCTAAGGTACTACTGCATCTCTGAAAACTAGATATTGATATAGTGTCTCTTCAAGAAACCCATTTACCTTTCTCTCAGGTCTTACAGTAAAGAAGATCCTGGGAAGGTCAAGCCTTAGGAGCGGCCCTGACACACGTAAAGGGGGGGTAGCTATCCTCATAGCAAGGAGAGTACTTTTCCATCTCATGGACACTATAGTAGATTCCCAACATAGATACATTTTGATTAAGGCTTTGCTAGGTCAGTCAGTGGTGGTACTTGGTTCCATATATGGCCCCAATACAGAGAACCCTTCTTTTTTTGTTTCCCTCATGAATTACCTGATTCCATGGTCCTCCCTTCCCATTGTGTTGGGAGGAGACTGGAATCTAGTCTACAGCAATATCTTGGACCGTTCCACCAGTCATCCTTTATCCCTCTCCCCTGCACAAGTCACCATCAGAGAAATGATGGACTCTGTTGGTTTAATAGATCCCTGGAGAGCTCTTTTCCCACATCAAAAGGAATACTCATTCCACTCTATTCCACGTAACTCATTCTCTCACCTAGATTACTTTCTCTTAGACACAGGGCATCTTTCATCTGTTGTATCGTGCAATTATCTTTCTAAAGTGATCTCTGATCACCACCCCATCCTATTATGTTGGATTCCTGGCCTGTCCCTCTCTAAAGATAAGGTATGGAGATTTAATAGCCAACTTTTTCAATCAGAATATCTGAAAACCCAACTCGCAGACTTCATCACCAATTTCCTAAATCTTAACACCCCCACGATGTCCACGTTAGATATATTATGGAGAGCTTTTAAATATTCAGTGAGGGGAGAAATAATCCATATGGCTACAGTTAAAAAAAAGATGACCTCTAAGGTAACCTCTGCCCTGTTACAAGATATCAGGAATTTGGAACTAGCACTTTCAACTGACTCCACCACAGATGAGATTAAGGCTTTAGAAATTCTAAGAGATTGATATAATTCAATCTTAACTGAACATGCAGAATATCTCCTTATACATTCCAAGATTCACTACTTCGATCAGGGGGATAAGGCAGGAAAACTCTTGGCTCTATGACTCAAGGCACAGGCCTCTGACAGAATTGTTCCAAGTATTCAAAAGCACAGAGAACAAATTGTTACTTCCCCTAGAGATATAGTTAACTCTTTCCAGGAATATTATAAAACCTTATACTCCCAGTCTTCCTCTCCTTTCAGTCCAGAAATGGTAGACCAGCTTTTGCAACCACTTCAACTTCTGCAACTTAACATTAGTCAAGCAAATTTGCTCAAGGCACCAATTTCCCAGGAAGAGATAAACCTGGCTATTGATTCTCTTCCCTCAGATAAATCCCCAAGACCAGATAGTTACACCATAGAATTCTTTAAACTTTTCAAAGTGCAACTAGTACCAGTTCTTCTAGATACTTTTAATTATATGTTTAAGCAAGGTATCTCAGACCCCTCCCTATCTGAAGCTACAATTGTGGTTCTTCTTAAACCCAACAGGGATTCTCTTCAAATTACTAACTATTGCCTGATCTCTTTAATCAACGTGGACATGAAAATACTTGCAAAGATCCTGGTCACTAGGTTGACTAAAGTGTGGCAAAGTCTCATAAGTCAACAGCAAGTTGGCTTCGTCACGGGCAGGGTGTCTTTTGATCAGATGCGCAAATTGGTCTATTTGATCTCTGCATCCAAGGAGTCCCGAATTCCATCTGCCTTGGTTTCTCTGGATGCAGAGAAAGCATTTGACAGGGTCTCATGGGACAATCTATTTTATTTGCTACAGTGCTACAACATACCAGCACAGTATATCAAAGGGATTAAGATTCTTTATACTCAGTCCTCCGCACGCATACTTTGTAATGGACATCTATCTCAATCTTTTTATTTGCAGCAAGGTACCAGACAGGGATGTCCACTTTCCCCCTTCTTGTTTGATCTATATTTGGAACTGCTTATTAGACATATTAATAACTCCCCAAACATCTCTGGCATTTCTATTGGATCTAATCAGTATAAAGTCTCAGTGTACGCCGATGATATCTTACTTCATGTAACATATCCCTCAAAATTGATTACTGCCGCACTTGAACTTATTAGGGAATTTGGCTAATTTTCTAACTACAAGCTTAATATAGTGAAGACAGAACTGATGCCTTTAAATGTCCACACATTCCCTGCAGAGGTTGCCCATTTAGGGTTTCATTGGACTAAAGATAAGCTAAAATATCTGGGAATATATCTCTCTTGTTCAGAAGTCAAAATGAAGCAATATAACCTTGATAAAATTCTTACTCAAATCAAAATAGATCTTTCCTGTTGAGCTATGCTTCCACTTACTCTCTGGGGGTGTGTAAATGTTCTGAAAATGAATGTTCTTCCTCAAATTTTGTATACCCTACAGATGACGTGTCTCTACCTACCAAAAATCTGGTTTACCCAAATCAACAAACTCATGTCTAACTTCCTATGGGGCAATAAGACACCCCAGCGGGCTCTCTTTAAACTGCAAAGGAGCAAGGTTAATGGAGGTCTACAACTTCCACATTTGCTTCTTTATCAGTTCTCCATTACATGCTCAATTCTTACATACTGGATGAAAGCTGGGCCACCTGCTGAGCAGACCCAATATCTACCCCTGTGGCTCCAAATAGAAAAGACCCTTGTTTCCTCATATAATATATCTCTCAATACTCTCATTTTTTATTCCTCTAAGAATTTAATTAAAAGTTTAGGAGTTTACCCATAAGGATAACACTTTGTGTGCATGCCCAACTATGCAATACCTTTCAGATATCCTTGTTAAAGGATGTCTCTCAGCCTATATGTGGTAATCTCAATTTCAAGATCGGGGGTTTGCCCCTGCAACATAACTTTTGGCCAGGGAATACTCAGCTTAATGTCATAGACCTATTACAGGAACACAAATTGATACCATTCCAAATGGACCGTAAACAATTCAACCTCCATAACTCTTTTTGCTTTAAGTACATCCAACTACAACACATGCTTCTACAACATTTTGGAGCTGGGTATTGAACACGGTATTTAACTTGTCCATTTCTCCTGGCTATTTCCAGTTTACCTTCATCCCATCTTATCTCTTTTCTCTACCATCTCCTAAGGGATGACATAGAGGAACTGTGAGGAGCACCATACTATGTCTGGGACCAGGTACTACCCTCAGAATCCCCAACAGCATGACCGTGGTCTAAAATCTGGTCACAGTTATATCAAGATGTGAAATGGATTAGATATTGCATTCTACAATTTTATGTAATACATAAAATACCTATCTTTTGCCCCGACCAGAAGGGAGCTCTCTCGGGCTTTAATAGCTGTCTAAAAGAAATCCAGGAGTGGATGAATTCTAGCTGGCTGAGGTTGAACTTTGACAAGACTGAGGTACTGGTTGTGGGCCCGGGTCGACAGATATGGGGGTCAGGTGCTGGAGCATCTTCCAGAATTTTTCTTTGAGGTGTTTCTTTCCCTACCTCTGAATGGGTGCAGAACCTGGGGGTGGTTCTTGATGATGGGCTGACACTACATTCGCAGGTGTTGGCAGTCATCAAGGCTTCCTTTTACCATCTTAGGAACATCACCAGGATTTGGCACCTTGTTCCATCTGCCGACCTGCCAATGTTAGTTCATGCCTTCGTGTCCTCGTGCTTGGATTATTGCAACTCACTTTATCTAGGGCTTTCTGGGGTTGAAATCCATCACCTGCAGCTAGTGCAGAATGCTGCAGCCCAGCTTTTGACAGGTTCTAGTAGATCCTGTCACATTACTCCGGTGCTGCGCGAACTGCACTGGCTGCCAATTTGGTGGTGGATCTCCTTTAAAGTCAGATTGCTGACTTTCAAAGCTCTATACGATCTGGGCCCAGTCTATCTGAAAGAACTTCAGGTTCCTTATCACCCAAATCGATCACTCCGCTCGGCTGATGAGGGGTTGCTAGAGGTTCCAAGGGTGAATTTGGAATCTTCGGGTGCTCGGGCTTTTGTGTTTGTGGCCCCCACCCTTTGGAACTCTCTACCCCATTGGTTGCGGGAGTGCACTTCTGTGGAGGGCTTCAAGAGAGGTTTGAAGACTTTTTTATGGGAAACTGCATTTTTAGAACATTGATTGAAATGACTGTTTGATCCAGCTGTATTTGTAATGATTTTTATTGTTTTGATCTGTTATTTTTGTATGGCGTCTTGGCAATTGAAAGGCGCCTTATAAATAAAATTATTATTATTATCATTATTATTATTTATTATTATTATCTATAATATAACCCTGACAGACTTTACCAAATGGGGAGGCTTCCCTCAAATCTCTGCTCTCGCTGTAAGGAATGTCCCAGCACACTACTGCACATTCTATGGGAATGTAATAAAGTCACACCCTTCAGGTCCATCATTAAGTCTAATTTGAACCCCCTATTAGGCCTATCCAAAGCATTTAGACCAGAAATTTGTATAATAGGGGATAATGGGGATCTTTTGATTGGTGATCAATGAAAACACATGGCATTGATATCCCTATGCACCAAAAAAGTAATCATGCGCCATTGGCTGGATCAGAACGTTTCAACGTACACAGAGTGGTTAAAAGAGACGATCTTTGCTCTACAACCAGAAAGCACAATTGCCTGAATAACGAAAAGGCCACTATATTACCAGAAAGTATGAGCCCCTTTACATACTTTATTAACCATTTAATGGTTAAATGGCACAGAATATAAAAAAAGAATTTTGTAAAACTATTATTAGTAAAATCTCAAATAATATTTTAGGCCTTCTCTAGTAATTGTACCCTGGGCTAATGAAATTAGAGGCTAATATCACTGCATTCCTGAGGGGTTAGAGGTGGTGGGGAGAGGACTTAAGGGGGCGGATGGAGGGGGGAAACAGGAGAAGGAATAAGTGCATGTCTTCTAAGCTTAGTAGGGATCTGCAGAGGAAATTATACTTATAATCAAGGTCACATCAGATTTTTATGTAATTACTCAGCATTGTAAAAGCTCACTAACCTACATTACTGGCTTGTGATAATGAAACATGCAATCTTCTCTATTAAATGCCTGTAATGAGTGATATGTGAACTCTTCCTACCAATAAAACATATTCAAGCTGGAAAAAAAAGGAAAGTGAACAATCATAAAATGTGTTTTTCAAACTAGGGACACTTTGAGGCAAAAGGGGGCTGACAGTGTCCCTTTAAGATGCCTTACATCAACTAGTATCTTTTAATTTAACATACTGTACTCATTTGCTATTATCATGCCTAACTACCACTTAAGTACCTCCTAAGAGTTGTACTAATCTCATGTTTGTTTTATTCCCTTTGTAGTCATTGTACTGAAGTCAACCATATTGCTTCTTCGTACTGCATGGTATTGCTGTTTTTTTCTTCATATTACTGCAGCAGAATGTTCCCTGTCACTTATAATTCATTTTTATCTTTTGTAGCATGATCTTGGCCAAAAGTGTCACACTGTTATACTCCAAATGTTAATTCCTCTTATATGAATAACTGGGTTAAGTGAATAAAAATCTCAAAGTATCTACTTTAAATGTCTAAGGGGCTTATACTATAACTGGAAAGCTTAGGATGTACAGGTACACTATGTATTTGCTAATCCATGCTGCATAGCAAGCACAAGACAATTTATGCCAAAAATAATATTCTGATTTCTGAACAACTCACACGTGTCAGAGAGATGAAGTTAATTTCTAGTACTGTCATGTGTACATGAAGCTACAAACATACCACATTTTTGAGTACACAATCTTGTGATCATAATGTTATTAACTAGCTAGTGATCTCAGAATTATCTCTATTTAGGTAGAAAACATCTGGAATACATTCTGGTATAGCAAACAATAACAGCTCCAGATCCCTGGCAATAGCATTGCCAAGCATATGGAAGTCAGTATGTTTTCTACTAAACTTTAAACCAACCTTTATGTGGGGGGGGGTAAAGTTAGCAGGACCTCAGAAAGTCAGACAGCTTATGCAAGACTCTTAGGTATTGGGTTTACCTTTGAGTGTCAGTAGTTCAGAGATATTCATGTCTAAATCAGACAGAAATTGAAGTAAGGCAGAGACCATATCATAAAAACTTGAGAAAAGAAGTGATGGCATGGTTTGACACAATGGGCTAGATATTCAAACTGCGCCATTCTGTGGCGCAAGCCCTTGCGCTGCTCAAAAAAGTTGCACAGGGGTGTGGCCAGGGCAATATTCAATGGAGTTGCACTATGGAGCAACCTCTTTGAATATCGCCCCCTGGCCACAGCCACTGTGCATGGTGCAGTGGAACTTGCGCCACCGCAAGTGGTCAGAGTGGAGCATTCAGATGCGGTGGCTCAAGTTCCATTGTGCCATGCACAAACCTGCAATATTCAAAAGGTGACATGCAAATGGGGCCATAATTTATGCAAGGTGCATGGGGGGCCATTTGCATCTAATTACGGCCCCATTTGCATGCAATTAGCATGCAGGTGTGCCGATCCCCGATGACTTGCACCTGGCGCCCTGCCAGGCAGCAGCCATTGAGGAGTGATGCCCCTTGCAGCCCGATCGCGGGTATAACTGAAACGGTCCGATTGTGGGCATAATAATGGTCCCCCCCATTAGCCCGATCATGGGCATAACGTAATTTACCCCCATTGGCCCGATCACGGGTGAGACGTTCTGTCCCCGAGCAGCCCGATCGCAGGCATCAGGCGCCCCTCTCCCCAAAGTCCAATATCCCTGGTGGTCCAGTGAACCGCGAAGCCCGATCGTGGGAATAACATCAACCCACCCCCAAAGTCCAATATCCCTGGTGATCTAGTGGCCCCACCCCACCCACCCACAGAGCCCCACCACCCGCTCCCCATCAGCCGGCGGGTGGTAGCACTTTCACCCGCCCGCCGCCAGTCAAACCGACAGTTAGTAGGGCTGCACACCCATTGGTTCAGAGCAAGAGCCAATGGCGCAGAAGATATTCATATGCAGTCACCAGATATCTGAATGAATGAATTATCTCATATCTGGACTGCTCGATGTAGAGTGAAGGCATGCCCATTGGCTTTGCCTGAACCAATGGGCATGCAGCCCCACTGAGCTGTCAGTTGGTGGGTGGTGGGGCGGCAGGCGGTGGGTTGCTGCCGCCTACCGCTGATGGGGAGAGGGGTGATGGGCCCGTGGTGGGGGTGGGGCCACTAGATCACCAGGGATATTGACTTTGAGGGAGTGGGTTTGACGTTATGCCCACGATCGGGTCATGTCCACTGGACCACCAGGATATTGGTCTTTGGGGGGGGTTGATGTTGTGCCTGCGATCAGGCTTTGTGGTCCACTGGACCACCAGGGATATTGGACTTTGGGGAGAGGGGACATCTGATACCCGCGATTGGGCTGCTCGGGGGTAGAATGTTCTGCCCGCGATTGGGCTACTGGGGGTGGAAATAATGTTATGCCTGTGATCGGGCTAATGGGGGAAATAACGTTATGCCCGCGACCGGGCTAATGGGGGTAATTGCCATGCCCGCGACCGGGCTAATGTGGGGGGTAAATTATGTTATGCCCACTATCGGGCTAATGGGGGCACTTCAGCCCACGCTCGGTGCATGGGAGGCACCACCAGAACGTAGGGGCCACCCACAGGTGGCAGCTGCTGTGTTGCGCCCCTGCAATGCGGCAGCTCACCTATGGGTGGCCCCGACGTGATCCTTTTTTTGGCGTAAAGTTGTGCAGGTGTAGGTAGGGGGTTGCGCCTGTATAACTCTGCATGGCCCGGCTGAATATCGGGCTGTGCAGTTTATGCATGGTTCCTCCCCCTTCGGCTGCGCATGCCTTCATTAGCATTGTGCTGTTGCTCAGCATGATTTGGGGGGCGCAGCTGCCTCCTGCTGAATATCGCAGAATGGCACATTTCAGACTTGCGCAGGCGCAACTCTATTGCACATGGCTCAACTCTTTTGAATATCTGGCCCAATGTGTTTAAAGGGGAACAGTCAGCACAAAGAACCCTATACTCAAGTGAGGGTCTGGTCCCAATGTGCACTTTGTGGGCAAAACCATTTTGGTTTACTTAGTGTTTACTGTAGTATAACAGATTATAGCAGACTAATTTTATTTAGTTCTAAGCTGACATCTTCTTTTACAACAAATCTTAGGATCCCCTACAGCTGACATCAGAGCATTAGGCAGCAATGAGCAACTCAGTCACCTGCAATGCATAGTAAAGCTTTTATAATCTCTGATCAGATGTTTTGCAGGGCTGCATTTCTCCAGGGGATAAGTACAGTCCTTTGTGACTGTACATAGCCAACAGATAATCGCAGGACCAGCAAACAAAAGACTAGCACTTGTAAAACTCTAACATGCACTGTAGGTTATTTGTTCTTCTCACTGCTGCATACTGCTCTGATGTCATCTGCAGGGGGATTTGCAGTAACAGAAGATGTCAGCCTAAAACTAAGCAAAATTAGTCTGATATAATCTACTATAATACAGTAAACAGTAAGTAAACCAAAATGTTTTTGCATAAAAAGTGCACATTGTGACCAGACCCACACTAGAGTGGTGACTGTTCCCCTTTAAAGAGAATTTTAAATAGGCAGTTGGCTATTGTTAGGCCCTAAGAGGTAATGTTGCACCTACTGCTGTCCTATGTGCAGTTTTTTGAGGTTACTGTTATTATGATCATCAGTGCTATGCCCGAGCATCTATGAGTCTATATGTGTGTGTGTGTGTGTGTGTGTGTGTGTGTGTGTGTGTGTGTGTGTGTGTCTCTGATGTTGTTTGCTCATGGATCCATCATAATGAGGTATAGCTCCAACTATCTGAAGAAATGAGTCTGTGAGCAGCTACTTCTGAGTTTTGGAACATGCAGTATGAGAGTGGAGTCATGTACTGGATGTGTGTGAAGGGGAAGATAGAGCCAGCAGGACTCTATTGAGCCACATTAATGGCTGTTGTTTTTGTGATGGGTGATATGAGGGAGAAAGACAGAGATGGCAGAGGTCTGTAACAGTTATTTTTAGGTTTGGGGTGGAAGCCAACAGGGGATCATGTTCTGTGCTTAATGGTGACAGGCAGCATAGGAGACAGCTGGGGGGACAAAAAAGGCTGGCTATTTTGGTTTTGCATTTTGTTAGTACTGAAAGATCATTACAGCATAGTGCTAGGGAACAACAGTAAGGGGTGGATCTGTATACCTGATCAGATTGGGAACCACCAGGGCCAATGGTCTAGTTGAAATTAAAGGTCTTCAGGGTTGGGAACAATCACGGCCAGTGGTCTAGATGACAAAAGCACTCCAGGGTTAGGAGCCACCATGGCTAGCAGTCTGTTTAACAAAAACCCTCTAGACTGCAAGTAGCCATAACTGGCAGTCTGTTTGACAGAAACCCTCTGGAGCTGATGACTGCAAATGTAGATGGTCTACATATAGAACAGTGACAGCATTCACCACTTGAACAGATGCATACAAGACATTTCAAATGTAAGTGTCAATGGTCTGTTTGACCAAATTCTTCTGGGCTGGGAACCATCAAAGCTAGTGATCTGTTTGATAAAATCCCTTTGGGGCAGGAACAAATGTGGCCATACATCTGTTTGATTTTCTCTATTGACAGGCTGCACCAGCCATGGGAATTAACATGGTATTTAAAAATAGTAGTAGTTAGCACCATCTGGGTGCTAGGTTGTATATATTTTTGCAATAGTTAGCACCATATGGGTGTAAGGTTGTATGTATTTTTGTATTAGTTTAGTACCATCTGGGTGCTGGGTTATGTGCATTTAAGCACTTTATATAGTATGTTATAAGGAGTAAACCTTATGTAAGCAATAACAGATGATGGGGTGTGCTTTGTGCTCTGAAAAACACATGACTATGGGGTGTAGTGAGGCATGAGGCTGCAGGCTGATTGCCTTACTGCCCCTAGAAGTGCATTTTTCAGAGCATAAAGCACACCATGGAGTGTGTTATTGCTCTTACAAAATGGGTATACATTGAGAAACTGTAATTTAAAAAAAAATAGTAAAATAATAAAAATCTGATTTCATGTGAAACAGTCCCTCCACTTTCCCTATATTACTAAGGATGCTGTTAAATTCATTGCTGTCACTAGAGGTGCTGAACAAAGTCACTGAGTCACTATATCAGGCTGCCAGTAAGACCATGATTATTTTTTGGTCTTGCAGGTAGCACACTACCCCCTGTGGTAGCAACTTTCATGAACGTCCTGGCAGTGTGAGTGAGCACCGTAGTGGGAAGCATTGCTAAAGATGGGCCGAGATTGAAAGACAGTGTGTGGTGTTCTACAGGTTGGGTGGGAGAAAAAATTATTCCAGTGAGTGTCGTGTGCACTGGGAGGGAGGGAGGGAGGCAGAGAGAAAAAGGGAGTAGCTGTTTGAACTGCTTACATTTTATGTTTTCATGCCACTTTGGGAATTTAACATAACAGATTGGCAGTTATGAATAAGGTGCCAGGGTGGTAGTTAAGATGGCACAAGGATATTCTAGGCTAGTGGGGCACATTATTCTGTGGTACAAGCAAGAAAAAGACATACCTAGAAAGACCTGTCAGCCAATCAGATTGCAGAACTGTCCCTACACATTTTATATTCTGTTATAATAACTTCAGTAGGAGAGTGTCCACAAACAATCCATAGTCTCCATGTACTTTCATTGTGAAAAACATTTCAGGCTATTTAAACAATTGGATACATTTTTAATTTGTGTTTTTTATGTAACTTATTTGCTGACTTTACCTTTTGGAACATGACACTTATAGGGTGGTATATAAGGATATAAACAGCAGAAGTCATCCACCATTGACAAAGCTCATTTGAACGAAAGTTATGGGCCTTTGCATGTTGCTGTGTTACTGCTTGCTGTATTTAGCTGTACTTCATTCATGTTTGTTCCCTGAATAAATGTTTGACCTTATGGCAGCTTAGCACTGAGTTCTGCAATCTGTATTCCTCTGGAGAATGCTGTGCACTTTTTGTTTCCTTGTGCATCTGAGGATTTTTCTACTTTGAGCACTAGTGTCTCAGAACAATCCTTTCTGGTCTTTATAGTATTTAAAGAGCTATTGCAGCCAAAACTGGCAGATAAGAAAATAATAGAAATTTTAAAAAGTAGTCAGTTGTAACTTTTTATTTCTGAAGTTTTTTTGTCTTACCTTTTGCTCATTAGGTTTTGTGGAACTGCTCTTAGCCTGGCAGCTAACATATCTTCTGTATCCCACCACCCACTACAACATCAGGATTGTGATCTTGCTGATAGTGACATCACAGGTGACTGAGCTGGCAGCCACCAAGTGGTTGTTCCTAAGCAGCAGTGATGTCACAGTTAGTGAAGTCACAATGCTGATAATGTAGTGGGGGTGGACAGAGATAGATATGTCAGCTGCTAGGCAGTGCTGTCCCCACACATCACACCTACCAACATCAGGTAAACAATCTTCTAATTACACAAAGGGAAAAGAAAAAGTACCTGAGACTTAAAAGGTAATGGTTGGCTGCTTTTAAAAACTGTTAGTTTTAAGCTGCTTACTAGCTATTCAAAAAGAAAACATTTGGCCATGATCAGATACTTGACAATATAACATTATTTTGAAATCTAATGAGTAACCTGGATTTCTTCAGAGATGATAGTTTAGGATTGTGCTGGGAAAATGAGGCAGTTGCTTGTCAATTGTAATTTCCAGGAACACGACTCCAAAAAGATTTTGCAGTAAGAATATTATAATTAATTTAATCTCTTCAGCACCTTATCTGTTTCAATTGGCTGCAGTTTTAATATCCCCAGCTCCTCCAACCCCACTTAATACATTGAACAAACACAAAATTAGCAGCTAAACCTTTGCTCATTCATAAACTTTTAATCATTTCTTCTCATTAGGGAAGCTACTGTACTGATTATAGCACAAATTGGTTAAAAGAGATAATTCAGGGCACACCCTCACCCTCAGTGGCAAGTCTTTTAAATATTAACATTTTATTTCCACCTCAATTGGCTACTTATGTTATCTCAAAAGGGAGTAGGTTGTCTCTTAGTGTTCTTGTAGAGCTCTAATGTAGTTTAGCACCCAATAACTGGTTCCCTACTCTAAAATATAACTGCCTGAATTGGCTTCTTTTAAATAAGGAGCACTGCCTAACTTGACTTTCTTTAAATGAGGTTCAGTCCCCACCAATGTGCTGATTACTGGTGGGGAGAATGTTAATGTAAACATCCATACAGCTCTAAAGCATTAAACAAACACAAAATTAGCAGTCTGACCTTTGATTGTTTATTAACTTTTATTCACTTTTCTTATTTGGGGAACTGCTGGTTATGGTATAAGTCAATTAAAGAATAGGTTCCTATTTTATACTTGCCTGTTGCAATTTGGCAGTGGTTCCTCTGTGCATAATACTTCCCCTCTGTAATTTTAATAAAAAAGTAGCAATGTTTTTAAACCTGAGTGGGTTGAGGTTCAACTGCCAGAAGCTATATGATGTAAATAAATTGATAATAAGGAAACTGGTCTGAGATGACCACGCTTTGCTATTGAGGTCTTTATGATACTCCGTGAAGTAGCCTGCTGCCAAATATCTATATGGTAAGTGTGTACATTAACAGCATTAAAATCATATCCGTATTTTAGATTATATAATTGGCTGCATGATACAAGTGCTAAATAACATGACTGAGCATAATTTGTAGCCCCTGTCACCTCATGTTGTATTATGCGATGTTCTACATAGTTAATAATTCAGGAAAGAATTTCCACACCACATATTATATTGTAAGCATAGTAAATACAGCTTACCTATTTTACCCAATTACCCTATATTCTCTGCAAATTATAGCTATATGTTTGGAATTTCATCTTGCTGTCTCCCATTGTACTGCTCCAGTAAGCATGTTCTCTTACTACAGTTACTTAGCTTTTTGGTGCATTAGTGGTGTTGTATCAGTTTATTATGCTATTGTTATAGACCCAATATATAAATATATGTAAAGATGAAATAATTTACTCTTCACTGTAAAGCTGCATTCTGAGATATTTGGTGCACCCAGTGCATGAACAGTATCAGTGTTATACTACCATTATAATTTCTTTGGATGGCTGCTGATAGGATGGGCATCTGTGGTGCTGGGGTGTGGAAAAAGTACAAGTTATACAAAGCAAAATATCAGAAAGAAAAAAAAAACACATTAAAAAGGGAACCTGGGGGTAAGGGCCGGGGGGTCTTGTTTCAAAGAGAACAAAATAAAAAAGTTTCATAAGTTAGGTAAGAGACAATAACTTGTGCCAAGAAGTCTCTTTTAGTACAGCTATGTCCTTATGCCTACATAAAATTTGTCCAAGTTATTCTTAAAGGATGTATTAGAAGTACAATTAATTATTTCAGATGGCAGTTTATTCCTTAGGGACACAACACTTTGGTTAAACCAATGACCCCTTTTGTTAGATTTATATAATTGGACATGGAGTTGGCATTAATGTGCTCTGATAGTTTTCATTATGATTTTCAAATCCAGTCCCACACATTCCCATATGTCATTGTTTGAAAGGGCAGAGTAGACCAGACACAAGTCTCCCCTGAGTTGTCTGTACTCGATCATGTATAAATGTAGGTCTCTTAGTCTCTCTCTTCATAAGGGAGATTTTGCAGACCAGCAATTCTCTTTGTTGCTCTTCTCTGTACTCTTTCAATGTTCTCAATGTCTACTTTATGGTAAGGGCTCCAGAACTGAACCCCATACTCCAAGAGTGGCCTCACCAATGTGATGTACAAGGGCAACAGGACTGACCTATCTCTACTTTTAATATTATGCAGTATACAATGCATCATCCTTTTAGCTCTGTTAACTACTTTGGTGGTTTGCTGTTTAAAGGTAAGATCATTTGATACCCAGAAACCCAGATCTTTCTCACAATCTGCTTCTTTTAGGATATGTCCAGCCAAAGTGCCCAGGAGCTTATTTTATTCACAGCTTCAAAAAGCACAGCTGTGAGATTTATGAGTCAGTTCTATTCTTCACCATCTGTCCATCTCCATTCAGGAGACTTGATGACGTTGATGACTGCACCCTCAACCCAGTTCATAGTTTGTCAGCAGTTGCCATCCCTTACCTGTCCATGCCCTGTCATCATTGGATTGATGATTGATGTACAGTGTTTAGTGAGTGCCAGTGAGTTTTTTTTGGTAGTCTTTGTCTTCTTTGTACACTGACCATCCACCATCCTCCAGTCTCCCCAGCCATGTCAACATGATATCCTCCAGGACTTATCTCTGTCTGGTTTGTTTCCCCAGGATTGGCGGGGTTCCCAAACCCCACTGGAGACAGGATCCAGTTAGCACTGACTTCTGTTGCCTGCATAGTCAAGTGCAAGTCCTACAAGAGACTGGATTCATGAAACTGCTCAATGCTGCATTTCCCTTTTCTGTGCCCCTCTGGAGTTATGGCCATGTAATACTCTCATGATGTATGGTGTTTACTCTCATGTGACATGCCTTGATGGCTGCCACTCCTCTGTTAATGTGCCAGCATGCCCAAGCCCTGGTCACCACAAGTTGTCAGGTGAGCTCCAGTATCCATGTCTCCCCACCTCTGGAGGAGGAAAGCAGTCCATTGAATGCTTAGTCTTCCTCCCCGGCAGACCCTCTGACTCCTGAGCTTGCTGCTGAACTTGAATCTCAGCATTGTAGAAGTGAGTGAAACTGTTGACTTGTACAGGACTTGGGAGGGAGGGAGGGAGGGTATTTTTTTTTACTGTGCATGGACTAGGGAAGAAGGGCCAGTGCTGACTGTGCCTGGACTGAGCAAAGTCATTGGGGCAGTGGTGACAGTGCATGGGTAGAGGAGAATATGGGTGATGCTGAGTGTGCCCAAAACATGGAGATGTGCATGGTGATGATTGTACACAGTCAATGCATGGTCAGCACCATCCATCACTCCCTTGTTCATGCACATTTAGCATGTGACCACCCACACCTGTGCACAGTCTGCACTAGCAACACATAACCTGTCCTTGCACAGTCAACTTAATGATGTTGTTGACTATCCACAGTCCATGCATGCTTATCACTGGCACATCACTCCCTGGTCCATGCTCATTAAGCATTGGCCCCACCTGACCTGAATGATCAAAGTCTGCCCTGGACCACCCTCATGTGTCTGTGCACAGTCAGCACTAGTCATATGTTCTCTGTCCATGCAGGATCTTCACCTGTGACCACACTATAGTTCATGCACAGTCAGCACCAGCACCAGCACCACCTCCTGACCTGTACTAGCATGGTATTCACTGGCATCACCCCTCACAGTTCCATGCACAATAAGCAAAAGTCATACATCCAGAGGCCATGCAGGGGGTCCACCTGTGATCACTCTACAATCTGTGCACAGTCAGCAGTGGCCCTCAGTCTAGCCATTATCCCCATAAACCCTCCCTCTTCAGTCCATGCTTGGACAGCACTAGTCATCCTTCATCTGTCCATAGGAGGTCAGCACCAGACAGGTGAATTACAATCAGTGTTGACCCTATCACAATAGTGCTGGGAAGATCATATGCTGAATGTGTCCGGAGTATGGCTGGAGGAGCAGTGCTGAGTGTATCCAAATACAGTAAGATAGCCTACTGGTAACTGTGATATTATAGAGGATGTTGGACTGGTGTTAAGAGTTCATGCATAGGGGAGTGAGGGACTATGCTGACAGCCCCTACCCCCACTCACATGTATGGGCACAGTCTGCAATGGCCCTACATCCACAGTACCTAAATGGTCAGCAATGTCAATCCCTTTCAAAGAAGCCCACCATAACCAGTGTGTATGTAGCTGAGGGACCAGATGGAACCAGTCATACTCTGCCTTCAGTAATATGCAATGCCAGATTAGTGAGGATTAAGAATGCTATAAATGCAGATTTTATATCTCATTTCTGTGTCTATCTGGCTTTCCTTGTGGTGACATTGTTCAGTGATGATTCTGTCCATGTCATATACATATAGTTATTATGCTATTGATTACAATAAGATATTTTTTAACATTCATTTCCGAGAATGTCCTCAAATGAGAGTGATGATAACTCTTTTCCTGACAGTGATGGCAGCAAAGAGGTTATTCATTTTGAGCATGAAATAGAAGACTGAAACTGAACATGTTAGTTCAGATGAAAATTCATATAGTCCAGAACTGCTGGTGCTTATTGTGATCCAATTGTATCAGTTTGAGCCAGCAGCACATGCTGTCATTGAATCACAGACTAATGATGTGGATGAAGACTTGTACATGGAGCATATCATAAATAATGACTGGTACTTTTTCAGACCTGGTTTTGGTCATTTAATATTTTTTTTTGTTTTGTTTTTTGGTATATATCCCAACTTTCGGCTGTAGTTTTGTTGTATGTTAATACTACCACTGAGCTCAGTCCTACAGTTGTAAGAGTGGTCTCACACATTTATAATATATGAGAACTGTGAACTGAAGGTGAGCAATTCTGATGTCCTAAGGATGTAAGTGAGACCACTCATATAACTGTCAGGATGGTCTCAGCAGTGGATTTATATGTTATTGATCGAGACTGAGCAATAATATATTCAATTTTTTTAAATCGTACCTTGAACATGCCCATTTCAAGGGCAGCTGCTCATGAGACACTTGTCACAGAATAATAGTGTCTCACACGCACAGGAAAGGAGTGCTCCAGTTAGTCAAGAGTGCTCCCTCGATTTATAATATCCTTTATTTCAACCCATCTGTATTGTTTACATACCTTTTGACACTATCACACAAAGTGACCATATAATATCTATCACAGCCAACACAAAACAACACTGTGGTAACTATTGATTTATCCTGGTGCTAAGTATGATCTTTACTTTTCAATTATTGCTATTCTGAATTGTGCTGTTGAGTAATCAAACCACACAGAGAACAGTGAAAATGACTATTGCAATAATAATGTATGTTGGAATGTTTCGGCATATAAATCTATGCCTAGAATAGTGTTCTTGTGTTGTAGCATTGACATCAATATCTTTTATTGCCCCAGTAGCGATTTCAACCCGGCAGTGCAAAAAGTTACAATGTTACTTTGATCTAGCCAATCAAGCTGAAAACTGCTTATTTTTGTTTTCCACGTGAAGTGCCAGAAGCTGATGCAGCTACAGTGGCTGTTCATATGTGTAATCAGTAATTTTAGCCATCCATCAACCCTCAAGTGCCTACTTCCAAACCTCCAATGCACTTAAAGGAAGCACAGTATCTGAAATGTACACTGATTTTAATATTCTATAAATCAGCATGTATGGTCATCCATACTCAGAGAAATCTATGTCTTCATCTTGAAAATTCTATGGTGAGAATATAACCTCAAGAGATTTTGTCTCAATGTTTCTTGTTGACATACAAACTGTTTGATATAGACAAGGCTTGTTGTCTGTTGCTGCCCAGACATTATCCCCCATATGTCATGTTGACTCATTTCACTGTCTTGTTCATGTACATTGTCAGAAGTCATGCTGTCATGCACATATGCCAAGGCAGACATGTTACTTTAATATTTGCCCTCCCACCATTAAACAAAGAAGATATTACTTTTTTGTTACAATGCACACAGGCATTTATGTATTCACACCTTTTGGTCAGTTTGTGTCATTTCAGACATAAACTATAACCATTCATCCATTTGTTGTCATGGTAATGGCCATTACCAACCATCCATCCAACACATGGAAAGTAGAAATACTGCATGTGAAACATAATTTTCACCATCAAGCACAGTACATATTTGCTAAATATCAATGCCAATTTATTTGTTTAAATTTTTATAATAAATTTAAAATTCGTTTCTGTTTTGTTTCCATGTAGATGTCTTCTGTATAGAAAGTGAAAAATGTATAAACAAGATTGATCATCATAAAGATAAGTATGAAGAAAACAATGTATGTTGTATCACAGATCATCCCAGTTTTCAAGGTGTGTCCCTGAATTGGTGAGTACTTGAAACTTCATAGTAGCACTATAGATAGTAAATACCCTGAGGATAATGAATACCTTGCATTTCAGTCTGAGTAATTTACAAATATAGAAATATTTAGAAGTTGTCTCCATTCTTCGTTTCACCTTTTTAATGTATAATAACAATGGAAAACTACTCTTCAAGTCAATAGCTTGGCAGAAGACATCAGGAGAAAGGACTGCTGTGTGACTAAACTTCTCTGCTGGGACTAAAGTAGAAGAACTTTTGTACTTGGACCTTTAATTTAGGGTAAAAAAACTAACATACAAAAAAAATGTGTATTTGGGTTAACTGAACTGAATGGGTATCTGAAGAGTTATCTAGGTGTAAATCTCAGGTGACTGAAAGGACTTAACTGCTGTGAGGTTTAAATTACTTGTAGAAAGATCTGGTAAGTAGGGGAAGTGGCTTAGCTAGAAGAAAGATACATTTAAAGACTGCCTTAGAACGTTTCTGCTAATAGCTTGGTAGAAGACACCAGGGGAAAGGACTGCTGTGTGACTGAACTTCTCTGCTGGTACTAAAGTAGAAGAACTTTTGTACTTGGACCTTTAATTTAGGGTAAAAAAACTAACATACAAAAAAAAATGTGTGTTTGGGTTAACTGAACTGAATGGGTACCTGAAGAGTTATCTAGGTGTAAATCTCAGGTGACTGAAAGGACTTAACTGCTGTGAGGTTTAAATTACTTGTAGAAAGATCTGGTAAGTAGGGGGAGTGGCTTAGCTAGAAGGAAGCTACATTTAAAGACTGCTTTAGAAAGTTTCTGCTAATAGCTTGGCAGAAGACACCAGGAGAAAGGACTGCTGTGTGACTGAACTTCTCTGCTGGGACTATATTGCCCTCCTTCCCTCCCCTCCACCCAAGGCTAGTTCTATTTTTATTGGCACAGGATTTGACTGACAACAGGAACTTCCTGTTTAGGGACAGGAAGTGAGTGATCACAGAACCACCAAGGACCCACCATCCTAGAAGGGCAAGAGTAGCTCTCCGGCCCCCTCTAGCTGCTGGAGGTCTGCCTCTGAGCAAGTAAGTGGTCTACTGAGAAATATAGGATATTCCTGTCTCAGAACAGGACAATCAGGAGCTTAAAGGGCACACAGGCAGAAAGTAAGGAGAGAGAGAAAAAACAGAGGAAAGAGTAAGGATTGCAAACAGTTAAGGGGCCAGAAATAAGACATGATTGGAGTGGTGCAGTGCAGTGGCTGTGGAGCAGCAGTCTTCTGGGAGATGTTCTGGATGATGCGGTGTTGTCCCATCTGTAGGCACCTCTCTGGGCTGAGGGAGGAGGTTGCTCATCTCCAGGCTGAGTTGGCCAGGATTTGTGGGACCTCCTCTTCCATCCAGGGACCACCAGTGCCACTGCCGTTACCTCAGAGGTTGCCAAGAAAGAGGAGCGGTTGGACCACAGTGGGCTCAGGGAGGGTGAGGGTGGTGGAACAGAGGCACATCCCTCCAGTTGTACCTCTCCACAATTCCTATGCCATTCTGGCAAAGTGTGGTTCCTCTATGGAGGCACCCACAGTGGAGACCAAGGAGGATGCTGGGAACCTCCACAAAGGAGACCCACAGGAGGGTGGCAGGGACCCTGCAGGGAAGGAAACAACTCCTGGTGGGGGACTCATTGTTAGGAAGGTAGAACTGGGGAGGAAGGGAGAGGAGGTAAGGTGCCTGTCTGGTGCCATGGCTTGGAGGGACAGGGAGCGAATCCTCAGAATTGCCAGAGCAGCTGCACAGGGGAGGGAGCTGGATGTCATTGTCCACCTAGGGACAAATGACCTAACTAAGAAAGGGATAGAGAAGTGCAGGAAGAGTTTGTGGAATTGGGGAGAGGCCTTAGTCAAGTAGCATGCACGGTAACCTTCTCGGAGGTGCTACCCATCTATGGCATAGGAGAGGCTAGGTGTTCCGACCATGGGATTCAATCAGTGGTTGAAAAACTGGTGTGGAGCTCAGGGATTTGCTTCATTGGGGACTGGGGATCCACCTGGAGTGATGCAAGCCTATACTGGCATGATGGGCTGCATCTGTCCGGGAGGGGAACCAGGATCCTAAGTAATAGGTTTAAATGCTTCATTGGCAAGCTTTTAAACTAGCCAAGGGGGGAGGCACTGGAAAGGAGCAGGAAAATCCTAGCCCCCCAAAATAATCATGGTAGTAAGTGCAGCAAACACTAACATAGAGGTGTCAATAGGGGAGAAGGGTAGGGGTAAATGGAGAAAGTGACAAAGGCAAGAAGGACAGGGATGGGGCAAAAGGGAGTAAGGCCATCAGGAAATGGAGGGTAATGAGTACCAATGCCCATAGTCTGGGCAACAAGCTCCCTGAGCTGATGGCCTTAATGGAAGAGGGATGCCTGGATATCGTAGCAGTCACAGAAACATGGTACACAGAGAACCATGACTGGGATGTTAACACACCAGGGTACATAACCTACAGGAGAGACAGGCAGGGGAGAAGAGGGGGAGGAGTAGCTCTCTATGTAAAGGAAGGGATAAAAGCAACTGAACAAAAGAGTAAACAGGGAGGAGAGGAGGCACTGTGGGTCACCTTGGAGACTGGAAAGGGCACCACAATCATCACAGGGGTTGTGTAAAGACCCCCATGTCAGGGGGAAGGAATGGACAAGGATATGATGGAAGGCATTCTTAGAATGGCAGAGAAAGGGGGAGATACTGTTGATGGGAGACCTGAATATGCCAGATGTTAACTGGAGCACATTTGCTGCAGCCACATCCAAGAGCAGGGCCATTCTTGATGCCCTACAGGTGGCAGGCATTAGACAGCTAGTTTCGGAACCCACTCATGAGGGAGCAATCTTAGACCTCATACTCACACGGGGCAGTGAGAGGATCTCAGATCTAGAAGTGGGTTACCATCTGGGGACAAGTGACCATCAAACAGTGTGGTTCACGTTAAACTCAGCTACAGAGTCAAGCCATACAAAAGTGAGGGTACTGGACTTTAGGAGGGCTGACTTTGGCAAGATGGGAGAGTGCTCAGAAAAGCACTAGCAAACAGGCTAGAAGGAGGTGTGGAGCAACAATGGGGAATTATCAAAACTGCCATCACAGAGGCAACAAGCCTTGCGTGAAGCAAATAAACAAATCAAAACAAAAGAAAAGCCACTATGGTTCTCAAAAGAGGTGGCTGTGAAAGTCAGGAAGAAAAGATAGCATTCGGAAGTATAAGGAAACACAGAAGGAGCAGGACAGAAGCTGTACAGTTAAGGCAGAAGGAAGCAGGGAGGGAAGTCAGAATAGCAAAGGCCCAAACTGAGGAAAAGATAGCCAACTCAGTTAAGAAGGGGATAAAACCTTTATAGGTACATCAGCGAGCGAGAAAGACAAAGGAGGGATAGTGAGGCTGAATAGAATGAACGGTGGTGGGCAGAGGGGACAGTGAAAAGCAGGAAAACTGAATGAATATTTCTGGTCAGTATTCACAAAAGAGGAGGGGGAAGTGCCTAATCCAATTAACAGAAGCACTCTTGATAGGGGGGTCGATCCCAGTCCTTTCACAGAAGAAAGGGTTCTGCAAGAACTCCTAAAACTGAGGTGGACAAAGCAATGGGTCCTGATGGAATTCACCCCAGAATTCTAAAAGAATTAAGGAAGGAACTAGTGAAACCACTGGCTACTCTTTTTAATAAATCATGGGAGGATGGTGTGGTACCCGAGGACTGGAGGAAGGCGGATGTGATTCCCTTCACAAAAGTGGGACCAAGACAGAGGCAGGAAACTACAGACCTGTCAGTCTGACCTCTGTGTAGGAAAGTGATGGAGTAACTCTGAAGGAAAGAATAGTTGACTACCTAGAGGCCAGTGGAGCACAGGACCCAAGGCAGCATGGGTTCACAGCGGAAGGTCATGTCAGATGAATCTAATAGATTTCTTTGACTGGGTGACCAAAGTAGTAGACCAGGGAGGGGCTGTGGACATGGCCTACCTAGACTTTAGCAAGGCATTTGACACAGTCCCACACAAAAGATTAATAGTCAAATTAACCAGACTGGGAGTGGGACCCAGGGTGGTAGCCTGGGTAAAACATTGGCTGGACAACAGGACACAGAAGGTAATTGTAAATGGAGTCCACTGAAGAAAGGGGTTACTAGTGGAAAATCATGAGGGTTCAGTATTGGTCCAGTCCTTTAATGTCTTCACTCAGTGACATTGCAGAGGGATTGGAAGGCAAGTATGCCTTTGCAGATGACACAAACATCTGCAACAGGGTTGATACACAAGGAGGCGTGAAAAGGATGAAAAGGGACTTGGCAAGGTTGGAGGAATGGTCAGAAGTATGGCAGCTAGGATTCAATGCAAAGAAGTGCAAAATAATGCACCTGGGAAACAAGAACCCAGGGAAGAATACAACGGTGGGAGGTAGTAACAACAACAAAAAAGAAAGGACCTGGAGTAATCATATCAGATGACCTTAAGGTTAGCAAGCAATGTGAGAAGGCAGTAGGGAGGGCTGGGGTATACTGGGATGTATAGGGAGAGGCATCATCAGCAGAAAACAGAAAGTTGTTATCCCTCTGTACAGACAGTTGGTGACACCCCATCTGAGTACTGTGTCCAGTTCTGGAGACCCCATCTCCCAAGGACATAGACAGGATAGAGGCAGTCCAGAGGAGGGCAACTAAAATGGTGGAGGGTCTGCAAGAGAAGCCGTATGAGGAGAGACTAAAGGAGCTTAATATGTATACCCTGAGGAAAGAAGGAGAGGGGGACATGATAGAAACTTTAAGTACCTCAGTGGAATCAACAAAGTCCAAGAGGGTAGCATCTTTCAGAAAAGAGACTTGCAAGAACAAGGGGACACAATTTAAAGATAGAAGGAGGGCGGTTCAGGGCAATGTGAGGAAGTATTATTTCACAGAGAGGGTAGTGGATGCATGGAACAGCTCCTGAGGAGGTTGTGGGGTCTAAAACTTTGGGAGAATTCAAGAATGCATGGGACAGACATAAGGCAATTCTTGTGGGGGGTAGGAAGAAATATGCTGTTGGTTAACTAGGATCTGCAGCCTATCCTGTAGGTAGGGAAATGGGCAGACTAGATGGGCCTAGCGGTCCTTATCTGCCGTCAAAATCTATGTTTCTATGTTTCTAATTTGACATTCTTAAATAGTTGAGTATTCATAGACTTTTCAACAAAACATTCATTAACATTTGTTACACAAAGTAATTACTTTATACAGTCAACCACAGTGTAACTGAAATTTTGTTTAGTACAACTATTATGCACTGTAACTGTGGAAATTACAGTAAAATGTATAGTGTTACAAAACATCATAACATTAGTTGGAAACTCCATTGCTGAATGAATACAAAGCTGTGCCTCTAGTTGTACTCCCTCTCTGGGAAGGAAAGGAGGGAAAAAAACTTTAGTCTTTATTGTTTTTATTAACAAGGTCTATAGGTTTCACATATTTCATTGGTAACCAAGGAATTGCACACAAATTTGTGTTTCCATCACAATTGGTCAAGTTAGCCAGCCTGCAGGTGCAGCAGTACTGCTAATGCTAATGTAATGCCAGTAACACCAGTTAAGGAACATGGTTGGGTGGTCACTGGAGCTGCCAGGGAGATCAATGTATTGTTCCAGCATATGCTTGCCTCAGCAGTGTAGTGAGGGCTACCTTTCTCTGCTGTTTCAGCAACACCTGATGTCCTAGGGTGACTGGTTCAATTGTGGATGAAGAACCAGGGAGGGTACATCAGCGCATCATGGTGCTTGCTGCCTGTCATGCATATTTGTACCATGCCTCTCCTCAGTGATCATTCTGTGCTAAGTGAATAACAGCAACAACACTAACTATTAACACAGATAGTGGAATTTTTATCCACTCTGGTGGCCCCGCCATGGGTGGCATTCCATAGAGTAGAACAGAATTAGGTACAGTAACTTCAGGTTATGCCAGGTGACATGGCTGGGTTAGAGGCATGGAATGAAGGTGAGCAAGCCATTCGGGGACAAATCAAATACATAAATAAATACATATATAAATATATAATAGGAAAGGCATCATTCTTGAATCATTGGTTGTTCACCAATGGCATGCTATGCATCATTACTGCATGTTTTATTATTGACTGTGTCCATTGATGGGTGGAAAATCTGAACCTCTGCATCCTTGTACAAACCAGGGGACAAATCCATCTCAGACTTGTCTCCATTATGTCTGGTTTTGCAGAAGTCAATAGTGATGATTGTTGACAGTGTTGATAGCCTGCCTGTCACACACATTTAGAAACTGCAGTATTAACAAATAATTAATTTTAAGTTTATATGCTATTACAATACTTTTTTTTATTGTTTATTTAACTCAGTTACTGTGATACAATTACAAGCAATTACATCAGCAGCAAGTGTTGTGCTACCATGCTACATATTGATTATTACAAGCTGTGCATTGCATAGTACCTATCAAATTTTAAAAACAGTGGGGCGTATTCTCAAAGCACTCAAGAAAGATGCAAGGTGCCTACGTCAAAGACAAATGATGCAAGTGGCACCTTGTGCCAAAAGATGCATCCCAGGCTATTCTCAAAAGCAGACTGCAACAAATGCAGGCTGCTTGTGACAAAAAGGGTTTGCACTAGCTGTGCACAAAAAAATGGGCTGCGGCATGGTACAAGGGGGTTTGCAGTAGATGCAAGCTGCCACATCCCCTAAAATTGAATTCTCAAAACACCCAGGGAGGAAAACCATCCAAGTACATTTACACAAGCCAGAAGCTGGTGTAAGTGTACCTCAGGGTCCTCTTGGGTACACCAATGTACTGCCAGCCACCCCCATTGTACATAGGATCCCCCACCCAATGACATAGAAAATATTACACATTATGCCCTGGTGGGCTAGCTGCACCCCCCAGATCCGATCCCCATGATTATTAATTAATAGCCCAAGTGGGCTAGTGGCACCCCCCCAAGCCCTGATCCTCAAAATTATTGTGGAAATAGCCCTGGTGGCTAGCAGCACCCCCCAGGACCCTATCACCCCATTTTGGTAAATGACCCAATCATTGGTGGTTCAGTGGAACCCCAAGCCTGATCCCTGATATACAGTAGTAACATTACCTGGAGTCTAGTGGACCCCACTGCCACCAGCAGTGCCCATTCACCTCACCCCCAACCCATGCCCTCGCTGGTGACTGGCACAGTCCACTGCTCACCTCCACAGCCTGCCACCGACTGAACTCTGCATGAACACATACTGTATATAGTATGTGCTCAGTGAATGACAGCAGCTGTCATTAACTGAGTGCATGCTATATACAGTATGCACTCATACAGAGCTTAGTTGGTGGCTGGCCACAGTGGTGAGCAGTCGGCTATGCCAGTTGCCGGCTGGGATATAGGTTGGGGGAGCTGGGTGGTAGAGCACTGCTGGATGGGGGTCCACTAGGCCACCAGGTATGTTACTACTGTACTTATTGGGGGTGCCAGCTCAGGGGGATCCACTGGACCACCAATGACTGGATAATTTACCAAAATGTGGGAACCAGGGTTTGGGGGTACCGCTAGCCTACCAGAGCTGTTACTTAATAATTACAGGGATTGGGTGTGGGGAGGTGCCGCTAGCCCACCAGGGCTATTTCAAATGTATTTCTGGGGATCAGAGGGGTGCTTGCATCCTTAGTCCCTACACTGCTGCAGACTTGCAGCAACTTTTCCAGGTGTGCCCTCTGTTTGGCGCATTGCTAGGGTTGCTGCAAGCCATGGGACTTAGCCGCCGCCGGGATCCTGACTGATAGAGAATTTAGCACAGGGTCTCTGGCACATTGGCAATCAGTGCAAGTCACCTTTGGTGTGACTTGTGCCAACCCCTGAGAATGGACCCCAGTGCTTTTATAATGCTAACAATGAATGTGTCATGTGGACAGTAATGGCACTGACAATTAATACTGATATCAGCTATGTAAATTTATGGTGCTTTATTTGCGTGTATTACATAGTCAAAGTGTGATGATCTAGACATTGACATTATTAGCTAGCAGAATTTTAGACCTACTGGCAAAGCACGATACCGGAGCTCAGATATCACAGAAAGAAAAGTTTATTCTAAAACATGTAGAAAAACAACATACCTTGCTGGAAGTTCAGAAGCCTCCAAACACCACAATGTCATCATGCAAACTCAGTGAAAAACAGTCTTACAAGAGTTCTTGTACTTAAGATAAGAAAGTACGTTACTAGGTTACAGACTATCCTGAAAAGGCAGAAGAGCAAAATACAGCCATTCTCTTGGTAGACAGCGGTGGGCAGCTCGCACCTAAGACAGTTAGGTTTTGCACATACACACTGATAAGGGTGAGCTGACTAAGGCTACATTTGTGTAACAGTACGGTGATTCATAAAATAAGCAGATCATTGCATCATGGCAAAAAGCTGAAGGTGGCACACAAACACCACCAAAATAATAATGCTGGATAATGGTTCCTAAACACATTATAGCAAGCATGAGTAAATACAAATGTACCATATGTGGCAGTAGTATGTAATAGCATGCATGATGGTCTGTAGGGCATCCAGGTCTACATATTCTCCTCTTGTTTCCTGATAAAGAGGCAACACCAAAAGGATAGCACTGCAGGCTAAAGCTTGGTGGATTGGGTGTCATAAAGAAAGCGTATTTGTGCCCAGTGTTGCTGGAGAGTGTGATATAAGCAGCATAAGGTAATAATGAGAAAAATGATCAAGAAAACTTGAATTACAACTAAACATTTGAATTAAAGTTCCAACCAAGCATTGGACAACACAGTACTTAAATCAACATCAGACCCATATGGCTTTCAGGTAAGGTTGGGGAGGCAAATAGGGTGAAAAGAAAGGCATATACAGCATACAGACAAAACAAGAGTGAAGCAAAATGGGAGGAATACATTCAAAGATGTAGGGAAGCAAAGAGAACAGTGAGAGAGGCCAAGGTAGCCAAAGAGCTCCAGATTGCAAGAGGGATTAACGCTGGGGAGAAAAACTTCTTCCAATATTTCAGTGAGAAAAGGAAGAAACGAGGAGCGATTGTAAAGCTGAAAGATAAAGATAAGGTGTTAGAGAACAATGAACAGAAGGCTGAAGCCCTAAATGAATTATTTTGCTCCGTATTTACAAAGGAGAAGGCAGGTCCAATGCCAAACAGTGAATTACAGCCTCAGCAAGGGGGATCCCAAAGATGAACTTTCAGGAATTCACTACTGAGAGGGTAAAAAAGGGCCTCTTGACCATCAAACCAGACTAGACCCCAGGTCCAGATGGTTTACATGTAAGAACATTGAGGGAGTTACCGGATGAGCTGACAGACCCCCTGACATGCATATTCAATAGATCACTTATACAGGGATCATACCACTAGACTGGAGGGTGGCTGACATAGTGCTGCTCCATAAGGGAGGTGACAGGGAAGAGACAGGAAATCATAGACCAGTTAGCCTCACATCTATTGTCGGCAGACTGATGGAGTCCCTTAGTAAAATGGATCTTGAAGATTACTTAGAAGCAAACCATGGTATTCAATGATGATAGCAACTGAAGATGAGCGACTACAAAAATAGCAACTCATTTTCAGCTATATCATTTACAAGGGTAGCAATACAATAGCGAGGATGACAACCAGAAGGGGAGTGATAGGGAGGAAGAGGGGAGGGTATACAGAATAGGGTTTAGGTAGGGGGTGTGTGCCTGCTGCAGCTGAGCCAGTCCTGCAGTGTGGTGGTAAGGGTGGCTGGCTCCGTTGCAGTAGACACTGAGTTCAGGATGGAGCAAGGGAAAGAATGTTGCCATTGCTTGCAGCTGCTTTTTTTTTCCTATTCCCAAGTCAGAGTGTTGCCCCTCCTTGACATGCACCCTCCTGGAGTTGGTAATCCAAAATCAAGGGGGTGTGGGGGGCAGCCACCCTGCAAAAGCACTAAGTTTTTCCAAAAGTGTGGTCACTGAGAAGTGCATATCACCGATTTGCTTTTCAACAATATGCACTTGCCATAATAGCGATCACTGTTTTTGCAATCGCTGTTATGACATGAAACTGCATACCACCTCCAGAATGTCAAATGGCATGGATTTGTGGTGAGTAGAGCCTGTCAAACAAATCTTATAGTGTTCTTCGACTAGGTGACCAAGGAACTGGATAAGGGCCATGCAGTGAATCTGCTTTACTTCAATTTCAGCAAGGCTTTTGGTATGATCCCACACAGGCACTTTTTGCAAAAGATGGAAGACTTGGGTACAGCAGAGGAAATTGTTAGCTGGGTGGGAAAGTGGCTAGTGGACAGGAAACAGAGGGTAGTCAGTCATTAATGGAGTCAAATCCTCAGTAAAGTATGTCACTAGTGGAGTGCATCAGGGGTTGGTCCTTGGACCAGTCCTTTTCAACATATTCATCAGTGACATAATGTGTAGGTATAAAGGGCAATCTTGCCCTATTCACAGATGACACCAAGCTCAGTGGCAGGGTGGACAGCACTGAGGGAGTCAGCGACATGAATGAGGACCTCAGAATACTGGAAAAATGGACACTAGCATGGCAACTGAAGTTCAATGAGAAGAAGTGCAAAGTGATGCACTTGGGAAGGGCAATCCCCAGAACAGAATATTACATCAGCAGGGTCAAGATGGCCTCTTCCACAGAGGAAAGGGACCTAGGGGGTCATCCTTTGTGCTGACTTCAAGCAGCAGAGTCAGTGCAATAAGGCCTATAGTAAAGAAAACAGAATGTTGGGCTGCATAGGGAGAGGCATAGACAACAGAGACAGGGAAGTGATACTTCTTCTTTAGCGATCCTTGGTGAGGCTGCATTTTGAGTATTGCATCCATTTCTGGAGACAACATCTTAGAAAGGAGGTGGATAGGTTGGAGACTATCCAAAGTAGAGTAACAAAGATGATTCATGGCATGCAAGGGTTAACTTATGAAGAGAGGCTCAGGGCATTGGGGATGTATTCATTGGAGACATGTAGGGAGAGAGGAGACATGATTGAAACCTTCAGGTTACTTAAGGGTATAAACACAGTGACATACAAGGTACTTTTCATTAGGAACATAAATTCCTCTACATGTGGTCATGACTGGAAATTGAAGTGAGGGGCCTTCAAAAAGAACATCAGTAAGTATTATTTCACAGAGAGGGTGCCGGAGCCATGGAACAAACTGCCCTCTGAAATGGTAAGCACTAGCACAGTGGCAGGTTGTAAGCATAGGTGGGATAAATTACAGACACAGTCGGCAAGCATCACAGAGTGTAAAGCCAAGGTATCCTGGTGGGGATAGGTCCCTGGAGCATCCCTAGGCTCCAGGTAAATCTTTGGGCAGATTCGATTGACCCTGGGGTCTCCTTCTGCCGACACACCTTCTATGTTTCTGTTTTTCTATGAAGTCATTTAAAGAATGCCTGCTTTAGTAATATTATTACTAATATGAATGAGGTGTGTATCCTTCCTTTCTATTAAGGATTTGAGAATCGTGGTAAGGGGGTCAAAATGTACATTAAAAACTGATAGATACTGTTCTATAGCATGGACATAGTCAGGGTCATTATCAATGTAATCATGTTCCAGGGTGGGAACAGGTGTGATAACAGTATGGCCAATGATAGTGAGCTTGTGTGGTACAAAACAGAAGTTGGGCATATCAGTACCACAGGTGAGAGGTCTATAGGAGAAGGTCTGGTAGTTGGTCACAGCGCTGTATTGTCCATCACTGTTGTAGGTAATTCGAACTTGAGAAAGGTGCCACTTTGTAAGTTGGACCAAGCAGGTAACGGAAGCATTTGTCATCTGCTGGTGAGGTGTTGCACAGTCTGTTGCAATTTTTTTCTGTTAAGTCAGTTAACACAATTCTACATACAGTCTTATGTAACTGTAACTAGCACCACGAGGACAGAAAGAACTTTAAACAATAGATCTAATTTATTTGAATATGTTTCATGCCAGTCGTCCAATGCAAAAAAAAGAACAGTCAGCTAAAAAAAGACACACACTCAGGTGTAAGACCCCTCCAAATGTGATTTTTGGATTGTAAACATAGTTGTTTACTTTATGTTTACTGTACATTGGTATATTTTTATCACACACATGTTGCTTACTTGTTGGCTGACATCTTCTATTAATATAAATCCCATAATCAACTGCAGCTGACATCACAGCAGTAAGCAGAAGTGGGAGATTCAATGCAGTACAGTTCTGGTTAGATGTTATATAAACTCAGGTCACATGTTTTACAGGTCTTCTTTTCTCCAGGTGCTAAAAAGAGTCTTCTGTAATGGTATTTAGCAAACGGATGACAGGTGGAGCACCAAACAAATGATCCTAGCTGATACAAACTCTGACATGCACTGCATGCTAGTGAATCTCCCAACACTGCCTATTGCTCTGATATCATCAGCATGTGATTTCTGGGATTTGTAGTAGCAGAATATATCAGCATACAAGTAACCACAACTGGTGTTATAAAATATACCACACAACCATAAACAATAAGTAAACCAAAATGTTTATGAACACAATACAGCACATTGAGATCAGAGCAACACAGGACTGTGGGGCACTTCGTGATGAGAGCTCCACATTAATGTACCATTTCTGGTGACATCCAATCATGTTAAATGCAGACAATTAATTTACTCAGCCGACAATGAATGTTGTATCACAAAATTTGTTAATATTCCCTAACAAGTTTGTCATGTGAAATTTGGGGACATACTCATATTCAAAATGTTGCAATCTTCCATTTCTCTTAGTAGTTTGGAGTGTCATATATGAAATTTCACTTTATGTGGTGTAACAATATTGAGAGCATATACTACATATACCCTAATGGTGCTGTTATTTTACTTTTTTTATCTTTTACATGTAATTAATGTCATCAGTATGCCCACTGTAAGCTGACTTTGATACAGTACTTCTTTCCTGACAGAATATCCATATCTTTTGTACTTAGGGAAGTGGACAGAGTAACGCAGTTTGCCTTCTGAAGCAATTTACTGGAGATGAGAACTGCTCTCATTGAAATGAATGGCTGAAATCAGCAGTCTGGTTTTTTCCAACAGAAAAAAGAAAATAGTGTAAGACACAGTACAATAAACTATGGAAATTGTCACTAACAATTTATTATTTTTAGTGCATATCAAGTTTTTGTTGTGTTTTTTTGTTTTTTATGGTTAACCAGCACATGTCTATATTTTTGTTTGTATAACTTGGCTTGTAAGCATCAGAAGTCAAAATGGTAATTGTCAAGCCAATGGGCAGTTTTGCAATCATAGTCAAGATACACACAAAGAATTGTAATAATTTCCTCAATTTGAACATTTCTGGCTAATACATTTTTTGAAGTTACTGTTTCACTTACTTGTATTGAGTGTATCAGATTCATTCTGATTACTTCTGGTCATAATTTTTATGACATAATAAATATGACAACACACTGCCGATGGCATCAGAGCTGAAGTTGTCAATGGGATATTTCCCAGGCTATAGTGAATTTGAAGGTTGATGTCCTCAATATTTAATTGATTGTGACTGCACAAACCTGGTTAGTACACCACACCGCCCCAACACCAAAACTGAAGTTGACTTTACTGCACACCTGTGCCAAGCTGATATAATCTGCTGACAGCTACTTTTCAAGATACATAAGTATTTCTCAACGGTCCACTGGACCATCTGATTACACATTCTCTATTCATATTTGTATTCCCTCTGGTACAATGTGTTCCACCACTAACCCAATCATACATTCTGTGTTCATATATGTATTCTGTAGTGCTAGAGCTGGTAAACACACACCACATGACATAGAAACATAGAAGTTGTCGGCAGATAGAGATCTCTTGGCTCACCTAGTCTGCCCTATATTCCCTACATACTGTGCCACTACAGACCCTACTCAGTCTCCGGTCTTCTCCACCCCTTGCCTTACTTCTAAGGTCCCCTTCTGTCTATCCCATGCATGCTTGAATCCTGTTACCATTTTAGCACTCACCACCTCATGCTGGGAGGCTGTTCCAGGGGTCCACAACACTCTCCATGAAAAAGTATTTCCTCACATCTCCTTTGAGCCCCTTCCCCCCAGCTTCATAGCATGACCCTTTGTCCTGGAGCATCTTTTTCCATGGAGCTACCTTCCTGTACCTTATTAATACTTGCGGGGTATTTGAACATTTTTATCATATCCCCCCCATTCCTTCCTTTCCTCTAGAGAGTGCATATTTAGTTCCTTGAGTCTTTCCTCATAGGGCTTTTGATGCAGGCCTTGCACCATTTTGGTAGCCCTCCTTTGAACTGCCTCCATCCTATGTCCTTCTGAAGATAGGCTCCCGAACATGCCAGAAACACCACACGGACAGCGACCGATAATCAACATCACTCACCCCTACCCCATAAACTCTCTCATGAACACTGCTTAATACCTCCACTAATTTCACAAATAAGGGGTTGTGTGATTTGCAGTGAAAGAAGACATGACAGTAAAGGTAATTAGAATTTGTCGTATATAATCAAGTATGATACTGTAAACAGCAATGAAAACACAATATGGTTTTCACAAGCATTTTATAGTGTGAAGGCCCAAACATTATGAATAACCGTGTTGGTAATTGCTTGAATGTGTCTAGATACTTTTGGTGAACTTACCTATTATATAAGCATTAGATCAATATATGAAGAAAAAAAATCCCAACTGTCAATATAATGTCACCTTAGCTGGTATGCATCCCAAGATTTAAAAAAAGGAATATGCTTTGTGTAACAGGGTGCTCCTGTTAAGAGAATATACTGTTAAAAATATATTATTCTTTTCACTCTTGCCTATCTACTTATCTCTGTTTCTTTTCTGTCATTTCGTGTCAGGGTGGCCAACCTGGCATTTCTAAAAAATCCTTTACTGTCCCTTTATATCCTTATTCCCCATTTTTTGCACATATCCAAAAGTAAACAGCATTGTTAAACACAGTGTCCCTTATGTTTAAAAGGTGCCCCTTGTTATAAACAATAGTGCCCATTCTATAAGGTGCCCCTAGTTTGTTTATGTAACACTTAGCGCTGAAATGATGGTGCCCTTTAAGAAAATGAAGCACATGTCTCAAGGAGTGACTGAAGTTAAGCCCAAAGTTGGTCTGTGTAATTTAAAAAATGCATGTTGTAGTGATAAAGAAAAAGCTCTTCCCTCAAGCTTTCTTCAGAAAAGACTTGCCTTCTGCAGCTATAACAAAAGCAGCCGCTGCATTTTTGCATCAGAGCAGGACAGCGCTCCGATATACGTTAAGCACTGCCAGCTGCTTAAATCAAAGCAGGGTGCTTCAACGAAAAGTGAAAGTGCAGCACAGGTCAGTGAGAGCAAAGGTCTGCAGACAAGTACAAGGTCACTACGGGCAGGGAGGATAAAAGCCCGGTAGTGTCCTAAAAGGAAAAAAAGAATGAAATTTGCTTCAAAACAGCTCCTGACTTAGTGTAACTGGGAGCTGTCAGAAAAAAAAGGCCAAAATGAAATGTTTGGCTGACAGCTGAAATTTCAGCTGTCAAATTGCTTGAGAGAAAGTGAGTGTTATGAAAAGGGCTCCTAGAAAGAAGTGCAGAGCCCTGCTTTGGCAAGAATGTAGCTTGCACAGAAAATTGCATTTCAAAATACCTTTTAAAAATACCCAAATACAGCATATTTTTCCTTTATGCCTAATAACTTGTACACTATTGTCAGGTTTCTTGGGCTGGCAGAGGAATGCAAACAGGGAGTGTGCCCCTGATTTGCTGTTCCCCTATCAAGGCTGGGTATTCCTGTATGTTAGAAGAATAAATAAAAGCATAAAAAAAATAACAGAAACTTTGTCTTTTTGGGGAAGATCCAACTAAAGGGCTGGCAGCCCATAGACTGACTGATCTTATAGTACTCTGTAGGTATGATGTCACTACCAGTGGGAGGAGCTAAACACTTAGTAATGTAAAACAACTCTAATTATGGTTCTAGCAGGTCCAAAACTGCAGCTCTCAGTAAGTATTCTATGAAGGATATACACAAATGGCTGTTGAGCATATATGTATAAAAATTATCCAAGGTATCCTTAGATAAGACCAAATAAAAGGTCTATTTGTGTTAATTAAGAGATCGCCTGATTGTGATATCACCCCTGGGATTGCTATAAAACCCGCCACCAGGGGGCAAAGATAGATTGGTGGTTCAGTAGCTTCTGACCACAGAGTAAGAAGGAGGTAGAGCGAGAGCTTACACACTGTAACTGATATTAAATATACAGAGGAAGGACAGGAGTTTCAAGAAGAAAGTATTTCCTGATGTTTTAATAGTATGATGGACTAACACCTTTTTCTTTCTGTAAATATCAAGTTTACTTTTCTTTTTTTTTTATTTTTGCAAATTTTGCAAATCAATTGACAAACGCGTTTATTGCATTTTTTATGCACTGTACTTACTGTCTGGTTGTCTATCATTGAATCTCACACTTCTACACTTTGGAGCATAATGCAAGACAAGTCTGTGAAAGGTATCTAAGAAACAAGTCTGATGAATGCTTGATAACTTCTTTATGTTGTTTACCTGCTTTCTTGAGTTACTGATGGCCTCAAGTTTGACTGCAGGCTTTGTGCCTGTATAGCCACAAACACCGAAAAAATCAGAAAAATGCCATTATGAATGTTTATCACACTATGAGATTGAGAGTTAGAACATTATCCACAGCAGATTAATAAATGACAATTGTTATAAATTTAAGGTACCTGTATATTAAAAAGGAAAGTATTGCGATCAGAAGTGGCACGTTTTCTTAGATGTTCAGCATTGTAATTGACTGTACATTCAGCTGCAATATACTGTAGCAGTATCATAGAATTATAACAAATATCCAACTTTGAAGTACCATTACAGGAATATTCCTGTTGTGATTCTTTAGGAAAAGGCAATAAAATTATGATGGTAGACATGTGAGTTAGCATGTGTATTTATAGTATGTATCATTACTAAGTTTAACAGTACTTTTGAACATACTATGCATTATAGACAATTATTCTTACTGTATCATTGTTAAGTTTGACAGTACCTATGTACATACAGTATAATACATTATAGACAACTATTGTTAAATGTCATATAATGTACCATATTAATCGTGATAGCCTGGGGCTGCCATGCTTAGTGTTGGTTGCGATGATCAGAAGTTGTACAATACTTATAACATTTAAACTGTAATTATAAATGTATTAGATCAATATGCTTACTTTGAAACAACCACTGCTTCTGCCATTGTTCACCTTCTCATGTACCATGGGAACAACTTGGGTAAAGAGCATTTGATAGGCCTTCATGCACATTTGTTGGGTGGTACGTGTATGGTTACAGATGCTGCAGAAGACAAGGCCAGATATTTCTTGAAGTTTCTATAACATCTTTAGAGAAATCCCCCAACTTCTTCAGTACCACTGTGGGCCACCAGAGAGGATATCTTTAGAAACATCACACCATATCTGCAAATATCTGACTATATCTTTTGCTGCAACTGTATCAGATCCATGTTACTTTGTTCTGTTGAAACAGCTCACCAGTAAATATGATTCACTTTTGACTGCTCCCATAAAGTAACAACTCGAGTGTGATTTGTTCCCAGAGCATGGTTCCCAGGGCAGCACCCTTGAGCTCCTCCTCCAGCTTACTTCTATTGGTGGATTTTGCCCACTGGCAGCACTGCCCCTGGGACAGCACCCTCACGCTCCACCTCCCACCTATCCATATTGGTGGATTTCATCCTCTGCATCCAGGGTAGCAACCTGTAGCTGTTACTTCCCACAAATCTGATTGTTGCAAGTCTGAGGAATTGAGGGGTTTTAAGTGTAGATGAGAATGCTATGGAAATGCTCCCCCCAGCAGTGTGCACTGCTTGTCTTTGAATTCTGGTGGCTCAAGGTGTATGCCTGTTTGCATCCAAAAGAGCCAGACTTCTAGGGTTCAAACCTTAACCAGGGAAATTTTTTGTGCTTTGTGTCAGACTCAGTTGTGAGCATTTAATCATATAAGTGTCACAAATCATTACCTTTTTTTAATATTGCTAAATTAAGACAGACATAAGCAAGAATAGGTTTGATTTATAAATTGTAATAAATGGAGCAGTGCCATGATGATTGGTTACTGGCGCTGCCCTGGGGCAGCACCTGTGTAATCGGTTCCAGTGGGCTGCCCCTGGGGTAGATTCCTTGCTGTCCCTGGGGCAGTGCCTATGTATTTTGTTCCCATGGGCTGCACCTGGGGCAGTGTCCTCACTGCCCCTGGGGCAGAGGCTGTGTGATTGGTTCCCATGGGCTGACCCTGGGGCAGAGTTCTCGACGCCCCTGGGGTAGTGCCTGTGTAATTGGTTCCCATGGGCTGCCCCTGGGGCACTGTCCTTGCTACATCTGGGGCGGTGTCTGTGTAATTGGTTACTGTGGGCTGCACCTGGGGCAGTGTCTGAGGAAGGAGTGAGGGACATTGTCAGCACTTAACTAATTAGCTTAGCTATTCCTTGGTGACATCTCTGTAATTAGTTTCCATGAGCTGCCTCTTGGGCGATGTCCTCGCTGCTACTGGGGCAGTGCCTGTGTAATTGGTTACTGAGGACTTCCCCTGTGGCAACAGCTGTGTAGTTGGTTCCTACTGGCTGCCCCTGGGCCAGTGTTTGGGTATTTGTTCCTGTGCACTGCCCCAGGGACAGGCAGCAGGCACCAGCTACACAGGCACTGCCACAGAGGCACCCCATGGGAACCAATTACACATGCACTGCCCCAGTGTTGGCCTCTACATTGAATTACAACATTTAACTAAAACTCAAAAAATTAAAGGGGAGTGGTACATGTGATACTAAAAGCAACTATGTCATATGAAGCACAATGCTGTCCTCGATAGTGGTATCATGCTATCTATAGTTCTACATCCACTTCCATGCTGTGGAAAGTCAAAACTCAGTTTTCACCAACATCATGCAAGGTTCATTCAATGGTTTCAACATTCCTGTAATGATAATGTCAGTTATTTTAACTTTAATTCATGCATATACACTTTAAGGTAATTTGCAAAGTGTTGCTGTTTTAAATCATGTGGTAGTCAACTACTGTAAGTGGCAGAAAGGGCTGGTGTCATTTGTATAGCAAATTAGTGTTTGTTTTGAGTCTTGACAATACTGTATAGTACCCGTTTCCTAATCACATGTGATTGAAATCATTGTCAGACTCGACATACTCTTCCTCACTTGGAAAATATTCAGGGTTTGCACTGTCATTTTCAAACTCGGGTTCCAACTCACTGTCATCAGTTTGAGTTCCATGTAAAGTATGTTTGCCCTTCATAAGCACATCACATAGACTGCCTCCTATGAGATTACAGCTAACTCCTTTGTCAACCATGATGGGTGAGATCTGTGTGCCTTCAACATTAAAGGGCAATGTAGTATTGTGCTGTTGAATAAAATCACAATGGAAGCAGCATGAATGTATAATGCATCTTTATTTATTTATTTCCTTTGTATTTGCAATTGTTAGACAAAATACATAGAACTGTTATCTGGAAACAGAACATTTTAAGGTCATGATTGCATTAAACAAAGTACTACATAAGTTATTATATATCGAGTGAGCACTCACAACCAGTCAGTGACCTCCCTTCCTCTGTGCATGACACACTCTTATTCTGTGAAGAGTGTCTCATGTACAGCTGCCCTTGAAATGGGCATGTTCATTAGTGGTGTGCAAAACCAGGGAAGGTCTTGTTTTGGTTCTCATTTTGGTTTGCATATCTCCCTTGGTTTGGCTTCTGGTTTTGGTTCTGGTTTTGGTATTGTATTCAAGCCTCACCTTAAGACTACTATGGACAATAGGCAATTTTTAAAGTCTATTTCTGAATTGGTGCCCCATGACTGGACAAACATGTGCCCTGAGAAGGGAATATTATGTGGTGCCCCCTGACTGGATGGACTTATGTCCTTAGTAGGTATTATTTACTAGTGCTTTATGACTGGACAGACTCATGCCTGAGTAGATTTAGTTACTAGTATCCCCTAACTGGACAGACTTGTGCCCTGAACAGGGCTTATTCCCTGGTGACTCCTACAGTAAATGAATAGACATGTTGCCTGATTAGGACTTATTATGTGGTGCCCCCTGACTGAACAGACTTGTACACTAAGTAGAGCTTGTTCATTGGCATCCCTGTCTGGACAGAGTTGTGCATGAATAGGGCTTATTTATTGTGCTCCTGATAGCATGGACTGTGCCCTGAATAGAGTATATACACTGTTGCTCCTAACTGAATGGACTAATGTTGTGCCCTGAGTAGGGCATAACTGGCACCTCCTGACTGGCCCAGATGCTGTAAATGACTTTGCTTGCCCTGCAAAGAACTGCCAGTAAATGGACTCATAACCTATTTTTATGGCTGCATGGTGAGAGTTATTAAGGTCTTGCAGCCAGATACCGAACGCACCACAGCTGGTTACTTTCACCAAGTGGAGTTGAAGCACATCTTTCTACGTCCTCTCTATTCACTACAGTGTACTTCATTCCTCTTCCCCACCACACTATTTTCGTGCTCTAATTATAGTAGTAATTAGTGAACAAGGCATGATGCACAGCTGGGGAGCAAGAAACTGAGGAAGGAGTGAGGGACATTGTCAGCGCTTAGCTAATTTTTTTGTTTCCTGCAAAATCGCTATCAGCAGCATATCTTGTAATAGCCGCCCCATACTGTTAGCAGTAATAAAAAGTATTGTTTAGTCTTTCTTTTACCTTATTTTATGCTTTTCCCTGACTTGACTTCAGCTCAAGCAGACCACTCGTTACATGCATGCTAGGCCAACATTGCAATGAAGCACCCAAAAACTCATGCATGACTGAGTTGGACTATGAGAGAAAGGTATTTCCTGAAAGGGGCCAGTTTTCTGAGTGCTAGAAAGTTACTCATTTATGAAAATGAGAGCTGTTAACATCAGTAATCCTATCATTGCAAAATAAAGTTGCTACTTTAGCTATGTGCCTGTGTGGACTCAAGGCTTTATATTGCAATGCTAGAAATACTGGTGTTACCTTATTTTCATAAATGAGTAACTTTCTAGCCCTCAGAACACTGACTCCTCTCAGGAAAAACCTTTATCTCTTGGCGCTTAGAAAAAGTCCAACTTGACCTTGTACAATCTTGCCTTTGTTTTCCCTTTCTGATGGACTTTCTCTTCTAGTTTGTATATCTAATAGATTTCACTGTATCATGAGACTTAATCATTTGACTTTTTGTAATCATAATAAGACAGTAGCAGCTATATCATTTAAGAAAATGTTTTGGAAAGTTGTGTCACTGTTGCCATCTTGAATTGATTATCTGGCATGTTGTTACACATATTTTATACCAATGGATTCATGTTGGTTTGCATTAATTTAAATTTGTTTTCTATGTGTATACTTATTCACATGTTCAAACCCTTCCCTGTGCCACTTAAAAAGGATGTAATTGCTAAGATACCAATTGATTCAGTGTGTTCCTGTATGTCTACCTAATAAAGGTATTAGCAGGTTTTTGCATTAAGACTTTGGGTCAGATTTTCAAAACCTCAAGAATGCTGCAAGCCCCTGGTGCACTGAACATATGGCACACGGGGACTGCATACTCCAGCCAGCAATAGGGAGTTTCTATCCCTTGCGTCACATGTAGAGATGCTGCGAATTTATAATCCACCGGTGAAGTGAATGCAAAGTGGCCACTTCGTGTTGGCACTTTGCTACGTGGAGTGCCTCATAGGAAAGGTTAACTTTGCCTAGTTATTATTACTTTGCGCTGTCATTCTGCCTTAATTGCGAAGTAAGACAGAGTGACAATAATATTGGCATCATCCCACCCACACAGTCACCAAAATGAATGTGCATCCCCAAAGTGCTACTGTCTTGTGTCCAGAAAACTCCCCAGTGCTGACAAAGTGAAATGAGAGTGTAACAAGAAATGCAAAGTCTCCCAAAATTAATGGTTCACTCAGTCATGCACGTAGTGGTCAGGTCACACTCAGAGTCACCAGAATTAATGTGCATCCCCAAAATGCTACTGTCTTGTGTCCAGAAAATTCCCCAGTGCTGACGAAGTGAAATGAGAGCGTAACAAGAAATGCAGTCTCCCAGAATAATTGGTGACATGCAAATGCACAGACAGATTAAGATTGCACTGCACACTCAAGGGATGCATACGAAAAGGTACAACACCACCTAACCAGTGCTCACAAGTCACAAATCCAAATCTGAATAGGAATACATTTTGCCAGTTGGGGAATTAGTGCATGACAGTAACAATCCACTACCAGTAAAGATACCACAAAGCAGTATAAAAAATTCATGCAGGTGCAGTGGATAGCAGGTTCACACTGCTGCAATTACTCTGTAACACAATAAAAGGTGTTTGATTTAATGGCATGCATCACACACACACTCACACGCTCACTCAAGTAATGCATAGCAAATTGAAAACCTTTAGTAATATAACCAAATGTGTTAAACAGACAAATTGTACACTGCTGCACCACAACAATCAGCAAAAAAATTTCAAGAATTACTGAAAATATTACTGTGTGTACATTAACACAGTTAAACAAGAAAAATATAACCAAAACAGAAAGACTGCCTTTTTCTCCCAGTCAATCTACCTACACCACAAATATGCCCCTCCCCCAAAGCACACTTCACAGTACATAGACTGACTGTTCTAAATTAACAGTCAAAATCCACACACAACAATAAACACTCAATGATATGAGCACAGAAGGGTTTCCTACAATCCAAGTACTCAATTTTGAGCAAAAAATATTACTCAAAAAGGCAGCTTTTAGAGGTTTTGAATTGCAGAGCTCTGACAGCAAACTGTCTCCATCTACCACTGCACACATACTACCCAAGCCAGAACTGAGGCTGTGCCGAACAATCTAGAGCCCATGTGACCTGCAATCCCATGAATAACTGCAGAGTTTCATTTGGAGCTCAATTACAGGGTTAAATGAGGCGAATTACATTGATTTCAATGTACTTTGCCTTAAAATTGGTGGAGAAGTGGTTTGGGGAAGGCGTAACAACGCAAAGTCATTGGTTTCAATGGATCTTTATACATTTCATTATGAAGCGGCACCACTTCACATTGTGGATTTCTCCGTGGATTCCATGTTACTCAGTGAATCACTTTATGGAGCAAATTGGGGCCACTTCACCCACCACTGCTTACAGTACTGTAACTCCCGTGCTGTACGGGAAGAAACACAAATGCCTATGGCTGTACTTCCCCAATGAGTTGTAGCACAAAACTCCTCGACTTAAAAATAATTATTAATGAGTACAATGGTGGAGTGGTGAAGCCTGGAGAGATACTACAAAACATGCTTACAATACATCCAAGTAACTAGTAAAAAAATTAATGTTGTGATTCGTGATCATGAATCATGATTTGTGACTGCATTTGTGACTGTGATGATGAAGAATGTGATTCAGTGTCGACGGTGTGAGATAACCAATATGGAACTGTATTGGGAATGCGAATGCCTATGGCTGTACTTCCACGATGAGCTGTAGCACAAACATAGAAACACAGAAACATAGAATTTGATGGCAGAAGGACCGCTTGGCCCACCTAGTCTGCCCATTTTCCTACCTAACAGATGAGCTGCAGATCCTAGTTAACCAACAGCTTACTTCCTCCTACCCCTCACTAGGACTGCCTTATGTTTGTCCCATGCATTCTTGAATTTCCCCACTGTTCTTGACTCCACGACCTCCTCAGGGATTCTGTTCCATGCATCCACAACCCTTTCTGTGAAAAAATACTTCCTCACATTACCTCTGAGCCGTCCCCCCTCTATCTTCAAATTGTGCCCCCTTGTTCTTGCACATCTCTTTTTCTGAAAGATGCTGCCTTCTTGGACTTTGTTGATTACCTTGAGGTACTTGAAAGTTTCTATCATGTCCCCTCTCTCCATTCTTTCCTCAAGGGTATACATATTAAGCTCCTTTAGTCTTTCTTCGTATGTCTTCTGGTGCAGATCCTGCACCATTTTGGTTGCCCTCCTCTGGACAGCCTCCACTCTGTCCATGTCTTTGCGGAGATAGGGTCTCTAGAACAGCACAGAGTACTCCAGATGGGGTCTCACCAACTGTCTGTACAGAAGGATAACAACTTCTTGTTTTCTACTATTGATGCCTCTTCCTATGCATACAAGTATCCCCCCCAGCCTTCCTTACTGCCTTCTCACATTGGTTGCCCACCTTTAGTTCATCTGATATAATTACCCCCAAGTCCCTTTCCATTTTTACTGTTGTCAGTATCTCACCCCACATTGTGTACTCTTCCCTTGGATTTTGTTTCCCAGGTTCATTACCTTGCACTTCTTTGCATTGAATCTGAGCTGGCATACATTTGACCATTCCTCCAACCTTGCCAAGTCCCTTCTCATCCTTTCCACTCCATCTTGTGTATCAACCCTGTTGCAGATCTTTGTGTCGTCTGCAAAGAGACATGCTTTTCCTTCCAGTTCCTCTGCAATGTCACTTATAAAGACATTAAAAAGGACCGGTCCCAGTACTGAACCCTGCAGCACCCCGCTAGCAACCCTCCTTTCTTCACTGTGGACTCCATTTACTACTACCCTTTGCATCCTGTTGTTTAGACAATTTTTTATCCAGGCTACCACCTTGGGACCCACTCCAAGGCTGGCTAACTTGTGTATTAATCTTTTGTGTGGGACTGTATCAAATGCTTTGCTAAAATCTAGGTAGGCCATGTCCACAGCTCCTCCCTGGTCTACTACTTTGGTCACCCAGTCAAAGAAATCTATTAGATTCATCTGACATGACCTTCTCATCATGAATCCATGCTATCTTGGGTCCTGTGCCCCACTGGCCTCTAGGTACTCAACAAATCTTTCATTCAGAAGTGATTCCATCATTTTCCCTACCACTGAGGTCAAACTAACTGGCCTGTAGTTTCCTGCCTCTGTCTTGTTCCCACTTTTGTGAAAAGGAATCACATCCACCCTCCTCCAGTCCTCAGATACCACTCCATCCTCCCATGATTTGTTAAAGGGAATAGTCAACGGTGTCAATAGTTCTACCCTTAGTTCTTTTAGAATTCTTGGTGAATCCTATCAGACCCCATTGCTTTGTCCACCTTCAATTTTATTAGTTCTTTCAGAACCCTTTCTTTTGTAAATGGACTGGTATTGACCCCCGTCTTCAGAGTGTTTCTCTTGTTTGGTTTAGGTACCTTTCCCTCCTCTTCCTTTGTGAATACTGAGCAGAAATATTCGTTCAGTATCCCTGCTTTTTCACTGTCACCCTCTACCCACATTCCCTCCCCTTTATCAAGCCTCAATATCCCTCTTTTTTCAGAATTCCCTGACTTAAAAATGTTCATTAATGAGTACAATGGCGGAGTGGTGAAGTCTGGAGAGATACTACAAAACATGCTTACAATACATCCAAATACCTAATCTAAAAATTAGTGTTGTAATTCATGACATGATGGTGAAATATGACTTGTGACTGCATTTGTGACCGTGATGATGAAGAATGTGATTCGGTGTTGACGGTGTGAGATAAACAATATGGAACTGTATTGGGAATGCAAATGCCTACGGCTGTACTCCCCCAATGAGCTGTAGCACAAACTTCCCGACTTAAAAATGCTCATTAATGAGTACAATGGTGGGGTGGTGAAGCCTGGAGAGATACTACAAAACATGCTTATAATACATCCAAGTAACTAGTCAAAAAATTAGTGTTGTGATTCGTGATCATGAATCATGATTTGCGACTGCATTTGTGACTGTGATGATGAAGAACGTGATTCTGTGTCGACGGTGTGAGATAACCAATATGGAACTGTATTGGGAATGCAAATGCCTATGGCTGTACTCCCCCAATGAGCTGTAGCACAAACTCCCCGACTTAAAAATGCTCATTAATGAGTACAATGGTGGGGTGGTGAAGCCTGGAGAGATACTACAAAACATGCTTATAATACATCCAAGTAACTAGTCAAAAAATTAGTGTTGTGATTTGTGATGTGATCGTGAATTGTGATTTGTGACTGCATTTGTGATCATGATGATGAAGAACATGATTTGTATCACGAGCGACTCATGATGATTGTCCTGACTTAAAAATGCATATCAATGAGTATTATGTTCATGCAGAATTATACACCACACCTGTCCAGTACTCTGAAGGGAAGCCAAAGAAAAAACTGTGACTTAAGTTACAGATGGCGATCGGGCCCTAAAGAGATGCAAATGCACAGACAGATTAAGATTGCGCTGTGCACTGAAGAGATGCAGATGCAAAGGCACAACACCTAACCAGTGCTCACCATCAGATATTCAAATCTGGAAAATAATACTTTTGCCGGTTGGGGCAGGCCATGGGGGGGGCAGTGTACTGCACTGCTGCAGCAACAGTCACTAGTACTAGTACCAGTAAAGATACCACAAAGAAGTACAAAAATCACACAGCTGTAGTGGATAGCAGGTTCACATTGCTGAAATTATTATGTGGCACAATAAAAGGTGTCTGATTTGATGACACATCACACACATACACACACTAAGTAATGCGTAGCAGATTGAAAACTTCAGTAATATAACCACATATTTTAAACAAACTAAAATTATGCACTGCTGCACCACAACAATCAGCAAAAAAATGGCAAGAATTATTGAAAATATTACTGTGTGTACATTAACACAGTTATACAAGAAAAATATCACCAAAACAGAAAGGACTGTCTTTTTCCTCCAAGTTAATCTATCTACACCACAGATACAGCCCTCCCCCAATGCACACTTACAGTGTCTCTCAATACACAGACTGAATGTTGTACATTAACAATCAAAATCCACACACAAACAATAAACGCTCGATGATATGAGCAAAGGAGGGTTCCCTATAATCGATGAACTAAAGTTTCAAAAAATGACTCAAAAAGGCTTTTTTAACAGCTTCTAGAAGGTTTGAATTGCAGAGAGCTCTCAGAGCAGGTTGTCTCTTACAGCTTCCTACACACACTACCCCAATCTGAGGCTGTGCAGAAAAATCTAGAGCCCATGTGACCTGAAATCCCATGAATCACTGCAAAATTTGCCTTTGGAGCTTAAAAACATGGCCAAGTACATAGTTTTCAATGTACTTCACCTTAAGAATTGATGGAGTAGTGGTTTGGGAAGGTGCAGTAATGTGAAGTCATTGTTTTCAATGGATTCGCATTGCCCATTATAACGTGAAGTACTTGGCTTCTCGTTATGGAGCACTCTGAGAATTTGCCTTCACTCTGTGAATCACTTCGCAGAGCGAATTGAGGCCACTTCACCCATCTCTAGTCACATGCCACACATTAGACCACATTTTTGTGGTCTTCCTTGTGCCACTCTGAAGGGGGCCTTTGTTATGCAGCTTGAGACAGATATTTGGGACAAGCTGCCGTAAAGCATTGAAACTTTCGCAGCTGCACTTGGGATAGGAAAATCGAGTGCAGGTACAGTAAAGGGGTTTGGGGCTCCACCAAAACATAGGTCCCATAGTGTAGGGCTGGATGCAAGCCCTGCACCACCATTTGAAAATCTGGCCCTTTGTGTCTTGGACTGCTCTTTACTGGATTGAGCTCTGTGTGCCAGGTCTCTTTTTGATACATAATTTTTTGCTGCCATCACTCCAGTCTATGTTTGGCTGCCAGTGCCTGGCCCTACACACTACCTTTCCCAGCCCTCCATTAGCCTCCAACTGCTGGCAGAGTCCAATCTCAACTAGTTCAGTCAGAGCTGTTATTGTGCTGTTGATCACTTTATTTTCCAGATGAAAATAGCAGTGATCAAGCGCACAAGCTGTAAGCTGGTTCACACTCTCTTTGTACAATGTAGCTGTTCTCTGAACTCACCATAATCAACATGTGACTATTGAAACATAGCTGGCCCAGCAGCATGTCATGGAGGTAAGAAGCAACAGGCAGGCAGTAGGATAGTGCACCACGGGGTGGAAAAGGTAAAAAAATTAAAAAGTTTGTGTCTAGTCCAAGTCAAACTAATACCAAACCATTTAATTTCAGCTTGGGTTTTACTATAACCGAGCTAACAAAGTTCAAGGAGACTCGGTTTGGCATTGCCAGGTTCTGTACACCTCTATCGTTCATATAGATGAAAAAAAAGTCATATATTATTGATCGCGCTTGAGCAATAATATGTTAATACCACTGCCGAGACCATTATGGTATCAGAACTGGTCAGCTTCAGTTGGCAGGTTCTTATACCCCAAGAATGCACGTGAGACCCATCTTCCAACTGCAAGAGTGATCTCAGCAGCAGCATTAACATAGAGTATAATACATAGTCAGCCATACAGAACAAGGTGTGTCTGCATTGAGAGGTTTCTATGGCAACCAGGAACCTTGAGATTGAAACTCAAGAGGTTCATAGGTTGTCATAGAAAACTCTAGATGAAGACACAGACTTGCCTGTGTATGGATGCCCACACATTTTCTCTTATAGTATATGGGCATCCATGCCCATTTCAGACACTCAACATTGTATAAGTAGAAGTAATGCTCTATTTTGGATTGTCTGCAGCACTGGTGAAAACAATATACAAAAATGGAAACTGCAATGCTAGTTTACAATTTGCAAACATATTGTATGTATGAAAGCATCAGGAGTGTAAGAATTTGGGCACAAAAAGGCAAGTGTAAGACCCTCCATGCCAACAGATCATCAACAGAGTTCCTAAAGTAAGATGGGCTTATGAAATGTGCATAGATGGCCAGGCTATACAAAATGAAATATTATGTAGGTGAATCCATCCACAGAATCTCCTGTGTCATACTTTTATTTATTTATTTATTGCAATTGTTTCACCAGGAAAGGCACACTGAGCAACAAGATACTCGTCTCCCAGTGCGACATGATAACATGCAGGTTATCCAGTGAACAATTAACAGAAGCAAATACAAAGCAGCATAAGGATACATGGTTGCATGATTATACAGGCAGCGCACATTGAATGCTTAGGATATTATAGTAACAAATAACAATTTCATAACAAGAAGCACCAGACAGGGTGAATTAGCACAGTAGTAACAGCTGTAAACAACAGGGAACGTATATCACAGTTATACAGTTAAACACAGTACTCAGCACAAGATAGGCCCAGGACATAAGTGCAATGATTGGGTTATATGCCAGATTCTGCAGCAAGGCTAAGGCCACTGGTCAGGCATTGGGGAGGGGTTAGTGGGGCATGGTAGGTTCAGGGACAGGAGCAGTTTAGTAAGGAGGTTTGCTAGGGTGGGTTCAGGGACAGGAGCAATTTGTAGTAAGGAAGTTTGCTAGGGTGGTAGACAGGGAGTGGGAAGGGGAGAAGTGCCAAATTTCTGGTAGGAGGGCATTCCAGAGCTTGGGTAGTTAGTGTGAGAAGGCAGCTTGACCAGCAGAGGTCTTCCACCTAGGGACTGAAAGTTGGCAGGAGTCAATGAATCTAAGATGATGGGGGGCATAAGTGAGCATGGTGGCAAGGTAGGAGGGGATGGAACCGAGCCATAGGTTGGAGACAAATTTAGCACAGTGAGAAATGCGGCAGTTTTCAAGGGACGGTAGTGCCAAGGTTTGGTAGAGGTTGCAGTGGTAAGAGAGGGGAGAGACATCAACAGCAAAGTGGCAGAAGGCATTATAAAGTGTGTCCAGTTTAGATAGGGAGGACTTAGGGGCTGCACTGTATACAATGTCACAGTAGTCGATGAAAGGGAGTATCATCTTCAGGACCAGTTCACATCGGACTCAGGAAGGGAGGGAGGCTACTGCGGTTCCTATATAGTGCACTAAGCATGGGGCATAGTTTTTTTGAGATAGCATCGATGTGGTCAGAGAAGGAGAGATGGCTGTTGAGCCAGACCCCAAGTAACGGAACGAAGAGACATCTTCAAGTTTTTGACCATCCAGGGTGGTGAAGTAGGGAAGGAAGGGGAGTCTGGACAAGTGTTGTCATGTGCCGAAGGTCAGAGTGCCAAATTTTTTTGCATTTAGGGAGAGCTGGTGCAAGCTAAATCATTGCTGTACCTTGTTGAAGTCAGCTTGGAGGTTTGATTGTACCACATCAGAGGCGGAACCCGAGCAGTAGAGCACAGTACTATCTATATACATGTGGATTAAGGAGATAGAGCAGATGAGTGGCAGGTTATTTAGGAATATAGAGAACAGAATGGGACCAAGAACCGACCCCTGTGGGACACCGGTAGTTAAGGGAAGGGGCCGGAGATCGCATTAGAGACTCTAACGGACTGAGTTCTATCAGAGAGGTATCATCTGAACCAGTTTGCAGCTGAGACAGAGAGGCCTGATTCAGCGAGCCTTGAGAGCAATATGGGGTTGGAGACGGTGTCGAATGCTTTTTCAAGGTCAACAAAAACAGCTGAGGTGATCAGTCCACCGTACATGCTGGTCAGGATAGTGTCTGTAAGCCTTATCAGGGAGGAGGTGGTGGAGTGTCCCTTCTGAAGCCAGACTGGAATGGCATGAAGAATTTGGAGTCAGTGAGGAAGGAGGTAAGTTGGGTGAGCACAAGGTACTCTTGAAGTTTTGCTAGGGCTGGAGTAAGGGAGATAGGGCAGTAGTTAGAGGGGGAGGTAGGGGCACTTCCTTTTGGCAGAGGGATGATGATGGCGTGCTTCCATGCTTGGGGGATGGCAGCGGCAGCAGAGGATTGGTTTAGTAGTTTGGCAAGCAGTGTTGCTATAGCTGGAGTGGAGATGTATAGAAGTTTGGGGTCTAAACCATCTGGGGAATTGCCTTTTGAAGGGTTAAGAGAAAGTAGTGCATCTAGGGCCTCAGTTGCAAAGATGTCATTGAAGGAGAAGGAGCATGGCCTAGTCTGGGTCTTTATGTCTGTAGGCAGTGCGAGAGGTGTAGAGTTGGGCAGGGAAGAGAGGAGGGTGGCAGCACAAGTGGAGAAATACACACTGAACTCAGTTGTGACTGCTGTGGGCTCTGCTAGGAGAGAGTTATTAACATTTAGCATTGGAGTGGGGTTGGCAGCCGGTGAGGTGAAAAGGGAGTGAATAACCTTACAGGATTTTGAGGGTTTATTTAGGTTAGACTTGAGGGAGCTGCTGAAGTACTCAGCTATTGCAAGATGAGTGTCTCTGGTGCACTTGTTGCGGAGCATGTGGTATGTGGAGAGGTGTTGTGGAAGGCGAGAGGATTTATACATTTTCCAGGCTTTGTCCTGTGCGATGTGGGATGTAGTCAGTTCTTGGGTGATACAAGGCAGGTTTTTCCTCAAACTCTTGTATGACTCAGTAGGGCGTGTGAGTTCCAGATGCTGAGGAATGTGTTTTTAAAGTGGAGGAAGGCATCATCAATGAATATTGTAGGAGGGTCAGGGGCCCAGTTTGCTAGCACAAGGGCATCTAATATAGGGGCTACATTGAGGGATGTATAGGAGCGTTGGACTACAAATTTAATGGGGGATTTTGGGTGGTGGATTTTATGCACTAAGAAGGTTATGTGGTGGTTGCTGAGGGAATCAGGAAGAATACCAGCTTGTTTGACCCAGTGTGAGTGTGTGGTAAGGACCCAGATAATGAGCGAGTAGTTACCAGATTTTAGGTTAAGCTGGGTGGGCTCAGTAATGACTTGTGAGAGGCTTAGAGTGGAAATTTCAGTCCTGATTTTGTTGAGGGCAGGAGCTAGCCAGTTGTGGTTAAGATCGCCCATATTGTAGAGTTCCCCTGTCATGGTTAGGCAGGAGATTTCCTTGAGGAGGTCGGTGACAGCAGAAGCTGGTCAACCAGGTTTTCAGTATATCCCAGCAATGTAGATTGGTAGCAAGAAGGGAAGGACAAGCTGAATTAGTATTACTTCAAGGACTTTTGGTTCAGACTTGGTCAGGACCACTGAATATTGTAAGTCCAAGTTTATGTAGATGGCTATTCCACTGCCTCTAGAGGCTCTATCCTGGTGGGCTATGGTGTAGCCAGGCATAGTGACAGAGGAGACGTTGATGTTTTTGTTGAGCCTGGTTTCAGACAGGGAGAGGATATCTGGAGTGTACTGGGCAGCAAGGACCCAAAGGGAGTCAAGCTTGTGGACAAGGCTTCTTATATGTAGATGTAGGAGGCACAGGCAACATGGGAGAAGGTCCCCAGAGTGAGGTGAAGAAGCAGTCAATGTTGGAGAGGGGCAAGGGGGGTCGTATTGAGGCTGGGGTTAGGGTGGATGTCACCTGTGGCAAGAAGCAGGAGAGCAAGAGTTAGGTAGTGAGAGATTAGTTGTATATGACTGACTGTGAGTGGTCATCTCTTATATTGATGGCATGTGTGAGCTGGGCACAGGGGAATAAGTTGAAAAATGACCCAGGAGAAAAGGAATGGGCTGGGACATGTGGCAGAGTGTGTCCATGCTTGGGAGAATGTAAAGGTGGATGCTGGGCTGGAGGGGTGGGAGAGCTCAATGAGGTTTGGCAGCATATGGGAGGGGGGCATGGGAGAGGTGGGTGACATGTTGGAAAGGAAGGGAGGAAAGGAGAAGAGAATAGGAATAAGCAGGGTCAGGTGGCCTGGTAGTAGGATCATGGCCCAGAACTGGTGCAAGGAGGACCCTATTGCTGTGGATTGCTTAGCGGGGAAGGTAGGTGGTGTAGTTTCTTAGCGGAGAAGATGGAGTGCTGGGATATGGGGGCAGGGAATTGATTGGGACCTGTAAGGACTAGGAACCTATTGGATGGCAGTTGGAATGAGGGTTTTAGGTAACCAATAAGGGAGCAAGCAGGGCTTCTAGGCTTATTAGCCAATGAGGGATCGAGTGCTGCTATGCTTACAACCAATGCTGGCTCGAGTGGGAATGTGTGTGGGCAATAGGTGTATTTAATCAGTGGAGGGGCGGGGTGGTGGGGGCCAAAATCCTTCTTGCACACACTTGCAATTTCCTTAGTTCCTGCTAAATCTGTTTGTAAAGCACCAGGTGGCAAAAGCAGGGGAGAAAAGTTCTGGCCAATTGGAGCAGGTTTGCTGGAACCGCCCATGTTCTGATTGGCTGTGCTGTTGCCGTACCTGTCGCTGTGTGTTCAAGTAGCTGCAGATGGGCATCCTGGTCTCAGTCGGCAGCTGGCTGGGTATTGTCCGACCATGGAGGGAGCCAAAGCAGCCCTGTTCAAGGGCAGGCAGCTTCAAGGAGCTGCAGGCTGGCATCCTGGTCTCAGTCAGCAGCTGGCTGGGTGCCATCTGACCATGGGGCGAGCTGAAGCAGCACTGATCAAGGACAGGCAGCTTCAAGGAGCTGCAGGTGGGTGTCCTGGTCTCGGTCAGCAGCTGGCTGGGTACTGTATGACTGTGGGGGGAACTGAAGCAGCTCTGTTCAAACATACAAATATGTCAACAGATAAAGGCTTTACAGTCTATCTAGTCTGCCCAAGTGTGCAGTCCCCACTGTGTTTACAGCAGGCACTGCCCCACCTCCCTGTTTCCCCTTTACCGCTCTCAAATACCCCCCACTTGTCCACCATCTATCTGCTACTTTTCCTTCACCCTGTCTCATCCTCTCTTGAAGCTGTCCACCATTTTTAGGAATACCATCTCCACTGGACGTTCATTCCACTTGGCACCCACACAAACCCATACTGCCTCTCATCCTGGAGCCCCTTTGCCTGCAGGAAACCTACTCATTTCTCTTTAAGGAGGGTTTCCACCTGCTTGCATGGTACTGTGTTCATGTAATCAGGCTCATAGTTCCCTGGTTCATCCCTTGGCACACTTTCATGTAGAGGCACCACATGTACAGTTCTCAAGTCCTCGGGCACGATCCCCAACTCCATAGCAGTGTTAAACTGGTCTGACAGGGGACATGCCTGAACTTCTGTCAGTTCCCTTAGGACCCTTGGATCCTCAACTACTCTATTGTATGTTAACTGAGACGACATATTGATAAACACATGGTACAGTTCTTTATTCATGCACATATATTAATAATTATACATATATTTTAATTTCAGTACACTACAAACTGAACATCTTGCATACTGAATGGGTGTACATGCTATGTAACGTGTATGAATGCATTGTGTATGCTTATCAACAATATCATAACTTTGTGGCATTATGCAGAAGCATAGATTTGAGAAAATATGAGGGTTGATCTAAAGCCATACAAAAAAATCCCCACAAATATACAGTACTGCATGAGCATTACATTACTGTAATAACTATATACAAATGGATATACAAAGAACAGTTGTGACGTACCTAGGCAGGCCGTACTGCAGGTTCAAAGCAGATAAATGTCGACAAGAAAAACCAGCACCATTGCCAAGGCTAAACAGAAAATATCTCTTTTACAGTCTTATATAAATGACTCACCAACTCCTGGTCTTACTGTATTGCTGTCCAAATATTGCAATATTCCTTTATTAGGTGCAAAAAAGCAAATAAAATCCAAGAGGAGTCAAAAACACCATGAGCTACACACAACAAAACATTTCCTGGTATGACACCACATTACCTGACGCGTTACACTCAATCAGAGCTTTCTCAAAAGTTAGTAGTCATAGAACACAATAAGGTTAAATACAGAAAATTTAAAGAAACACTACCACAATAGTATACTGTCACAATGATACACCATTAGTACATATTCAACAATCATGCTGTATATGGCAGAAAAGAATGCAAACATGTAAGAAAAGAAAATATTAGAAGTTTATTTATGTTATATACATAGCGCTTTTGGTTTTTTGTTGTTTTTCGTCTGGTAGTTATAATCTCCAGTAATTTCACATGTTATAACAATATTCTGATAAAGACTGCATTCTAATGATTATCATTACCATAACAGACACATTTATTTATTCAAAATATATAAAATCAAACCTGTCAGTTTCAAAAAACAAAGAAAAGATTGCATCTAGTTTGTGTAAAACTCAGCACGAAATGCTGGTGCAAATCTGCATATAAAAAGAAAGAAAAAGAACAGGATTAAAAATATGTAACTATAGGTAATAATGCAAAAACATCATTGTTCATTTTCTTAAAAAAGTTTTAATTTCAATCCTACCACTCAGTCGTTTACCATCCATTGCTTTGAAAGGAAAAAATCCAATACTGTTTCCTCTTGAGCAATAAGTTATTGTAATCACCCCCCCCCCCAGACATGACAGGTTTCTCTATTCCTGTATGGATAAATGAATGCTCATTTTTATTTCTAGTTTTAAACACATGCATGGACAATGCATTTGTCAAATCTTCATTGTTAATGGCTGTCTCATGTTCCCATATCCTAGTCTTAAATGCTCTTTCTATTTTTCCAATATAAAAACAGCCACATTTACAGATATCAAGATATACTATGCTCATAGTACTACATGTAATAAAGCCCGTGACAGGAACATCCATTCCATTTAAAAGGATTCTTTACAGATTTATTTGCCACTACTTTTTGACAAGATTTACAGTTGCTACATCTGTTGCAGCTGTTTTCTCTTTTCGGAAGCCACATCCTGAGGTTATTTTGCACAGGTTGTAAAGAATGAACAATCCTGTCATTGATGGCATTTCCCTAATGATATGCAAAGCTGGGCCCATCTTCTGCTAAATTACACAGACCTGGATCCTGCTTAGCTATATGCTAATGTTTTTCTAATAATACCAGCTATGAATTTAGACTGGGGTTGAAGGTACTAACAATAGTTAGTTGTTGATCTATAGTGTTATCACCTCGATCTATTTATTTCGGTCGAAGTAGATCTTCTCTTGGAATATGATCCATGATCTTCTTAGTTTCACTAAGTAACCCCTGTGAATAGCCTCTCTCAGACAGTCTTGCTGTCAATTCATTAGCCCTAGAATTATACACCATTTCTGAGCCACAATTTCTTTTAGTCCTAATACACTGGCCCTTAGGTATTGCTTTAATGACATGTTGAGGGTGGTTACTACTGGCTAATAAAATAGTGTTCCTATCCATCGGTTTACAGTATAATTCAGTAGTTAGTCCACCCTGGCCATCTTTTTTTATTACCAAGTCCAAGAAGGGAATTTCCTACAGATCAATATTTATACTAAACTTCAAATTCTTATTGCTATTTTCCAGGAACTCAACAAACAACAATAATTCATCCTGTGTGCCTTTCCATATAAGTAATATATCATCAATAAAACATCTCCATAAATCTATTTTATGGAGAAATGGACTATTTACATTACGTATTACATCATTCTCCCATTTTTCCATGTATAAATTGGCACAGTTTGGGGAAAAACTTGCCTCCTTTGCTTTTCCTTTTTTCTATAAATAAAAATCAGTCTTAAAGAAAAGGGTATTACAAGAAAGAACAAATTCTGCTAGTTGAATGACAACCTCAGTGGGTGGTTCATGATTGTCTCTAGAATTCAAATAAAATTCCAGGGCCTCTAACCCTAATTATGGGGAATGTTTGTGTACAAAGCTGTTACATCTAAGGTCACCAGATACCATTCATCTACAACAGCTATGTTGTCCAATATTTGTAAAATTGCACCTATGTCTTTAATATAAGATGGTACCTTTTTAACTAAATCTGCAATACAAACATCAGCATATTTTGCCAGTGGTTACGTTAGTGAATTGTTGCCTGAAACAATAGGCCAACTGGGTTGGGGGATAACCAAGTTTTTGTGAATTTTGGGAAGACAATAAAAAGTGGTGCACACTGGAAATTCTACCATCAAGTAGTCAACCACAGATTCTGGTAACCATTGATTTTCTCTAATCACATCCAGATATGCATCTATGATTTTCTTTTATTCCTAAGTAGGGTCATGTCTCAGTTTAACAAAAAATCAGCATCACTGAGTCGTCTCAAAACTTCAGACTCATATTTAACAGTATCCATAATAACGATTACCCCTCCTTGGTCAGCCTCTTTAATAGTGATATTTACATTATTACCAAGTCCCTTAACTGCTTCATCTTCATCAGATCATCACGCTGGACTCCAGAGGTAAGTATGGGGTGAGAGGAGTGTGGGGAGGCAGACTGCACAGAGTGTTGGTGCGGATTGCAGGAGCAGGGCAGGGAGATGGTGAGGGACCATTTTGTTTTTTCACAGGTTTAAAAAAAAAAGGTGTGGAACTTTTTTTTTTTGCAGGGCATGTGGCATGCTGGAGTGGGCTCCCAGTGTGCCACCTAAGTGTTTTTTTGGGGTTCTGTAGCCGACAGGGGATTGGGCACCCCCTTTGGCACATACTGAGGGGGGACACTAGTCAAGGGGGATTGGGCATCCCCTCAGAAAGCAACAACATGGGGGGACACATTATGCCGACTGGGAGTGGGCTCCCTGTTGGCAAAATACAAGGGGATAGGGGATAAACGCCAATGGGGATTGGGCCCTCCTATTGGCAAAGAAAACTGTTGGGGGGTGCATGATGCCAAGGGGGATTGGGCACTCCCTCAGCACACTTTGCACATGGGAGGAGGGTAATTATGCCGATGGGGAGTGGGCTCCCCCCCTTGGCATTGTGACAGGTGGTGGCAGCAGTCTTTGCTGCCATGTTGCCTGCACGTAGGGAGGCATAGTGTGGTCCCGCTGCATGAGAGCTTCACTCTCATCACAGCAGACCTTTTCTTAGATCTGGTGGCCTCATTAAGGATGCGTGACATCACCACCTGCTGCTGGCTGATTGGGGAATGAAGAATGCACCTTCTGATGCTTGCCCTGCACTCGCCCAACAGTGACCGCGCCTCCAAATCTGCTACTACTGCAAGATGTTGGCTGCACAAGTGCGAGCCAACACAAAAATGAGCATTCATTTACCTATACAGCAATAGAGAAACGTGTCATGTCCAGAAGGGGAGGTCGTTACAATAACTTATTGCTTAAGAGGTAACACTATCGGATTTTTTTCTTTCAAAGCAATGGATTGTAAAGGACTGAATGGTAGGATTGAAGTTAAAGTTTTTTTAAGAAAATGAAGAATGGTGTTTTAACATTATTACCTATAGTTACATATTTTTAATCCTGTTCTTTTTCTCTCTTTTTATGTGCAGATTTGCACCAGCATTTCGTGCTGACTGAGTTTTACACAAACTGGGTGCAATTTTTTCTTTGTTTTTTCTTTGTTTTTTGAAACTGACAGGTTTGATTTTATATATTTTTAATAAATAAATGTGTCTGTAATGGTAATGGTAATGATAGTCATTAGAATGCAGTCTTTTTCAGAATATTGTTATAACGTGAAATTACTGGAGATTATAATTACCAGACGAAAAACAACAAAAAACAAAAATCGCTATGTATATAACATAAATGAACTTCTGATATTTTCTTTTCATACAAGTTTGCATTATTTTCTGCCATATACAGCATGTTTGTTGAATATGTAGTAATGGTGTATCATTGTGATAGTATACTATTGTGGTAGTGTTTCTTTAAATTTTCTGTATTTAATCTTATTGTGTTCTATGACCAATAACCTTTGAGAAAGCTCTGATTGAACAAAATGCGTCAGGTGATGTGGCGTCATACCAGGAAGTGTTTTGTTGTGTGTAGCTCATGGTGCTTTTGACTCCTCTTGGATTTTATTTGCTTTTTTGCACCTAATAAAGGAATATTGCGATATTTGCACAGCTATACAGCAAGACCAGGAGTCAGTGAATCATTTATATGGGACTGTAAAAGAAATATTCTCTGTTTAGCCTTGGCAATGGTGCTGTTTTTTACTTGTCGACAAACAAATGGATATGCATTTTAATTCAGTACATTTACTATGACGTGGTAACTTTGCACAACACTGAGTCCCACTTGAAATGGTAACTGGCTGCTCTAGTATGACTGATTCATTATGAGTCATCGATCAATACTCCACAAACCTCATCTGAATTTCATTGGTTGATGTATGCATAACTTCTGATACTGCTGAGCAAGCAAGGTATGCATCTATGCTACATTCACCTGGTCTCATCTGGTTAAACAACTAAACAAATAAAAACAATTCAGCACGTTTGGTTTCAGTAATATGTGAAGGATTGAAAGACAGGCTGTTCTAAGACTGAGGCTGTTTTATTTCTAGTCTGTCATTTGTCTGTTCTGACCTTTGCCTTACATCAGAAGGACATTGATAAAGCACAACAAATTCAAATGTTGAAGATTTATTTTAACTGTAATTGTTTGATGTCAACATTTTACAATAAACATGTTAATTGAGCATTACATTATGTACTCATTTGACAGGTTTTATAATTAAGAAATACTAAGTGATGAAAGTGATGTATGGGATGTAAGACACACTCTGTACAGTATGGTGCACCACCTCCCTGATGATTGGGCATAATCCACGTGATACATGTGTATCAGCTCCATGATACACCTGGACACCACCCCACAACCATGTAAGCTGGGTGCCTCACCTCGATGATGCATATGCCATATAACATAGAAAGACAAGTGTCTCACCTCCATGATGTTCCTGCCCCCCACCCCCATTTGAGCAGGGCACATCACATCCATGATGCAAAGGACCCATGTTAGGCAGATAAGTGTCTCACCTCCATTATACACCAGACCCAACTCCCTATGATCAGGCTGACTCCCTATGATCAGGCTGACTCTATTCCAGATTGCACTTGTTGCATCCTATGATACACCAGACCCCCCAAGATGAGGTGACCTCACCTCCATGATCCACCTGCCACATCCCATGATCCACCTGACCCCCCTTCCTGTGAGAATCCTGGATCACATCAATGATGAACAGACTCCATCACAGGGAGATGAGTGTCACACCTCCATGATACAATGGCCACCCCTTCACTGTGTGCATGTTGACTTGCGTGCACAATGCAACTGCTGCATCCCATTTAGAACATGATGCATCACCTCTCTGATGACCACGCACCATCCATGTGACATGAGTATACCAACTCCAGGTTACACCTGGACCACTCCCCACAACCAGATGAGCTGAGTGCCTCACCTCGATAATGTACATGCCACATAACAGAGACAAGAGTATCTCACCTCAATGATGCAGTATGAAAATAAAAAGAAAGGGCTTATAAACCCTTGGGGACATAGCTGCAACAGCAGCTACCAGCAGCTATAGCTTTAAACCATAAACACTTTGTGTCAGAGGCAACCAGACAAAACAACAGTGCTGTGCAATTTACATTAAAATTGGTAGTTATTTAACAGCAGTATATGTCATGGCAGAGTATTTGGTGGGTAAAAATGAATGTCTCCATAAGTGACATTTAAGAAGAAATGGAAGTGATCAAATGCATTTTTTGAGAACATCCTCCTCCCCCCCTGCCACATACACACTTAAAAAATGAGATGTACCTACATACGTATGAATTATATATCACTTTCAGAATATATTAAATGTATCTGCTGGGCCTTTTACTTTTAAGGCTCCTTTACAGGTTTATTGTCAAGCACCAATGCTACCAGACAAAACTCTTTCATCGTTGTTAGACATTGGTTTTCTATTTGGAACCATACAGAATGCAACATTGAACTTTCGTTTGTAACCTAAAGCCCATTGGTTGTAATTAACAAAATTATCAGAGGCATTAAAAGATGCACCACAAATTACTCTGTTCTTCAAACCAGTTACCCATATTTTACGTATGGAACCCACACATTTATCCCATCACTTCTGCAGATCATCATCCCTGGGCCAGTAATGGAGGCTGACCTTGTCAACATTGGTGTTACTGCACCCACCAACCACACAACACTGCACTCACCAACCACAGAATGCTTAGGCATGTTAATAGTATTAAGTAGTTGTGCTAGTAAAAAAAAAAAGCATTTGTCAATGCTGAATGTTGTCTTGCTGGCATTGGCATTGGTAGTGCAAAAGTTAGAGAGTTGCATAATAGGAATGGCAGTGAAGTATTGAACTGATGCCAACCCACCCCCACCCTGCAGAGACTGACAGGCATTGGGGTGTCCCTTTGGGTGTTGGCCATAGTGCTTATGCCATTTCACCTCTCCTTATCCTGCAGACACCGACAAATGGTGCGGTGTGCATTGGGGTCTTCAGGCTTTACACTCACCCCATTCCATAAGGAAATACACTGAGATGGGCTCAATACAGGACAGTGGGATGAACTTTGGAGCTAGAGTGTCCAAGGCACATCTTGATGATTGTCACTGGCTGCAGGGTGGGGTTGGGGGTGGAATGGCGTAAGCATTACGTCCAACAATCCCAAGTCACACCCCTGACACCTGTCAGTCTCTACATATGGGCATTTGGCACCAAATTTTCAACATAGGCATTTTAGCACCTCTGCTCATGTACAGTGTCACTGTTATTTCCTCAAAGTGTCCCAAGAAGTGATTTTGCACAGCGAGCACGCTATTCTGCGCCGGAAGTGCAAAAACACATTTTGGGCAGGATATGTGAAATGACGGATGTACTGTTCATCAAGAGGTGTGGAAAAATGGCAATGGTGAAAATCCAGAGTGAAAATATCACAAATGCACGATGGTATGAGCGTGCATGCAATCTGCCAATGCACGCTCGTAACACAGTCATTTTATGGAGTATCATCACCAAATTTTCAATATAGGCATTTTAGGACCTCTGCACATGAACTGTGTCACTGTCATTTTCATAGTCTGGCCCAAACACTGATTTCCCACAGCGACTACGCTATTGTGCACCGGAAGTGCAGAAACACATTTCGGACAGGATGTGGAAAATGACAGCTGCACTGTTCACAAGGAGGTGTACAAAAATGACAATGCTGAAAATCCAGCATTAAAATATTGTGAATGTGCGAAGTTACAAGCCTGTGTAGCAGCTGCGCAATGCACGCTCATAAAACAGGCATTTGTTGGAATTTCTCCACCAAATTTGGAACATAGGCTTTTTCAGAGGCCACCTCATGAACACTGGCACTGTCATTTCATTAATGGGTCCCAAAAGGTGATTTCGCGCAGTGACTGCTAAATCACCTTTCAAGGCCGATTAACGCCATGACAGTGACAGAATTCATGGGGAGGGGCCCCAAAAACCCCATGTTGAAAATTTGATGCCAAAATTCCAACAAATGTCTGAGATATGCAGTAAAGTTGAAAAAACCCTATTCATTCCATTATACAGCTTACCGGCATTTCCTCAGTTCACAGTTGGCTTTGAAGAGTGCAGACGTGTTCCCGGTCCACCGAAGATCGTCGTGCCAGACTCGGAGGTAAGTATTGGGTGAGGGAGGAGGGGTGTGGTGAGGCAGGGTGCGCAGTGGGTGGGTGCGGGTGGGGGTCAGGAGACTATGAGGGACCTTTTTTGTTACAGGAAAGAAGAAAAATTACATCGCGGGACAGTTTTTTTCAGGGGACATGACATGCTGGGGTGAGCTCCCAGCATGCCACCTAACTGTTTTGGGGGTGCTGCAACGGCCGAGGTTGAGCACCCTTGTCGGCAGAAAATGGGGGGTGAATTTATGCTGATGGGGATTGGCCCCTTACCGCACACAATGAAAGGCGGGGAAGAGCCAAGTGGGATTAGGCACCCCCGGCATATAAGAAATGTGGCGGGTGGATGATTTATGCTGATGGGGAGTGGGCTCCCCTATCAGCACACAATAAAAGTGGGGGGATGCAAGAACCGAAGGGGATTGGGCAACCCTCTCGGCATATAGGAAATGGGGAGGGTTGCTTGTGTGGCCAGAGTAAGCCGTTGGGGGATTGGGCACCCCCAAAGTCAGTCATTGGGCAGGCAGCCACCCACCATGCTGCTCATGTGGTGAACACGCAGCAAGGGTCAGCTGCGTCTGACGAGCTTTGCTCGGATTGCATCGGACCTTTCCTTAGATGTGCTCACCACATTAACATGCATGGGGCATGCAGGCTGATTGGGGAATGAGGGACGCACCTACTGATGCGTGCCCTGCATTCGCCCAACAGCGGCCGCACCTCCAAATCTGCACTACCGCAAGATGTTGACTTGCGCACAAGCACAGCAAGCCAACATAAAAAAGAGACAAATATAAGAATTGTGACACAAAAAAAATTATTAGTGAAGCAACAGATGAACTGTCATCACACAGCAGTCAGCACTGTGACAGTATTGCACAATTAATACATTTTATAGAGGTACACAATGTAATAATAATAATAATCTTTATTTATATTGCACCTTTCTGAAATCAAGGCGCATTACATTAAAATAACATCATATTAAAACATCATAAAAACATTAAAAACAATAGTATCAGTCCATGTCAAAACCATCTCCGTATGCCTTTTTCCATAAAAAGGTCTTCAATCCTTGTTTAAACCCCCCCCACAGTCATGCACTCTCTAATCCAACGGGGTAGAGAATTCCAGAGGGTTGGTGCCATGAACATAAAAGCTCGGGTGCCAGAAGATTTTAAAACTACCCTTGGAATCTCTAGCAACCCCTCGCTGGCTGAGCGGAGAGGTCGCTCTGGAAGGTAAGGAACCAGAAGCTCTTTCAGGTAGTCAGGGCCCAAACTGTGTAGGGCTTTATATGTCAGTAAACGACTTTAAAGGTGATCCACCACTGAACCGGCAGCCAGTGCAGATCCTACAGCACCGGTGTAATGTGGGAAGAATGAGGAATCCCCATTAACAACCTGGCTGCTGAGTTCTGCACCAGCTGCAAGTGGCGGATGTCATCCCCTGGAAGCCCAAAGTAAAGGGAGTTGCAGCAGTCCAAACATGAGGTCACAAAGGCGTGGATCAGTGTAGGCAAGTCACCAGATGGAACAAGGTGCTTGATCCTAGTGATGTTCCTCAGATGATAAAAGGATACCTTAACAACAGCCGACACCTGAGCACGCAATGTCAACCGATCGTCAAGGATCACCCCTAGGTCACGCACCTGTTCAGAGATAGGGAGCTCGACATCCCCCAAGAATAAACCTGAGGGATGGTTTGCTCCCGGCCCCTCAGTCTGGCAACCAGGTTCCACAACCATCACCTCCGTCTTCCCAGAATTCAACTTCAACCAGCTGGACCTCATCTAATCCTGGATCTCACTGAAACAGTTGTTAAACACCGAGAGTGCTCCATTCTGGTCAGGTGCAAAAGACAGATACAGCTGGGTATCAGCATAACAATGAAACTCCAGCCCATATCATCTTACAATGTCTCCGAGGGGAAGCATGTATACCACAAACAACATGGGGGACAGCACAGAGCCCTGTGGCACCCCACAGGATAGAGAGGTAGGATCGGAGGAAAATACCCCCCACGCCACCCTCTGGGTTCTACCTGTTAGGAAGGAGGTAAACCATCTGTGAACCAAACCTGACCGCCCACAGATGCATCTCAGGCGCTCAAGCAGCAACCCATGGTCTACGGTGTCAAATGCTGCTGACAGATCCAATAGGACCAAAATGGACCATTTTTTCTGGTTTCTCACCATCAAGAGATCATTGAGCACCCACACCAGCGCAGTCTCGGTGCTATGCGTCTTTCAAAAACCTGATTGAAGAGGGTCGTAGATGTCATGGATGGTCAAATGAATGTTTTAACTTGAGACTGATTAATCTTTAAAATATTTAGTGTATAAAAACACATGTAAGGTAATCACCACATGCTAGGAATGAAGACAGACAACAAGTTCAGTGAACTATATGAACAGTAAATGAAGAAAGGAACCTACACTCAGGAAACAGAGAAACATAAAAACATATAAGCTGATGGCAGATAAGGGCCCACCCAGTGTGCCCATTTTTATTATCTTAATTTTTGCTGCAGACCCTACTTAATCTACGGTGCTGTCTCCCCCCCCACCACCACCACCATTCCAATGATTCCCTTGTGCCTATTTCAGACAAAAAAGGAGTCATGTAAAATGAATTTATTTGATCAGAATAGTTTGTACAGTATAGTATAGCATTTGTGCAAAATCAGCAATCCTCTGACAATACCCCATATGTAATCAGAGCCACTGCTCCTTTGTCAGGGGGTCAGTGAACTATAAGAAAAGAGATGCCACTCATAAATTTAGATCAGAACACACACTGACAATACAAAACCGCAAATATAATCAGTAGTAAAAATAAGTGACAGTTTCAGTCAAAGTAAGTTAGTATGCAGCTTAAATAATACAAGCTTTCCCTCAAAGTGCCTTGCCTTCATGCCACATGCCCACTGACAGCCACAGTCATCAGATATGATAACCAAGTTCCCTTTCCAGTTTAGTAACCATCAGTACTTCTTCTCCCAATTTATGCACCACCCCTGGATTTTTCTTCTCCAGGTTCATGATTTTGCACTTATTTGCAGGGAAACCAGCTGACATATCCTCGACTACTCATTAAGTTTTCTCTATTCTTTACTCAGTCTCTTCACCTAACTGGAGTTTCTACCCTTTTGCAGATTTTGGTGTCATCTGCAAAGAGGCATATGTTCCCTACCCTTCCAGCTCTTCTGCAATGCCACTTATGAAGACATTGAAGAGGAATGGTCTCAGTACTGAGCCCTGAGGTACCCTGCTGGTCACTCTCCCCTCATTAGAGTGAGTACCATTTACCACTACCCTCTGCTGCCTAGCCATCAACCAGTTCCATACCAAGTTTACCACCTCAGACCCCACCCCCAACCTGCTCAGTTTACTTGTAAGCCTCTTATGTGGTCAAGGTGTTGAAGGACTTGCTGAAATCAAAGTTGGACACATCCACCACCCCACCCTCATCGATTCCCCTGGTCACCCTGTCAAAAGAATCAATCAGGTTAACTTGTCATGACCACCCCCCCCATGAATCCATGGTGCCTCAGGTCTTGTAACCTGTTGGATTCAAGATATTCCACTAGCCTTTCTTTTCATAGCTTCTCCATTACCTTTCCCACCACTGATGTTAGACTGACCAGCCTATAGTTGTCAGCCTCCTCCCTGCTGCTGCTTCTATGAAGTTGGACAACATTTGTCCTCCTCCAGAGCCAGCCCACCAGGAGAGCGATAGTGCTACCACTTTTGATGCCAATGATTCAGGTTCAGAAGCAAGCTTGGGCATCAGCAGGCCAGCCGGTGGGAGGAGGACTAAGCATCCCACAGACTGCTCTCCTCCTTCCATCCTCTAGGGGAAGGGTGTGGATGCTCCTGGTACTTGCCTAGCATCTGATGGAGGCTAGGGATCTGACAGCTGGAGCAGGCAGTTCTTGGAGGTGGGGCAGATGTTGGCGTGCATGCCACTGATATCATTGCACACCCTACCTCCTGGGGAGAAAACAGGAAAAACCAGGGCAAGCAGGATGCCACCCATCTTTTACTGCTGGTCCTGCACCACTGAACTGTGGTACCCCTGGAGCCATATACCATCTTCAGACAGAAGGAAAAAAGGGCCCTCTCCCAAAGGCCTCACCATGGGGGGAGGGGTAATCCAGAATTTATATCTGATAGGATACGTCCTGGGGGGGTGGATGAAGGGGATGGGCAAAGGGCAGGGCTCATGGGAGCTGGTCCCTGGGGCAGGAGGAAAAAGTATAGCAAATTAAAAAAAAAAAAAAAAAAAAAAAAACAATTGCCCTCCTCCAGTCCTCTGGAATCACTCCTGTTTCCAGTGAGTTGTTGCTCTGGACCATCAGAGTGTAACCAGTACCTCCCTGAACTCCCTCAGCACCCTTGTGTGTACCTTGTGTGGCCCCATAGCCTTATCCACTTTCAGATTCACAAGCCGTCTCAGGACTTTGTCCTCTGTGAATGGATGTGTGCCCACCTCTCTCTCTCTCCTCAGTTTTCCTGCTGCGTCTATGTCCTCTATCTCCCTCTCCCTCTACTGTGAAAACTAGCCAGAAGTATCCGTTCAGGATATCTATACTTTTTTCTGAACTTCCTCTTCACAGTCTTACCCTTCCCTTCTTAACCTCATAGTCTCATACTAAGGTAATCAAGAGCAGAGAAGGCATGAACCCATATGCCGATATGTGCTCCTATCCATTATAAGTAATACTTCAGACTAACTCCGCTTAGAATGAGATCTAGTCTCACTTTTAAATCCATCTTATTAGTACTTGATATAATGTCCTATGGAAGTTTATTCCAGAGGCTGATAACTCTTGGGGTATAGTAGTACTTCCTAGAATTTGTGTTGAATGTTTTTCTAATGAATTGAAGTGGGTGTCCTCTTGTACCTTTATCATAATTTTTGAAATCAAGTTGAAGTTCATTTATTAGATAAGGATTTTACAAATGTCATACATAAAACACAAGTCTCCTCTTATTCCTGTAGTCTCTAGGGGCATTGATATCCATTTTTAAATGAGCCTCATAAGGTTCATTTTGCTGTGTGTAGATCATACTGGTAGGTCTTTGATGGATGCTCTCAACCATAACAATATCCTTCCTTTCAAAAGGGCACCATAGATGGCTTCCATAATCTAGTATTGGTCTAACATATGCTCTGTATAGTGACATAATTACTTCTGCTTTCCTATTTCTAAAGTTCCTATTGATGGTCCATAGGACAAAAACATAGAAACATAGAAATAAGAAACATAGACTTTAATGGCAGATAATGATCACTTGGCCCATCCAGTCTGTCCATTTCCCTACCTGTTGGATAAGCTGCAGATCCTAGTTAACCAACAGCCTACTTCTTCCTAACCCCCAACAGAATTGCCTTACGTCTGTCCCATACATTCTTGAATTCCCCCACTGTTTGTGACCCCACAACCTCCTCTGGAAGGCCATTCCATGTGTCCACCACCCTCTCCATGAAAAAATACTTCCTCACATTGCCCCTGAGCCATCCCCCCTCTATCTTCAAATTATGCCTCCTTGTTCTTGCACATCTCTTTTTCTGAAAGATGCTACCCTCTTGGACTTTGTTGTTTCCCTTGAAATACTTGAGTTTCTATCATGTCCCCCCTCTCTTTCCTTTCCTGGGGGATATACATACTAAGCTCCTTTAGTCTCTCTTTGTATGGCTTCTGGTACAAACCCTACACCATTTTAGTTGCCCTCCTCTGGACCGCCTCTACTCCACCTTTGTCCTTCCAGAGATATGGCCTCCAGAGCTGGACACAGTACTCTAGATGAGGACCCTATTTGCCTTTGCTACCACGGATATGCATTGGTCATTAAATTCTAATTTTTTGTCTGTTATAACCCCCAAGTCTTTTTCTTTGTCAGCCTTTTTTTAATACCATGTTTGATAGATTGTAAATTTATGGAATAGGTTGTTTTCCAAGATGTATAACACAACATTTATCTGTGTTGAAATGCAAATCCCATTTAATTGCCCATCTTGATATATGGTCTAAATCAGCATGTAATTATTTAATTTGTGAGATGGTACATACAGGTCCCCCTAGTTTTGTATCATCTGCATATTTGTTGGCCCAATTTTGGACATTTCTGAACATATCCCACACAAAGATCTGAAAGAGTATGGGTCCAAGTACCAAACCCTATGAAATTTGACTTGTAACTTTACCTGAGTGTGATAAATGGCCTTGTATACTTACATTTTGTGTTCTGTTGTTTAACCAATATATTATTCTATTTATAATGTATTTATTTATACTAAAATTGTTTAATTTTTCAATTATTACCCTATGTAGAACAGTGATAAAGGCTTTTGCAAAATCAAGATAAATGCAAGCTAACACATTCGCTTATCTCAGCTGTCAGATACCTTCTTGTAAAAACTTATAAGATTTGTAATACACGATCTTCCAGTGGTAAAATCATGTTGATGTATATCAGTTTTGCATGTGGTTTTCAGGTGCTCCAGCATTTTGTCTTTTAAAATAGACTCCAGCAATTTGCCTGGAATGGAAGTTAAACTTTTGGTCAATAATTACGAAAATCAGATACATTTCTTTTTTTAAGTGTTAGAATAATGTTTGCTGCAGTTCAATCCCAAGGTACCATTCCTGTCTTAAATGATGCCTGAAATAGGATTTTGAAGGGATGTACAAAGCTATTTTTCATTATTTTGAGTATATGTGTGGATGTCTCATCAGGTCCAGCTGAACTTTGCTTTTTACAGTTTCTGATTTTGTTTACAATTTCTTCCTCAGTAATAGCTGGTAGTGGAGAACAATCAATATCTTGGGATCTGCATGTATTTGTCTGGTTATTATCTATTGGTAGGCAAAAAGTAAAAGTATTGGTTGAAGTTTTTGGCTATTTCAATGGGATTGATGACTTGTTTACCTTCTAGTATTAGGGGGCTCCATTTTATATCTGAGTTTTTTAATGAACTGACATAACTGTAGAATCGATTGTTTTTGTGCAGTTTGCTGCTATTTTTAATCTCTCCTCTTATCTTCCTCTTTTTGCTTATCTGTCTGAAAATGTCTGGTCCCCTTTAGCTACCCCTTTGTCTAACCTTTCCTCTGTTTGCTCCTTTGCACCCCTCACTGCCTTCATTGCTTCTCTCCCCATTTCCTAGTACACCTCCTTGTCCTCTTCCCTTTGCGTCTCCTTATACCTGCTGAATGCCACCCCTTTAACTTTTACCTGTGTAGCTACTTCCCTTGAGAACCACAGTTTCCTCTGGTTTTTGCTTACTTTTTTCATGCAGAGGGTTGTTGTCTTCACTATACCATCCCTTAAGGTGGCTCACTGATTCTACACCCCACCCAGGTAATCCCCGTTTGGTAATCTCTGAGCCATTCACCTATTTAAAAAAATATCTGCAGTCCTGCAATCCAGGACCATTATCCTTGTGTGGTTTGTCACTGCTGCATCCTTATATTAAATCACACTGTAAGGTGATTGATGGTTCCCAGATGGAATCCCACCTTGACGTTTGCAATTTTGTCCGTTTGTGATCATCAGGTCCAGTACTAGCCTATCAGGAATGTGCTCTCTGACTAGCTGACTGAGAAAAGTCCCCTGCAGGGAGTCAAGAAAGTACCTGCTTTTAGCTGAGGTCATGGTTGGGAGGCTCCAATCTTCATCCAACAGATTGATGTCCCCCACCAGTGGCACCTCCACATTTTTGCCATTGTGCAGATGGTTTCCCCCAGGGCCTTATTGAAATCTTGCCCCTGAGCTGGAGGTCTGTGCATCACCCTAGTGTGAATAATGCTTGAAACTATATTTTGAGAGCTTTAACATTTGAAATGTTAATTATAAAAACCTGATTGTTTTTAAATGAAAGCAACATGTATAGCCCCTATCTACACAGTTCTCCTGTGTTGTTACATACATATACATGTCGATGAAATATGTTCTTAAAAATTATAGGACTTTAAACATTTTGTGAGCTATTTTATGGTTTTTTTTTTTATATCAATATATGGTCACTGTAGTGGTATCTTAACAACGTACCTTCTTAGCTGACTCCAGGCTTTTCTTTAAAAAAATTACGTCTCTAGCCAAAACAGTTCCAAAGTTATCACATTTTAAAGAAACTATATTTTGAGAGGTCTAACTCTGGAACTGTTGGGCTAGAAATGTAATAGTTTTTAAATTAAAGCTTGGAGTCCAGCCATTAAGGAGTGCATTGTCATTACATCATTATCATGTCACAGTAGTAATTATTGATATAGAAACAGGCAGTTTTCTCTAGCTATATCGAGATGATATATATATATATATATATATATATACACACACACACACATATATATATATATATGGATACAGGGCCGCAGTAATGGGGTAAAAAGTGGGGATGTTGTACGGGGCCCCGAGCTCAGGAGGGGCCCACCTGAGGAGCTGGCATTACCCCTGGCATTAGCTGATTTGGGAAATGATCCCATTTAAAGTGACTTGTCCAGGCCCCAAAATTCATAGCTGTAGCCCTGTATGGATAGATAGATATATATCGATATAGCTAGAGAAAACTGCCTGTTTCTATATTGATAATTACTACTGTGACATGATAATGAAGTAATAACAATGCAATCCTTAATGGCTGGACTCCAAGCTTTAATTTAAAAAAATATTAAGTCTCTGGCCCAAACAGTTACAGAGTATGGACAGGATTCTCAAAAGGGATGCACCCAGAACATCTGAGATGCACCGGCACATCCCCAACTTACACACTGGTGTGATTCTGGATGTGGACCGATGTGCCAGTGCATCCATGATGTGCCATCACATTGCAGATGTGCCACATACTGCCCGTAATGATATGCGGCACATCCAGAGGAGCTGTGCAGGGGGCATGCCCATGCATATGGTGCGCAGCCCCATTCACAGCCCAACTTGGAGGTACATCCCCAGGGCAAGTCCAGAGATGCGCCTCCCAAAGTTAAGTCTACATCAAGTAGATGTAAGTGAGTGGACACCCACAGGCAGTCTGCTGTACTGCAGACAGCAGCACAGTAGGCTGCCCATGCTGGCAGTACTGTGTGCCCCCACACCTGCATCCCCATTAGACTGCCACTCCCTGTGGCAGTAGTGAATGATATGCAGAACCCTCTCCCTCCCCATAACCCCCATTAGAATGTTGCTGCCTGTGGTGGTAGTGAATGATATGGAGAACCCCACTCCCTGCCCATAACCCCATTAGAATGCTGCTCCCCGTGCAGTAGAGGATATATACCAGAACCCCCCACCCCACCCAATCACACCAAGGACCCAAAGTCCACACATGCCCTGGTGGTCCAGTTGATCCCCCAACCCTCTCAGGCAAATGCTTCCTACCCCAATGTCCCCATCCCAGCAGGACCCTATGGTCAGTGGGCAGCACAACCCACCTGCATTGCACCATGGCCACCTGCCAACAGAGCTGCCTGTGGATGTCAGCTACTGTACAACTGTAAGCCCATTGGTGGATCCTTTCAGCCAATGGGCTTGGAGTGTGTACTGTTGTCTGTCATTCGCTACCACTGCAGTGAGCAGCATTCTAATGGGTTATGGGCAGGAAGGGGGGTTCTCCATATCATTCACTACCACTGCAGGGAGTGGCTTTTGACTGGGGACTTGGGCGGGGGTGGTGGTGATTGCCTTACAGGGGTGATGGGTTTGTACCTGTTCTGCCACACATGCAGGGTGTCCGGCAAATTCTACCAGGGCATCCCTGCACGGTGCATGCAAATGGGGCCATAATGACATGCAAATGGACCCATTGTGCCTTGCATGCCTAATGGCCCCATTTGTGTGTTGTTAGCCCTGAATTGCAAATTTGGGCTCAGTGCATCGTGAGATATGCTGCCCCATTGGTTTCCCAGCCTGACCAGGGGGTTGTGCCAGCTCATTCAAGGCTGGGCGCAACTGTGGTATTCACAGAGGGGGATGTGCCAGGTGCATCCCCCAGTGCATCTTCTGTGAATACCACAGTTGGTGCCCGGTGCATCTCATTTCCACTGGGGCATCTGAGATGTGCTGAGTGCAAGTACTTTGAGAATCCTGCCCTATATCTTTATTTTTAACTTCACACAATCTCAAAGTGGGCAACATTTCATTCTCATTTTATTTGAATTGCAGGTTGGTACACTGGAATATACAATTCAATTTTCAGATATGACTTGAAGTCAGTGTAATGACAACAAGACTTACAACATTGTGTACAAAATGCAAAGTAAAATACAATAAAAATATATAACACTTTAGTAGTTATATACAATTCATTCATGCTTATATGAGCATACATCTGTATTTTTAAGAAAATGATTAACACATGAGGAGAACAATCTAAGAGAGTAGAGAAATTTCATATATGTTGGTAATAAATTCCATAAAGAGGCAGTGCAATAGGCAAAAATTATTTTTCCTGCATTTGTGTGCACAAAAGGCATAGCTCATTTTAAATTTTGGGATGAATGTGAGTCACAGAGGTATGCTTAGCTAGTAGTCTGTGCAAGGAAACAGGAATACCAGAATTCATTGCATTGTACGTAAGACGTGATAATGATTATTTATAATTATTTGAAACTGATAACCACCCAAGTCTATCCAAGATTAAACAATGGTGAGTCCTGTATGGTAGAAGAAGTGCAAATTTACCAATTTTGGGGAGCAATACCTCTTTCTTTGAAATAGTACATGAAGGATTTGATTTTCTTGTTCTCTTTCTAATGCTGTTTGACAGTTTTACTGTGTGACACTAAAGGAAAGATGTCATCCTACTTGTAATAAATGGTGCTGTGACTGCTCATATTTTAATTCCAGCTCCTTGAATGTGCAGAGGAATGGGCTGACATACTAAACATCTGCCCAGGAATCCAGAAACAGGAAATGCCAGTGGAGTTTTAGTTCAAGGTGTATACCTTGAAATACACACTATTGTCTGCTGCCCTTTTTTGTTACTTGTGCAGAAAATTTTTTCACACTGAGGGTTTTTTACTGGGCGAATAAGCCTGTGTTGCTGGTACCAAGACTCTAGTTTTATATTTGTTTTTAAAAACTAAACTCATAGTTAGCTTCAGTGGTGTGACCTGGTTAGACTATTTCCAGGTCATGGGATATTTAACTTGAACCCCTCTGCAAGCGAGGTGAGCACAAGCAGGGGCAAGCATGCATCATGCACACTGAGACAAGCTTGTCTGTGCATGTCAGCAGTGTCAGCAGTGTCTGCAGTGATGGCAGTGACCAGAGGCCCTTAGGTAAAATGTATCTCATTTTCATCTCACATTACTCAAACTACCTAAATCTTGTATGTTGAGTAATAGCTGCTCTTAGTACAGCATTAACTTTACCTCACCTCTTCTAAAAAGGGTGTTGCAAGCTACTTTTAATCCTTCATGTAGGTAGGACTGAGGACATTACATTTTGGTGGAGTGAGTACATTACATAAGCCCTAAAAGCCCTAAATTACATAAGCCTCTAACATAGATACACTAGTTTTGGCCAACATTTATATTTATGTTCTAATGTTACAGATTGTTTTGCACTACTATATAATACATACATTCTAGTTCAGTTTAGTTATTTAAAAAAAAAATTGACTGCAAAAGCCTCTACTATTGTAACCTTGGATGGGGATACTGGCATATTATGTAGTAGCTGTAAAATGTATAAACTGGTGCATGACATCTCCAAATATAAAACATTTATATGTGAAAAGTGCATAAACAACAATGAGCTCTTACTGGAAATAAATACATTTAATGACAAACTAAGTATTCTGGAAAGAAGCCAGCATGATATGGCCACCAGGTTTAACTGTCTGGAAAATCAGTCTCAAGTTAAGGATAGTAATTCTTCTGTAAATCAAGACACTGACCTGAGTACTAGAATCCAACAGGTGTCAAGTAATTCACTTGGACAATGTGGGTCTATCGTTGATCTTTCAAATAGTTTACAACAAGATATGACTATTAGAAAGAGTTAGAGAGGAAGATGAAGAGTTGGATGATGACTCGAAAAGGACACATGTTGTAGACAGATGTCGCTTTAAGAAAGGGTGTAAGGTGCAGCAATATAACCTACCACTATCAAATAGGTTCGATCCCTTAGAACATGATACTATTAACTTAGGTAATGACAATATTCTACTTCCTAGCAGGGTCAACTCCAATGGAAGTTTGGTTGAATCTACTCAAATCAACAATGATGTTCGAAAGCAGGGGGGTTCATTTAGATGACTTTATATCCAGCATGGTAGCAAAACCTACTGCCACCATCTCATCAAAGGTTGATCCCCCCCCCCCATATCCAGATGTACTCCCCAAACTCTTCCTAAAACTGAGAGCAGGGAGCTAATTCACCTGGCGATAGCTATAGAAAATAGTTCATCTACACCTCTAATTCAATTTGAACTGGTCAACAACAATAATCTGCAGCCTCTCCCATGAATGTGGACTGCCCCGATCAATGTTACTACAGTCCAGCCCCCTCCACGTCAGGTTTTTGTCATAGGCGACTCAATGATTAAACATAGAGACAGGTTAATCTGTAACCGAGACAAAGAAAACATTGCATGTTGCAGCTACAGAGGAGTCAAAATCTCTGATCTAACATCAATGATGGACAACATACTAATAAATGCAGGAGAAAACCCATTAGTTATACTACATGTGGGGAACTAAAAATATTAACTCACAGGCACCAGAGAACATCAAACAAGAATTCATTACAATATGTAATCTGCTAAAAGAAAAAGGTTGTGAGATATGTTCCTCTGAGATCTGCCTGTCCCCCTAGCCACTTTCTCTATGACAACAAAAATAAAAACTGTAAATGAATGGCTTAGGAACTGATGCCTCTCAAACAATTTCTCATGTATTACGAACTGGAAGCGTTATCATGGTAGACACAATCTTTACTGCTGGGGTGGCCTGCATCTCAACGGGTGAAGTAGTACCATGTTGGGACTTAAAAATTGAGAAGTTTATAAGTGACTGTTTAAACTAACAAAAGGGGGTAGGAGGATCGCTTAAGGTCCTTCTCTAAAACTGGGAAGTACTAGTAAGGACGAGTGCAAAATCCTCATGCTGAATGCACGTAGCCTTAACCTATATAAAATGGCATAATTAATAGCATTACTTGATTGAAATAATATGGATATCATCACTATTACAGAAACTTGGTGGGCTGACTCATCCCAATGGATGAATAATTTGTCTAATTATAAAATATACCACAACAATAGAAAAGACAGAATAGAGAGTGGAGTTTGAATTTATGTAAAATATAACATCACTTCTCATTTACTCCCATCATTTGATCCTGCAAATAAGCCTATTGAGAATATTTGGCTGAGCATTCAGTTTAAGGGCAAACTGAAACTTCTTTTAGGTAATTGCTATAAACCTCCATCTTCAAATCAGGACTACAATACCCAGCTTCTAAATGAGATAACTTATGCATCTAACCTAGGTGAGGTTTTAATTGTAGGTGGCTACAATCTCCCTAGTATTAACTGGGATAATCTAATGGGTTCAAACAAATGTGAACATGACTTTCTTAACACCCTAATTATAAATTGGCTTGAACAAATGGTTGAAGAACCGATGAGAGGTACCAACATCTTGGACCTTATAATAACCAGTCAAGAGGCAGAGATTTTCAATGTTAGAACTCTTCCCCACTGGGTAATAGTGACCATAATATGGTTTCATTTGAAATCACGGCAACACAATTTAAACAATATGGATCAACAACATTAAAGGATTACAAAAAGGAAAATTTATCTCAGATTAAAAATATACATAGATACATAGATACATAGACAGTGTCAGCAGATAAGGGCCTATGGCCCACCCAGTCTGCCCATTTGAGCTTGTAAGTTCAGTTTGTTTTCCTAGAAGTCTGTTGCCCCTTACCCCTGACCTCCAGAATTCCTTTATGTCTATCCCATGCATTCTTAAATCCCGTGATTGTTTCAGCCCCCACCACTTCCTCTGGCAGGGTGTTCCACTTGTCCACCACCCATTCTGTGAAGAAATTCTTTCTCATGTTTCCTCTGAATCGTCCTCCCACCAACTTCATCCCATGCCCTCTAGTCCTGGAACATCTTTTTCGCTTAAAAATAGTGTTTTCCTGCACCCTGTTCCTCCCTGTAAGATACTTGTATGTCTCTATCATAGCCCTCTCCTCCCTCCTCCTCCAGGAGTACATGTTCAGTTCCTTCAACCTGTCTTCATAGGACTTGTGATGCAATCCATGCACCATCTTTGTTGCCCTCCTCTGAACCTTCTCTACCCTGTCTATGTCCTTACGAAGGTATGGTCTCCAGAACTGTACACTGTACTCCAGGTGGGGCCTCACTAGTGTCTTGTATAGTGGAATTATGACCTCCCTTTTCCTGCTGGTGATGCCCCTGCCTATACATCCCAGAATCCTATTTGCTTTACCTGCTGCCTTGTCACACTGTTTCCATACCTTGAGGTCATCAGAGATGACAACCCCAAGATCCCTTTCCTGCTTGGTGCATGCTATATCCTCACCCCCCAACTGATATATTGTGCCAGGGTTTTTGTGCCCCATATGCATTATCTTGCACTTCTTTGCATTGAATTTCAACTGACAAACCTCTGACCATTCTTCAAGTTTCTGCAGGTCACTTCTCATTCTGTCTACACCCTCTGGTGTGTCAACTCTGTTACAGAGCTTTGTGTCATCAGCGAACAGTGAAATTCTGCCTTCTAGGTCCTGCGCAATGTCACTGATGAAGATGTTGAATAGGACCGGTCCCAGCACTGATCTCTGTGGTACCCCACTGGTCACTCTTCCCTCTGTGGAGTGACAGCCATTTACCACCACCCTCTGTGTCCTGCCACCCAGCCAGTTACCTACCCACCACACTACTGTTCTGCCCACACCCATATACTAGCAACGACTGACTGGGATAGTGCCTTTTCCAACAAATCCATCAGCCAATCATGGAATATTCTTAAGGATAAAATATTACAACTTTAAAATGAGTTTGTACCATTAAAAAAGAAGTACAACCATAAAAGAAAAGTTCCACTGTGGTTAACAGCTGATATACAAAAACAGATTAGATCTAAAGAAAAGGCATATAAAAAACTAAAAAAAGAACCATCACTAGAAAATTCAATTGATTATAAAAACAAATTAAAAAAAAGTTAAAAACTTGCTAAGGAAAGCCAAATACAAACAGGAATTCAAACTAGCTCATTATATAAAGCAAAAGCTTTATTCTCATATATTAACAGTACTAAAAATGTACCTCATGTTATTGGGCCACTACTACAAAATTGAGCAACTATCATGGATGATACAGTAACTGTGAATTACTTCAATTCCTTCTTTTGCTTGGTGTTCTTTGATACAGGGCAATCAAATGAAGCTTTACAGAATATCAAAGGTGAAGACCATTACACCTTTACATTGAAGGAAGTTCTTGAATAACTTAGAGAAATAAAGAAAATTCCAGTCCTGGACCAGATATTATTCATCCAAGATTTCTAATGGAGTTGTTAGCTCAATTTGCTTATCCACTCATGTTGATCCTTAATCATTCATTAAGGGAAAGACAGGTTCCAGTTGACTGATGTAATGTGAGGGTTATACCAATCTTTCAAAAGAGAAACCAAAGTAGTGTTGAGAATTATAGACCAATAAGCCTTACTTGTAAGTACAAAGTACAAAAATGTTCAGCACTCTCCCAAACCATCAAATAAAATGGCTGCTCACCAAATGTTATAGGTGCTTCATTTTATTATGAAGTGCAAAGTGCAATAAAAAAAATGTCCAGATGTTTCAGAATGCCACAGGGTCAGGGAGGACTGGTTTAAAGGTGAATTGTGAGGTGGTAGAAGATTGGGAATATGGGGGCACATTAGAGGGAGAGTGAGCTATAGGAGGAAGGGCTGCAAGAAGGGAGGAAGTGCAAGTCATAAAGAAGTTATTGAATTCAATTGCCACAGAATGTGGATCCTTATTTAATTGGGGCCAATTTTTAGGACTGGCAGGGGGTTGGGAGGGTGGGATAAACAGTGCATGGATAACCTTCCAGAACTTGAAGGGGTTGCTTATATTATCATAAAAGGAGGTGCTGAAGTATTCTGCATTAGTGAGATGGATGGCACAGGCACAGGCATTCCAGAGTGTGTGATAGCGCTTTAGATTATTGGGGGTGCATGAGGTCTTGTAGGTCATGCTTGATCCCATGCACGTTGACAAGTAATGAGTTCAGCGGAGACCATGGGCAGGTGGCTACCTTGGACCCTTGCATTTCTTATTGGGGTATGGCAGTCCCAGACAGAAAGGAAATGCATGGAAATGTAGGTAAATGCTGAGTCAACCAAGGAGGCAGTGGATATGGGTGACCAGTTGATACAAGACAGGTCACTGTGAACAGTGGAGATATCAAGGGAGTGGAAGGAGCAGATTTTGAGAACGGTGGGAGAGGACTTTATATGGTGGATCTTACACATACAGTAGATTATGTGATGCTCACTAAGTGCATTGGGGAGAGTTGCAGCTTAATGACACAGTGTGGGTGGGAAGATAGAACCCAGTTGAGTAAAGTATGATTACCAGTTCTGTGATTTAGCTGCTTGGGGTCAATTATTAATTGCGTAAGGTTTAGAGAGGCTGCACGAGCACAGACTTTGGATTGCTTGCTGGCAAGCCAGTTTATATTGAAATCCCCTAGGGATACAGTTCATCAGGGGTGGCTAGGGATTTAATGGTGGAGAGTAGATTGGAGATAGAGAGGAGCTCGGAGACAGAGAAGTTGGGACAGCAATAGACACCTCCAATATAAATGAGGAGGGAGGAGGGGAGGGACATTTTTCTCAGTAGTACCTCATAAGCAGAGGGGGAGGAAGTAGAAAGGCAAATAGAATATTTGATGGAGGGGGCAATATACATAGCCACACCTCCAGCCCTGGATTTGTGATCTTGGTGATTGATTGAGTACCCTGGAATGGAAAGGTCTGAGTCCAGGATTTTAGTGCTGAGCCATTATTCAGATATAATGAGAATAAGGGGTTTTAGTTGCAGAACGAGAGGCTGCAAGAGGTGAGTTTTGGGGGGGAGACTTCTAATATTTAAGTAGGCTATGCTTAACCCTTTGGGGAAATTCATTATAGAGAAAGGGGTAGGACCAGGATTGAGTTCAACATCACCAGATGTGAAGAGTAGGATTAATATTAGTGAACGTGCAAGTATTGCTGACCATTACTTTGTCCAGGGTTGTGTACAGCTGGTGACAGGGATGGGGTCAGTTTTTCAATAGCAGTACAGGGTAATAGCATGTAAGGTAGCCAAGTGGTGCCCTAGTCTGTGGAGAAAACTAGCAGCAGGGTGCCAGGGTGAATGTGGGGCAGTGGACAGACAGAGTGAGGTAAGGGTAGGTGCGAGCGAAGGAGGGCAGGTTGGAATAGGGAGAGAGAGAGAGGGAGAGGGAGAGTAGGTTGAGAGGTTGGAGGAAGTGAAGTAAGTGAGAAGAGGATGGGGAACCAGGCAAGGAAGAATAGCAGCATGATTGTGAGCTAAGCGACAGTGGAAATTTAATGGGATAACATATAGTTTTAAATTACTAGGTACAGAAGTTTAGTGAAAGATAAATCAGGTAATATTTTTGCAATAGGAGAATAATGGACTATAATAAGGAGAAGCTAGCCAGTGGTTAAAATGGCTAAGGAGAGAGGTTTATATTGAAAGAGAAGCTGGGGTAGTATCAGGAGGGGGGGAGCTTCCAAGAACAGCTTATGTTCAGCAGTTAATTGAGAAGGATGAAAACTTTTATAAGCAGGCTAACTAGAGGGGACTAAAGTAACTTTTGAATGGAGTAGAATTTATCAAGTAAATATAGCAAGGGAAGCAAGAACACAGAGTTAGCAGGAACCAATTGTTCATTGGAACCAACTGGGAAACTAGGCCAATCAGAAAATATGGGAAGACTTGAGGAGGGGCTTAGATCTATTTAATAGAGGTCAGGTCAGGGCAGGGGTGATGTGGGTGGGAAAAATGACTACAAGTTAAAGAACAGAGCTGGTGGACAGCACAATTAAATTAAGCACTTGCAATTGTCCCAAATCGGTGGCCAGAAAAGCCCAAAAACTCCAGCTGGGGCATACAGGCAAGAGGGAGCCAATGAGATGGTAGCTGGAATACAGAGAGCCAATCATAGTGGTGGCTTTCAAACTGCAGTTCCCCGGGCAAAGGTAGCATATCTGATGTGGCGAGGAGCGTGGCAGAAGCAGCTAGGTGGCTGGTATGCATCCAACCTAGAGCCACAAGCCCGTTTAGGGCTGGTGTCTGATGTGACAAGGAGCACAGGCAGAAGCAGCTAGGCAGCCAGTGTGGATCTGACCCAGAGCTGCAAGCCCATTCAGAACTGGTGTCTGATGTGGCGAGAAGCGTGGGCAGAAGCAACTAGGCAGCCAGTATGGAGTAGTATTAGTTGTAGTTTTTATTCAAAAAATCATGAACAGAGATAAAAAAGAACTTGTTTCCAAAGAGGCCCCTTACCATACATAAAATGTTTCATAGGAACAAGTTAAGAATTCTAATATACAGTATCATGTATTTTAACAGCACATACAGAAAGGATAGTGAATGATCTTAAATTAACTATATCATCTTTACACAATAAGTTGAGGTTAGTCAGTTACACAATTGACAGAGATGAATAACAACGAGTTACACATTTAACACATATTATTCAATTCAATTCAATTTGACTTTATTGTTTGACTTATATTGTCATTAAAACAATAGATACCAAATACAAAAGTATAAACATTACAATTTACCGTATAATACTTTAAAGCCATAAAAATTCATTCAGCTTCCTTTCCAGCTTAACTTTCACTTTATCAGACATAAACATCTTAAACCAGATACATATGAAGCTTTTTACTTTCAATTACTTTCAATAAGGAAGCCACAGGTATTAAAATATCTTTTGCACTTGCTTTTAAAAGATAGGATGTTAAGTGTATTGGTTCATATTTCAGTTCCCCTAAAATGTTTCCCAAAAAATTCTTTCTGTATTCATTGTATAAAGGACATAATATATGTACATATGTCAAATTATCCTGTCCATAGCCATATTTACATAAACCACCTGTATCATCTTTAATTTTTGCATACCTATTTCTGTTACTCTGACTGGTAAAACATTTGAATCTATATCGGGTAAGAATCAGCCTTTGACCGGGATTTGTCAATATATACAGGTATTTTTCCATTTTGTGGTTTCTCTTGTTATGTTTTAACCAGTTACATACCTTCTAACACATAATAGAAATCTACACTAGCAAGCAGATTGACTCTTATGACACCAAAGGCCAGATATTCAAAACTTTGCTAAATTAGCACTTCCCGGCGTGCAAAAATTGCCAGGACCTAATAGGCTGCCATATTCAAAAGGAATAGCCCTGTGCTAATCCTGCTGAATATAGCATGCTAAGGAAGCCAGGCAAACTGCGCTGGGAGTGCAGGGCAAAAATAGCCAGGGAATGAGACAGCACTGAATATAGCAAAAAGGAAATGGAAACTGCAACAGAAGCTCAGTAAACTCTGGAGCAAGCCAGTGTTGCAGGTGAAGAACATTGTGTGTGTGAGATTGCACAGAGATGTCTCACATCTTTTGCAAACGACAATGCAAGCCACACACTGCAGAACTGTGCTATGCTGACATGAGGTTTACCCAGGACTAACCCAATTGCAGAGTGCTAACTCAATAATCCAGTGCAAACTGGTTAGCCTGGAGCAAATGTGAGCTATATTCAAAGCTCCCATGCAAATGAGCCTACTTAAGTAATCTGTGGGCAAACAGGCACATTTGCATCCCATTATGTATTGTTTAGAATACATTACCATGCAGTTTGCCGGTGCTACGGCATGGAGCACACAGCTCCACCCTTTGGTAGGAATGGAAGTGCAGGCTGGACGCTGCAGGCCAAGGTGTGCTCACAGCATCCCCTGTTGGTTGGAATGGAAGTACAGGCTGGATGCTGCAGGATATGGGTGCTGGCAGGCAAAAGTGGTGCGTACACCTCACCCCTGCAGCACTGCAAGCAGTACAGAACAGTATATATATATATATATATATATATATATATATATATATATATATATTTATACAATAGGGTGTGTTGTATTTGTTCACAATAAAACCATGTATTTGCACTCCAGTGAGATAAATGACTGCTGACATAGACACTATGGAAATAACTACATTTACACACACAGGGCCGGATATTCAAAAGGGTTGCACCACGCCCAATAGGGTTGCGCATGCGCAAGTCCGAAAGTGCGCCATTCTGCGATATTCAGCAGGAGGCAGTTGCGCCACCTAAAACAGGCTGAGCAACAGCGGAATGCAAATGAAGGCATGCACAACCTAAGGGGGTGGATCCATGCATAAAGAGCGCAATGCGATATTCAAAGACTTGTGCAATGCGTAAGAGTGGAACAGCCGGAAGTTACGCCCCAGCGGAAATGAGCCAAAATAAAAAGGCTCAAGGAAGAGGCGCAAGAACGCGACAGGGAAGACACATGAGGCAGAGCGACAGAGAAGGCCAGAGCAACAAACAGTGCAGGCCAGGGAGTGCACAGGACAGAAGAGGGGCAAGGGAAGGTGTATGGGGCCACAGAGTGCAGAGGCCAGTAGGTGTACCAGGTGCAGTGGCGGTAGCAGTCAGGACAGCGGGGGTAACAGAGCAACATCAGCCAGGGGGGGTCACAAGCCAGGGAGATGGACAGTGCCAGCTTCCACATGGAAGCTGTAATGAGGGGGGTGAGAATGCATGCTGCAGGGGGACGTGGCCGTGGAAGGGCCCCTCAGCAGTACGCCCCCAACAGGCAGTACCGTGCCCGCATCAGCTTTGAGCTGTACACAGATGTAGAGATCGTGGGCTGGTACCACCTGAACAGGGCAATACTGAGATGGCTCTGTGAGCTGTGCAGTGATGTGATGCAGGCACCCTCATGATGGAGTCACGCTCTGTCGGTGGAGACCAAGGTGACAGCCAGCATGTGCCTGCTCACCACGGGGCACCTTCCAGAGGCCGACAGGGGACACCACAGGCATCGCACAGTTGGCCACGTCACGCATTCTCACCCAATTCCTCAGCGCACTGCTGCTATATGCTGCGGAGCACATCCATTTCCCCAGCACCGCGGCAGATCGTACAGCAAACATGCAGGAGTTCAACAGGGTAGCACATATGCCTGGCATGCTAGGGGGCCATAGACTGCACCCATGTGGCCATACACACACCACCTGGCCCCAATGGAGCTGCATATAGGAACAGGAAGGGCTATTCCAGTGTCAACTGCCAGGTGGTGTGTGATGCCACTGGGCGCATAATCAATGTCTGTGCCACACACCGTGGTGGAGCACATGATGCCTTTATATGGTATCAGTCCACACTGTGCCATCGATTCAAGAGTGGGGACATCCCCACAGGCCATCTAGTGGGTGAGTACGCATGTAGGAATTGCAAACGTGGGGCAAGGATGGGAATGCCACAGGTGCCATGGCAGTGGCACACAGGGATATTGGCAATATGGACCTGAACATGATACTCATCTCCACCATCTCCACAAAGGTGACAGCGGATACCCACTCCGTCCCTGGCTGCTCACACCATACCGGCGCCCCATGACCCCATCGCAGTAATGCTATAATGAGGCGCATGCCACAACATGCAACATCATCAAACGGGTGTTTGGGATGCTCAAGGCATGTTTCCGATGCCTAGACACCTCCGGCGGTGCCCTACAGTACAGCCTCTCTAAGGCCTGTGGGATATTCCTGGCCTGTTGTATCCTGCACAACATGGCCAAAGACTGTGGGATAGCCATTCAGGTCGAGGAGGGGGACAGCGATGGGGACGCCAGCTGCACCAGTGATGATGGTGATGAGCAGCCCCCCCTTGGACGGCGGGACCCCCGACTGATCCGGCAGGCCCAGCTGCACCGGGACACCATCATGGAGGAGCATTATGCATGACACAGGTAAGTCAGGGGGCCATGTGCAAACAACACTGTCCTGGCGCAACCCACAGGCACACAGAGTAACACACCAGGGGGTGCATGACGGCAAGGGGAGTGGAAAGGACCAGGCACACAAACACACCATCAGGGAGGGGCGAACAGTCATATGGACACACACACATGCACACCAGGCACAAAGCGTAGATGGGCAGGTGCACAGCAGAGCAGGAACAGACATGGCAAACACACAGATCCACAGACCACACCCACCACCTGTACTGTCCAAGTACGTGTGTCAGATGCTGGGCATCCTTGCACCTTGGTGTACAGTACAATGCAGGCATCATCATGCACACGCACCTGTGGACAGCAGTCGGAATGGTGTGCAGGTGATCCGTATGTCGGCGTGATGTGCAGGGCACCCACCAGTGCACTGCCCACCATGATGCACAGTTCACACAGGGCAGCACCAGACAGGGGCCCACACTGGGAGACAGGTCAGTCATGTTGCACCATTCCACGGCCACCGCGGATGCGTGGGCAGCCCCGCCATGACCGAACAGCACTGGCAGGCTGAGCAGGGGCCACATGGGGTGGCACCGATGGACCACCAGGGGTCCCACTGCGCGATCGCGATCTTGTCCGCAGTGGGGTCTGTAGTATGCCAAACATACCTGCACCGGGGTGCTTGGGATGCCCACAGCAGAACCCGGTGTTGACAGGCTTGGTGTCGCACAACGCCGGGAATGGGGAGTGGAGAGCGTACTGTGTGGGGTGCGCGGTACAGGAGCACCTGCTTGTGTGCCCAATGCAGCCACGACAGTGACCTGGGTCTGCCTGTCAATGGTGGCGGTCACATCCATACGCATATGGACCATCTCTGCATGGTCCAGAGCACAGTCCCTGTTGTGCCGCTCCACAGCCACACACATTGCCTCCACGGACATTGCAACCCGCCTTTGCTGCTGTACTGATTCCCGCAGCAGGCGGGTGTTCTCTTCAAATGGGTACTCTGCCACAACGGCATCCTGTCCCCCAGGGTATGGAAGGTCCTGATGCTCAACACCATTTGAGGGTGGGCGCTGTTCACCAGGACCAGGAATGGGCATATCAAGGGCGGTGGGCATGTGCCACCGCTGGACACTGTACCCCAGACCTGGTGGGTTACTGCTGCTGCTGCCCTCAACGCTGTGCCCAGGGACCACTTGTTCCACTGCTGTGGCCACAACAGTGCCAGACACCTGCACAGCCACCGTGCTGCCCCACCGTGCTGACTGGCACAGCCTGGGACTGTGCCGACATGCTGGCACACACGTTGGAACCAGCTAGGCCCAGGGGCACGTGCTGGCCTGCTGTGTGTCCGTCATGGGACACACACAGGTCACTGCCCATTGCAGTCCTTGAATCATCAATGGTGCAGGTACGTACTACAGCCACAGTCACAGCGTGCTGGCATGCTTGCATGCCAGACTGCTGAGACACAGGCTGTGCACCCCCCACACCCAACTCACCAACACCAGAGTTGGCAGCCCGACGTGCATGCTGGTGCAGTGCATGCTGGCTGGTGACAGAGGTGGATGGATCCTCCTCCATGTCCAGCAGGTCTTCCTCACTGCCTGGACACACCACCACCATCCCCTGAAGACGAACAGGATCTGTAACACAAAGAGAGGACATGTGAGTGCATGTGAACAACCTCCCCCCCCAACACCACCACCACCATGTCATACTGTGCAGTGATGGGCTTCCACCTGTCTGGAATCCACCTCCTGGTACGCCCTCAATAGCACTCCACTGCATTGATGCAGCCAGTCGGTCCTCAGCTGGGGTCAGCTCCACCACCGCTGGCTGGCCCCTGCCAGTGCCAACACGTGCCGCCCTGAGGGCTGCCACCTTCTCCTTCACCCTCCTGCGGTCTGTCCCCATCTTCTTTTTGCATTCCTGCACGGAGCACTGGTGGCTTCCATGCAGGTTCACTGCCCGAGCTACTCCCTCCCATGCAGCCACACGGGCCTGAGAGGTGCTCCGCCATCCACTCAGTAGTGGCTCCTCCTCCAGGTAGGCCTGGAAGAGGGCCTCTGTCTCTGCCGTGGTGAAGTTGGGCCTCCTCCTCCGCCCATCATCCTCACCCTCACCTTGGCTCCGCTCGGTCATGGCGATCTGTATGGGTGGAAGTGGACACCTATCACTGTGCAGTCTACAGCGTTATCCCATGACCATTGTCCAGAACATCACACAGCATGCAACCCACCTCTCACCTGCAGTAATCGAATCTGGCCAGCGCAGCCCAATGTCGCACATTTATAGCGCAATGCATGCAAATTAGGAGAGGAGCAACTGTAATGAGATGCAAATCGCGCCACTGCACCTTTGAATGGCTGATCAGATGATTTGCATGTGTTGGCTGAATATCGTGCCATTGCGCTTTGCGCAATACGGTTGAGCTGGCTGAGCCAATGGCGCAGATCTGTGACTGTGCGGTACACTGCATTGCGCATGCCCAGGTAGCTTATGCAGGCATCTGCCGTGCTGATGACATGCTGTGCGCGATCGGCAATTCAGGCCATGGCCACCATTGTGCCAGTGGTGCTACAGCACTGGGCACCATATGGCGCTGTGGCACTAGTGCAATAGTCCACTGTGGCACTGGCTCGCAGGTGATTGGTCACACAGGATGCATAGACGTCAGATGGCGCTGTGTGTGGCCTTGCGTCATAGACCCCTGACCTGGTGTCCGACCTTTGCCCCCTGGCGCTGTTCGGCTGCCATGTGTACGGCTCTGTTGCGCTGTTTGGTGACAGCGCTATGTGAACTGACGGCGCTATACAAACAGCACGATTGGAACCTATGGTGGTCTATTGCGCAACATTTCCACGTGGGGTTGCCGCGCTGCGGGGTGCCATATTGCCTGCTGTACGACCGCAATTATGGCACGCAGGAGAGCTCCCCAGTGGAGTCAGGTGGAGGTGGCCAACCTGGTGGCCCTGGTTAAGCCCCACTTTGGGGCACTGTTTGGTGATCAGCCCCTCACCATGGCCCGTACCCATGTGTGGCTGCAGGTGGCCACTGACCTGGTGAGGGTCACAGGGCGGTGCTGGTCTCGGGAGCAGTGCAGGCACAGATTTAGTGACCTCCGCGGGAGGGGCGGACGTGCTGCAATGCCTCAGGTCACGCGTGCCACGAGGCGTTGTGCCTAGGCCAGGTGGGTGTACCATCTATACCTGTATTCTCTGTAGGGGTGTGACTGTGTTTTGGTGGCGGTGCATGGGATGGCTCTGCCATGGTTGGCTGTGTCAGTGTGTGCAGGTGTGAGATGCATGGGTCTGGCTGTGTGGGCAGGCACACTCACTGGGGCAGGGGGTAGTCTGCTTTGGGGTCACACTGATGTTTTTCTCAACATTTGTCACCCACAGGCCTGGCGGAGAGGATGCAGGCCCAGGCTGAGGAGGGCCATGGCAGGGCCCAGGTGGCAGACGGAGGAGGCGTGAGGGGTGGGCCACAGCGGCAGCAGCAGCAGCAGCCACAGCTGCTTGATGAGTGTGAGTATCATTACATCATGGATGCTATTGCGTGCTGGAGGGGGTGGGCATGACCACCAGCTATGGACAACACAACCATGCACGACACAGGTGACAGTCATCACTGTCCAGTGTCACTGCACTTCTGTGTGTGTGTCACTGGTGGTCCATGCATGCACTGGGCACATGGCTGTGGAACTGGCATCCCATCACATTGCCACGTCACTTGACAGCTTGTTTGTGCTGTGATGGACATGGGCAGTGTGTGTGTGCAGTGGTGCACATAGCTGGTGCTGCCTGGTTGGGCGTGTCATGTGCATGGTCACTGTGGGTGGGTGCATACCATCACAGGTGCAGGGCACTAGGCTATATGCCTTGCAGGATGGGTAGTGTTCAGGGTTGTGGACAGTCACAGCCATTGACTGTGTTCCCTTTTCCTAGGTCTCAGCATCCTACACCAGATGGACCATGCCCTCCAGCGGCTGATGAGGGTGTCAGTCGAGACACATGACCTCCTCAGGAACATGCAGCGCCATGGGGTCAGGCGACACCGGAGGAGACGGGAACAGCAACAGGCAGCAGGAGACCAGCCTGCCAGGCACTGAATGTGCTTCCCCTTCCCACTTCACCCATCCCTCCCACCCTGCCTTCCCTCTCCAAGTTGTTCACCCCTACCCCTTACCCACCCCTACCTTGTACTCCTACCCCCACCTTGTCTTGTACATATCTGTACATAGTTGTGTTATTGGTCTTGGTGTTGTACATATCTTTTTCCAATATATATATATTTTGTTATGAATACTGTGGTGGTCTCTGATTTGCAGCTGGCTATGGTTGCTCAGTTGCAGTGGTGTGCATGCCATCTGGGGTGGTATGGTCCTGGGTATGTGTGTGTGTGTGTGTGTGTGTGTGTGTGTGTGCGCATGTGTGTGTGTGCATGGGGAGGTGTCTCCGGTGTGGGAGTGACTTTCAGTCGGTCTTGCCATCTGCTGCCGCCCACTGCTGGGTGCCCAAGGTGGGTCTGGCTTGTATGGTTCTGTGCTACATGAGGTTGCAGTGTGCCGGGGGGGATGCATGGTGTTTACTGCAGTGACAGTCACTGCACATGGGTGGTGTCTTGGGGTCACGGTGCAGTGTGTGCTGTGCAGAAGGGGGGGCTGATGTGCACTGTGGTTGTCGACCCCCTGTGTGTGGCAGTCTCAGCCTGCCAGTGGTTGTGCTGGGGCATCATGGCCCTGCTGTTCTTTGTTGGCTTGTCTCCATGGGCCAGTGGATCATCCATCCCTCCCCCAGTGATGTTGTGCTTGGGGTGTGTGGGTGTATTGTTGGTTCTGCAGTGTGTTCCTGTGCCCATGTGTGGCATGGCTGGTGGTGGGCCCCAGCCTGCCTCCCTGGTTGTGCAGTTCCATTGCTCTGCTGGGGGGGGTCTGCTTGCGCTATGGCACCTCTGGACTGCTCAGCTGGGCTAGCCTTGTTGAGCTATGGCGCATCATTTCTGCTCAGCTTCCCCTTCCTGGTTGCGCTATGGTGCAGTTTGTGCGATATTCAGACGTTGGCTGCTTGCGCAGTTTGTCTTGCTCCATGTTTGAATATCGTGTCTGTTGCTCATATGCGCAATTGACTTGTGCTTGCTCCTGCTGTTGCGCACTTTTTGGGCGCAGTTTGAATATCCGGCCCACAGTGTCTAAGTCAACAAATGATATTCTCACTGTGGCTATGTCACTTCAAGAACTATCCTCACCACAGTACCTTTGTGCATAAAACAATTTCTAAACATGACCCACTTTAAAAAAACATCCGCATAAAATGTTCATATCACTACAATGAACAGAAAACGGTAAATTACACATCTTTGAAAGAAACGTTCATTCTATTCAACACAACTGCAGCTCTTAGGAAATCATATGTGACTTGAACCCTAAGCTAAACTTCTGCCAGAAATGAAATGCTGAACCAATTTAACATATCCCCACACTATCTACTATATCCGTCGCAGGTTTTCCCACAGTGTTCAAATTTTCTTTCACAGCAGTACCTCATTTCCTCAATCCTCATCGTAGATCAAAATTTGAAAAAAAGCATTCAGTGAAACCTAAACTCCTGCAGCCACATCACCGCTAACAAAATGTGCCAGAATTCCAAACTAAAATATGGACCCAGCAGAGTACACAGCACACTGGAAGCCAAATAAATATCACAGGGGCAAAAAGGCACACCAAATGAATAATAAACCATGAAACAAAAATAAATATAAAAAAACACCCTCCACAAAGACGGCAATCAAACTCCCACCCACTCAAAGTATTAAACCAATCATAGCACAGACATAAACAAAACTCAGCCAATCATAAACAACAACCTAAAATACCAACCAATAGCAAAACACAACTACTTCCCATTCATACTTCCGACCAATCACAAACCAACAGTTACTTCCATTCACAACACAAGGCAAAATCCCACAGAAGAAAGCATACTAAACCAACTACAAACACAAATAAAACTAACATAAATGTTCCCCCTACTGTATAAATCTCACACATGATGTGCAGATCATGGGATATAGAAATATTCTCACTCCTGCATCGTGAGGCATGGATATCTCACTCTGCAGGAGTGAGAATATTTACTATATCCCAGTCTATATACATATATATATATATATATATATATATATATAATATGTACTGCCTGAGTCCAAATGTGCACTGGAAGACAGTCCCCCCCCCCCACACCAACAGTGGCACCCCACAGCAGTTGTGGGTGCAATAACAGTGGAGTGAGTTATGAATGTATGGAACAGGCATGAGGCAAGGGGGGGGGCACAGGCTGTAGGCAAACTAGGATCCACAAAATAGCAATAATGGTGGGGACTGGGAAGGCTGGGTGGGCCAAGCAGTCTGTCTGAGCGGTCAAGGGTCTGTTCCCATAGGTGTAAACTCCCTGGTAGTCTAGTGCCCCACTGCCCCCCCATTGCAAGTCCCAACCCTGGTAGCAACCAGAATATCTCCTTTTCCATGGTGGTCTAGTAGTCCCCCCCACCCCACAGCACGATCCTTGATCCCGTAGCTGCCTGGATCTCATCTTTCCCATGGTGGTCTAGTGGTCCCCCACCCCCAACATGATCCACGACCTGTAGCCACCCCTGATTCTCATCTTTTCCATGATAGTCTAGTGGTCCCCACCCCCAGCATGATCCCACAACCCACAGTACTAAAATACCTGGTGCTCTAGCAGCCCCAGCTGGCAGTAATGGTTCCTACTGCCTGCATAAACATCCTACAAATGGAGCTGGCAACTGGCTCAGCCCTCCTCTCACCACCACAGCCAGCCACTGACTGTGGTATGCATGAGCACTACTGAAATGATAGGGTATGTTCTCGCACGAGGCCACGCTCATTCATTCCAGTAGCACTCATGCATGCCACAGTCAGCGGCTGGCCACTGTGGTGAAAGGAGAGCTGAGCCAGTCACAAGCTCCATTCATAGGATGTTTACAGGGGGAGCTGGATCCGTCACTGCCTGGTGGGGGACCACTAGACCACCAAGTATTTGAGTGCTGTGGGGTCAGGGATTGTGCTGGGGGGACCACTAGACCACCATGGAAAAGGAGATATTCTGGCAGCTAGAGGGGTCAGAGATCATGATGGGGGTTGGGGGGACCACTACACCTCCATGGATAATTACTTATTTTAGCAGCTACGGAGATCGGGGATCACGATGGGGAGGGGGGGCACCACCACATTACGGAGAGCTTTTTGTCGGCAGTATTTAGCGCTGCACTGCAGATTATGTTAATGCCTGTAGTGCGGTGTTGTACATTTGAATCTGCCACTGCGCCGGCATTCATGGCCAGTCCCCTAACCCCCACCCCTGCATCCATTATCTTTTAGCATCGGCTCTACCACACAACACCAGCACTATTAGGGCTTTTGAATATTGCAGCCTGGCACGAATCCAGCACTATTCCAGCACTATGGATTTGCACCAGGTGCAACGCTTTGAATGTCTGGCCCCAGTGATGTAAGAAGAACAAAAGGCTGAAGCCCATGATCATCTCCTGTCTAGGAAAGTTTGTAATATACCTTATCTCCATTACATGCAATATAATAATCTAATCTTCTCTTGATTATATTTTTGTTTTCACTGATTATAATTTGCTCTGGTAATCTATTCCGCAGATTAGCAACTCTTTGGGTATAAAAAATTTTATTTTTTTGGTTCTGAACTTATTGGTTTTGACTTGAAGTGGGTGACCACGTGTCACTGAATCAATATTCTTATATTTAATATTCAGTTCAGCTATCGGGATTGGCTCATTCATAATTCTATAGTAAAACAACATGTCTCCCCTTCTTCTTAACTCTAAACTATGTAACTTGCTATCTACTAGTTCAATTTTCAATAGTACCAGTGACTGACCCATGACAGATATATATTAGAGCAATTTAGAAGGTAACAAACTGGTTTAAACTATCAGATGACTGCCCCAACACTAAACATCACAGGTCATGTAATCAATCCTGAGCAGCAAGATAATGGAGCAGTCATCCGCTCCACCACCAAACCTTTTAAGTGGCTTGGTTTAATCAAATAATTTTGCTTCTTTAAAGCTACAGGGATAGAATTCCAGAGTATTGCCCCTCTATATGGTAGTGAAGCCCTGCCAATCTCCAGATTACAATTTTGGACATAATATTCCAGGCCCACTGCTGATTTTAGGTCTTGCTTAGGGACCCTAATCTCAAACAGGTCCAAAATGTAGCCTGGAAATTTTCCCTTCCAAACTTTAATCATAAACTGCAGAAGGTTTAGGCTCCTTCTGTCCCAGGGTCAATGCCTGTTCAATTTACTATACAACTCACATTTTGGTGCATCAAGGATATAGTTAGCCAGTCTGCTATACATGACATGCAGCCTGTCAAACTGTGTTCTCAAGGCTCCTGCATACAACAAATCACCATATTCCAAAGCTGGGGCAATCATAGAGTTAATAATCCTTATACGCACTTCAGCTGACATGCTATGTTTCAAATTATAGAACACTCCTAGGTTCCTATTAGCATTATTTATTTATTTTTTTTAATTCTATTTATTTTTTTGGGGGGGGCCTGACACCCCTGCACTAGAGGCATTTCAGATCCGATTGCTTGCATGCCATCCCCCAAGCCCAGGTTTACCCCCACAGGTGGCCACCCCCTCCCCAGGACAAACTGTCATGAGCCCTGACTTACACCCCTAAGATAGGGCCATGGAAGTGGTACCCTACTGGTGGACTACCTTCTCTAAGGGGTGCGGTGAAGGTGGGAGCTTCATTCATGGGGCCAGATTTTTGTGGATGCTGATCCCGGAGGTGGGATGTGCAATGACATCAACAGGCGTGTGCCTGACATCTGTCCCAGCCTCCCATGATGTGTGGTTTCGGTACCTGCTATAGCTAGGGGCCGCTAATGTACTGAGAACTCACCCCCCTCCCCAGAGAAGAAGAGTCACCAGAAGGCACTCAATCCTTCTCCGCCGCGGCCATCCCTCCAACTCCTGGGTCTGTTCCCAAACCCGGGTCATCAACGTTGCAAGCCGACGTCTTGCCACTGCGCCGGCTAGCATTATTTAATATCATATCAAAGTGCAGGTTCCATTTTAACAAGCCATCTAACCAGATTCCCAGGTATTTATACCTGGTGACCGGCATTATTTTAATCTCATCCAAAGTTTGAATATCTAGGGAAGCATCTTTTTAAGATTTTGGTAGTTTACCAAAAAGTAGTAATTGCATCTTTTTGTCATTGAGTATTAACGTATGATTTTTAAAGTGCTCCTGGATTTGCATGAATGTAAGCTGTAACGAACTGTTAATATACTCTGTAGTATGCCCCTACACATATACCACAGTATCATCTGTATATAGATGATATTTGCTATCTGGGTCAACAAACTGAAGTTCACTGACATAAATATTAAACAAGAGCATTCCCAATATTGAGCCCTGGGGACCCCAGATTATATAAGAGCTGGTGATGACCTGTAAGGTCCCATTTCCACCAGCTGTTTACGTTCCAATAAATAGGTTTTAAACCATATGAGCTCAGGGCCACTCAGACCAATTTCATTGAGCCTGGCCAGGATACCCTGTGGCGTAGGTATCGAATGCTTATGATAAGTCTATAAACAAAGCACCCATGATCATTCTCCTATCCAGGCTCAATTGTAGGTCACCAACTACCTTAGTTAGGGTTGCTGGGGACTAAGGAGAGATCTAAACCCTGATTGATGTTGATTTAACAGATTATTGGTCTCGAGGTATGCCTTTAAAGTTTGGAATATGAGTTCTGTCATGCAGGGGAAAGATGTCTGGTGGACCTCACTGCAATCTTTTTATTTTCTTTGTTATCTTATAAGATAATAATAATAATAATCAAAAGCCACCACTAATGGGTTGCTAATATTAACCAAGGAAATAGATCACGGGAGGGCAATGGACATGGCCAATCTACACTCTAGCCAGGCCTTCAACACTGTACCACACAAGAAGCTGATAAAGAAACTGAGCAGCCTAGGGTGGGATACAAAGTGGTGAACTGGGTTAGAAACTGGTTAACAGATAGTACACAGAGTGTGGTGGTTAATGGTACTCACTCTAATGATGAGAAAGTGACCATTGGTGTACCACAGGGCTCAGTTCTGGGACTGGTCCTCTTCAATGTCTTCATAACTGACATTGCAGAAGAACTGGAAGGAAAGGTATGCCTTTTTTCAGATGATACCAAAATCTGCAATAGGGTGAACAGTCAGCAGGGGGTAGAGAGAATGTACAGGGATCATGAGAAACTCTAGAAGTGGTCAAGAGCATGGCAGTTGGGGTTCAATGCCAAAAAGTTCAAAATCATGCATCTAGGGCATAGAAACCCAGAAGCTGAGTATAGGATGGGTGGGAAGAGGTACTGACAGTCACTAAAGAGGAAAGGGACCTTGGGGTTATTATATCTGATGACCTGAAAGTGGCAAGGCAGTGTGATAAAGCAGTGGTAATGGGGTGCAGGGTTGCATAGAGAAGTGTATGTTTGGCAAGTGGAGGGAGGTGGTGTTGACACTGTATTGCACTCTGGTGAGACCCCACCTGGAGTACTGTGAAGAGTTTTGGAGGCCATACCTAAGAAAGGACACAAATAGGATGGAGGCAGTTCAGAGGAAGGCAACTAAAATGGTTCAGGAGTTGCACAAAAAGCCCTATGAAGCCCTATGATGGAGAGACTGAGGGATCTCAACATACACACCCTGGAAGAGAGGAGCATGAGACGTGACATGATAGACACCTACAAGTACCTTACAGGGGTGAACAGGGCACAGGATTGGAGTCTCTTTCAGGTGAGTAAGAGTACCAAGAACAGAGGCTTTGTGATTAAGATTGACAGCGCTAGTTTTTAATAGAGATGTGAGGAAATACTTCACTGAAAGGGTGGTAGATCCCTGGAACAGACTGCCATGCATGGGATAAACATAAGGGTATGTTAGAAAATAGGCAAGGGGAATGGAGGTAGCTGGAGACCATATAGTATCTGTGGAGACAGATTAGGTAGGTAACATCTGGGCAGACTGTAAGGGCCAGGTAGTTCTTTTCCACAGACACATTCTATTTTTTTTATGTTTCTAACACCTGGAAGTGTTTTCAAACACATTAAAACTCAAATGACAAAATTGCCAATTTCCAGTTTAATACAAGAGAACACCTGGTCCCCAATATTCACATGGTTAGTGCATTGCTAATTATGTAAGTGATATGCTAACTGGATTTTGCATGGTTGCAGCAGGTAGGGGCCATATTCAGTGGCTCCTGGTGGGCTGCACTGAATGCTCAGTGCTTACAGAGAGAATAGATCTCTGTGCCTATGCAAATGAGGGAGACATCTTGCATACAGGGAGCATGTTAAATTTAGAGATTTTGGAGTACTTAAAGACCACTCTTGCAGTGCTCTTTAATGTTTCCAAAATTCTACTCCTATCAAAGTGCGCTATGGTGTGCAGTCACCCAACTCCCCCTCCCAACAATCCCTATGTAGCAGTCTAACAGCAAAAGCTGTCAGTCCCTGTCCAGCTAGTGCTGCCCTCACACCTGCCCTGCTTTGTGGTTATGGAATATCTCAGTGTCTACAAACGTCAGATCTCCCCCCTCCCGGGTCACTCCTGAAATTCCTGCTGACCATTGAGTTATTACTTGCTGGGGATATTGAATCTAATCCTGGCCCTCCATGTCCTAATGTTCCAACTGTGTCACTTTCTATGGCTGTCTAGGCCAATGTCAAAGGTCTGAAACTAGTCCACATGAACATTAACAGCCTCAGACCTAAAATGCATGAACTCGAGGCATGGGTAAATATGTACTCCCCTGACATAATTACCATTTCCGAAACCTGGCTCAAGCCTAGTATCCTAATGCATGAGGTTGTACTCCAGGGGTTTAAGTCTTTTAGACAAGATAAATGTGGTAGAAAGAGTGGTGGAGTTATGATTTATGTTAAAAACTCCCTAAATGCCTCCCTGGTGATGACAGACCATACCCAATCAGATGGTGAGGCAGTGTTCATCAAAATACTGCTTGGCAGGACTAAGCCCCTGCTTATAGGCTGCATCTACAACCCACTTAAGACTGCAAAAGATGCCTTAAAGAGCTTTCTGGCTCTGATGCCAGGGCTACCTCAGTGGGAGAAAATAATCTTTGGCGACTTCAACCTCCACTGGGGTCAGTACACCATTAGTGATGTAAAATCCAGCTTGCTAGAGGCCAACTTGACCCAATTGATCCAAGGACTCACTAGGTTGAACATTAAGTCTGGAAATCACACCACATTAGACTGGATTCCTGCTTTCAACCCAAGTAGTTTCAAACTCGCTGGGACATTTGCAGACTCCATAAGTGACCATGCCCCTGTATTCGGCATCTGGAAAAATGACCATCCCAATCCTCCACCCAGAATTTTTGGGGCTCAGGATTATTCCAATTTCGACACCTGCTCCTTTCTTGAAACCCTAGCAGTGGTGGACTGGCCTCAAATCAAGCTAGCCCCCAATCTGGACTCGGCCTTACATAGATACATAGACAGTGTCAGCAGATAAGGGCCTATGGCCCACCTAGTCTGCCCATTTGAGCTTGTAAGTTCAGTTTGTTTTCTTAGAAGTCTATTTGCCCTTACCCCTGACCTCTAGAATTCCTTTATGTCTATCCCATGCATTCTTAAATCCCGTGATTGTTTCAGCCCCACCACTTCCTCTGGCAGGGTGTTCCACTTGTCCACCACCCGTTCTGTGAAGAAATTCTTTCTCATGTTTCCTCTGAATCGTCCTCCTCCAACTTCATCCCATGCCCTCTAGTCCTGAAACATCTTTTTCGCTTAAAAATAGTGTTTTCCTGCACCCTGTTCCTCCCTGTAAGATACTTGTATGTCTCTATCATATCCTCTCCCTCCTCTCCTCCAGGGAGTACATGTTCAGTTCCTTCAACCTGTCTTCATAGGACTTGTGATGCAACCCATGCACCATCTTTGTTGCCTCCTCTGAACCTTCTCTACCCTGTCTATGTCCTTACGAAGGTATGGTCTCCAGAACTGTACACTGTACTCCAGGTGGGGCCTCACTAGTGTCTTGCATGAGTGGAATTATGACCTCCTTTTCCTGCTGGTGATGCCCCTGCCTATACATCCCAGCATCCTATTTGCTTTACCTGATGCCTTGTCACACTGTTTCCTACCTTGAGGTCATCAGAGATGACAACCCCAAGATCCCTTTCCTGCTTGGTGCATGCTATATCCTCACCCCCCAACTGATATATTGTGCCAGGGTTTTTGTGCCCCATATGCATTATCTTGCACTTCTTTGCATTGAATTTCAACTGCCAAACCCTTGACCATTCTTCAAGTTTCTGCAGGTCCCTTCTCATTCTGTCTACACCCTCTGGTGTGTCTACTCTGTTACAGAGCTTTGTGTCATCAGCGAACAGTGAAATTCTGCTTCTATATCCTGTGCAATGTCACTGATGAAGATGTTGAATAGGACGGTCCCAGCACTGATCCTGTGGTACCCACTGGTCACTCTTCCCTCTGTGGAGTGACAGCCATTTACCACCACCCTCTGTGTCCTGCCACCCAGCAGTTACCTACCCACCACACTACTGTCCTGCCCACACCCATATTCCCCAGTTTGTGTAATAGTCTTCTATGTGGCACAGTGTCAAAGGCCTTGCTGAAGTCCAGATAGGCCATGTCCACTGCCTCCCTGATCCACCTCCTAGTCACCCAGTCAAAAACTCAATGAGGTTGGTCTGACATGACCTCCCCTGGTGAAACCCTGCTGCCTTGGGTCCTGTAGTCCATTGACAACCAGATGTTCCACCAATCTCTCCTTCAGTAGTGCTTCCATGATCTTCCACTACCGGTGAGGCTGACTGGTCTGTAGTCCCTGCTTCCTCTTTGTTTCCCACTTTTGTATAAGGGGACTACATCTGCTGTCCTCCAGTCTTTGGGTACCTCCCTGTTTCCAGTGATTGGCTGAACAGGATAGCCAGAGGTTCAGCCACCACCTCTCTTAGTTCTTTAGGACCCTGGGGTAAAATTCTATCTGGCCCCATTGCTTTATCAGCTCTTATTACTTCCAGTTCCTTCAGGACCCTTTCTTGTGTAAAGGGACTTGTGTCCATTTCTGCACCATTCTCACCCTTGTACCTTCAGACCCATTACCCCCTCTTCCTCAGTAAAGACTGAGCAGAAATACCTGTTCAATATGTCAGCTTTACTGTTGTCATCCTCCACGCTGCCCATCCTCCCCTTCAGTCTCACTATCCTCCCTTTGTCCTTCTTTTTTCACTTATGTACCTGTAAAGGTTTTGTCCCTTTAACCACTGATTTTGCAATGTGTTCTTCTGTCTGAGCTTTGGCTTCCCTTACTGACTTCCTGCCTCCTTTGTTTCTCCTGGTACTTCTCCCTATCCCCTTCTGCCTGTGTCTTTTGTATTGCCTGAATGCAATCTTTTGGCTTTCACTTTCTTTGCTACCTCTTTGGAAAACCATAATGGTCTCCTCTTTCTTTTCCTCTTGCTAACCTGCTTAATGCATAATTCTGTTGTTCTTTAATCCCCATTTTAAATACTGCCCACTGTTCCTCAATCCCTGATTCCTGTCCCATTCCCCTTAATGCCTCTTTCAAGCATCTCCCCATTTTCCCAAAGTCTGCCCCTAAAATCCAGGATCGTGTTTTTGTGTGGTTTGGTTCTGCTCTTTCTGTGATTTCAAACCACAATGACTGGTGGTCACTGTTACCCAGGTGCTCCCCACTGTTACCCCATCACACTGTCCCTGTTTGTGAGCACAAGGTCCAGTATTACCTTCTGCGAGTTGGTTCCATGACCAGTTGCTTGAGGAAGGCACCCTGAAGGGAGTCCAGGATAAATCTGCTCCTAGTTGATGCTGCTGCTGGGATGCTCCAGTCCACGTCTGGTATATTGAAGTCTCCAACCAGTACTACCTCACCCTTGTCTGCCATCCTTTGGATGGCTAGCATCAGCTCCCTATCTGTTTCTTCCTCCTGGGCTGGTGGTCTATAGACCACACCTGTGCGGATGGCTGGCCCCATTTTCCTTTCCAGCTTAACCCACAGTATCTCTCCCCATTTTGTTCCTCCTGGATCTGTGTGGCCCTTATGTCATTTTTCACATACAGTGCCACTCCTCCTCCTTCCTGCCTGCTCTGTCTCTTCTGAATATGTTGTAGCCAGGTATGGCCATCTCCCAGTCATGGTTATCATTACACCAGGTTTCAGTGATGGCCACAATGTCCAGGTCTGACTGTACCATGACAGCTCCAGATCTTCCATCTTGTTGCTAAGGCTCCTGGCATTTGCACACATGGCTTTCCATGATTTGACCTCCCTAGACTGCTTCACTGTTCTACCCAGCCCCTTCCTTGGTTGTCATTTATCCTGGTTCTCCTTGCTGTCTGCCCTTCTGCTGAATTTTGCCCTTTCTGCTTATCCACCTTTGGACACTAATCTCCATCTTTTGCACACTGCTTTGCAGAGATAGCCACTCCTCTGGTTCACTGGTTCCATTACTAGCTGTGGGGGGTGAGCAAGTAGGTACCATCCTTGCTGGCCTGCCACCCCCGTTGCTAGTTTAAATGCTTGTCAATGTAGCATTTAAACTTATCATTGAGTGCTTGGATTCCCTTCCAGGATGGATGCAGGCCGTCAGGCTTGAACAAACCTCCATCCCTCCAGATGGGTCCCCAGTCACCAATGAATCCAAACCCTTCCTCACAGCACCAGTTCTTCAACCATGAGTTAAAGTTCCTGGTGCATGCACCCTATGCTCTCCCTTGCCTCTCACAGGTAGTACTTGAGAAAGTGACAGAAGTAGCTACTTGCTTGAGACCCTCCCCAGTTTCCTAAACTCTTCCTGAACTTCCTTTGTCCTCATTTGCCAAGTCATTAGTACCTAGGTGGATAATGACATCCAGCTCACCCTCCTGTCTTGCCTTCCCAGTGATCCCCAGTATCTTCCTTCCATCCCTCCATGCCTGTGGCACCTGGTAGGCACCTCACCTACCTGTCCCCCCTCCTGTGTTCCTAGCTGGATCCCTCTTATGATGGAGTCCCCACCAGGATTCGCCTCCTCCCTCTGGGGTCCACTGCTTTCCCACTGAGGTCACCTCCTTGCCTAACCTCCACATCCTTTCCTTCCACTTCCTGGGTACCTCTATTTGGTTGTCCTCATTTGCCAGTGTGGCATATGAGTTCTTGAGAGGAATAGGATCTGGAATGTGCCTCTGCCTGACTGCTCTAACCCTCCCTGAGCCCACTGTCATCCAAGTGCTCCTCGCTCGGCATCCTTTGAGGCAGCTGCATTGGACTGGGTGGTTCCTGGACAGGGTGATGGTACCCTGACCAAGTTTACTTCCGCTCTGAGTCTGGCTACCTATCCCGCAGTCCCGAGAGATGCATGATAGGGCAGCACCTCAGTGTCCAGAAGGTCTGCCTGAATATGGCTGCCCCACAGCCACTGCATTGCACCACTCCCACATTATACTGCAATTCCACTACTTATCTATACTGAAGCTCTCTTAGTTCTCTTTTTTTATTTACAGTACTAAAATCCTGTAACTGATCCTCAGATATATATTTTTAGGAAAAAGAAACCAATAAATAAATAAATGAGTCAAAACACTTGTCGTGCTGAGGGTGGTCTTCTCCCTTATGCCCTCCTACTTCACACCTCTTACTATACCCTGTGTTTAGCTCCTGTCAATCAGATTTATCAGGGCATATAATTAAGAGTTGGGAAGGTGGGAGGAGGCAAAATTGCAGCAATTAAAGACAGCACAGAATTACACCACCACTATTTTTTAAATTTTCAACAGCCCAAAAACAATTATAAGTAAAGACAACACAGAAAGAAAGTATAGTGTCACTACAAGCCTACAATCTAAGTTTAAAGGAAAAATACCAGTTACCAGTTACTCTGAAGCACTGAATTGAATATGTTTCCTTCCTTCACCTTCTGGCTTCTTCTCCATTAACAAATTCCTCTCTGCCACCAATAAGCATGCCCTCCTAAAACAAATCAGAGTCAAAGGAAAATGCTCAAAGTGGCTGTCCAGAGACCTTAAAAAACAAATGAGGGTGAGAGACAAAGCCTGGGAAAAATTCAAATCTACAAATCTAACTAAGAATTGGGTGTAATATAGAAAATTGAGAAACAAGTGTGTAACCCCCCTGCAAATGGGGGTTCCCAAAAGACTTCCAGGAGCTTGCTTGAATGCTCCAAGCCTGAATGGTGTTTGGCATTTAAGCCATTTATCAGTGAGTGTTTTTAGAGCCTCTGGTACTGTCTCTTTAAGAGCTGTCTGCTTGCAGACATAATTAGTTTATATGGGGGGACTGTGTGCTTCTCTGAGTACCACTCAAGCTGCTGCCAATTCACTTCATTTTGCAGTCACTAGGAGTGCAAAGGAACCTATCTGAAAGATGTAACTGTTTGCAAGAAATTATTTAGAGTAATAATGAAATTACAGTTTGTCTAACCTGCTTTCTTTGCAGTCAGAACAGTGTCTGCCTAGTTCCCATTCTGGTTTGAACTGCTGAACTGGACCAATCAGTATGAGGTAAGCTAGCTCTAAATGGTGCCTTGGGCGAATCAGAACTTGGACTCATAATCTGAGGCCAGCCACAAGAGGATGTATGGGCAGTGACTCTGGGAGATGTAGTTTAGACTTCAGTGCCTTTTGGACCAACAGCAGCAGTCTATTGGTGACAGCCAATCCAGTCAAGAACTGGAGGAACTCAAAGGAAGTGCCGGTTTTGTCGGTTGAAAGTTCAGTTGAGCTTTGGCAGTGAAGAAGGAAGGAGCCCTGTGCTTTTCAGTGTGCAGTTTTAGTCAAAAACGTGTGTAAGGCCCAGAGTTCCGTCTGCAGCTTGTGTAACAGCTTGTTAGGACTGAATCCGTCCTGTGAAAGAATCAAAGGATCTCTGAAGAGTAGAAACCAGGCTCACCCTGTAGAAGACTGGAGGAATTGCTGAAAATTGCATTCGGTCTGTCAGGAACTGAATCTGCTCTGTGTTCTCCCGGTATTGTGCAGTAATTGCGATCGGGATACAGATGCAGCCTGCCTGTTATAGTGCTTTTTTTATATGGATGTGTAGAGAAGCATGTACCTCAAGTGAGCCCTGCTGACATTGAAGGACCCTATCTTATTTGGAGATCGTGAGTACTAATTCAGGGTCGCTCCTGTTGAATTGCCACATTAAATCCAAATGGAATTACTGTACTGCTGACTGTTTTAATTCTCCTTTCTCTGTGTGAAAGGGCCCCTACCAGCTGCCGGTTGGACTAGCCACCAGGGCTTGGGGTACCCAGGGTCAGTAACTGATAGGGATAGGCCTGCACAGAGCCATAGGTAGATTATTAGAGTGATAAGCTAATTAACCTGATTTCTCCGTCCTGTTATATCCTCAAATAAATCAGAGCTGCTTGTTTGCAGCAGTTATACTGCCTGAGGTATTTGGTCATGTTAAAGTACTGTACTGTGATTGTTGCACTGTATCTCATTTCGCAGGAGGTCCCAGTGCCGGAACCAGACCTGGGGTAAGTGTATACTGTGAAGGTAATTTGATATATTGTGGGCCACTAGTGGTGATAGGCGTGCTGGAGTGTCCTGTAGGGCTGTGACCAAGTTAGTTTAACCATTGCAAACCCTGACCTCTGGGTGAGGCACCATTGATCCAGGTCCTCAACCTGTTAGTGGCAAATCAGGCAGGGATAGTAGCCCTGGGATAGCCATTCAGGGGTTACATCTTGAGGCTCACCGCGGATTGTGTGTCCTTTCAGTGGCCATATTACCGAACCACTGTTAAGAAAAAAATGGGTACCCCGACAGAAGTGGCTGTGCAACTGCTGGTGGAGTGGTACTGGGAGGAGATCGACCCCAAATGCTATGCTTATCCTGGACATCCCCTGTATCAATCATGGACACTGTGCAGGAGACTTCCTCTGGTGTGGAAGGTTTACGAAACCCTGTGGTGGTGGGTCGGCATGCTAATCTGCTCACCCACACTTTCCTGGCCCTAGTAGAGTTTAAGGATCCCATAGATAGCTCCAAAGTGCCCAGACCATTACTCCAGAGGGAGCCCTCACTGCTTGGAGAGTGATAACTAAGGACAGTAAAGACCGGGGGAATTAGCCTCCACCACTATCTGAAACTTTTGAGGAGAAATTTGCTGAATGGTTGCTGGAGAGGGAAACTGTGAGGACTTGAAGAAACTATTTTGCCACTTGGGGTGTTCCTCCCCAACACCTCTCCTGCTCCAGTGCCCGTAATGGTGGCTGAACCAATGCAGCTCCTATTTCTGCACCTGCCATTAGTCACGACTCTCACCGAGGTTGAGGATCTTCTGGCACCCTCCCCACCCCCAAAGGGAGGATGACTGGGAGACCTGATGGACTATGTTGCCCCCAGTGCTAGAATGGCAATGCTCGGAAGGCGAAAAGCTTGAAGAGGGTTGGTGAGCCTCCTGAGTCCTGCCCTGGCTACCATCCGTTACAAACGGGCGTGTAAACCTGAGAAAGCGACTGCACAGGGCCTATCTTGAGGCCTTGGAGAATGTATGGGGAGCCCAGGATTCCGATGAGGACCTATGGTGGAGAGTAGAAATGCACAACAGTACCAAGGGAGTTGTTGTCCCAGATGTCTCTCGCTGGAAAAATTGTTGCAAGAATGCCTCAGAAAGGGTAGTTTGCCAGCAATTGAACTGGACCCGAACCAGGCTGGGACAGGATCTTAAGTTCGCCCCTTCTCAGAACTGCTGTTGCTCAGTTACGCCTGGCAGATCGACTGGAATCCCACCCTCCGCGATGAGTTAATGAGAGAATTGAGGAGTTGAGAAAAGACGACCGGAGGGACCCACCAATAGCGTGCTATGACCCGGAAAGTGACTGAGGGTGACCCATCAAGTGAAGTTCGAGCAGAGGTTACAGTCAATGATGCTTGACAAGGAAAAAGATATGCCAACAATGGGGCGTAACTGTTGAGAGAATCCTGTGAATGCAAAACAGTCCTTTATGAAGGCCACCCTGCAAGTATGGGCCCTGACCCATATCCGACTGCATCTGCTATGGGGTGGGGTACCCACCCATGTATTCTGCTGATAACAGCTCCCGAACTCGATTCCTGACCATGGAAGTGGAGAAACTGACGAGATGTCTCCAAATGCTTATTGCGCCGCAGACAGAGATGGCACCAAGGTTTCCAGTTAGTAATACCCCCGCCCTGGCTCCCAGTGTGGCGCCTCGGCCAGCTCAAACTCCAGAAAGTATGTTTTGCTATAATTGTGGGAAAGATGGGCACATGAAAAGGAATGCCGGGTCCCCAAAAGACATTGACAAAGTTGCATAGGCTACAAGGAGAGCTGGAGAACAAATCAGTGGTTAAGAGGTGACCTAAATGATCCCAGTGAGGGCACCAAAATGCTAACTCACGCCCTTTGTGGTGATGTCAGTTGCCCAGGCCCCACTATTGCCTCTCCAGACTGGTCCAGAATAGTGGGTCCTCCATGGAGACCACTGTAAAGGTGAATTGAGTGTTCAAGAGCTGTATTAGACAGTGGCTCCCAAGTGACAATTATGTTCCAGGATTGGTATCAGAAGCATTTGTCAGACGTACCCTTACAACCATTAGAAGGACTGCATGTATGGGGTTAATGAGAAGGCCTACCCCTATTCCGGGTATATCCGATTTGGCTGTCTTCCCCACCTCCGTGGCTGGAGTGGCCGCAACGCGAGACCCTAGCCTTAGTGTGTCCCCACTGGACTGTAGGATGGTGTCCTTTGTTGATTGGAACAAATGCTCATATGTCTGGAAGGCTGGCACAGTTGTGTTATGAAAACAGGGGTCAAAGACTAGTAGAGCTTTAAGAGTTCCGGCTTTAATTAAGAAGGCCTATAGGAGGCACAGAGAGATGCTGAAAAACAGAACCAGAGGAACCGGTCTGAATTGTATGGAAGAAGGATCCTGAGTCTCTGATCCTGGCGCCTAAATGCCCAGTGTACCTTACAGGAGAGGTCCGTATCAGAAAGGATGTTAAGAATAAAATATTAATGTTGGATGCACCAGGCGATGGAAATTGCCAGAGGGACTGCTGGTCAAGTTTAGTATTTTGCCCGCTAGAGCCCATGCTTATGCCAGAAGGGTAATGGTCCAAGTTCATAATGTGTCTAAAAGAGACATTCGAAGTAAACAGAGGTTGCATCCTGGCTAATGTGCATTGTGCAGACACTGCAGTGCTACCCAGCAGCAAGAGTTCAAGGAAGAATGACAGAGTAACGCCTGACTTGTTTGATTTCGGCGACTCCCCGCTGCCAGCTGAATGGAAAGTGAGGATCAGTGAGAAGCTTGCCCAGAGAGACCAGGTGTTTTTTAAAGGAATGGGATGTAGGATGCGTGCAAGGAGCTGAGCACAATATCCGCTGCATGACGAAAGACCATTTCGTGAGAGGTCTCACGCCTGGCACCTGCTGACATAGATGATGTGAGACGGCATCTGCAAGAGATGTTAGCTGCTGGTGTAATACAAGAATCCAGAAGCCCTTATGCTTCCCCATTGTGGTAGTGAGGAAAAGAATGGAACAGTAAGGATGTGTGTGGATTATCGCACCTAAACCGACGGACTATCCCTGATCAGTACACAATGCCCCGTATTCAGGATGCTTTGGACTGCCTAAGCGGGAGCAAGTGGTTCTCGTGCTGGATCTCCGCAGTGGTACTACCAGATCCCGATGGCCCCAGAGGACCGTGAGGAGACGGCTTTATCTGTCCGCTATTTCTATGAATTCATGAGGATGCCTCAAGGGATTTCAGGTGCCCCAGCCACTTTTCAACGATTGATGGGCGGTGGGGACATGAACTTACTAGAGTGCCTGGTATACCTAGATGATGTTATTGTATTTGGCAGCTCACTGGAGGAACATGAGAGCAGATTATTTAAGGTATTGGACCGACTGGAGGACTTTGGCCTTAAACTGTCCATTGATAAGTGTCAATTCTTTCAAACATCAGTAAAGTATGTGGGACACATAGTATCCACCGAGGGAATAGAGACCGACCCAAGTAAAGTTGAGGCCTTGACACCTGGCCACAGCCCAAAAATCTAAAGAACTGCAAAGATTCCTGGGATTCTGTGGTTATTATCGGCTTCATCAAGGACTATTCAAGAGTGATCCGCCCTTTACTTAACCTTACTCAAGGGTATCCCCCAACCCACAAAAAATACCAAAAGTCAGCGTCCCTCAAGACTGAAAGAGTGTATTTTCATCCGAGTGAAGTATTTGGGCCCGCTGGACTCCTGATTGTGAGACTGCTTTTCATGAGATCATATATCAACTTACCCATGCTCCAGTGCTGGCCTATGCCGATCCAAGAAAACCTTGTCCTGCACACTGATGCTAGCTTGCAAGGGTTGGGGCTGTGTTGTACCAAGAGTACGCAGAATGGCCTGAGACCAGTGGCCTTGCCAGTAGAAGCCTGACCCCATCCGAAAAGAACTATCCTGTACATAAGTTAGAGTTCCTAGCTTTGAAGTGGGCTATTGTTGACCAATTCCATGAGTACTTGTATGGGGCTAAAATACTAGTAAAAACTGACAATAATCCTTTGACCTATGTGCAGACCTCAGCTAAGTTGGATGCCACTGGCCATAGGTGGCTTTCTGCATTATCTACATATGACTATGCTCTCGAATCACCGAAGCAGGTCTGAACCACATAGATGCTGATGCTCTCTCCCGAGGCCTGTTCCCCAGAATGATTGGGTCCGATTGGCAGAACCTGACATTCGGGCACTCTGCCGGAAGTTTGACAGGGAGGAACAATGTCCACGGACTCAGTGGACTGCATGGTGGATTGCTTGGGAGCCTCTGAGAATTGCATACCTGCTTATTGCCACTTTTCTGCAATAGACATTGGTGCACTGCCTCAGCTGGACAATGACAGTATTCGAGCGGCTCAATCTCACGATCCCATGATCAAAGCAGCTTTAGAAGCCCTCTATGCAGGAAAAGATGTGTCCAAATTATGCTCCACTGATTTGAGAACTGCACTGTTATACAAAGAAGGTCCTAAGTTGAAACTGATCAATAAACTGTTATACAGAGAAACAGTAGACAGAGGGGACAAGTAGACAAACAACAACTAGTGCTGCCCACTGCCTTTCGAGACTCAGTACTGAGGTCCTTGCACAACCACATGGGGCACCTTGGTATAGACAGAACACTTGACTTGGTGAGATCCAGATTCTATTGGCCAAAGATGGGGGCTGATGTGGAGCAACACATTCGAACTTGTAGTCGCTGCTTACAGAGGAAAGCTTTGCCCCAGAGGGCTGCCCCCCTTGTTAACATAACCACCAGTGCACCCATGGAGCTGGTCTGTATTGATTTTCTAAGTTTGGAGTCAGATCAAAGAAATATCAGTAATGTGCTGGTGGTCACTGACCATTTCACGAGATATGCCCAAGCTTTCCCACCAAAGACCAGAAAGCATCCACTGTAGCCAAAGTACTTGTAGAAAACTTTTTGTTCACTATGGGCTCCACAAAGAATCCATTCTGATCAAGGGAGAGACCTTTGGAGTCTTATCAAAGAGATGCTTTCCGTGGGGAGTGCGAAAGTCCAGAACCACTCCTACACCCCAGGGGGACCCACAGCCTGAACGCTTCAACCGCACTTTGCTAGATATGTTAGGCACCCTGCACCCAAAGGACAAGTCTAGATGGAGCCAACAAATTAGCACCCTGGTACATGCTTATAACTGCACCAAAGTGATGCCACTGGATTCTCCCCTACCGCCTGATGTTTGGAAGAGAAGCTCGACTACCAGTAGATGTGTGTTTTGGGGTCTCTCCTGATGGGGTTCAAGCTGACAACTATTTACAGTATGTGCAAAGTTAAAGGCCCAGCTAACTCATGCATACCAACTGGCTCAAACCATGGCTGCCAAAAAGAAATCTGGCCAACAAAGAAAGGTATGATAAAAAGGTGAAAGCACAGGAACTCCAGGAGGAGATCGGGTATTGCTAAGAAATCTGGGACTGCATGGCAAGCACAAGATTGCTGACAGATGGCACCATCTCCCTCACATTGTAGTGGGCAAACTAGATGATCTGCCAGTGTACAAAGTAAGGCCTGAGAATAATTCAAAAGATGTAAAACAATGCATAGAAATCATTTACTGCCCATTGGACAAATCTTAATTGAGTCTGAGCCCCCAGAAGATGCCCCTCTGGACCAGTGACTAGAGCTGCTCAAGAAAAGACCAAGGAAGTCTGCACCTACAGAAGCAGAGTTAAAGTGTTCCCCTGCACAAGTCCCAGTTGAGCATGACTGTCAGTCCATATCAGAAGAAAGTGAGAGTGACTTTGAATACTATCCTTCTTACGAACTGAGTCAATTGTTTCGGGCAATCCCCTAGTCAATACTGGAGATGAAAGCTGGGCCTTCTGGACTGTCCAAGCCCCCAGCTTCGTCCCTGGAGCCAATGCTCCCAGAAAGTGAAGTGCAAAGCATCAGATCAGATGAAATGGAATCATTGTGCATGGTTGAACTGTTTGAGCTTTCAGGGAGGAAATGATAGATTGGGGCAGACTGGTGATACACCGAACAAGAAGAGTATTTTGAGTGCCCTGACAGTCCACTGCCAGTGTCCGAAAGCTCTCCATGCGAGCCAAATGTTGTGGACTCAGAAACTGTAACTCCTGAGCTGAAAGTGCCCCAAGTTCTAGCCCTCTACCCCATGGAGACTCCCTGACAAATGAGGACAATGCTGAAAATGAGGCTCAGAGTGCAGAGACTATAACAGTTCCCCTAGAAAGACTGGTCGAGCTGTAAAGCCTGTGGTGCACCTCAGTTATGATTCACTTGGGAGGCCTGTGGACTTGCCTCTCAATGTTGTCCATAAAGGAGTGTATGGTCCCGAGCTCATTGCCCAAACTGAGCATCAGTGCTAACTCCAAGTTACTTGTGTTGCCCTCTAAGTATGGTGCCCTTGCCCCATCCAGCCCCAAGGTAACTGATAGGAAGGGCCCTCTCTTCAGGTTTCATGTACAAGAGGTAATACTTGAGTTATGGTACAATGTGTATGTAATACTGTGTAAAGAGGACGTACTGCAATGTTTCAGAAATGTGTTCTTGGTAAAATGATATATTGACTGATGATTACATGTGCGAGCCTAATGCAAATGTATATGGTTGCAGTTGAAACTTATGGGGGTACTTGCTTGACGCGGACGTCAAGCTTTCCCAGGCCAGGAAGGGTGTAACCCCCCTGCAAATGGGGGTTCCCAAAAGACTTCCAGGAGCTTGCTTGAATGCTCCAAGCCTGAATGGTGTTTGGCATTTAAGCCATTTATCAGTGAGTTTTTAGAGCCTCTGGTACTGTCTCTTTAGAGCTGTCTGCTTGCAGACATAATTAGTTATATGGGGGACTGTGTGCTTCTCTGAGTACCACTCGAGCTGCTGCCAATTCACTTCATTTTGCAGTCACTAGGAGTGCAAAGGAACCTATCTGAAAGATGTAACTGTTTGCCAGAAATTATTTAGAGTAATAATGAAATTACAGTTTGTCTAACCTGCTTTCTTTGCAGTCAGAACAGTGTCTGCCTAGTTCCCATTCTGGTTTTGAACTGCTGAACTGGACCAATCAGTGTGGGGTAAGCTAGCTCTAAAATGGTGCCTTGGACGAATCAGAACTTGGACTCATAATCTGAGCCAGCCACAAGAGGATTGTATGGGCAGTGACTCTGGGAGATGTAGTTTAGACTTAGTGCCTTTTGGACCAACAGCAGCAGTCTATTGTGAGTGACAGCCAATCCAGTCAAGAACTGGGAGGAACTCAAAGGAAGTGCCCGTTTTGTCGGTTGAAAGTTCAGTTGAGCTTTGGCAGTGAAGAAGGAAGGAGCCCTGTGCTTTTCAGTGTGCAGTTTTAGTCAAAAACGTGTGTAAGGCCCAGAGTTCCGGTCTGCAGCTTGTGTAACAGCTTGTTAGGACTGAACCGTCCTGTGAAAAGAATCAAAGGATCTCTGAAGAGTAGAAACCAGGCTCACCCTGTAGAAGACTGGAGGAATTGCTGAAAATTGCATTCGGTCTGTCAGGAACTGAATCTGCTGTGTGTTCTCCGGTATTGTGCAGTAATTCACATCGGGATACAGATGCAGCCTGCCTGTTATAGTGCTTTCTTTTATATGGATGTGTGAAGAGGCTTGTGTACCTCAAGTGAGCCCTGCTGACATTGAAGGACCCTATCTTATTTGGAGGTCGTGAGTACTAATTCAGGGTCGCTCCTGTTGAATTGCCACATTAAATCCAAATGGAATTACTGTACTGCTGACTGTTTAATTCTCCTTTTCTCTGTGTGAAAGGCCCCTACCAGCTGCCACGGTTTGGACTAGCCACTAGGGCTTGGGTACCCAGGGACAGTAACTGATAGGGATAGGCCTGTGCACAGAGCCATAGGTAGATTATTAGAGTGATAAGCTAATTAACCTGATTTCCCTGTCCTTGTTATATCCCCAAATAAATCAGAGCTGCTTGTTTCAACAAAGTTATACTGCCTGAGGTATTTGTCTATGTTAAAGTACTGTACTGTGATTGTTGCACTGTATCTCATTTCACAGGAGGTCCCAGTGCGGAACCAGACCTGGGGGTAAGTGTATACTGTGAAGGTAATTCTGATATATTGTGTGCCACTAGTGGGAAGAAAGGGGTTGCAGTGTCCCAGAGGGCTGTGACCAAGTTAGTTTAACTATTGCAAACCCTGACCTCTGGGTGGAGGCACCCACCATTGGATCCAGGCCCCTCAACCTGTTAGTGGCAAATCAGGCAGGGATAGTAGCCCCTGGGATAGCGCCATCTAGGGGTTACAAGTGTAAAAAGGAACTAAAATCAGCTAAAAGACAATACCTCCAGAATCTACAAACTAAAAACCTTTCAGACCCTACAAAATTTTGGTCCCAAATTAACTCTCTCCTAAAGGGGAACACCACCTATGAGAAAAGTGACATAGTAGCAAATGGTGCTATACCATCCCACAAGATGCTGCTAATGCACTAAACGCATTCCTCACTGACCTGGACAAATTAAAAAATAATCTCTCTGGGCCCAAAAATAATCTCTCTGGGCCCCCCTCCTATCCAGAATCATCTACAAGGGGAAACCCCTTACCCTAATTTTCACTTCAAACTTGCAACTAAATCTGAGGTCCAAAAATTACTAAAAAAAATCAAATCCTCTGACTCTGCTGGGTTTGACAAGCTGGAGCCCAGACTCCTCAGACTCGCAGCCCACGTAATGGCCTCTCCAGTTACTTGGCTCCTAAACAGATCCCTACTTGAAGGCAAAGTCCCCACTGTGTGGACAGCTGTCTTAGTCACTCCTATCCCTAAAGGTGGGATATTGAGCTTGTTGACAATTACAGACCGATATCTATCCTCTGTACTCTAAGTGAAGTGTTAGGATTGTATACCGGCAGGTCCAGGAATATGTTGAATGGAACAATTTATTAACTGAACGACAACATGGTTTTAGAAAAAAATCATGGTACCAATACAGCCCTGATTAACCTTACTGGGGATATCTTCACAGCTCTAGATGATGGCATTTCAACTGGTTCAATCTTTATAGACCTCACCAAGGCATTTGACTTAGTAAATCATCAGCAGCTTATCACTAAACTAACACCTCTTGGTCTTGATCATCTGTCTACTCAATGGTTCACAGATTACCTTAATGGCAGATCACAAACTGTCAAATGGCATGACGCTACATCCAACAAATGCCCTGTCACAGATGGTGTGCCCCAGCGTTCAATACTGGGACCTCTCCTGTTTTCTCTATTTATTAATGATTTTCCTCAACATTGTGGAGAGGCCAAGGTGGCCTTATATGCAGATGATGCCATGTTTTATAGGTCCTCCTGAGACACTGTCCAAATAAACAACCTTCTTAGTCAAGACCTTGATCTACTTGAGAATTGGTTTCTTTCTAATAAATTAGTTCTAAATAGTAAAAAGACCAAAGCCATGCTATTTGGCCCTAAACACCTAGGCCCAACGCGTTTACATTTATTGTCCCCAGCTCTTTCCAATGGCACAAAAATTGAAGTGATCGATTGTATCAAATACCTGGGTGTATACTTAGACCAAGACTGCTCCTTTAAATGCCACATCGACCATCTGACCAAGAAACTCAACCAAAAGTTAGGTCTATTATATCACCTCAACCCTTTCCTCACTTGTGAATCCAAACTCAAGGCTTCCATTGGTATACTCCTTCCAACCTTGCTATATGGGGCCCCTTTACTACAATCTGTAAGAAGTTCTGAAATGCAAATACTAAAAATACTGTATCACAGAATAGGGTGCTTTGCTGTAGGGTTGTCGCCACGGGAGCATCACTGCAAGGTACTATTATCTCTTAGGTGGCCTTCTCTAGACAGCAGATTATCATATCCATCACTCGACCTTGCATTTAAGCTCCAGCAAAATGGCACCCCTCCTATCCTAATTAACACATTAGCTCCCAAAAAGAATGGGAGAACACTAAGATCCTCTGGCTGCCAGCTTCTCCATGTCCCTAGTGTTAGGACTTCCCTAGGACTCCGGTCCTATGCTGCCTTCATCCCTCCTATATGGAATGGTTTCCCTAGTAGTCTCCAGGAATATACCTCCCTTGGGGGCTTCAAGAAGGGTCTTAAAGCCCACCTGTTGGACCTGAGCCTCACAACTGCTACCGCTGAGTCTACCAGACTCCCTGCTGCCAATCTAACCTTATTGGGACATCAGTCTGATTGTGATTGTCTTGTGTATAACAGTACTTCTACTCCTATTGATATTGATTGTAATTAACCTGTTATTGTATCCTTGACTGGGTCAGTATGTCTATATTGACTGTTAATTGTGAAATGACATGTATGTATTTGCTATGTTTATAGATGTATGTAATTAATTCTGGGTCGCCCCTGAAAAAGGGACTGTTTCTGTCTCAGTGGGCCTACCCGGTCACCAAAATTTAAATAAATTTAAATAAAAATAAATAAAAGATCCCTGTTTATTTATTTATTCATTTGAGTTTTGGTGACCAGGTAAGTTCACTGAGACAATTACACTCCCTTTTTCTGGGTTGACCCGGGGTTACAATAAGTAGAGGCAGCACAGTACAAACCAAGCAGAGTAGCAAGCATGTTAAAAATTGAAATCATAGCAAGAGAAGGGGTATAAATATTACACATGAATATAGCAGAACATGGAGAGGTTATGTAGAATTCAATAAAATCATTCATGACATGGCATAAAACAATATTGAGACTACAAATTAGAAACTATAAACTTTCAAATCCCTGTTAAAATCATGCGTGGCAATCTATTTGTCCATCCACCCAAAGCCTGCCATATTGATCTGTGTTACATTTATCCCTGACAGTTTAATGGTTCTCCACCCCCCAATCACCATGTCAATCCCTACTATGTTCATCCCTGGCAGTCTAGTGGTCCTCCCAGCCTTGAATTACCGTACTGATCTGTTACATTTATCCCTGGCAGTCTAGTGGTCCTCCCAGCCTTGAATTGCCATACTGATCTGTTACATTTATCCCTGGCAGTCTAGTGGTCCTCCCAGCCTTGGATTGCCATACTGATCTGTTACATTTATCCCTGGCAGTCTAGTGGTCCTCCCAGCCTTGAATTGCCATACTGATCTGTTACATTTATCCCTGGCAGTCTAGTGGTCCTCCCAGCCTTGAATTGCCATACTGACCTGTTACATTTATCCCTGGCAGTCTAGTGGTCCTCCCAGCCTTGAATTGCCATACTGATCTGTTACATTTATCCCTGGCAGCCTAGTGGTCACCATACACCCCATCTCCATAACATTTCCTGTTACATTCATCCCTTGTAGTCTAATGGCCTCCCCACTCCCATATCTCTAAAATGATTCCTGTTATATTCATCCATTGCAGTCTAATGGCCTCCCCACCTCCTGATCTCTGTGGTAATCCCTGTTGCATTCATTCCTTGCAGTCTAGTGGGTCCCCAACCCCTGATCGCAATTCTGATGTGTCAGAATATTATCCTTGGTAGTCTAGTGACCCTCTACCTGATTGCTGTCAAATCCCCCCTCCTCAGCTTACCCACTAAACACTCACCACCTCACCCCATCTGCTTCCAACTCACCCCTCCTAAAGATGTACAGCAGATACAGTATGCTACCAAGTACACTGACAGTAGCTGGAACAGCCATTCTGCTTACCACCTCTGCCAACTGAGTGACAGGTAGCACGTGAGCATGTACTATAGGAACAACTGTAGCATGTAAAAACAAATTAGAATATAGGACAGATAGTAAAAGGGAGGCAGTATAGCACAGTGGTTTAAAGCTTTGAGCTGCAAATCTGGAGATCTGGGTTTGAATCCCATAGTCCCCACTTGCATACTGTGTGACCCTAAGCAAGTCACTTAACTTCCCTGTGCTCTCAGGTTGCACCTGTAAATAAGCCTTCAGCTTAGTGTGTCTCACCTGGTTAAACAACTGGAAAAAAAAAGGAAAGCAGCAGAGCATTTAAAGGTATATCAACTGTTTCCTATCACATTTAAGCACAGCTTGTCCAAACATGACATAACGTCCTGTCTCAAGTTTCCATGATCTGGCTAGTGCATTGTTTTAATTTATAGTTGATTTACATGTGAATATATCTGTACTGCTGGCACCCAAGCCCGAAACCTCATTTGTAGGAGTTTCTTATGGATCTTCACACTTTGACAGGTCCTACAGCTTTCTTCCCCATGAATGAAATGTGTACACAAAAACCATGTACTGTAGGGGATACATTTTCTACTCTACTGAAACCTGTTGCAAAAGTGTTGCAGTCACCTGGTAGACAAAATTGAAACACAGTTGAAGGACCTTTAGAGGCTCAGTTCCGAAAAAAACTAAACATGTGCCCTGACTTCTCACTGCTTTTGGAGCCAGGGGTTTGAACTGAGTACAACTATATCTGGGCCACAAAGGCTCAAAACTGATTAAAATAAATATTGCAGGGTCAGTCATGTCATTACTGCCCCATCTCTCCTGCCTTGTGATTTAAACTTTTCACCCTACCTCTGTGCTAGTAACTGGCCACTCCGATTGCTGATGTTTTAATGCAAGCTCCCATGTCTATGCTGTTACTGTCTAAATTGTATTTGCCTCATTTTATGAGGTCACTCTCCTTGCTGTAACTGTGTCATCTTGATAGCTTGTGACTTTGCTATAGTTCTGTTGTATTTTCCTGCATACTCCTCTGTATCTGCACCCCTCCTCCCCCCGGCCACAACTACCATTTGCTTGCTTACCTTTTTTTAAAAAATTAAAAAATGACTACCAAGATGGTAGACTAAATGTTTCAAGTTTTTCGAATGTCTTCATTTTATAAAAAGTTCTCTTTATTAGAAAACGGGCACAAGTAGGCAAAACTGAGTAGGATTAAATATTGACATCTATGGTCCGCTACACAGTCACAATTGGGGGTGACAGTCTTTGGGGGCGCAAAGAAGCTCCCCATTCAGCCACTCCCCAAAACTGCTGTAAACAAAGCCCTCACATAGCCACAGGGTAGAAGTCTCATCTCCACCTAAGTCACTATGCAAATGATGGTTGCCAAGTGGTTGTGAAAAAAAACAGGGTTTTCAACCACAAACCTCAACATTGCAACCATCATGGCCTTCTGGGCATGACATTGCACCAGTCGCATGGTATGATGCCATGCCTAGAGACAGCGGTACAGTATGAGGCACTACCATTTCATTCATCCCTCAACTCCCCAAGTCTGTACCTTATGCCCCAGTTATGGGCTTTGTCATTTTGAAATTCCTTTGTCCATCAGTGGTCATCCCTGGTGGTCCAGTGGCCCTCCAGCTGACCTGATGTGTAATTCTCATCCCTAGTGTTTAGCAGAGCCACCCCTTCTAGCTCCATTCTCCCTTGGGTGACTTTTGCTGTCTGATCTCCTGCCGACATCTGCCCCACAATAATCTCTGTAGCAGCCACTGCATGCCTGCCAAACCCAGTAGAACTGCTCCATGCAGTTATATTGTTTGACTTATATGTATTTCTCATTTGGTTTTCACACAGGATTGTGCCAGTGAGACAAAGTCAAATTTAACTGAATGGCTGAGATGTAACAAACAACACAACAAATAAATCGTACAATAATGTCATTTAAAACAAGTGCAATTATTTGTAGCCATTTGCAGTTCTACTGGAATCAGACACTCTTGAGGCCAGTGGCCAGCTGGGTGGGTTCTGGGAACAATTTGTGCATCAGCACTCACAGTTACAGGAGCTCAGAATGCATATGGGATGTGAACAGATCCTGGGTAGAAATTCAGTCACAAATGGCTGCACAGCAGCAGTCAAAACAATGGGTCAGCACCATCAATTTCCTTACATAATGTTCTTTGAAACTAGTTTTGTAAGCAAACATTAATCATAGCTTTACTGAAGTTCATTAAAAGCATACCACGCCAGACTCACTAACCAGCTTGCTGAATGCATAACGTTCTGGATTGCTTTGCAGTTTGTAGCTTTCATCAGTTTGTTTCTCCACACATAAGCCATCATACATTGTAATCCATGTCACAAACCTACTCAGCAGGTCAGCCCTCTGCTCCCTAAGTGCCAACCTCCTAGCACAGTCTTGTGAAAAGTTAACAGAAACAGGGTAGCCCTCCTGTCTGTTTTGTGGGTTCAAATCAACTTTTGGTCTCAGTTCTGGAGGGATTCAAACTGTGAACCTCTTGTTAGTGTACCCAATGCACAGGCTCAGATAATTCTGTCTTAGTGGGGGCCAGATATCTTTGCCTGCAGGCACCTAACCAGGTGTACAAAATGAACCCTTAAAAATTCTAATAAAGACCTCAGATTACTCTTATCTTTTCCAGTTTGGTATCACCATTCAAGCTTATGCACAGTGTCCGCTTTAACCATATATACTTCACTTGTTAAAGAAAAGAAAATTCAAAGACAGACCAAGTAGGCTCTAAAAATAGAGTTTTACTAAAATAGATAAAAGTATGTACAATTTAAAATACAGAACCGTTATATCACAAGAACCATACAATCTTTTAAAAGAACAAGGTTTTAACACTGCAATTCCTACTACAGTACTTAGATTTGTCTCTCTCTCTAAATACCTGCTTAAAGTGCTCAAAGATGTTTCTTTGTCAGAGCGTAGATGAAAGTGTCTCTGAAGGAAAACAGAATCTGTTTAAAAAAACTGTGTTTGCCAACCCCTTTGTGTGAGGTCACCTAGCTCCTCCTCTGTTTATGAAAAATCATACACCCAGGATATTTTATCATATTAGAAGGTAAGATAATTAAGGTTACATCAGCAGAAACTCCTTTCCCCATGTGACTTCCCCAATCAAGTCTGTAAATTTCCTTTCATCTATAAGCAGTATCCTCTCTCACACAGATTTCACAGCATTTAAGATTTCGCACCAGTGTGCCATAACCTGGTTTCCTCCCCAACATCATAAAATGGATATTGATTTCCCTCTTAGCAGTTAAAGCTATTTTTAACTTACAAAAACAGGAGATTCTTGATTAAGGCCTGTTCTAGTCTATAATTAGCTTCTGTCCTTCCTGGTAACACCTTGTATCTAAAACCTGGGGGGGGGGTGTCAACTCACATGCTGTCTCAGCATCTTTCATGAGAGACAATCCATAATACACTTTTATATTACAAAAAATCATAGTGTACTCAGAACTGGCTGTCCACGTGTCACAATCCATATCAAGTGTTCCAAAATATTCGCTAAGTGGCTAGGCTGCAAATTCAAACTAGCATTTTCTGTAACAAACAAAACTATCACTATGCCTGCCACATGCAGTCTTGCATGGCCACACCCTCTTAATGTTTGGATGTATCAACCGACGTCTGCCTGAATGAACCTGGTGTGGTATCCTTTTAATGAACTTTCAATAAAGCTACAATTAATGTTTGCTTATAAAACTAGTTTCAAAGAATATTATTTAAGGAAATTAATGATACCAACTCATTGTTTTGACTGCCACAATGCAGTCATTTGTGACTTTGAAACATTTTTGCACAGCACAGTTCTTCATTACCATGCAGCCCCTGCCCCCTTCTCTGTGCTGGCACCTGACTATTGTGCCTGCACAGAGAAAGGCTTGCAACCCCTATGTTTGTCCTGTGGCAAATACTGGCAGGCGCTTCCTTCAACCATGACCAGTGACATCACTTATCTTGGCAAGGCTCTTCCTACCTTGGCATCGTAGGACTCGTAGAGCACCTATAACATACTGCTGCATTGCCCTTTTGGCTTGCCCCCTAAAAGGGGGCTGCCTAGAGCTCCTTGGCATCTTCACCTTTCTTATCCAGTTGCCCATAGTGGAGGTGAACCCTAACAGCTATCCTAGGAGTCAGGGGGCTAGATCAGGACTACACACTTGGGGGCAAGCAAGAGTTCATCTGTCCTGACAGCTGCCTGAATTTTTCCCCCTGTAAATCCTTCTGCTGGGTTGCCACCACACAGGATGTGCATGGCCCATGCTTGTGCATGCTTGCAGCATTGCTATTATCAACCACATCATAACCCCACCTCTGCAGTGTCTCTTACTGTGTTACCATCCAGCCTCCACTGGCCAGCAGTTGTGTGACACTATACACAACCCTCCCTTCCTGAGGAAGAGGAGCAGTCCATGGGATGCTCTATCCTCCCTCTGCTGGCCAAACCCGATGACTCACATTTGTTCCTGAATGCAGGTCACCAGGATAGCAAGTGACAGCGCTACTGCTACACTACTGGGTCAGTGACCTTTTTTTTTCTTTCATTTTTATTCCATGCCTCACTGCCCCCTCATTCCACTCCTTCAGACCCTGATCATCCCCATAGATTCCTACCTCAGAATTTGCCCCTAGAGGGTCAGGCTTACTCCATTGTCCCTCCTACCTTACTCCTTTCTCTCTTTGGAGTGCCTGCACAATGGGGTCTGTTCTGTGGGTAGGTGAGCTGAGGCTTAGATTGGTCATCATCTTGGACCGAGAGGGTTTTTTTCCTGTTTTCTCCCTTAATCCCTCTTTCCCCTGAGGGCGCAGGCACATAGGATGAACGTCCAGACATATGGCATGCTGGTGCATGCTGCAGTCAAATACCCACAACGTCCTCCCCACCCCGACTCTCAAAGAGCCGCCTGTGCCACTGATGCTCATGCTTCTACAGGCATAGGTGCGTCGGGTGCTGAAGGCACCCCAGGAACCCAACCCAGGAGGAGGAGAGCATCCATTGGGATGCTCAATCCTCCTCCCCCCCTCCTCCTACTCCCAGTGGCCCCAAGTCTGTTCCTGAACCCAGGTCACTGGCGTGGTGCAAGGTGTGGTGTCCAGTGCCTCAACCATCAGCGCCACCGGGCTGGATGATCAGTAACCTTTTTGAGTATAGCATAAAGGGGTGCATGTTAGAACAGTGGTGTAATGTGATCACTTTGACCACTTTGCACCACTGAATTGCAACTTTGTATAAGGACCCTGTTCTTTATTTTATTGTAAAATATGTATGGCATCTTCTACTTTCATTAACTCTTGTAATCTTTCAGTTCCTCCATTGCTTAATTATTTCAAGTGTTTTAACACGGTAATTTAAGATCAGAAGGGACTCAAGAACCATCAAGTTCAGCCCCCCCCACTACTTCTTAAGCAGGGAATAACTATGGAAATATATACTAATTTACATTTATCCCCCACCCACTCTTCTAGGAGGTACCTAGTGATTTCCCAAGTAATCAGAAATTTGACCTGGTTTACACTAAAGCCCTGTACTATCCAACTATCAATTGCCTCTACTAGCAAGTTGGACCACAGGTGTATCACCTTTTGGGAAAAAAAGGATGTCATCTAGTGTTAGCCCTAAATGTAGCACCTCTGAGCTCTGGGGTGTGCCTTTATGTCCTGCTGTAACCCACCAGAACAAATATCTCTATAGTATATGGTTCAGTTTTGTTGTGTATGGAAATCCATACACTGTCAGATGCTGCTGTGCTACAGTAGTGATGTCAGAATGCTGTTGTACCTCAGTAGCTACAGTATGTCACTACTGTGGTACAGCAGTGTAGAATCCCATGGCAGTTAAGATTCTTTATGCTTACCTGCACTCCAGATTCCTCATAATGAGGATATCAGCAATCCTGCAAACACCCCACATGAACTGCTTTGTTAAAGATGAACTATGAGAAACATTGCCAGCCCATGCAGCTATAACTTAAATCACATTAGAGGTTTTTAATCTTATCCTGTTGTTTGCTGTTTTCTGTTTATTTGTCCACAGTTCAAGACAGAGTTAGAAAGAAGGTAAATGGGTTAAAACAAGCACATGCTGTACAAAATAATGTATGGACAACCATTTACCACAAGGCTGATGATGGCATTATAGAGACCTGCACTTTGCTCTCGAGGTCTATAATGTCACCTCACCCCTCGATGGAAACATAGCCTTGTTGTGTTTGCTTGCCCATTCATTGTCCTCCATGCCTGTTCGAACTTGTCAGTAACCTCATTCTCCTTTTCTCTAGAGTGAACATTTGAAGGACCGTGAACCTCTCCTCAAAGCTTTTTTCCTCTATACCCTGATCATTTTGGTAGTCCTGCATTGCACCATCTCAACTGCCTCAGTGTCAGTTTTGTATTGGAAAGCACAGAATTGCACAGAGTACTCCAGGTGGGGGCTGACTAGAGCCTTGTTGATGTGCCCCAGCATTCTTTTGTCCCAGTTGCCATTCACTTCTTTCCATGCACATTTCATGTTACACAATAGGAGTGGACAACCAGAATGGGCCGATGGCCTTTTCCTGCTAACAGTTTATGTGCCTCTATGCTTGTTGTGCAAGCCCTTTGTCTGTTGTAAACCCTGGGTACTTTTTCTCCTCCACTGCAGTAGGAGGACCCCAGCAACATGTGTAGAACTTACCACTGTTTTCTCCCCAACCATAACATTTAGCCACATTGAATCTGAGACTCCAAAAATTTGATCAGATGCCCAGCTTGTACAGACCCTTCTGAAGTTTTTTTTTCATCCTCAGTGGAGTCCAAAACCCTGGTCAATGTAATGTTGTCAGCAAGTTTGCCTGCTGGGGATGCCCAGTTCCAATCTAGATCCTTGATGAGAATGATGAACAACATTGGCCCCAGCACCAAAAGGGAGATGGTTGAGTACCTCTTTCCACTCGAAGTAGTGCCCATCCACCACAATCCTATGCTTCCTGCAAGCCAATTAGAGAGACATTTTGTGTATGCTTCATGTATACCACACTGGTGTGGTTTGTCCAGAAGCCTAGGGTCAGATGCGCTGCATCCAAGTGAACTGAATGAAATTGTCCAGGCACTTGCAGCACCCCTGGCAAACATATTTAATGAATGACTGGGTACAGGTGAAGGGTGGGCAGATTGGAGGATAGATATGGTGGTTCCTCTGCACAAGAGTGAGGCTAGGAAAAACCCATGTAACAGCAGGCCAGTGAGCGTGCTGTCAACAAAGGGAAAGCTGCTGGAGTCAATTATAGAAGAACAGATATGTGACTTTCTAGAGGAAAACAGCCTAACAGATAGGACCCTGCTATTATGATCATGGATTAATCATGGTTAAACCATCGTCATAGATGGACGACAATGGTCATTCATGGTTTGTCATGATTTTAACCATGGTTATTCATGGACAGCCACTGATGGTAAATGGCCCTGTGATAGACCTTGTGTGGCCATGGTCAGAATAGTTTGAGAATTATTTAAGTTGACCATTGTCATCCATGGTAATCCCTGGTTGTTAATTTCAGAAGTTTCCTATGTTATAAATAGAGCAAACTTATCATCAAAGTGTTAGGAACAAGTTGCTTCTCACACCCAGTGAGTGCTGTGACATCATTTGCCATGAAAGCGAAGCTCGAGTGCTACAGTGATGCCACAGCACCCAAGAGATGTGTAAACCAGTGAGTTATTAACACTTTGGTGTTTTTGGTTTTTTATCAACAAAAGATAGTATGTTTCTAAACTGTGTTTAAGAGCAAAGTTGGTGCTTCCAAAACGTCTTCTGTAGTGAGTGTGTGGCTCTGATTACCACAGCTGCCATTGTAATTGAGCTCACATTCATCATTCAGAGTCATTTTAAACGTTAGGAAAAAGTTGTGCTCAATGTATGTTGAGGGCAACTTTTTCAGGTCAGTAAAAATGTACTGCTAATTGTTTATAGAATAAACAATAAGGAAGTGTGAGTTACAAGGTGATAATTCAATCGAGGGGTTTATGGAACATTGTAATCCATGAGACCCAAGGGTGAGTGGATTGTGATGTTCCATAAACCCCAAGATTCAATTGTCACCATGTAACTCACAAATTCTTGTTTTATCTTTTATATTATAGGAATAATCTAAGGCACCACTCAGTCCTGTTTGAAAATAAGATCCCTGTTCCAAGCTCAGTAGGTAAGTGGAAGCATGGGAGGGGCACCAGCCTGTTGCTATAGCATTCTTCATCCCATATATGATATTTTAATTAAGACAGTATGGTAAGTTACATAATTGGGGTGCAATTTCAGCTTCTCACACCTGTGGAGGTATAGATCAGATATAAAGAAAAGACATATTTAAATTGATCACTTAGTGGAGTTTCTGAGAGGCCAATACAAGGACTCTGGAGAGTCAGGAGAATCTGGGAATGGTACTGAGTCTCCTACAACTTCTGATTTAGAGATATCAGCCACGTTGGAAACCACAGAGGTGTTTGGGGATTTGACATAATATATTTTTGGTTTAACTAAGTAAATTTGCATGGCTATACTTAGTTGTACTCAGATATTCTGTATTGAGGGCTGCATTATGAATCATGGTGGAATGATATATAATGGTCATATGAGGTCTTTACCTCTTGGATTTGCTCACCATAGCAGTTTATAATGAATAATATGATTAGATAACCCTTTCTCCCCCCCTCCCCCCGAGTTGGACTTGTTTTATCTTTCTTAAAATGGTTTTCTGTTAAGAATTATTTTGTATTTTTATTTTGCGTGTATGTATATGCAAAGAAAATCAAAAAGTAATAAAATATTATATGATAAAAAAAAAGACAGTATGTTGGCAGTGGTGAAAAGTGCAGGTTTTGCCTAGTTTCGCAATGTCAAATTTATCACTGTTGGCAGTGCTGTGGGAGCAACCAAGACTGAATGAACAGCACATTCCATCAGCAGGGGGCATAGCCAAAAAGCACACAATGATGAATGTCAATGTAAATCAAGGGTGTGTGTGAAGATAAACAAGTAGCAAGGCAGATTGCCCACAGGACTGGAGCCTAAGTCACAGAAAAGTGGCAGCCTGATTTATTTTATAAAACTAAGAAACTGTGTCTGCACTATTGAATTTCCATGAGAAAAGGTACAGTGCAGACGGCTACCATGTAACCAGCCACAGAAATACAGAAATATAGCAGTCCTGTGCTTGAAAGAACAGCGCAAGAACATTTGAATGTCTGCATGTGATAATCCACTGTTTGTGACTGACAGTGATAATCCACACAAAGTGGATTATTGCTACCCTGTCAATCACAAACCATGAATTACATGTTTATAAAGTGCTTGCTGTAATTGGCCATAGCCATATAATAGATATATAGAATAATGCATAGGCAGCTTTCTTTATACATTTGAGGTTTATGAGGTCATCACACACCTAGGGTGTGAAAAAAACTCATAAGAAAACACAGATTTCATGTATGTTGTTTTTTATAATAATTGGTAGAAGAATTTATGTGAAAGAAACCAGCTTGCACTTTCAAATTCCTGGGGGTCCACAGAGCAAATTTGACCATAGGCCAATGCAAAGGCTTTAATAACTTTGACGTTGCACCCAGTTATTACAGCATTGCAAAGCAAACAAAAAAACAATTGATAAATGGGGTCACCAGTTATTATAACAAATTTCTACACCGGTAATGTAATTTCATTTTTCTCAGTAACCTTCCTATTCTGCAATGAATGCATATTCTCACATGCTTTTGAAATAAGCTTTCATTTACTGTACAGTACTTACCCAGTGCTGCTGCTGTTTCTCTTTTTAAAATTTAGTCACTCCTTAAAAAGTCAAATTCTGCATTCTACTATGCAAATACATTATGCAAATTATGCAGATTTAGTTGCTATCCCATGCTTTACACGGGAAAGGGTCCTAAAAGAACTGGAAGGAATAAGAGTCAATAAAGCAATGGGGCCAGATGGGGTGCACCCCAGGATCCTAAAGGAACTAAGAGAGATGGTGGCTGAATTTCTGGCAATCCTGATTAGCTGATCACTGGAAACAAGGGAGGTACCCAAAGACTGAAGGATAGCAGATGTAGTCCCCTTGTACAGAAGTGGTAATAAAGAGGAAGTGAGGAACTACAGACCAGTCAGCCTGACCTCGATAGTGGAGAAGATCATGGAAGCACTACTGAAGGAGAGATTGGTAGACCATCTGGTTGCCAATGGACTACAGGACCAAAGGCAGCATGGTTTCACTGGGGGGAGATCATGCCAGACCAACCTCATTGAATTTTTTTGACTGGATGACGAGGGAGGTGGATCAGTGGAGGGCAGTGGATGTGGCCTATCAGGACTTCAGCAAGGCCTTTGACACTGTGCCACACAGAAGGATATTAAACAAACTTGGGAATATGGGAGTGGGTAGGACAGTAGTGCAGTTGGTGGGTAATTGGCTGGGTGGCAGGACACAGAGGGTGGTGCATGGGATAGACATAAAGGAATTCTAGAGGTCAGGAGTATGGGGCAAAAGACTTCTAGAAAAGCATGAAAGGAACTCACAAGCTCAAATGGACAGACTGGGTGGGCCATAGGCCCTTATCTGCCAATACAGTCTATGTATGTATGCTTTTATGACCATGCACAAATAATGGTCAAACATTGATGAACCATGGTTGGCCGTGGTTAACCATGGTATGAGCATCTCAGATTGGAAAAAAGAACCCACTCACCAGAATGTGATTAAGTATTTTTATTCACTTTGACAGTTTCATGACTTCTTCATGTTCTAGTCTTAAAAAAAAAAATTATAAAACTGTAAAAGTGACTGAAAATACTTAATGACATTCTGGTGAGTGGTTCCTTTGTTCCAATCTGGGATGGCTCTTTTATATGTGCGGTTGGAACAGATCCCTCTCAAATATTTGTTCATAATTATAGGAGTAGAGGGTTATCCTAGCCTCAGATGGTGGTAACTATGATACATACAGAACATTTAGAAAACATGTGCTTGATTCCAGGATGGCGTACGCTGGCGCAAGCTGAGGTACACCAAACCCCATGGCATAACTCACAACTTGCGCCATGCATTACACCAGTCCCCATTCCAAAAGTTGCCTTGCGTCATGTCGGCTGTGGGCTATGCCAACCATGGGATACGCCACCCACTATGCCGCAACAAGCAATGACATGGTGCAAGGGTGAGTTATGGCAGCAACTGCACCCTATTCCAGAAGGGCAGCTGCCGTAACCCACCACTACAATTCTAGGAGCCACAATGGTGGAGCTAACTTAGAATATCTCAGAGATGCTCTAAGGGGCATCCATCGGTACCATCCAACAGATGCTCACTCCACAGTGCCATGACAAGGGTCCTGCTTTGCTTCCTGTACCCCCACAAACATGACCATGTCCCCTGTCTGTTGGGGACCTCCGGGGGTCCTTTCTCCACTGTGCCCCCCAGACTCCTGTGTCACCTGTCCAGCCCCCCATGCCCCCTGGTGCGTGCCATGGTGTTCCAGGGTGGGGGGTCTCTGGGGGGCAGTCTACAGTGGGCTGTGACTTGTGACATGCAGGGCTGTTATGCCATGCCTGTGGGATTAGCCTCCACATTGGCTCAACTTCCAAGTAGTATGTGCCGGGATCCTGCCACTTCTGGAATACGATGCAGGGTCCCTGGCGTAGTGATGAAAGTCGCAACTCACATATGCCTGCGAGTTGTGACATTTGTCCTGGAATTGGCCCCATATTAGGAAAGGTCATAATCAAGGCCACTGATTTATGGTGATTAAAACAATGAAATTCCATTTTCAAGCCTTCAGATTCCGGATTTGCACTGGTGATTGTTACTCTAATTTCCAGATTTTACCGGGATTATGTTATCATTCTTTTAGTATATGCATAAATAATCAGAATGAAAGAAAACTTAATATATACAGCATTAAATAAAGCAAACTGAAAATAGTACAGGAAGGAATTATAAGAAAAATACAAGTTTTTGTAGATTTACTGATCTGATATAAAATAGCAGATTCCATGAAATCTTTGTTTTTACCGGTGTTCAGGCAGCTCTGATTCTGGAATTTTACCGGGTTTTCCGGTAAAAACCGAAAATCAGTGGCCTTGGTCATAATACACAGAGATCATGCTTGAGGAATTCTATAGGAACTTTATTGACTGATTTCGTAACCAGATAGGTATGCTGGTGTGAGGGACCATTTTCAGGAACAATCCAGGCCATCTAGATGGCACATTGCAATACATTAGATTTGACATACACTACATTAGAATACAATACGTTAGACCTGACATACAATAAATTAGAATCAGCATAGGAGTGGAGGTGGCAATTAAAGTCAAGTCAAGCATAATAATAATTAATACAGACAGAGACCAAAGGAAAGGCAGAAGTCACACATAAATTTGACTCTCAGTGAATATGTAAATAGTGTGACACAAAGAAATATAAGCAATGACATTATTAACTTACATAGCTTGCTTAGAGACAAGTGCAGCAGTTGGAGTCACAGTGCCCCCATACCATGTCAGGAAGGGCACATACAAACTGTTATGGCTAATAGGACATTTTTAAAATGGGATTTGAAGAAATTGAAGGTGCCTAGTGAGTGAAGAGTGCCTGGTAAGCCATGCCAGAGCTTTGGGGCAGCGATGTAGGTGTAGAAGGCTCTCTGACCCATTTCGGTTGCAGTCAGGGGATGCTCAAGGGGACCTTGTGACTATACTTTGGTTCATGTGTGCCAGTATCCAATTTAAACAAGAAATAACTGGAGTCTACAGTTCCATAAAATCATTTTTTTTATTCCAGTTCAAATACCCTTGGTATTTAAAAGAAATGATTTTATGGAACCGTAGACTCCAGTTATTTCTTGTTTAAATTGGATACTGAAGCACCCTCCAGCAGTCAAGGAATAATTTAACATTTTTGTCACCATTACCCAGATATTGCTGTTGTTTTTTCATGTATGCCAGCTCTGATACTGAGGAGTCTTGCTACAGGGGATTTAACCCCTTCACAAAGGAACTTTTTGATAAGGGTACCCAAAAAACTAGCCACGATGGGCCTGAGGAGACATCCAACCAAGCATTGAGTAAAGGGAATAGTAGTGGGTGTTGAGTGGGGCCAGAGTGACAAACCTGCAGATGCTGTTAAAGGTGATATTGAGTCATGAGAGGTACTGGTTTGAGGTCTGGGTAAAAATAGGGGCACAGTAATCCAAAAGTGGTAGAAGTGTGCCTGAGGCAATGGCCAGTTGCACCTCAGGAGTCATGAGGTGATGTAGGCAGAAGCAAACATCCAGTTTCTGATTCACATGCTTAACTACTTGCCCTCTGTGATCATTGCAAAGATTAGGGAGGGATTAAGGGTGACCCCCAGGTATTTGAAAATAGTTACTTATTAGATGGAGGACCAATCTGAAGCCAGAAAGATAAGGGTGTTATTCTGCCCTGTAGTGCATTTGGCAAGCCTAGGTTTGGACCCAAAAAACATTACCTTCATCTTGGCATTGACCAGTAGTCTGTTTGATGCAAACCACTTTTGGACAGCCCCAAAACCCCTCGATAGGGAGGTGGATAAAATCATTGGGTTCTTATCACTCCTGTAAAGAATAAGATCATCTTCATACATTATCCTGCAGCAGTCTGAGCTATCTCTGAGGAGGTTGTTAGCAAAGAGGAAGAATAAGATGGGTCCAAGGATGAACCCTTGTGGAACTCCACTGTACACCCCTAGGGTACTGGATGTACCCCCCCAGTACAGACCATTTGAGATCTACTGGTGAGGTAGTTGCTGAACTGTGCCATGGTTGCTGTTGAAAAGCCATAGGAGTGGAGTTTGCCTAGTAGGATGTCATGATCTACTAAGTCAAAGAACTTCAAGAGATCCATGAAAAGATCCACGAAGATGGCACCAGTAAGTTACCTTCGTCTGAGTTCTTTAGAACATGGCCAGTAAAACAGGCCAATACAAAAAAGTCATGCTGGTGGGGGGAGAACAGAATGTACTTAGAGATGTGGTCCAAGATTTTCTAAGATTTTGCTTAAGTGGGAGAATATGGGCACTGGCCTATAATTTTCTAGGAGCTTAGGATCACCTAATTTGTACATGGGGACAATGCTACCCTGTTTCCATAATGAAGAAATAGACAAAGAGGAAAGAGGCAGATTAAATAAGGTGGCAAGGGGCTTTACAATGAGTTTAGCTGTTAGTTTAAGAAACTGCAGGCAAAGACCGTCACTTCTGGCACTTCTGGAATTTGGGAGGGTCTTGAGGAGATGATGGACCTCTGTGGGAGAAGTGGTCCTAAAATAGAAGGCATGAGAACCCCATTTTCCTCACCAAGGGTGGGTGTGGTGTCCTTGGGTGGGAGCATATCCAGGTGCTTGGCTAGATTGGTGAGTTTGTGGTTCAGAGCCTCTGCAACCTAAAAGGGCTCAGTCAGGATACCTGCATCAGTGTACAGGTTGATTGGGTTCTACTAGGTGCCTAGTTTAATTAGGAAATTCATCATGGCCCAGAACCTATGAGGGTCCACCAGACTGTGAGCTTGTTGGTTTTAAGGAAGGAAGCCTTAAGGGATTTGAATTTCTGCTTACAGAGGTTCCAGAGCTTTCTGTAGTTGTTCCAGATTGTAGGGGATGGGGAAGATTTATATGCTGTCAGTAGGGCATCCCTCTACTTCATTTTTGTGAGGAATGCTTTAGTTAGCCATTTGGAATTCCCACCTCTCACTTGCCAGGTGGTGGTTGGAAAGTGTTTGTCCTGAATAGAGGAAGGGGCAGCAGTAAGGAACCCATGGGCAGAGTCAACATTGGTCTGTTTGAGGAGGATGGACCAGTTCACAAACCTTATGTCCAAGCACAGTTTATCCATGTTGCATTTAGAGAAATCTCTAAAGGACAAAAACTTGGGTGGAGGACATTAACACTAACGGGACCATATACAGAAAGTGTGGGAGTGATTACTGATGGAATCAGCCAGCACTCCAGCCTGAAAGATTCTGTCTTCTCAGTTCATTATGATTCAATCAAGAAGAGAGTGATTGGAGGACTTGGGGTTGAACTAAGATGGGGAGGAGATGATTTGCATGAGATGTACTTGTTTTAGCAACTCCACACATTCCAGCTGCTGGCCATTTAACCAATTTATGTTGAAATCCCCTACTATTATGAGATCCCTCTTGGGAAAGCAGAGACCAATGCATTGAGTTAGTTGAGCAAGTTCATGTAGACCACCCTTTGGAGGATTGTGCACACAACCTACGTAGATTTTCTTAGTAGACCCAAGAGTTAGCTCAGAGATAATCCAATCCAGGATGGAATCATCAATTTCATTGTGTCACCACTTTGAACAACAACAGTAGCCAAATGGACCCAAAACAATTTATTAACATGGTCTATTGATAAGCTATAGATTTTAGGAATATGGCTATGAAATATATTTTGAGAACTGTATTTTATTTATTTTGAGAAACAAGAAATATATGCTAGGTAGCTGTCATTTACAGCTACGATGACAGAAGGCATAATTTAATTTGAGAATTAAACTTGGCCTGGCAATGCTTTGGATGAATTATGAATTTGATTGGCTGTCATAAGAGAGGGCACAAAATAAAGATAAGTAAGATAAGATAAAGATAAACATAAGATGGCAAATAAGGGGGAGGTGCTGCTGGTGGGGGACTTCAATCTACCGGATGTAGATTGGAGCATCCTATCTGCATCTTCGGCTAGAAATATCGGCATTCTGGACTTCTTGCAAGGGGAATTCCTCAAGCAACTAGTAGAGGAGCCCAATCATGAGGGAGCAATATTGGACCTGGTACTCACCGGTAGAGACACTGTTGCAGACGTCGCAGTGGGTGGCCACCTGGAAAACAATGATCACTGCATGGTGTGGTTCAATATAAGAACTGTGGCAGAAGAGAACCACACAAAGGCAAGGAGGGTCTTGGACTTCAGGAGGGCCAATTTTGCAATGATGGGGGAATGCCTCAGGGATGCCCTGGCAGGGGGGGACAAATGAGTGGAGTAGAGAAACAATGGGTGAAACTTAAAGCAGGAATAGTGAAGGCAACAAACCTCTGCATCAGGAAAGTAAGCAAGAGGAAAAAGATACTGCTATGGCTTTCAAAAGAGGTGGCTTGAAAGGTAAGGGCAAAAAAGTTAGCATTCAGGAAGTATAAGGAGACACAGAGGGAGGATAGGGAGGTGTATCGGGAGAAGCAGAGGGAGGCAGGGAAAGCAGTCCAGAGCACAAAGGTGCAAATGGAGGAGAAAATGCCCAAGAAGTATGGAAGGGGACAAAACATCTTTCAGGTATGTAAATGAAAGGCGAAACACCAGGGGAGGGATTGTAAGGCTAGGGAGGTAAGGGGGAGTAGTGTGTGGAAGAGTACAAGGAAAAAGCAGACATCCTGAATGATTAATTTTGTGCAGTGTTCACAAAGGAAAGGGAAGGTGAGGGATCACAGATAAGTGTCAGGGGCACTGAAGGAAGGGAGGTGGACACTAGTCCATTTACAGAAGATAGAGACCTAAAGCACCTTGCAAATCTGAAAGTGGACAAGGCAATGGGGCCAGATGGAATACATTCAAGAACATTGAGGGAGCTCAGAGAGGTGCAAGCTGCACCTCTGACAGTCCTATTGAACCTCCCAGAGGAGATTGGAGTGGTCCCAGAAGACTGGAGGAGGGCAGATGTAGACCTACTTCACAAAAAGTGGTAACAGGGAGGAGGCTGGCAATTACAGACCAGTCAGCCTGACTTCGGTGGTGGGGAAATTAATGGAATCACTACTGAAAGAAAGGATTATGGAATATCTTGAATCCAGTGGCTTACATGATCTGAAGCAGCATGGATTCACTAGGGAGAGATCGTGTCAAACAACTCTAATAGATTTCTTTGACTGGGTGACGAGGGAAGTAGATCAGGGTGGAGTGGTGGATGTGGCCTACCTAGATTTCAGTAAGGCCTTTGACACCATTCCACATAGGAGACTCGAAAACAAGCTGGGCAGCCTAGGTTTGAGACAAAAAGTGGTAAAATGGGGAAGTAACTGGTTGGGAGATAAGCAACAGATGGTGGTTGTAAATGGAATTCACTCAGAGGAAGGGAGGGAGGGTGACCACCGGGGTTCCACAATGATCAGCACTGGCACCAGTCCTTTTTAATGTCTTTATTAGTGACATTGCAGAGGAGCTAAAAGAGAAAGTATGCATTTTTTAGATGACACTAAGATCTGCAATAGGGTAGACACCCAAGGGGGGTGGAAATCAATCAATCAATCAATCAATCAATCACTTTTTATTTATAAATAGTGCAATTCCAAATGATCAAAGCACTTGCACAAAAATAATACATAAAAACAATACAATATAATTAAAACTATAGTTAAAATTCATCAATTTTAGAACCGGTCAGCAAATTCAATCAAATTCAGGAAAAGCTAATCTGAACAAGTATGTCTTTAGAGCAGATTTAAAGCTCTCAACAGTCAGGCACTCTCTAATCCAGTGAGATAGAGAATTCCACAGGGAGGGGGCCATAAAAGTGAAAGAATGGGCCCCCCAAGGTCTTAAGTTGTACCCTGGGAATCTCCAGCAATCCCTTGCTGGCAGAACAGAATGAGTGGAGGGAGTGGTAGGGACAAGGGAGATCTTGCAGGTACCATGGTCCCTGTCCATGTAGGGCATTGTAGGTCAGTAACTTGACCTTGAAGGTGATCTGCCACTGTACTGGCAGCCAGTGCAGGCCGCAGAGCATAGGTGACACATGGCATAGCCGGCGAGGCCAAAATTAATCCTATTCTTTTGTACGGCGCAGAGGTCTGGAACAACAATGTCCCTTCATGGTTGGAGATCCCACTTTCTCTCTACTATAAATCTTTATTGCAGGTTCCACTTGCCACTTCTAATGTTATAGCTAGGGCTGAATTGGGTAGAGTACCTATTGTTACAATAATTGATATACGTTTCATGAGTTACTGGATCAAAATTATTAATCAACAGACTAATATTATGCCTCTACTATGTCTTAGAGAAAAATTATCTTGGCACAAACAGAATTTTAGGTCTCCTTGGGTCAAAAATATTCAACGTATTTTGGGCAGTGTTAATATGCTTCATCTTTGGACAGATTGGGAGAAATCAATATCAATATCTTATGTGTTTAAGGAGTATGTCAAAAAGAAAATACTTAGGCTTGCCTATGATAAGCAAATGGAGCTTCTCAGAGTTAAACATCAGGCCAGATGGTTAGCTCAAAATAAAACTGATGTATTTATAGAGAAATATCTTACTCTTGGGCTGACCCTGTTAGAAAGAAAAATGATTACTTGGGCAAGACTGGGAATCATCTGTTCTAAATATGCTTTTTTTAATAAGACGACTCCACCCAATTTAGGTTTGGAGTTTTGCAGATGTAACAAGGGTTTTCAAGAAGATCTTTATCATATTACAGTACAGTGCCCTTTATATAAAATCCCACGGTTTAATCTGTTAAATGATTTCCTTATTAAATATGTGAATGCAAAATGTGATATTTTATTCATACTTCTTCACCCTCAGACATTGGAGGAGGCTAAGATGGTTTCAAGTTTTTTTTATCAGGTGTTGAAATACAAAGAAAAACATCTCTCTGCCTATGACAATTAATTTGTTCATGGATTTGTATTTGTTAAAATTTTAAATGTAACATTAGATTTAATATATTTTTTTTTCTTTCTTTCTCTTTTGTTGTATATAATTTTATGTGCTTGGTATGTTGTAAAGGCTTGATTGTTGAACAATAAAAACATTGAAACCTGAAACCTGAAACCTGACACATGGCACGATCTTGGTAAGCCAGTCACCAACCTGGTAGCCACATTCTACACCAGCTGCAAGCAGCAGATATCAACCCTGGTAGCCCTAGGTACAGGGCATTGCAGTAGTCAAGGCAGGAGGTCACAAAGGCATGGATCAAAGTTGGAAGGTCACCGGATGGGACCAGGTGTTTAATCCGAGTAATGTTCCTTAGATGGTAGAATGAAGTCTTGACAACAGCCAACACCTGAGACTTAAGAGTCAAACTGTCATAAAAAACAATGACCAGATTCCTCACCCGGTCTGAGGCCAAAAGCTGGCTACCCCCAAGCCAAAGCCCAGAAGGCTGTCCAGCCAGCAACCCCACACCCTGATGGCTTGGGTCCACCACAAAAACCTCAGTCTTATCCGGGTTCAACCTCAGCCAGTTGGCACTCATCCAGCCCTGGATCTCAGACAGGCATTTGTTAAAGACCGAGACGGTGCCACCCTGTTCGGGCACATAGAACATGTATAGCTGAGTAACATCTGCATAGAAGTGAAAACTCTGCCCATACCACCTTATAATGTCTCCCAACGGCAGCATATACACTGCAAACAACATGCATGACAATATGGAACCCTGTGGAACCCCACAGCACAGGGGGAGAGGGGCCAATGAATAAATCCCTGACACCATTCTCTGAGTCCTGTCTGTGAGGAAAGATCAAAAACCATCTGAGGACTGTATCCTACAGTCCAAAGACCAGCCGCAGGTGATACAATAGCATCCTATGGTCCACGGTGTCAAATGCTGCGAAGAGATCCAGGAGAATCGAGCTCAAAAGTGTCCTCCAATCCCTCGCTATTAGGAAATCATTTAGTACCCAAACCAGTGTCATCTCAGTACTATGCCTCTTCCTAAATCCAGACTGGAGAGGATCACAGACATCATGTATAGTGAGATGATCCTCCAGCTGCACCACAACAATAACCTTACCCACGAAGGGCAGGTTAGAGATGGGTCTGTAGTTGGCTAAGCAGTCAGGGTCAAGGAAGGATTTCTTTAGGAGGGGTGTAACTGCCACCTCCTTCAGGGGGTCAGGAAACACCTCTGTCTCCAGTGAATTCCAGACTATCTCAGCCAGGACCTGGACGATCACCTTAACACATCCCACCAGGAGATGTGTTGGGCCTGGGTCCAAACTACAGTAGGTTGGTTGCATGCTTTGGATGATCCTCACGATGTCAGTGATCACCAACTGACCAAAGTCAGACCAGGCAAACTGGGCACTGGCAACCTCCTGCCAACCTCCATAATACCCATTAGAAGGTGCCGAATGAATCCTGGACCTAATGGTGGCAACCTTCTCTGTGAAGAATCAAGTGAACTTGTTACACTTACTCTGTGAAAATGCTCCCTGGGACTGAAGACAGGTTGAATTGCAAAATCTGTCAACAGTCCAGAAGAGCTGAGCCGGTGGGTTCTATGCAGGAACTCTGCCTTCTTACTGGAGACTGCTGACTGTTAATCTTTATAATGATCCATCAATCTAAGTCTGTCACCAGCTAGGCCCCATTTCCAGCAGCGCTGTTCTAACCTTCAACCCCCCCATATCAACGCCTTAAAAGTCCCATCATACCAAGGGGACTTTGGATGAAGAGTGAGGTGGTGAACACGGACAGGCGTTAAAGGATCCAGGGCCACTGTTACTGCCTTATTATAGGCAAGCAAAAGATCTCCTGGTTCCAAGCTTACATTTGGCACACCCGATAGGTCCAGCACTGCCATCAGACTATCTGGGGTCACTCCACTTAAAGGGCGGTACCGGACCATCTCCATGGAGGTAAGTCTATTAAGAGGAGCTGCTAGGCTGAACCTTATGGTATGATGGTCCACCCATCCGACTGGTTCCACCACCAGATCCGAGATCTCCATCCCCAGTAGGAATACCAAATCCAATGAGTGACCATGAGTGTGAGTCACAGAGGTAATTAACTGTACAAAGCCCAATGAGGTCATAAGTTGGAGGACGTCCTGACCAAACTGTGAGAGTTCATTGTTGACCCAGGGTCAACCATTTGGGTGATTCCAATGATGAAGTCCACGACTTCCTGCAAGAATTCCTTCTCACCTCTGGGTGGACAGTAGATGAGGAGTATCCTGCAGCCTGCACCTGCACCCATGATATACGCAAAGGATTTTGTTACCCCCACCAGGACATCCACAAAGCCCAGTTCTGATTTAAAACAAATGGCTACACCCCCACCCCTATGATCCTCCCATGGGCAGTGTATCACAGAGTACCCAGCCAGAACTGCTAATTCCAATATTGGGACAGCATTTTCATACAGCCAGGTCTCGGTGATGCAAGCCAGGTCAGTTGTACCCAGATCAGCAATCACAGTTGCCTTGTTTTTAATAGACCTGGCATTGCACAACACTGCCTGAGTAGGATAGATAGATGAGGTAGACTGTGTAACTTTCCCACGAAATGTGGAGCCCTTGGGTATGGGAACCAGGCAGGGAGAACCCCTTTCTTGGACCCATTTCACCCCAGGGCATCTCCTTCACCCCAAAACCCCAGTCCACCCACTCCTCCTCCACACTCCCACCATTTCCCGTTTTCCCCTACTTTATCTTCCTTCTGGTTATCCCCAGTGCACAGCAATGCCCATGCACTTCTGTAGGCGGGGGGGGGGGGTACAGCTAAAAGGATGGAGGATCCTGATCCTGGTGGAGAATAGTACCTGACTGTTGATGATCTCGGCCAGCACATAGCCAAAAAATAACAGACAACAGATAATAACAAACTGTCACACACCAAACACACACACCCACACACTCAGATACACACTCACACAATTAGTAATTATATCTCCACCCCTTACAAATAAGAGATACAATAACACTAACCCCTAACTAATTCAAAATAAACAAACTAAATACAAAGTAAACTATAAAACACACATAACAAAATAAATAAAATTAAAAAGAAGTCGAGATGATGGTAGTCTTTATAACAGTTCTCTTGTAAATATATGAGTCTCTGCCACAGATAATAGAGTTATGCCAGTCTCAAAATATGTATTGTAACAGACTGGTGAAACTCTCACCTCCACCACAAAAATATTGATATATACCCCCAAATTTGCAGCACTCTCACTGTACGAATGTTGGTGCAAAACAGAAAAACAAAATGACATATGGAAAACTAGGCACTCTCACTGCCTTTAAAAAAAGATTTTCCCCCAGTCTAATACAAACCTGCCCAGATTGGAGTCCAACACAGTGGTAGCACTCAGCACACTCTGCACTAGGAGCTGCCTTTCTTCATGGGAGCTTCTCTTCCTCAGAAAAACAGAACTTGATGTCTCCTTCAGCCCTACAGGACCCAGCCCCGGAACCCACTAACACTGAATTGGATACCAGAAATACCAGGAAGGCTATATACAGAAGGAAAGATCGAGACCCCCTAACCACTCATCTAGAGGATGATCACTGAGCCCAGACACTCTCCAAGTCAGAGCCCTGGCCCTGACTATAATGAATAGAGATCTAAGAAAGCTTGAGGAGTAGTCAAGAGTGTGGCAACTAAGTTTCAATGCACAGAAGTGCAAAATCATGCACTTGGGGTGCAGAAACCGAGGGGTAGAGTACAAAATGGGGGAAGTGGTACTGGTGACCACCAAACAGGGGGGCAATCATATTGGATGATCTAAAGGTGGCTAAACAATGGGACAAAGCAGTGGGGAAAGTTAGTGGGATGCTAGGGTGCATAGGGAGGGGTATCACCAGTAGAAAGAGGGAGGTGTTGATACCTCTGTATAAAGCGCTGGTGAGACCTCACCTAGAATACTGTATTCAGTTCAGAGACCTCATCTCCAGAAGGACATAAACAGAGTAGAAGCAGTTCAGAGGAGGCCAATTAAAATGGTACAGGATCTGCATCAAAAGCCCTAAGAGGAGAGACTGAAGGATCTCAATATGTACACTCTGGAGGAAAGGAGGGAGAGGGGCAATATGATAGACTTTCAAATACCTCATGTGTTTAAATAAGGTTCAAGAGGGAAGTCTTTTTCAGAGGAAAAAATGCTTAAGAACAAGGGATCATGCTAGGAAGTTGGAGGGGAGAAAGACTCAGGGGAGATGTAAGGAAGCACTTCTCCATTGAAAGAGTGGTGGATGCCTGAAACAGCCTACCTGGGGAGGTGGTGGGTGAAAAAACTGTAACATGATTCAAGAAGGCATGGAATAGGCATAAGAGAACCTTAGTGGTAAGGAAATTGGTGGTAAAGCTAGAGATCAAGTAGAGTCCACGGTGTTATAGTAGGTAGGGAAAATGGGCAGACTAGGTGGACTAAGAGGTCTTTATCTGCCGTCAAACTACATGTTTCTATGTTTCTAAAAGAAGACTTAGCAACAGCCAACAATAGCTGCTTTTTACATTTGCTTGTGCAAGAAACATTTTATTACAAAACAGCATTTCAGAGGTGTATCACTGCTGAGTCTATTGCAGTTGAAGCTGCAAGGGGCACAGCATGGCAGACCAATGACCAGGCAGTCTAGTCATGACACTACTACAGCTTGCTGGGTGGAAATTTCATGTAGTTGAAAAGACCAAAGCACGTCTATGAGAGAGCACTTCAGTCCTTTCATTTGCATGAAGCCAGTCAGCAAGCAGCTTGTAGCAGCTGCCATAATGAGCTTGCAGTCTGTGCTGAATGGTTTAGAGAACAGAGCTCATTACTGCAGCTATGTAAGAAATAATGTGAATTATTTATTTGAAACCTTAAATACAACAAGTCAGCGCTAGCACACTGAATCACCCTAATCGTGTGCTATCAGTATAAATTCATGGAGAGGGATACATTTTGGTTCAAAGTGTAGCACTGTTGCTTATCTTATAAAGTACATTTAGAGAAGTTTTTACATATTTTCAGTATTTACAATACTCATCCCCGGTGACTCGCTGCTTCCGCTTGTGTAAGTCCAACATGACATGGAAGCACCAGTAAACCTGTGTATGAACGAGTCAGAATTTTTGAAAGGCATGTAATTAAATTATTTCTGAATTAGAGGATTACCAGCATCAGTGACTGTGCTGTTGAAATAGCAAAATATGTTTAATCTATTCATTAAAATATAAGTTGTGATTTTGGGCATGCACATTAGTGCCGATGCTAGTGCACATGCCCAGAGTCACGACTTTCTATTTCAATGAATGAATTAAACATGTTACAGTGTTCATTTCAGCAGTGCAGTCACTTTGTGATGCTTAACAATGACTCCACAATTCAGAAATCATTTTGAGTTACATGCTTTTAAAAATCCAAACTTGCTCATGTACGAATTTACTGGCACTTCCATCTCTTGTTAAATGTGCATGCATGGAAGTGGCCAGTAGCACAACATGAGGCATACTCCCTACTAGTTTTTCTTATGTCCTGAGCTCAGGGTCCAAAGTTTCCTGCAGACTGCCATTGTAAAATGCTGCTGGTAATCCCACTTATCACGTTATCATTGTACCTGTCACTCAAGTCCTCATTGGTTTTCCTTTCATTTTCAGGGAACCATGGGCAGGGTTGCCCTGGTTGTGAGATGATGTGTGACCCATCCTGGTCCCAGCCGACCAATAACCATGGGACCAAGCTGGGCAGTACAGCTGAGAGTTTTGGGCAGGCAGCACTGCAGAGAGCAAGTAGCAGCAATGGACGGTTAGTTCCTCCACTCCATCACCATAGTAACACCAGGGTAGGGCAGACAGGCAAGGAAGGCCAACCAGTCCATCACCCTTCATAAGCAGCAAATTAACGGATGCCAGCATGCCACCTGGCAAGTGGCCTGGGGTGGGGGGATAGGACCAGGACTCTGAGGAGGGCAGGCAGGGCTGGTGGAGGTGGGCCACTGCTTTGACACATCATCATATTCATGCCCTCAGTGGGCCAGGCAACATGTGGGTAGAGATATTGCAAAATTAAATTTCACCAGTGAAATTGCCTCAAAATCGGCAGTTTCGCCACGTGAAACATTTCACGAAATTCCACCATTCCCCAAAATGTTTCACTAGGTGCAAAATTGTGAAATTTCACTCTCAAATGCAAGATTTTGCCACAAAATGTGCAATTTCACCAAATTTAGCCTGAATTTTGCCAAATTGTGCCCTAATTATACCATTTTGTGGGCAACATTTTGCATTTAGTGGGTGAAATTTTGCATTTCACGGTGAAATTTCACATTTTGCAGGTGAAATTTTGCATTTCACCTGTGGAGTTTCACATTTCGCACCTGCAAAATATTTCACAAAATGTATGAATTTCGTGAAATATGTCGCGGAATGAAATTTTCTAATGTTGCACATCTCTACGTGTAGGCCAATTATATAGTATTCACTAGAGGGGGGAGAGTGAGGGTTTAAATTCTGTTTCTGTTTGATGTAAAATAAATTGCCAGAGGTGCTAATGTTTCTGTAGGGCCTCCAAACTGCAGGGGAAAATGATTGCTTACACCAGTAATGTAGGGCTCTGTTTGAGCCAAGTTAAATTAAGAAAACAAACAATAAATTTATTGAAGCAACAGCTTTAAGCCTGTTACCTCATTCATTCCACCAGAAAACAGGTATTATATATTAAATAATTACATTTAATCTTGTGTGTGGTTAGCCTACCCCCCACCACTGCCCCATACCCTGTAACAGCCAATACTTCTATGCCTTCATTTCAAATACATTACTCATCTGGCAATGCATCCCTGAAACATAAACCATCCAAGCAGACATTCCACATTGACAAATGCTTGTTACGTTTCTTGTTTTAGTGGGGTTTAACCAATTTTTAAAAATGTAGTTATGCATGATTGCCATGCTCAGATACAGCATGTTATTTTCAGTGAGGTCCTGCTTTCTCCCATTTTGACAATGTATTTACCCAGCTGACATGCAATATGTCATTTTCAGTTGGGTCCTGCTTCTACCCATTGCTATTTACAATAGTATTTACTCAGGATAACCCAGCTAAAATGCAATAACTCATTTTCATTGCAGTCATACATTCAGCCATTTGCACACTAAGTTAACCATGGATAGCCCAGCAGATACACAAAACCTTTATAGTGGGATCCTACTTCTATTCATTTGCATACCATGTTTACCTAGGATAGCCCAGCCCATATAAGATGCAATATCTCATTATTAATGTGCTCCTGCTCTCAAATATTTGTTGCAACATATTAAACCAGGAAAACACTGTTGAGATCTCACATCTTGTTTCCGCTAGGGTCCTACTTTCACCCATTTTACAAAGCATTTTTTAGAGTAGCTAAGCTGAGATGTCATATTTGTTTCCAGGTGGTACCGCCTTTACCCATTTTTACACTGTAGCTGAACAGGATAACACAGCTGAGCTCATCATCAGAGGGGACTTAGTTTTACCCATTGTTACACTGTATTTACCAATGATAGCTCTACGATGCCGGTTTGACAAACATTTTGTCGACCGACATTACAGCGATGGATTTATGTCGACCGCAACTTGCGGTGGACGTAAATCCATCAGGAGAAACAGTTGCTGTTTATCAGGGGATCTGCCCCCCACACCCCCAAACTTAGGGATTACCAACTCCAAGTCAGAGTTGATTTGGGGAGGGGGTCCAGGACCAGGGGAAAGAGTGCCAGGGTCCTGGGAGGACTTTTACAGTGAACTGTTGATGTTGGCATTGACGTGTTCACTGTAAAAATTTCGCTGAGTGAAGGGCATAACTGATAGGCCAGCCCACCTGAGTTGCAGTACAGCAACTCATTTTCTGTAGAATACTGCTGTTACCCATTTTACACCATATTTACCAAGGATCACTCAGATGTTTTGCAAAATCTCATATATTGTTTTTAGTGGAGACCAGATTTTACTAACTGTTACTGTACATTCACCCAAGATACCCAGATGAGGTGCATTAAATCATTTTCAGGGGGGTGCTGCTTTCACACACTTTTTTATACTTTCTGTTTAGATGACCCTCTCTTCTCACCAGCTTCCAGCTCCATCTTCTACGTGTTCAAGCCCTTTTGCCACCTGTAGGAGTCTGCTGAGGGTACACCCCACTACCAGCTTCTGCTAAACAAATATTTAGGACTCCCAACCAATATCCATAGTATCTCCCCTGTGGGTGGGACCCTTCCAGTTCCCAAAGTCTTGATTAGAATCTGTGCTTGATGGTTGTGGTCTGGGAAGAGAAGCCAGAAAGGTGCCATAGGAGTTAGCAGGGCTCTACTGTGGTGTGGTTAGGGTTGCTTGAGCTACCTGGGGTTGCTGGGTTATTTTGTCACACTTGAGTCCTCCTTTGTCCCTCCCCTGGGCATGATGCTGAGAGGCATCCTAGAAGAGAATGTATTAGGGCCATTAGAAGGGTGGGTGAGCCTTACTGTACTTTAGAACTCGTCTGCTGGACCCACTTTAGGTGTGTAACACCTTCTGGCCACTCACCAGGTGAGCTGATATGTACCAGCATGAGACCAAAGGAAAGAAATGAAGGTTCAACTCCAGATAATCATGTTTCATTTATTACATCCACCAACACACAACATCAACTTTTCACGGTAATGCCACTTCATCAGGAAAGAAACAGATAATGTTGGCTGAAAAAGAACACTGGTCCATCCAGTCTGCCCAGTTTTATCCTACTCTACCCCCTAACCTGTTATCCAGATGGGGTTTTCCCCTGCCTCTCTCCCCCCCCCACTCACTCCCTTACTGCTACCCTCTCAAGTAATTATTAACAAAAGAGGAGGTGGGGGAGGTGCCTAATCCAATTAACAGAAGCACTCTGGATAGGGGGGGTCAATCCCAGTCCTTTCACAGAAGAAAGGGTTTTGAAAGAACTCCTAAAACTGAAGGTGGATAAAGCAATGGGGCCAGATGGAATTCACCCCAGAATTCTAAAATAATTAAGCAGAGAACTAGTGACACCACTGACTACCCTTTTTAACAAATCAAGGGAGGATAGTGTGGTATCCGAGGACTGGAGGAAGGCAGATGTGATTCCCCTTCACAAAAGTGGGACCAAGACAGAGGCAGGAAACTACAGACCTGTCAGTTTGACCTCTGTGTTAGGGAAAGTGATGGAATCACTTCTGAAGGAAAGAATTGTTGAGTACCTAGAGGCCAGTGGGGCACAGGACCCAAGGCAGCATGGGTTCACAGCGGGAAGGTCATGTCAGATGAATCTAATTGATTTCTTTGACTGGGTGACCAAAGTAGTAGACCAGGGAGGGGCTGTGGACATGGCCTACCTAGGCTTTAGCAAGGCATTTGACACAGTCCCACACAAAAGATTAATAGTCAAATTAACCAGCCTGGGAGTAGGTCCCAGGGTGGTATCCTGTGTAAAACATTGGCTGGACAACAGGACACAGAAGGTAATTGTAAATGGAGTCCACTCTGAAGAAAGAGGGGTTACTAGTGGGGTACCACAGGGTTCAGTACTGGGTCCAGTCCTTTTTAATGTCTTTATAAGAGATATTGCAGAGGGACTAGAAGGAAAAGTGTACCTATTGCAGATGACACAAAGATCTGCAACAGGGTTGTTACACAAGGAGGTGTGGAAAGGATGAGAAGGGACTTGGCAAGGTTGGAGGAATGGTCAGAAGTATGGCAGCTTCGATTCAATGCAAAGAAGTTCAAAATAATGCACCTGGGAAACAAAAACCCAGGGGAAGATTACACAATGGGGGGGGGTAGAAACAACAAAAAAATGGAAAGGGACCTGGTGGTAATCATATCAGATGACCTTTAGGTTGGCAAGCAATGTGAGAAGGCAGTAGGGAGGGCTGGGGGATACTGGGATGTATAGGGAGAGGTATCACCAGCAGAAAACAGGAAGTTGTTATCCCCCTGTACAGACAGTTGGTGAGACCCCATCTGGAGTACTGTGTCCAGTTCTGGAGACCCCATCTCCACAAGGACATAGACAGATGGAGGCAGTTCAGAGAAGTGCAACTAAAATGGTGCAGGGTCTGCAAGAGAAGCCATACGAGGAGAGACTAAAGGAGCTTAATATGTATACTCTTGAGGAAAGGAGGGAGAGGGGGGCATGATAGACACATTTAAGTACCTCAGTGGAATCAACAAAGCCAAGAGGGTAGCATCTTTCAGAAAAAGAGATGTGCAAGAACAAGGGGACACAATTTGAAGATAGAGGGGGGGATGGCTCAGGGGCAATGTGAGGAAATATTTTTTTCACAGATAGGGTGGTGGATGCATGGCACAGCCTTCCTGAGGAGGTTGTGGGGTCTAAAACTGTGGGAGAATTCAAGAATGCATGAGACAGACATAAGGCAATTTTTGTGAGGGGTAAGAAGACATAGGCTGTTGCTTAAATAGGATCTGCAGCTTATCCTCTAGGTAGGGAAATGGGCAGACTAGGTGGACCAAGTGGTCCTTATCTGCCGTCAGAGTCTATGTTTCTATGTTAAAGGAATAATGCATGACAGGGTATGTGTCGTGCTGGGATAACGCCACGGCTGGGGGGTTGGGCACAAGGCCACAGGCTGAGTGCGTCCAATGCCCCAGGCGTGGCGTTATTCCAGCACAACACACACCCTGGAGTGCATTATTCCTATTATACAATGGCTTGTTGTTATATATAAAATAAAAAATAATTTTAAAGAATGTTTTTATTAGTGTGGAAAAATATTTTTGTTTCTTAAGAGGAGATGCAAAAAAAGAGAGCAGCCATAATGATGACAGTAGACCTGTGGCATTATGCTGGGATAACGCCAAGGGTCCAGCCCCAAACTGACCAATCATAGTCCAAGATTCTTTCTTGCCATTGTATAATAAACCTTTTACTCTGTCCTAGTAATGCTTGAAGCCATTAATGTTTTATTGCGCCCACCGCCTCTGTTGGTAGGCTATCCTTCTCACATCATTCCTGAACCCTCTCCCCAGCTTGCATTCATGTCCCCTTGTTTTTGACCCTCAATTTCTACTACATAGTTCTTCCCAGTTTACCGTGTTTATTCCTTTCACGCACTTAAAGGTCTCTATGATGTTCCCCTTCTTTCTTCTGGCCTCCAGTGAGTATATTTTCTGTGAACTAAGCCAATTCTTTTTCTTTCTTCTGGCAACCAGTGAGTACATTTTCCATGACCTAAGCCGATCCTCATAGAATCTGCCCCGTTGACTTTGAATCATTTAGGTTACTCTGTGCTGTACTGTCTCCAGCCTGTTTCTGTCTTTCCTCTGGTGAGGACTCCAGAGAGATAGTTTTACTTTCCTATTGCTATTGAAACCCCTTCCAATATTAATTCGAATTTTTGAATTGTATTAATAGGGAAAAACCTTTAAGCACAAGTACCTGTTTTAAAAGGTGACCCAATCAAAATTACAAAGGACAATGCAAAACAAGTATGACAATAACAATAAATACAGTATAAGATGGCACGTCTCCAAATCCTTCACACACCACTTTTAAAGTGCCCTAAACATTTGCTATGCAGTAAATTCAATGGCAATGTATTCCAAGTATCAACAAATTTAGATTTAAAATATTTCTGTTTCGAGGAGGTTTTACAGTCTGATATAACAAGCTGTAGATTTGTTTGTACTTCTTGCATTGTATAAGTTAGATCACTTAAGAAATAATTTAGTCAATACGCTAGTACTCTGGCCATTCAAAATGTTCTAGGTCCAGACACTGTCAAAGTAAGTATATTCTGGATCTCAAAGAAAACTAATCAAGGCTGTAGTATAGATCACAATGATGGCAGTCTCTTTTTCACAACTAACACAAAATGATATATTCTGTTACAAACAATTCTCAACCTTTCCAGTGTACTATCTGTTGCAATTACATAAATGGGCAAGCCATAATCTACCAAAGAAAGTGCTCAACTTTGAGTCACCAACATGATTCTATTGTGAAATTCTTTTTATTTCTGTATAGCAAACCCAGTCTGATAATGATTTTTCTTATTATCTGTTCAATGTGCATAGCAAGTCATAGTAGTGTCAAGGTATATACCTAAATACCTAAAATATGACACTTGCTCCAATACTTCTCCAGCAATAGTCATTCAGAGGGCCACAATTCTGCATCCTTTTATTATTATAGAATACAATAGTTTCAAGTATTGTTAACATTCATGACCAATCTACTTTGAAAACCATTGTTCAACTTTATGAAAGTCATCCTGGAGTGGCATAGTTACTGTAAATTATAAACAGATTTGCTTCTGGATGCCAGGACTGCATCACCAGCATATAAAATGATTATGCAGTTCTGGCACACAGCAGGAACATCATTTAAAAAAAGATTAAAACGTAAAGGACCCCAAATTGACCACTGCGGTACACATGTTAACTTCCCTCTATAATGATACAACACTACCCAATTTCACTTTTTGAAACTGATTTGATAGATACCTTAGGAACCGCTGGCATACATTCCTGGCCAGACTTTACTCAACAAGTCTCTCCACAAGCAACTGGTGATTCACTAAATTAAATGCTTTTGATAAATTAATACAGACAAATCTGGCCATGTCACCACTGTCCAAGTCACTGGCCAAAAGATCAGTATATTCCAACAAAGCTGTCAATGTACTACTTTTTTTCTAAAACCATGTTGTGCACTTGTTAACATGTTTATCGCTATCTAAGTATTCCATCAGTTGGTTGTACACAATATGTGTCAGTGCCTTGAACAGTGGGGACAGGACTGAGATCGGCCTATAATTTCCTGTTATGGAGGCATCACCACCGTTATAAACAGGTACACCATTGCTTGTTAGCAGATATCTGGTACCTCCTGAGTACAAAGTGATAAGTTAAAAATCTTCACGATGGGCTCAGCCACTTCATCAATAGCAATCTTTAGTAACTTAGTGTCCAGCCCATCACACCCTATTCCAGTTTTAGAGTTCATTTAATTACCTCCTTTTTAGAGACAAGTCTAAAATAAAATTCTCTGCCATATGTAGAGTCATGCCTTTCACTGCCAAATGTATATTTTTAAATACTAGTTCTAAAAGACAAGGAACTAGAAAAAAGTGTTAAATTAATCAGCTCTGTTGGGGGGGGGGGGGTTACCAAAATGCCACCTTCACTTTGAATGCATTTAGGAATTGACTGTTTATCTCTGCCAAGCACTTGATGTATGCTCTCCCAGAACTTCTTAGGGTTATTAGTTCCTTGTCTTTGTTTATGCTTGAAATAATCTGCTTTTGATTTTTGAAACATCAGTTTTCATTTATTCTGTAACTGTTTATATGTTATTTTATCCCATTCAAACCTACTCCCTCTAAACCTCAACCATGCCTTATCCGTTTCCCTCATCAGCTGGTTGATGTCTTCATTTAACCAAAATAAAAAGGCCCCCTTTTTATCACATATTTGAGTGAATTTTGCGGTAAAATAATCCAAAGCCAAGTTAACTGAGGGTAGGCAATCCATAAAGGACCAGTCTACATTATCCAATGCCTGTTTAAAAGCTGGTAGTTTGGTAGAAGGAATCTTTCTGAAACTAACCATTTCTGGTTTATGTTTAACCATCCTAACATCCCAGTTACATAATATAAGGGAATGGTCACTGAGGACATCCAGGAGAATTAAATTTTTATGGCTGCCATTGGCAGAGCTCTGCAGATGTCCTTCTATCACTTGGGGAAAAAAGAGCACTTCAGACTCCTACCACAGCACAGTTTCGAAGTTGAACCACGATCCTTCCACTACCTGAAATCGCTACTCTGGAGGTGGGAGAGAAAGAGTTCCTTTCCTACATGTAACATTCTTCTGCCAGCTCAAATTACAATCAGTGGAGTGTAAACAGCACATGAAACTTGTTTTAGTCTTAAAGAACACCTAAACTCTCTTTGCACATTTTTATCTAAACAATGCCTTGTTGGCAGGGGTTTAGTGCTCCCATACTTCTTAAAGTCTTCAATGATATATATTTTTTTATGTAGTTCTCCAGGCAGCAGTCTTAAATCAGCAACTAAACAGTCTTGAAGCACAGCTGTAAGGGAACTTTGTTTAATAGCTTCTGTGCTGAATTCCTTCACAGAGGAGCACAAGGTGATTTGAGATCAGGTTTCGGCTTGTGGCAGTGGGTTCACTGGGCTGGGACAGGCAGAGTGTCACTGTGATGAGTAGTAGAGTAGTAGGAGAGTTTGTTTATTTTGGGTGCCCTTCCCCGTAGGCTCAAGGCACCTTTACGAAAAAAAACATAAACAGCATTAGGAAACACATAGTTAACAAATATATAAGAAAATCCATAAATAAAGCTCATTAAAATCCTGTGCAAGCTAATTCTCATGCTGTCTTGTGGTTTCAAATATATTCTTCAGGTCCCAAAGGCCTGTTCAAAGAGGAATGTTTTGAGATGTTGGGAGGCAGTATAGCGCAGTGGTTTAAGGCTCTGAGCAGCAAATCTGGATATCTGGGTTTGAATTCCACAACCCCCACCTGCTTTCTGAGTGACCCTGAGCAAGTCATTTAACTTCCCTGTGCTCCCAGGTTGGACCTGTAAACAAGCTTCAACTTAGTGTGCCACTCCTGGTTAAACAATTGGGGAAAAAAATATGTTTTTAAAGACCTCTAGGGAGGGTGCCTCCTGGAGGTACCCCAGCAACGAGTTCCAAAGGATCAGAGCAGCCACCTTGAATGCCCAGTCCCTGGAAGATTTTAAGTTGGCCCTAGGGACCTCCAGGAGGGCTTCTCTAGCTGATCTAACTCACTCAGGGTGTAGGGATGCAGAAGCTCCTTCAGGTAGCCTGGCTGGACCCAACCCATGTAGGGCCTTATAGGTCACAAAACCTATTTTAAAGGTGATGCACCAGCACACTGGTAGCCAATGCAGGTCACGCAGCACCAGTGTAATATGACTGAACCTTGAGTGTCCAGTCAACAAACGGGCTGCCACATTCTGCATAAGCTGCAGGCGCCACATCACACATTATCTGACCTTGAGGTAGGGTGTGTTACAGTAGTCAAGCCTTGAGGTGACAAATGCATGGACCAGCATGGCCAGGTCATCGGGGGGAATAAGGTATTTCATTTGGGCGATGGTCCCAAGATGGTAAAAACCATTCTGAACAACAGCCGACACCTGGGCTTTAAGTGTAAGCTCATTGTCCAGAACAACACCCAAATTCTTCACCTTAGGGGAGGCCTCCAGTTCGGTCAGACCAGTAAAAAGACCCAACCTATACCAAGATGCCCCCACTCCTCCCCTTTCGACATGGCTCAGCTACTAGCACTTCAGTCTTCCCTGGGTTAAGTCCCAGCCAGTTTGATGACGTCCAAGCCCAGATCTTGGTCAAGCAGTCATTCAGCAAGTTGACTGTGTCAGATCTCCTGGGTGTGAAGGACAGGTAGAGCTGAGTATCATCAGCCTAACAATGAAAACTCAGCTCATATCTCCTTATGACCTCACTCAGGGGCAGCATATACACTGCAAACAAAATGTGGGAGAGGACAAAGCCTTGGGGCACTCCACAGGCAGGGCTGTCAGGCTTGAGGAATAATTCCCCAGTATCATCCTCTGAGACCTGCCCCAGAGAAAGGATTCAATCCAGTTGATGACCTTACCAGTGAGTCCTACATAATCCCTCAGCCTGTCAAACAGCACCCCATGATCTAAGGTGTCAAACACTGATGAGAGATCAAGGAGAATGAGAATTGATCACTCTCCTCTATCCCTCACCCTTAGCAGGTCATTCAACACCTTAACCAATGCAGTCTCCATGCTGTGCATAACCCTAAATCTGGACTGGAATGGTTCGTAAATCTGGAAGTCCGTAAGGTGACTCTCAAGCTGTTCCATAACCACCCTCTCAAGAACCTTACCTAAAAAGGGGAGGTTTGAGATAGGCTGGTAATTCACCAAGACGTCAGGGATGAAAGATGCTTTTTTCAGCAGGGACTTAACCAGAGCCTGTTTAAGGGACTCTGGGAAAACTGCTGCCACAGGGGAACTCCCAACAATCTCGGCATAAACCGGACCCAGGACCTTGATGCAACCAACAAGTAGTCACTTCAGACAGGTTCAAAGTCACAGAATGTTGATTTAAACCCCAAGATCATCCCACAGACCTCCATTGTCGTCACCAGCCAGAACTCTCCCCAGGGCGACTGAATGCATCTGCCCACTCAAGGTCTACCACTGTTGGAGAATGGTATTCTGCTAGGAGAAATCCCAGCCTAGCTTGTCTGCAACCCAAAAGAGCTGAGCCGGTCGGTTCTTCCCAGCTACAATCATCCTAGATACAAAGGCTGCCTTCTTTGAGGTAGTTGCATTCTGATACTCATCATAATGAGCATCAGAACCAGCCTGTCCTCCTGGAATCTGGTTTTCCTCCAATGCCTCTCTAACCTCTGCCCCAATTGAGGCATCTAACTGAGTAAAGCAGGCAGTCTAATTTTTTTAGTAAATCTGTTTGTTTGCTAAGTTAAAGTTACTTTCCCTACTAAGTTGAGTAAAGATCATGTAACCCTCTGTACAGGTTTTGTATTGACAATCCTGTGGATGAATTTGGGTTGTTATACTTTATTTACATCTGTAAGGAGTTCATTTGGAAATACTGCTTGATTTATAATAAAGCAACACTTTTATTGGTGTCTGTGTCTAATGGCTATCTTCCCTCTGAGACTTGAAAGGTACTATAAGCAAGAATCTCCTCTATTTAGTACTACAATCAAACATGTAACCAGTAAGATAGAGTAACTATGGCATTAACCTGGGATTACACTTAGCTGGTACCTGCCCTATGGTGGTGCCTAATTATGCACTTGTGATAGCACGGACCCTAGAGTTGAATGCACTGCTCTGCTTTGGCTTGTCATATTGTCTCCTAAGTATTTACTTGTGTGATATTTTTCTGGTTGTATTAAATAAAGCATTTGGCTGATGTGGTAATGCTATGTATGTTTTGCTGTCCAAATAAACAAGCATAAGTCAGTGCCAAACATGTTTGCTTTCATGCTGTTACAAGTTAGAATAACAGTATCTTGAGGCTATAGGCAGGCTTTTCTTACCCCAATGAGCCATTGTTTCATGGACTTTGGGTTCCACTGGGTAAGGAGTATTGTCCCCCATATTCAGAGCTGGCCATGTGTGGTTTGTGGCAGTTTGCACATAGCCTGCCTGGGGGCAATATTCAGACAATTAGCTCACTGCAACAGGAGCGTGCAAACTGACTAAATATGGGGCAATGTCAGTACAGTGCATAGTGACTTTGTGCTATGCTGGCACAGTCCCGGACTGAATATGGCTGACAGAAGCACAATGGAGGTAGCACAGATCAAATGGAAAAGTGGCAGGGCTCCTTTGGGCCATATTTAGTCCTAACATGCTAATGACCTCTTTTGGCATGGAAGGCACTATGGTCCATTTGTATGCCCATTACAGGCCTATTAACATGAGTGCCTGGTCCCCCATTCTGTAACTGTCCCCCCATCCTCCATTCATTTGTCCTGTAGCTGTCTCAAATATTCCTGGTGGTGTAGTGGTTCCTGTACCCCCTGATTGACTGTCCCATAGCTGTTTTGAATATTCCTGGTAGTCTAGTGGTCTCCCCCCCCTTAAGGGCATGTGATCATCTGTCAACCCACCAGCTCAGAACCCTCCTCCCCATAACCCCCCACCCCACTCAGGACACCTAAGCCGAAATAAGGCAATAGAGACAGCAACCTACACAGCCCTCTGCTCAACACCTTGGCCAGTCACCATCTGATTGTGAGTGAGCGATCATGAATACAATAGACACAGGTGTTTGTACAATACTTGTGATCACTCAGAGCCTGTGAGATTGAAACCAGTTGAGGTGGCGAACAGAGGGCTGTCCAAGTCATCACTATTGCTGCAGTTTGCATTATGTGACCAGGGTTGGGGGGGGTGCCTGACAGGGTGAGTCAGGAGGGGGTCAGATGCTCTTATGGGGAAGACCACTAGACCACCAGAAATATACCAGACAAATGAAAGACAGGTGATTTGGATACTTTTTACCATATATTTTCCCAGGACAGATCAGCTTACATGCAACATCTGCTTTTCAGTTGGGTTCTAATGTAAAGTCCTGCTTTTACAGTTTTATAATATATTTACTCAGGTTAGCCCAGATGAGTTGTGATACCTTGTTTGCAGTGGGGTTCTGTTTGACCCAGTTTTTACACTGTACACTTATGCATTAAGCAGGTTAGCAATAGGAAAAGACCATTATGGTTTTCCAAAGAGGTAGCAAAGAAAGTGAAAGCCAAAAAGACTGCATTCAGGCAATACAAAAAGACACAGGCAGAAGAGGATAGGGAGAAGTACCAGGAGAAACAAAGGGAGGCAGGGAAGTCAGTAAGGGAAGCCAAAGCTCAGACAGAAGAACACATTGCAAAATCAGTGGTTAAAGGGGACAAAACCTTTACAGGTACATAAGTGAAAAAGAAGGTCAAAGGAGGGATAGTTAGACTGAAGGGGAGGATGGGAGCAGCGTGAGGATGACAACAGTAAAGCTGACATATTGAACAGGTATTTCTGCTCAGTCTTTACTAAGGAAGAGGGGGGTAATGGGTCTGAAGGGAGTACAAGGGGTGAGAATGGTGCAGAAATGGACACAAGTCCCTTTACACGAGAAAGGGTCCTGAAGGAACTGGAAGTAATAAGAGTTGACAAAGCAATGGGGCCAGATGGGGTGCACCCCAGGGTCCTTAAAGAACTAAGAGAGGTGGTGGCTGAACCTCTGGCTATCCTGTTCAGCCAATCACTGGAAACAGGGGAGGTACCCAAAGACTGGAGGACAGCAGATGTAGTCCCCTTATACAAAAGTGGGAACAAAGAGGAAGCAGGGAACTACAGACCAGTCAGCCTCACCTCGGTAGTGGGAAAGATCATGGAAGCACTACTGAAGGAGAGATTGGTGGAACATCTGGTTGTCAATGGACCACAGGACCCAAGGCAGCATGGTTTCACCAGGGGAGGTCATGTCAGACCAATCTCATTGAATTTTTTGACTGGGTGACTAGGAGGTGGATCAGGGAGGGCAGTGGACATGGCCTATCTGGACTTCAGCAAGGCCTTTGACACTGTGCCACATAGAAGACTATTACACAAACTGGGGAATATGGGTGTGGGAGGACAGTAGTGTGGTGGGTAGGTAACTGGCTGGGTGGCAGGATACAGAGGGTGGTGGTAAATGGCTGTCACTCCACAGAGGGAAGAGTGACCAGTGGGGTACCACAGGGATCAGTGCTGGGACCGGTCCTATTCAACATCTTCATCAGTGACACTGCACAGGATATAGAAGGCAGAATTTCACTGTTCGCTGATGACACAAAGCTCTGTAACAGAGTAGACACACCAGAGGGTGTAGACAGAATGAGAAGGGACCTGCAGAAACTTGAAGAATGGTCAAGGGTTTGGCAGTTGAAATTCAATGCAAAGAAGTGCAAGATAATGCATATGGGGCACAAAACCCTGGCACAATATTTCAGTTGGGGGGTGAGGATATAGCATGCACCAAGCAGGAAAGGGATCTTGGGGTTGTCATCTCTGATGACCTCAAGGTAGGGAAACAGTGTGACAAGGCATCAGGTAAAGCAAATAGGATGCTGGGATGTATAGGCAGGGGCATCACCAGCAGGAAAAGGGAGGTCATAATTCCGCTTATACAAGACACTAGTGAGGCCCCACCTGAGTAACAGTGTACAGTTCTGGAGACCATACCAAGTAAGGACATAGACAGGGTAGAGAAGGTTCAGAGGAGGGCAACAAAGATGGTGCATGGGTTGCATCACAAATCCTATGAAGACAGGTTGAAGGAACTGAACATGTACTCCCTGGAGGAGAGGCGGGAGAGAGGGGATATGATAGAGACATACAAGTATCTTACAGGGAGGAACAGGGTGCAGGAAAACACTATTTTTAAGCGAAAAAGATGTTTCAGGACTAGAGGGCATGGGATGAAGTTGGAGGGAGGACGATTCAGAGGAAACATGAGAAAGAATTTCTTCACAGAACGGGTGGTGGACAAGTGGAACACCCTGCCAGAGGAAGTGGTGGGGGCTGAAACAATCACGGGATTTAAGAATGCATGGGATAGACATAAAGGAATTCTAGAGGTCAGGGGTAAGGGGAAATAGACTTCTAGGAAAACAAACTGAACTTACAAGCTCAAATGGGCAGACTAGGTGGGCCATAGGCCCTTATCTGCCGACACTGTCTATGTATCTATGTATCTATGTATTTACCCAGGATAGTACAGAGGAGATGCAAGATCTTTTTTTTTCTTTCAGTGAGATCCTTTTACCCATTTTAAGAATGCATTTACCCAGGATAGCCCAAGTGAGAGGCAATTTCTCATTTTCAGGGGGGTCCAGCATTTGCTACTGTATGTACTTTTCAAGGATAGAGCAGTAGAGTGGACTTATTTATTTAATTAACTTATTTAATGTGGCAAAGCAGTAGTGCATGTTTAAATGTCTTCTTCATGAAGGATTAGTAACTTAATAACCTGGCAGTGATAACTTTGTTCTTGTCTTGAAGTTGGTACTTTTTTTCATGTGAAAGATCTGTATTCTGGGGAATGTCCAGTAGAAATCTTCTAACCCAGTGAGTGGCTAGCTGTACCTGTGTGACTAGAGGTGCGTCTGGTACCATGCGGAGTGAGTGTGGAGCAGCTGACTATTTGCACCATATGAGCCTGTGAGGGATTAATTCTCACATATCAGGAGTCGGGACATAGCCAGGACCAAGTGTGTTAGATGGTTGGTGCCAACAAAACAATATGAATTAATAACCAGCCCAGCTTTATCATAAAAGGAGCAATCAGATAAGTGTGCTGTTTTGTATTAATAATTTTGTTTGTATTGAATGGCCTTATCTGACAGTTAGGGGCTGGACTGGGCTGAGTCCAGCGACTCGAGTGATCTCTTCCCCCAGGCTTGCCCCTTGCTGCTAGCCTCTCATCCCCCTGCTGTGAGTGAGCATGGAACTCATGAAGTGAAGTCCACATGCATTTGATGGTGGATGGACATTCTTCAGCATTAGAACCTGTGCTGCATTCGGATGAGGCATTAGGTTATGTGTGTTTTTTGGCTTTGATGTTAGGGATGACTTCTGAGAGAGTGTTTAGGGTGGGATGAGCGTATCACTGACATTGCCCATGCCCTTGTCATGTGACTGGGTTGTTGACATGCCGCTGAACATGCTTGGCATTAGGTCATCATCTGTTACAATTGGCTGTGCACCCCTGCAGGTTGACTGTCATGTGTGGGTTATGCTAGAGTGCTTGATGGTGTTGTGGTTCTGGTGTATGACATATGGGGATTTGGAGGTTGGCTGCCATGTACTGGATATGAATGGGAAACATCATCCTGCTATACAGCAGTGATAATTATGGTCTTGACATTGTCCAAGGTCTCACACAGGTTGCGGAACTCTTACTGCAGGTCAAGTCTGTGTGATGTGATGTCACTGTATATGCCCTGTATTTCATCCAGCTGTCCCTGTCGAACCTTACTTTCCCTGCTCCAATGGTCTCAGTTCAGGGTACATGCAGATAAAGCATTCATGATCTGGTATACATCCTATGTCAGTGTTGGGTCTTGAGGGACCCTCCAGTGGGTCCTGTGTTTCAGTTCCATTCTCTGACATGGACAGTCTGTGTACATGTCTGCTGTGTGACACACATGCAGCTCCAGGCTGATGTTTTGTGTGCCTTTCTTGCTGCCTTGTATGTCTGACTGTGTGGTGCACTGTCAGGGGGGCAGAGTCTACTGTTCAGGTTGCAAGGTAACAAGTGCAATGCCTGCTGCAGTGATAGCTGATTGTACTCAACAGAAGTGTTATATAGTCAGATGTTTGAAGAGTGGCTGGAGCATTGAATTTTTTGCTTTAGTTTTGAACATTTTTTTGAAAGAAAATAACAAGTAGTTATTTTGATAATGCTATTGGTTGTTTGTAATGAGTCAAAGAAGGCTTTAAAAGCAGCCACATAGTCTCAAAATTACCCCCAAAATGCACCAGAATGCATCTAAAACCTGATAGCTTCTGGGGGTCTAGGCAGCCCCCAGACCTCCAGCCTGTGGGGGTTGAGGACATTGTAGTTCATGAAGAACCCACACTTCTAAATGTGTCACTACACCACTGCCTGTTAGTCAACACTGAGTGAAATGAGACTGCCTTGCTCCAGCAGAGATCCAGATTACACTTCTCTCTCTCTCCCAACAGTGTGTGTGTCTGGCAGTGTACAATGATTTACTGCTGTTTGTAGGGTTTGTTAACACTTTCAGGACTGATCTAAGACTAAATGATAAACAGAACTCCATCATTCCTCCTCCCTCTCTCTGTGTCTCCCTATCGTTATCTCTTTCTAGGAACCAGACTTGTACAAGAAAATGCTGAACAGTGAAGCTAACCAAATGTGATAACTTACTTGACTTTTTTGTCAACTTTAACTTTTAAATCATTTCCCAGCCTTTTACAAATAAAGCTTACTATGTGCACTGAATGGAGGCTGATGGCTTGGATAAAAAAAATATGTATTTCTGAAATCACTGACTGTCACCTACAGAATATGTATGTAATGTTCTTAATTGCTGGGCTTGATGAAGTGCATAGTACTATATTTCACAGGTATTTCATTTGTTTTGTTTTCAGTTTTGTTTGATCCTCAAGCCTGCATCTCCTTACCCCTCCCTCCAACAACCACCACACAAATTTGTATCTAAACTTGCTCTGTAAACCAACTGCTTGAGTGCAAAACTGTAACAGCTGCATGCCTTATCCATCTGAATCACATAACCTGTCATACATACAAATGTAACCCTCTCTTCCCATGTCTAGGGGTATGGATGGAATATGTCCATGGGAAGGGGGCGCCCACAGTAGCAGAAATACTTCCAGTGGCCACATTACCCAGGCCCAAATATCACACACAGGGTCCCTTTCCTTCACTGTTGCTGGATGAAAACAGCAGGTTAATTCATATTAAACAGCTCCCTTCAATAATAAAATGTCCACATGGAACTTGAAGAAACAACAAGGATTCCAAATTCATTAAACATATTCACACCTAGCTTCAGGTAGCATCAGTTAATTCATGGGGAACACATTCAGCTTTTACATGGCCAGTTTGAGACAACACAAGTCCCAACACAGTTCACAGTACCTAACAGCCCATCATTCTTCACAAGCACCTAAACTCTCAATGATACCAATATCTCTTTCTCTCTCTCTCTCTCTCTCTCTCTTTCTGCACTGGCTCAGTGGGTCCCCCCCCCCCTCAGAACATGAAATCCTCATGGCTTGGGGATTTCCAGGTTCCCTCATGACCCCTGCATCCTTTCCTAGAACTGGCAGCAACTGTCCCCGAATTGAGAAGGGAGACATGGCCCGTGGAGCTCCAAGGCAACTCACAGTTACACCAACCCACAGCAACATACATTTTGTTGATGCCAATTATGGTGCCTGCAAAATGTCACCAAGCACTGCAGCACCAGGCATTTGGTCTTCTGGGAGGTACAGTGCCAAAGCGCCCTCCCGGGGAACGATCAGCTTTTGCACGGGGCTTTGCCCCATGCACCCCCCACACCCCTCAGAACAAAATATAACCTCCTCCAGGGTGAGCATGCCCCTGAGGGGGTAGAAACCAAAGGGCTACAGGAGTGAGGGGCAATCTAAAATCAAGATCACCCCTTTCACTGTCACCCTTGTTGTGGCACTGTAATTGTGGCAGCCGAATGTAGTCATCAACTTGATGAATTACAAGCAACTCACTCTCTGGACACTATCCTCCCTGCCACATTGTTGCCCACTGGATCCTTACACTAATTGAGGCAGGCTGCCAGGGCACTCTGCAACTTGTGGCTGCTAGCTCCCCTCTTGACTTTAACTTCTCACCAAGATACTATGTAACTTGTAGCTACTGGCTCCCACTTCTTCCTCTGTTTCCCCCCCAAGTGCCACTGACAGGGGGCCGGAGTGAGCAATCACCCCTGACAGGCCCCAATTCACTCTCACTCCCTCACTGCTCACTTCTCTGATCGGTACTCCTCCTCCCTCCTAAACTACTGAGCTTTATCCCCCCACCCACCCATGGTGACCTCCCATCCTGCAGGAAGCTCCACCTGAGTGCTGAGAAGAATTAATGTTTTCCCTACTGGGCCAAATTAGGCCACAAAAACTCAGGGAGGGGTGAATAGACTAGTAATCTCCCAAAGGCGGGGGATTACATAAACATAGAAACTGATGGCAGATAATGACCGCTAGGCCCATCTAGTCTGCCCATTTTTAGTTATGATCACGTTTGCTGCAGATCCAACTTGCCCTACAGCACTGTCTCTTCCACCTTCCACCCCTTCCTTCCTCCTTGGGATCCTTTGTGCCTATCCCAGGAATTTTTGAAACCCACCACTGGTTTCACCCCACTGCCTACCATGGAAGGTTGTTCCAGGAATCCACCACCCTTTCTGTGAAGAACTACTTCCTCACATCTCTCCTAAATTTACCTCCTTCCAGCTTCATATCATGACCCCTTATTCTAAAGCACCATTTTCTCTGAAACATATCTCCCTCCTGTACCTTATTAACTCCAAGAGGGATTTAAAGGTCTCCATAACATCTCCACTCTCCCACCTCTCCTCCAGGATGTACATATTGAACTCTTTCGTCTTTCTTCATAGGGCTTCTGATGCAGACCTTATACCATTTAGACAGCCCTAACCTCTCTTCTTGCTGCTTTCTCCTTTCTCCAATTGTTCCGATTTCTACACCATTCTTCTTTGACTTCTCCTTTTCTCCCTTCTTCCTTTGCTACCCCCTTGCTTCCTTGAATAACTTGGATCCTGGTGGGACTATCTCCCCTTGGGATCCCCTACTATCCATCTCAGATTCTAGTGGCCCACCTTCTGCCTCCCCGATTTTTTCCATCACCCCTCTCAGCTACGTTAAATGTCTATCAAAGTAACATTTAAATCATCCACTGAGGACTGTGGTTGCCTCACGGGTGAACGCAGGCATTACCTCAGTATGGATTCTTATCCTTCTAGCTTGGCTCACAGTTCCCAATGTAGACATACTGTACCTCTGCTCCCTGCACCATTCCTTCTACAATTACTCGAAGGCCTTGGGTGTGGAGCACCCTATCCTTCCACATGTACTGTAGTATATCACGCACTTGCCACTCAAATTTAAACACATGGGAAACATAGGATCAACCGGATAAATGAGCTACCTTTACCAAAAATTAAGTTTTCACATGGAGTTGAATACGACAATTCATCTTTACGTTTAAGGCCATGAAACACCCTTATCAAGTTAATGTATTAGCAGTCGTAGTGGGTCTGACCAGAGTTTGTTTTTAAATATTTTTACTGTAAGTCACAGAGACCCAATCCAACAAAGTATCCTTATTCATTTAATAGTTAAACCTAGTAGCTTCATTCATCACATGCACCAAATTTAAGGCAGCTATTTTATCTCTCTAATCCAATTATTATCATCTTTTTGGCCAGTCACTATTAAAATCTTCAAATAATAATTTTTCATGGTTGGTATTTAACTGTATCACGTAATCACTGAAGTGATTAAAACCAGACTCACTAAATTTAGGAGGGATGTAAGCTACTCCAGCAACTAATTTTTTTCACAACCTCTACACCCAACATAACTACCAAAAATTCATATTCTGGACTTCTTTCAGAAATGACAACTTTATCAATCAGCAAATTATCTTTCACATAAAACATACAAAGCCCTCCCCTCCTTCTCTGCTTATCCAAGTGTACTACTGAATAATGTTTCAAGGCTACTTCTGTACCATTTATTTTAGGGTTCAACCATGTTTCAATTAAGATTACATCTGATCTCTGCACCTTAACCCATGCACCAAACTCAGCAAGCTTTGCAAGAGTGCTAAGTACATTTAGGTGAATAAAATATAGGCCATGCTTCTTTGAAGCAAGCATTTCTGTTTTATGATCAGGGCCAGGGTTGGTGTGCACATCACCAGACATTAGTAACAGTAAGTAGCTGATGAACAGGGAGGTGGCTCAGACATGAGGTGTTGTGGTTGCCAGAGTAACTGGGAGGAACACAAGGAAGCAGGGGACAGCACAGCGTAAATAATAAGGTGTTTCAGAAACATTAACAGGATCTTTAATCTGCAGGCAACAGTCACAAATAGTAAAGCAGTTCAGTGTCTGGGACACCCGAGGTAATAAGTTCATAAAAAGGGCAGTCAGAAGTTCAAGCTCAGTTCATGCACTATAACAGTCTGAGGAACTCTTAAAACATAGCAACTCACAGTCTCAAGCAGATGTATGATACTCATCCAGTTAGCAGTTAAAGTGATAGGCTCTCTCTCCGTGGGACATCAGTATCTCGTCACTGCAGCATAGATGTTTAAAGCAGCTCAGAAGTCCCCCTCTCTTCTCCAGCACTATGAATACTGCTGATTACTGATGTGAAGGGAGACTGGTGAAGCCTGCCACACTCAACTGACTCCCTGCACTTTAACACACTCTGACACACAGAGCTGCCACCACTGTAGATGCAACTGATGCAGTTTAAAGTCCAAACCCTCCCAAACTGGGCTGCCATCACCAATGGGGAGGAAGAGGGTGATATATACCCCAACATTCTTGATGCTTTGCTGTAGGCATTGTTACATTGGTTAGTTTATAGAAAGTCACTTATGATGACCCTAAGGTCCCATTCCAATGAAGTAGTGGTCAGTTTAAACCCTTCCATCCAATATTCCTTCCCAGGGTTATTGTTCCCTATGTGCATCACCTTGCACTTTTTGGCATTGAAATTTCAAACAGCCAAACCTTGGACCAACTCTCCAAACTTTGCAAGTCCTTCTGCACCTCCCTTACCACCTCTTTGCTGTCTACCCTGCCACAGAGCTTAATGTCACCTGGGAAGAAACACATCTTACCCTGCATTTCTTCTCCTACTGTATATCACTGATGAAAATATTGAAAGAGACTGTCACAGGACTGACCTCTGCTGTACCCCACTCATGATCTTGTTCCCTTGTTTTGACCCTGTTTATCACCACCCCCTGCTGAATGCCCAAAATCAACTTCCCACCCATTTAAGTAGGTGCTTTGTTACTTCCAGATCCTTTAATTTCTTCAACAACCTTCTGTGTGCACTGAGGCAAATGCCTTGCTCAAGTCAAAATATAATACATCTACAGCTTGTTCTTTATCCACCACCCTTGTTACCAAGTCAAGGAGTACTATCCAGTTGGTCTGCAAAACCGTCCTGCCACAAACCCATGCTGCCTACCCGCAGAGGTGAGTATGAAAATCTGCTGAGCCACTGACATGGATACAGTCACTTCTGCCTTCCAGCTGAGGTCCACCATCCTCTAATGTGAATACTGAGCAGAAGCAGTTGTTTAAAATGTCTGTCTTCTGCTCATCATCCTCTACTACCCCTCTGTCAGCCTAACAATTTCCCGTCTTCCTTTTTCCCTATCATACCTGAATAACTGTTTTTCTCCTCCCTTGTCCACTCTGCAATATGCAGTTCTGGGTCTACTTTTGTGTCTCTGACTGCCTTCTTGTCCTCCTACATCTTTAATAAATAATAATAATAATACACTTTATTTTTAAAACTCTGTTCACAATGTATCAAAGCATTGTACACTTATTACAGTAAACATACCAATAGCATTGTAAAACAATCATTCATATATTCCTATTAAAACCAATAAATAAAATAAAACCACAGAACACTGTGTGTCAGTTAAAATAAATTATTACACATGAAGGCGAGCTCAAATAAATGCATTTTTAATGTTGTTTTTGAACTCTCAATGATCAGACACTCTCGTATCCCAAGAGGTAAAGAGTTCCACAGGGTAGGGGCCACAAATACAAATGCCCTCACCCCCCAAAGATTTCAACTGAACCCTGGGAACCTCCATCAATCCTTCATTGGCAGAGTGGAGCAGTCGGAGGGGGCAGTAAGGATGAAGGAACTCTTGCAGGTAGCTCGGTCCCTGTCCAACTAGGGCTTTGTAGGTCAGCAAGCTGACCTTGAAGGTGATTGGCCACTGAACTGGCAGCCAATGAAGCTCATGCAGCTCAGGTATTATCTGACTGGATCGAGATGACCCAGTCAACAACCTGGTTGCAGCATTCTGCACCAGCTGTACGTGGTGGATATCAATCCCTGGAAGCCCTAGGTAAAGGGAGTCACAGTAGTCTAGGTGTGAGGTCACAAAAGTATGGATTAGCATTGGTAGATCACTGGATGGAACTAAGTGCTTAATCTGAACGATGTTCCTCAGATGATAATAAGAGGACTTGACCACTGCTGACACCTGCAAACAAAGTATCAGTCCATCATCAAAAATCACCCCAGATTCTGCACCTGTTCAGCAGTCAGCAGTTGGCAATCCCCAAGCCAAAGTCCTGAGGGACACCCAGCCGCCAATCTCTCTATTTGGCGACCCTGATCCACCACCAACACCTCAGTCTTGGCATAATTCAACTTCAACCAGCTGGCATTCATCCAGTCTTGGATCTCTGTGAGGCAGTTATTGAATATGGAGCCCGCACTATCCTGGTTGGGTACAAAGGACAGGTTGAGCTGGGTATTATCTGCGAAGCAATGAAAACCAAGCCCATACCACCTTACAATGTTTCCCAATGGCAGCATATACACTGAGAACAACATGGGGAACAGCACAGATCCCTACGGTACCCCACAAGGCAGAGAGAAAGAGTCAGAGGAACAAGTTCCCAACAACACTCTCTGAGACCTACCCATGAGGAAAGACTGGAACCATCAAAGGACAGTGCCAGTCAAACCACATAAAACCCACAGACACTCCAGCAGCACCCCCTGTCCACAGTGTCAAAGGCTTAGGAGAGAGAGATCAAGAAGGACCAAGATAGAACAGTTCTTCTGATCCCTCTCCATTAGAAGGTCATTGAGTACGTGAACCAGAGCAGTCTCCATACTATGCCTCTTCCAAAAACCAGACTGGAGAGGATCATAGATATCATGGATGGTAAGATGGTTCTCCAGTTGCAAGGCAACAACTTTCTCAATAACCTTCCCCACAAAGTGGAGTTTCAAGACTGGTCTGTAGTTAGCAGGACAGTTTGGATCAAGAGAAGATTTCTTAAGGAGGGGGGTAACCACCACCTCCTTCAGAGAGTTCAAAAACTCACCTGACTCTAAAGAGCACCAGATTATCTCTGCTAGGACAGGGCTAATGACCTCAACACGTCCTACTAAAAGGCATGTTGGACCCAGGTCCAAACTACAGCAAATTGGCTGCATATTCTGGATAATCTGCATAACATCCATGATCTCTGGCCAGTCAAACTCCATTCAGCACAAGAGAGGTGAAATGACCCATCACCGACCACCTCCACCCTCAAGAGAGTGAGTTGATGGGATCTCTGACCTGATGTCGGCAAAATAAGTGCGCAAACTCCTCATATTTGTCCTGAGAAAATGCTCTTCAAACTTGCAGATAGGCTGGATTGCAGAGTCTGTCCACCGTTCGAAAGAGCTGAGCTGGTCGGTTTTGAGCTGCTGCAATCTCCCCGGACAGAAATTCTGCCTTCTTACAGGAGATTGCCGACTGATAGTCCCTATAATGTTCTATCAGTCTAAGCCTGTTGGCATCCTGGCTGGATCTCCACCAGCATTGCTCTAACCTTCGTCCTACTTGCCTCATTACCCTCAGATCCTCATCAAACCAGGGAGACTGAGGGTGAAGGGTGAGAGGGCGAAGTCGGACAGGAGCTATGGTTTCCGGAGTCCCCACCACTGCTCGATTATAAGCCTGTAGGAGGTTCTCTGGTCCCTTGTTTGCACCCAGTAATCCTGATAGATCCAACACAGCTGACAGGCCTTCCAGGGACACACCCCTTAATGGGCAGTATTGGACCATCTCCACAGGGGAACACCTATAAGGGGGAGCCAGGAGATTGAATCTTATGGTGTGAATGTGATGATCGGACCATTCGACCAGTTCCACCACCTAGTTAGAGGTCTCCATCCCTAGGATGAAGACCAGATCCAATGAGTGACCATGATTATATGTCACAGAGGCAACTGCCTGTGTGAAGCCCAGCGAGATTATCAATTGAAGGAAGTCCCAACCAAATTGCGAGAGTTCGTCATCAACCCAGGCATTGAAGTCACCCAGCACCGTCAACCTGGGTGACTCCAATACCATGTCGACAACAAAGTCCGTGACTTCCTGGAGGAACAACTTCTCATCCCCAGGTGGATGGTAAATGAGAATGATCCTGCACCCCACACCTGCGACTACAGTACTCTCAAAGGATCTGGCCTCCTCAACTGGCACACTAACAAGGCCCAGTTCTGATTTAAACAAATTGCTACACTCCCACCCCTGCGATCTGATCTTGCATGTTGCATCACCAAGAACCCAGGTGGAATCACTGCCTCAAAAATGGGGCCAGCATTTTCATCCAGCCAGGTCTCTTTGATGCATCCCAGGTAAGATGACCCAACAAGATCAGATATAATAGCCGTCATGTTTTTAATAGACCTGGCATTGCACAACATTATGTGAGTCAGATGAGACACTGGGGTCAGCTGAGCCACCGGCCCATTAATCACAGAGCCCTTGGGTATGGGGACCAGACAAGGAGGGCCCCGTTCTGGTACTCATTTCACCGCAGGGTGTCTCCTAGTCCTCACTACCCCAATCTGGCTGCTTCACCCCCCCCGTGGTCCAGGACTACCCCCTACACCTCCTACCAACTATCCTCAAAGCCCTGCAGCATCCATAGACTGCCACTGACAATGGAAGACAGCTAAAGGGATGGAGGTCCCAGAGCATCTGACAGGGAGAGCAGACTGCAAACCCATATCAACCCCAGTCAGACAGTCCCAGCGAAACTGAAACTCAATCAAACAAATAACTATCAGTGAACACAACAAACAACAATACTCCAACCCCAGTTCCACCCCCACAAAAATTCCACCCAACCAAATCCCTCTCAAACAATCTAATTAGAACAAAACAAAATAAACAACACTAGGTCCCCAAGATTCAGATAAGGTTTATGAGTCATTGAATCTACTTGTTCCAGTTAATGATCCAAGAACAGGTTGCCCCACTGAGCCTCTCACCCCCAGTGGACAGCAATTATTAGAAGTCCAAATGAAAATACCGACTCTCACTTCAGAATTTTCAATACTGTCAGAGTTGATATGACCATTACAAGGAAGTCCTCTCACTACATCCAAACCACAACCCAAGGAGCAGCAATGGAAGGGATCATTCACCACTGAGATTTAACAGAGATCTTCAATGTCCATCAAACAAGGAGGAAGCTAGTCAGCCCAGTGGTGCTGAGGGTTGAGGCGTTGAATGCCACACCTCGCGCCATGCCTGCGACCCGGGTTCGTGAATGAGCTGGGAGTCACCGTGGGTTGGCAGGGGGGTAAGAGATCGAGCATCTGGAGGACTGCTCTCTCTCTTCCCGGGGAGGGTGGGAGTGTTGCTCGCTCTCCGAGCAACCTCTGGTGGTGGCCAGGGGTGCACCAAATGGGCAAGCATGGTGAATGCCAGGGGTGGGAGGAGTCACGGCATTACGTTGCCTTGCGAGCCGTGCTCCAGAAGGGATGGGAAGGGAAAAAGCGCTAAAAAAAAATACCCCGACTCCCGAGAAGATGACGAGGGCTCCTGTGATCTCCCTCTCATCCCCAATGCAGGACCACGCCACATCAGGGATCCGGGCCGACCTCTTGGAGGGTGGACCCTCTAACTTAAGTAAAGAGCCACCGAGGTTGGGTGGGCCCTGTTCCGGGGGGGTGATCCGGAACGCTGGGAAGTTCCTCTGAGAGAGGGTGAACCGATGGTGGCTGGTCACTGCAGGAAGTAGTAGGGGCAGGATCGTGTGGGCACCTCTGAAGGATGCCTCGTAGGAGTCCAGGCATAAATAAAGTTAAAAAAAAAAAGGAGGAAGCAAGAGGATAGGTCTTAATCTCCTTCAAGGACACGTCTGAAGAATTAAACCCCCACAATAAAGCCCCACCTAATGGCCGGGGCAGGGGGAATACCCCCTGGGAGACTAGGCCCCCAAAAGAAGACCCACGGTCAGCCAATGAGGGACACTCTAAAGAACTGGGGTCCCACTTCCCTCCAGCTGCAGGCCCCCCAGAAACCCTCAGAGAGGCAGCCCACCCCACCCCACCCAAACCACCAAGTGAGCTTCGGGAAGTGGTCACAGCAAGTAAAACAAACTGTCCACCAGGCCATTCACCAGGACAGCCTTGAGCTCAGAGGCCTCAGATGGGGGTAAGGGCTGGAACAACTTCCAAAGGACAGGGATAAATCCCGCCCCCTCCAGCCACTCTCCAACAGCCCAAACACCTAGGAAACCACCTCCGGAGCCCCCACCATCTGCCAGAAGACCCAAAATGGTAACACCCCAGCCTCCTGAGGCCACACACAGCCCTCCCCTGCACCAAGGTCCTCATAACCTAGAGCCAAAACCCCATCCAATCTCTTGCCAAACTCACAGCTCCACCAGACTCACAGTTCTGCTAGTCTTATCAGTTTCTCCAGGTGTCCAACTGCAAACTCCACCTTACAATCCCCCAGGACTGCTTCCTTCACACTGCAAATCCAACTCCAGTGGTGATGATAAAACATGGCTCCAGGCAATTGTCCCCTAACCACACTGCTCCAAGGGAAGTAAAAGTCAAATGCAAAATTAAACCACTCACCAACACAAGCTAAACCGGAGGCTGTCACTCCCACACAAGGAGCCTCCAACACGATTAGGCAGAGTGTGTTGGCCCCCACAGCACACCAAAAAATAAAAGGTGTCACTAACAGATGAATAGAGCAGCTTCCACCTTAAAACAGCTCACTACCCTATAATGAACAGTAGCTGCTGCTAATGGGAGCCCAACACGGAGTCTCTCTCTCTGATACACAAACCACTGAAAGGGACATACTAGACTAATAACTCCTAGAAAATACACTAGACCCCTAATCTACCTCACTCCTTCAACCCTTTCTAGTCTAAGGGACCTATAAATAAAAAACACTCCACAAAAGTAAAAACACACAAAACAAAAATAAAACGCAAATGTAATTAAAACTAAAATGCTGGCTGGCTCACAATAGCCTCCATCTTGGAATCTTGGAAGAAGATCTGGTATTTATTTCATTCTCATTCCCCTGTTTCTCCTCATAACCAATGAAGGCCCTTGTTTGGCCCTAGTACAAAGGGTAGTGCACTCAAAACATACAAACCAGGGGTCGATCTTAATATTCTTTTATTAGCCCAAACACTAGTGCAAATTGACCAGGGCTAGTGCAGCTAACTGTCTACTTGCCCATCTTGACTAGTACAGATTTTCTTGGCTATTAATGAAATTAAAAAAGTCTCTACTTTAGCATTCTCTAATCCTCATGCTAATCTCTCTCAATGTTCCAGATGACCAGGTGTGATTAATAGCTCATTAAGAGTTGCAATTATCTGGCAGTTCAAGAGAGGGATCCCACAAAAGACTCAATGTGAGTCATTATCATTTCACTGCTAAACCTTTCAGCTAGTGTCCAGGGTGTGATCAAGGGTAGAGGGCTGTTAAGTCACTAGGTTCCAGTTTTCTGAATGTGTCTATGTCTAACAATTTGTCCAGTATTATTAAGACCAGTGCCCCTCATTTCTCTACATTTTGAGTGTTTGTATCCAGCATTTCAGTGACAAAATGCAAAGAGGTATACAGGATTGGCCCTGCAGGTGGGGGGTTTTATTCCAGCCTCACCAAAACTTCCCTCTCCACTCCAAATCTTTTAACTCTGTTCTTTCCCTGGACATGACTGCAGACCAGATTCTGAATTGACCATCCATAGATCCATAGCTGCCATTACTGGCAAGTGTAGGGGGTCCCCATCTCTTCTAAATGGACCATGCCAGCCATCACCATCCATACAATTCCACCCGTATCCCACTCAGCATGTCCTTTCAGCCTAAAAACAAAGCATTGGATCATGTATGGTACAAAAATAAACCTCGATAAAATACATAATTTGAAACCTTGAAATAGGCATTCCTGGGGTGCATAGATCATCCTGTACAGAAATAGAGATAGTACAGCATCATGCCTGTGTACTGTTTCCCCTGGGCTGATGAAAGGACAATATTAAAGAAAAATCTGTTATTGTTGGGGCAGAGCATATAAAAATCAATGCTTTTACAAATAAAAATGTCATAGTTTTCTATTTCCCAAGCCCCTTAGGATTGTCTAGCCCCCACCCCTAAGAAACCCTGGATGTGCTTCTGGCTCACTTGAGACTGTACAAAAACTTTCAGAAGTGCAGGTCTCCAGCTAACTATAGGGTGGGGACTGATAGGTATCTTTCTCTGCCTGACTCTGTTCATTGCCCTGTCAGTGGTGGTGATAGTTTGGTGAGGTGGATGATGATGTCAGCCATCATGTGCACAGAGCTAGGACTGCTTGATTGAACATATGCTGTTGTGATGTCCTGTCTCTGTTTGTGGAGGCAGAAAGAGGAAGAGAGGAGGCCATGGTACAAAGCAATGGTGGGGAAGGGGGCTCACTGTGATGGCACTGTAGTCTTTTTTTCTGCTGTGGTGCTGGAAGCAATGTGGGAGCAGGTTAAATGTACAATAATTAGAGTATTGCATGGCTTTGCTTGCATTTTTTCTATATAAGTGATCAAAATTTATCATTGTAATTAAGGGCTAGTGCAGTTTTGAATCAACTTGCCCCGCTGGCTAGTGCAAAAAAAGGTTAAGGTTGACCCCTGATACAAAGCCACAGACTACCAGAGCTTGAGGTGAAAATGTCATAGTTTATTACTACACAGTTAAATTGCTGTACCTCTATGAAATTTAATTTCAGTGCAGAATTCAAAATAATGTACAGCAGTCTGCATGTCCTAAGCCCAAAATGACATTTCCCAGCACGTCAGTTCAGAAAGAGCCTTCATTAGGGGTGTAGTTCAAGAGACAGCAGCTTGAATTTAAGTATTACTAAATGTACGAAGTCATAACATTAGTTCATGTGAAAACAATTAAACAATGTATCATATAACAAATATAAACAGTAATAGCAAAAAAATATTTATAGATGTTATCACAAATCAGTGCTAATTTTATACATTTTCCAATGTGATTATTTAATCTTTTACATTTGTAGATGCCATAAAAAACAACACAGGTGCTGAGGGTTGAGGAGCTGGATAACACACCTCATGCCACACAGGCGACCCAAGTTCAGGAATGGACTCAGGACGCTGGGGTCTGGCAGGGAAAGGAGAGGACTGAGCATCCATGGGACTGCTCTCCTCTCCTGGGGTGGGTAACAGGGTAGCCTCACTCTGCAGCGGCTCCCGGTGGAGCCCGGGAGCACTGCATGAGCAGCGCACAGGGGAACCAACAGGAAAAAGCAGAAATAGCTCCAGGACTGGCCGGATGATGGTTGCCGGTCCACTGACACCACCAAAGCTCTCGAAGTATCTATGTCTACCTCAGCAGCACTCTGGGGACACAAATAGAGCGTGCTGGTCTGTTCCCAATGGTGCCTTCCCCCTCGGAGAGGGACCCATCCAGTTAAGAGTTACACTGGGTTACCCCGGGGAGGGCTGCTATATGAGGTCAGAGGCTCGAGAGGGGTAGTAGGAGATATGTCGGGGGCCCTGGTGGTTTGAAGGAGTGATGGGTCATGGAGCACGAAGGGGAGAAAAAACATAATACAAAACAAAAACACCAGATTTTGAGAAAGCAAAGGTAAAGAGGTTTGGTCCAACATCATACGATCACCCTTAATTTTATAGTGATGTGCTATTTCTCCCAGTTTGGAGTCTCTGTGGAGCCACAAAGGTACCTGAGCCAAGCAGTAGTAGAAATTCATGAGAAGGTTATGGAAATCTGTAAAATTAAGATAGTGGTCAAGAAGAGGTCAATATGATTGCCTGTAGCAATGTACACCCTGCATACTGTTGGTAACTGATTCTGAATATGTAAAATTGTGCTTGTTCTTGCATTTTCAATATTTTATGATTTGAACTTTTGCACATGTCTTGACCTCTGCTTTCCTTATACAGATTTCGATCACCTTTTCATGAATTTCTGCTACCGCTTGGCTCAGGAACTCTTGTGGATCCCCAGAGACTCTGAACTGGGAGAAATAGTACATCACTGTAAAATTAAGGGTGATTGCATGATGATAGACCAAGCCTCTTTGCCTTTTCTCTGTCTGTATAAATCTGGTGTTTTTTTATAGCAGCTAAAAATGTAACATTAAATAATCACATTGGAAAATGTATACAATTAGTACTATACCACCTGTACTGTTTTGCTACAAATGTTTATATTTGTTATATGATATATTATTTAATTGTTTTCATGTTAACTAAAGTTATGATGTCACACACTTGGTAACACTTAAATTCAAGCTACTGTCCCTCTAACCACACCCCCTGATGAAGGCTCTTTCTGAGTTGAAGCTCTGGGAAACTTGGACTTGGGCTTAGGACAAGCAGACTGCTGCATATTACTTTGAATTCTGCACTGGAATGAAATTTCATAGAGGTACAGTGATTTAACTCTGTAGTAACAAACTACATTTTCACCTCAAGCTCTGGCAGTCTGTGGGTTTGTATGTTCTGAGTGCACTATCCTTTGTACTTTGTTCGAGTTTGGGTTCAGCCACCTTGATAGTGGCACCTCCCTGCCACTGAGATTCGCAGCAGCACCTGTATGGAGAAGGCCTTGTTTGGCCCTCAGTGCCTCCCTGACCTTCTTAGAGAAACAGTTTGGCCTCTTGTGCCTATTGCCCTTGATAACCAATCTCAAGCATTGTCTGGGTGTTTCAAATATAGATGATTTAATTTCTTCCCACCTCTCCTCCATCCCCTGATTTTGTCCACTCCTCCTAATTTGCCTTTGACTAATTGTCTCATCTTTATTTATTTATTTTGGTTTTCTGAAAACTTCTGCGATTACTTCTGAGCACAAATTCTCATTTACAATGGTTCTGGGTCAAATACATAGTCACAAAAAAAATTACAAGTAGAAAAAGCAGTTCCAGATGAAATACAATCCAGTCAGACTCAAAACTCTTAAGACAAAACAATTACATACAATTTTGAAAAACATCCATGAAGATCATTGTATAAAATGTCACAGGATATGGTCCAGTGGTGCTGAGGCACTGAATGCCTTACCTTGCACCATGCCGTCAACCCATGTTCTAGAATGAGCATGGGCCACCGGGGGTCAGCAAGTGAGGAGAAGGATCGAGCATCCGATGGACTGCTCTCCTTCTCCGGTGAGGGGAGTCACCAGTGGTTGGCATTTGACTGGCCTCTACTGGAGGCTGAGGGACAGTGCACTGAAACTCTAGAAAGGGGGAGGAGATGGGGCAGATGCTAGGAAGGAGTGCGTGCGGACATGTGCATGCTTTCTCCACAGGTGTCATTGCACGCCTCATCTCCTAAGGAGAAAACCAGGAAATAGATGCCATGGTGAATGATGGAAAGCACCTCACAGGCTCCGCTCCTGGCTAGCCACGGCACTGGCCACACTGGATCCGGTCTCCGGTGAGGGTTGGGGAACCCAGCTGGCCCCACCAGGGAGGTAATCCCTGGGGGTATGGATCAGCACCGGATGGTGGAACCAGGAGGCAGGGCTGGGGGCTCCCTCCAGAGGAAATGGTCTGTGGCAATGAGGAAGATATAGAAAATAGCTAAAAAAAATAAATGTTACAGGATGTGTACAGAGAGAAACCAGATAAAACAGTTTAACAGTTACAGTTGAATTGGCGTGCAAGGGCAGACCACAAAAATCTCTTAAACTGATTAATCTTGTGAAGATTCAGCAGTGTATCAAGCTGTTCATTTAACCAATTAGCAGCCCTGACAGTAAATGATCACTTGACTGGCTAAGTACACCAGAAAAGAGACTTAAGGGCATTCCTGGCCATGCTCTTTATGTTGTATTGGCTGGAGATGGTGCAGAAGCAATTTGTTAAAACAGCGGGTGTTAGGCCCAGGAATTCCTTTTTGGCTAGCAAACAGGTTTGGAGCGTTATTCTGCTGGATAAAGGTAGCCAGTTAGTGAGTGTGTAAAGGGTACAACTATGATTGTGGTTATCTGCACCAAGCAAAAAGCAGCACGCCGTATTACAGTTCAGCTTTATGCTGTTTACAGTAGCACCATGTCACAGGCAGCTATGTAGACAGGGAGGTCATAATCTATATGTGGCAGAATGGAGCTGGCCACAATAAGACATTTAGCATCTCTAGTGTTACAGTACAGGGCACCCAGTCTTCTGTTAGCTATGGTCACCAGTTGGGGGGGTGGATAAGGTGTCATCCAGAGTTACTTGAATATATTTGAATGTCTTCACCTGTTCAGGGTTTTGTCTCTTGCCATTTAGGATGACAAGGGGTGGAACTTTCCTCTTCTCTGGGATGCTAGAGAAGACCATGGAGTTTGTTTTCCTCGTAATTAAGGACCAGTTTGTTGTTGGAGAACCAGCTTTCACGTGTCCTGAAGTTACTTTGGAGAGTGGCAGTGAGGCTGTCAAGGTCAGGGTTTTTGATATAAATGACAGCATCATCAGCATAGAGGAGTATGGTGGCTGTCTGACAGGCATTGGGCAGTTGATTTATGAAGAGACTGAATAGGAGTGGGCCAAAGATGGAACCCTGGTCAAAACCAAAAGGTACTCCCCTACTGTTAGACAAAGATTTATCAATCTTCACACAATGGTTCCGGGTGGTCAGGGTGCCAGCGGTAGGGCACCGGCAATCAGAGCACTGACTAGAGAGTGCAAGCAACAAGGGCATCCCCACAAGCATGGTACCTGTGCAACAGGGCTTCCTGTGCTCTGGAATAGTTTGTGTACCCTGTGGGTAGAGTGCCATGCTGCGACAGTGCCCGCACTGCAATGCCAAAGCTCACATATCCCTGCACTCTGAGTACTGGACAACTACGCTGTCTAGCAGTGCATCATGTGCTACATAGTATCAGACCCCAACCCTTCCCTCAGCATGCTGTACTTGTGTAACTACCATCACGTCAGGGCTGGCCACCTATAACTGCACTGCAGCAGTATCCAGGACACAGTGTCCACAGTGCTTTACACAGTGAGGCTGCAAGGCGTGATGCAAGCACTGCAGCTGCATTCAAACACTGGATCCCTGGAGTGCTAGTGACAGTAACTGCCTATCAGGACACTGCTTGACATGACCTCATTATGGCCCAAGAGTGGCATAGATCCCAGCGGGAAGAGGTTGCTTCAAACCCTTGTACATGGCTTACACTCCACCGGCAGGACAACAGCAAGATGCAGCACACCAGGTTATAACACACTGCCCGATTTGGTTCCTCCACTCCCTACCTGTTGAGGGCTGTCTCAGACAAGACAGCTGCAGGCCACAGCAGGATGCAGGGAAGAACAGTGCCAATATGAACTTCACTGCAGCACTACGCCAGGTCCAGCAATAGTGGGGGCTCAATGGACATGCTTAAAGGACATGGATGGAGCTCCTGTAGTGTGAACCACTGACACATGTCCTGGTTGTTCAGTCAGGCATGCAGTGGTTGCGGTCCACACCTGCCTGGTTCCATACCATGCGCCTCCTGTACCCCATAGGATTTAGGTGGGTGGGTCTGCAGGTGTGTGTTGGTGCTTCGCTATGCCATGTTAGTTGGTGCCCCTGGTCCCCTGAGGCTGTGTGAACCAGCGCTGTGCCTGATAGTGACCTCCTGATGGCACTCTGATTGCCAGTGCTCTATCACTGGTGCCCTGACCACCCGAAACCAGAATAGAAATGTATCTGTAATTGGCAAGGCTACAGTGGTCTCCACTTCTGAAAATTGGTGTAACCAGTTTAGATTTTCACTTTTCGGGGAGTTGCTAGTAGCATAGGGGAAAGTTAAAAATTCCAGAGATGGGGTGGAAAAGATCTTCTACCACCAGGTCAAAATTTTCTTATCAACCAAATCACTCCCACACTTAGTTTTGTAAAGTGCCTTACTGTTGTATTTCGAGGTGTCTTTGACTGAAACAGCCTTATGCCCTTGATGGCTCTAAAATCCTGGTAGTCGACTCCTTCAAATACCTGGGTGTATGGCTCAACCCAAATTGGACATTTCACTGCACCTACACACCATCCACAATAAGCTATGTCCTAAACTTGGAATATTGTATGGACATAAGGGCAGTCTGTCACTTCCCATCAGGAAGGAATTAATCACCAAGCTTATCCTTCCTCCATTGATTATGCAGATGTTGTATATAGCTCTGCTCTAAAATCCTCCCTTGTCAAGCTTGGCCCATTGTTTCATTCCTTCTGTCGACTTGCTACAAACCTCCCATATCGAACTCATCACTGCCTCCTCTACCACTCCATCTCTCTTCCACCTCTAGCAAACTGCCAACTTGCACATTGTGCATCCTTCATCGCTAAGTTCTGGTTCAACACTCTTCCCTCCTATCTTTCCTCCCTAGTAACACCTGTCCCCATTACTGGCTATGCCTTGTGGTCACGAGATCAATGTTCTTTTGCCTTAGCCACTCCGCACTTGCTGGCTGGGAAACAAGCCTTCGCTTACGGCTCCCTGCCCTATGGCACACACTACACCTCAATGTACGCAGTCTACCAACCGCGGTCTCCATCAAAATGTACTTCATTCGACTCCTCCCCCTCACCTATGTCCCCTCCTTCCCAAGCTGCATGCCTCCTCTGTGTTGACCCCTTCTGGCTCCTATACCTTTCTCATTTTAACCCCCAAAACCTGCTCTTGTCATGTGTCAACTCCTGCTCTTAGTATCATAAGTGCTACTGATTTCATTCCTGCATCATTGTAAACTACTGTGACCTCATTTCTATACAATATGTAAATTATGTATTGGCTATAATTGTAAACTGCGGTGTCTTCACCCCTGAACCTTTTGTAAATTACTATGTTTTCCTGTATCAAATGTCTCTTATGTATCACATGTACTGTATCTTATGTATATCTTACCTTACCTCTTGCCCCAGGTCGCACCTGGAAATGAGCCTTGGCTCAGTGTCCCTTTACTGATTACCAGATTTTTAAATAAATAAATAAAATATCCTGATAGAAATAGGATGGCAGAAGAGGTTAGTGATAATAATAAGGAGCCCGATTCCAAGTCGCGTGGTGTAACTCTCAGGCATAAGTGAGTTGCACCATGCGGTGCTACACCGGGGACCCTGTGCCATATTCCAAGACAGGCAGAGCCCCCGGCACCTATGTCCCGTGACTTGTGTCAGCTGCAGACTAGCACCACAGGAATGGTGCAATGGACCTGGGTGCCACAAGTCATGGCCCATGATCTACTGCCCCCCAGAGGCCCCCACCCCAAAATGTACCCACAACCACCTGGGGGCATGGGGGGCTGGCCAGGTGGCACAAGCATTTGGGGCAGTGAGGGAAATGGATCCCAGGGAGTCCCCGACATTCAGGTGGTGGGGGGGGCATGACCTTGCTGGGGGGGACATGGAGCAGGGATATGTGCTTAATGTAGTGCTGCAGAGTGGGCTTCCATCAGTTGGCAAGGATGGATGCCCATTAGACCATCTCCATGTTGGTATAAGTCCGCAGCACCATAGCGGGTCTTGAAATGGTGTTAGTGGGTTATGGCAGCCACCCTTCTGGAATAGGGCACAGTTGCTGCCATAACCCACCCTTGTGCCATGCTGCAGTTGGTTTTGAGTGTAGTGGGTGGTGTAGTCCACCTTTGGCACAACCCGCATGTGGCATGGCGCAAACCACAACTTGGAATACCAACTTGCGGAACTCATGGCGCAAGATGCAATTTATGCCATTGGGTCTGGCGTAATGCACCTTTTGCCATGCATAAGTCATTTTGGAATAGGGCCCAAGATGTCAGTTAATGCCAGAAAATTAAATGGCACAGTATGCTAAGGAAGAAGTGAATGCTATTCTATCACTACAAAATACAAACAATTTTTACCTCAAAACTGCAAAGTTGGGGATTACTGCCACAGAACATAATGCTGTGGTTTTCATTTTTTCATTATATATTGTCTAGTGATGAGAAAGCCCATTTCATGTTGTTGGGTAGCAGTAGCAAACAGACTAGGGATGTTAACTAATTCCTTAGACCCTTTTGAAAGTCAGAAGGCTGGAGGAATGAATCAGTTCACAGGCACTCCATAGCTTGTAGAAAGATACTGAGAATTCTTTCTGACCCATGGTACTGGATATCATTAGGACCATTGAATTCTAGCAATCACTGAACTTTCCACAGTTTTGCTGAAATTACAGTCTGAATCCGAAACTGCAGTTTTTACTCACCTGTCTTCTGAAAATGCTGCACCAGGCTTCACTGCAGAGTTGCCATGGAGAAAAATCCACATAGTAGCCATTAGAAAAGCATTAATATTTACTTTTACATAAATTGGGGGCTGTAGAAAACTGGGAACCTTCAATTTGTTGTTGTTTGTGCTCCTAGAGTGTCCTGGACTGAACCAGATGGGTTTAATAGCTGCATCTCACATGTAAGTTTGCTGGAGTTCCCAAGAACATCCTATATGAAAGCAGACTTCCCCCAGATTCCTCAGAATATGACAAAACAGAAATAAAGAAATATAAATATAAGAAATACAGAGGGTCATATTTATATATTGGTAATAGTTTGGCTATAATTTTGGCTGTATTTGTGCTGGTGAGTGTGGGTTAGGGATGGTGTGAGTATGACAGTTACGAAGGTTGAGATCTGGAAATCATGAGGCACATCATTCAGCAGTAATGGATCACATAGTGGTCTGCTGTCCTAAAAATAAACCAACACAGTCAAGTTTTCGTTTTTGTATTTAGTAGTGGTTGGGGGTTGACCGAGTCTGGCTCAGTGCAGCCGTAGCCTTTAGAAGAGGTGAGGGTATACAGTTCAATTGTGCTTATGCAACTGGATGAGATGTATGCTTGTGTGACTTTGATACATCGTGGCTGTTCACCTCTCTATCCATGTGATATACAACCCTGTAGGGGTATGATGCAAGGATTCCCACCCCATAGGTGCTGCAGGAATTATTCCCTTGGCTAAAGGTAGCTTAAGAAGAAGCCCACAGGAAAGAGAAACAAGACACTGGAGGAGGAGGTGGTGGATGGTGGGGCAATGAGAAACGAATCCTGGAACAGCTCAGAAGGAGTGGCCTTTTAAGGGCTGATGGGGGAGTGACATTGTTGCTCCACCCATTGAACCTCAGGCTTAAAGCCTTCCCATTCAATTGTGCTTACACAACTGGATGAGATGTATGCTTGTGTGACTTTGATACATTGTGGCTGTTTACCTTTATATCCATGGGATATAACACCCTGTAGGGGTACAATGCAGGGAACTCTAGAGGAGGGTTCCCCCCCATAGGTGCCTGGGAATTATTCCCTTGGCTAAAGGTAACCTAGGAAGAAGCGGAAAAAGAATACCTAAAAGGGTGTCGAGCATCAATTTAGAGGAATCTCTTGCTCTGTCCTTCTAAATGGACAGCTGTAGAAACATAGAAACATTGAAGTTGATGGCAGATAAGGACAGCAAGGCCCATCCAGTCTGCCCATTTCTTTTTCTACCTTATAAATGTGCCATCGGCCTTTGCTCTGTCAATGGCCTATCTATTCATACTCACCTATATTGCTCCCTTATGCCTATCCCATGCCTGTTTGAAGCACTGCACTGTATTCATCTCCACCGCTTCCTGAGGTAGGCCATTCCATGCATCCACCACCCTTTCTGTGAAAAAGAACTTCCTCACATTACTCCTTAATCAGCCACCCTCTAATTTCATGCTGTGTCCTCTTGCCCTGCTATTTTTCTTATATTGAAACATGGTAGACTCTTTCACCTTGTTAGTGCCCTTAAGGTGTCTGAATGTTTCGATCGTATCACCTCTCTCCCCCCTTTGCTCTAGGGTATACATATTGAGCTCCGTTAATCTGTCCTCATATGTTTTCTGATGCAGTCCCTGCACCATTTTGGTTGCCCTTCTCTGGACTGCCTCAATTTGGTTAATGTCCTTGTGAAGGTGAGGCGTCCAGTACTGCATGCAGTACTCCAGATGGGGCCTAACCAGTGTCTTGTAAAGAGGGATTATTACTTCCCTCTTCCAACTTGTGATACCCCTACTAATACACCCTAACATCCCTCTAGTCTTACCTACTGCTTCAGTTGTCTGCTTGGATGATTTCAGGTAATCGGTGATGATGATGCCCAAGTCTCTTTCTTCCCTTGTGACTGCCAGCAACTCCCCTCCCAGCCTATAGGTGGTTTCCGGGTTTCTCTTCCCTATGTGCATGATTTTGCACTTCTTTGCATTAAACCCCAGTTGCCACATTTCTGACCATTTTGCTAGTTTATCCAGATCTCTTCTCATTCTGCCCACCCCATCTGGATCATCTACTCTGTTGCAGATCTTGGTGTCATCTGCAAACAGACAAACCTTACCCTCCAGTCCATCTGCAATGTCACTGATGAAGATATTGAAGCGGACTGGCCCCAGGGACTGATCCCCGAGGTACGCCACTTGTGACTTGCATCTCTTCTGACTGTATACCATTTAGCACCACTCTCTGTTTTCTGTCCATCAACCAGCTTGCTACCCAGTTGCCCAACTTCTGACCCACCCCGAGTCTACCCAGCTTATTAATCAATCTTCTATGTGGAACAGTATCGAAAGCTTTGTTGAAGTCAAGGTAGCCAATATCAACTGCTCCCCCTTGGTCCACCACTCTGGTTACCCAGTCAAAGAAATCTATGAGATTAGTTTGACAGGACCTTCCTTTTGTAAACCCATGCTGTCTTGGATCCTGAGCAGCTATGGATTCCAGGTGTTGCACTATCCTTTCCTTAAGGAGGGCCTCCATAATCTTGCCCACTACTGAGGTAAGACTGACTGGTCTGTAGTTCCCTGCCTCCTCCCTGCTACCACTCTTGTGGAGCGGAATCACATGAGACCTTCTCCAGTCTTCAGGTTCCTCTCCTGTACTCAAAGACTCACTAAACAGTTCTGATAATGGCTCTGCTAGTGTCACCCTTAGCTCCTTTAGTACTCTGGGATGTATGCCATCAGGTCCTATTGCCTTGTCCACCCTGAGCTTATCGAGCTCTTGTAGGACCCTTTCTTTTGTGAAGGAACTAGTGCTTACCTCCCTCCCCCTGTGTCTATGGTGCTGAGCTGTGGGCTCCGCCCTACCTTCTTTTCAGTAAATACTGAGCAGAAGTATCTATTTAGGATAGATGCATTACATGGTCCTCCTCCTCACCCCCCCTTGTCTCCTTTGATCTTAGCAATACCCCCTGGACTTTCTTTTTTCACTAATGTATCTATAGAAAGTCTTGTCACCTTCTTTTACTGTTTGTGCTAGTGTTTCCTCGGTTTGGTCCTTTGCCTGCCTTACTGCCTACCCTGCTTCCCTTAGGGAAGTTTGGTATGCCTCTCTATCTTCAGTCCGCTGCATTCCCTTATATTTCCTGAAGGCCAGCCTTTTGGCTCTGACCTTTTCTGCTACTGTTTTTGAGAATCAAAGTGGTTTTCTTCTTCTTTTGCACTTCATTTTCTCTCTAACACAATGGGATGTTGCTTCAAGTATTGCATCCTTAATGCTTGCCCACCTTGCCTATACATCCTCACCTGTATTTCTTTTTGCCAGAGCTAGCTTAACTCTGTTGGCCATCTTATCAAAATCAGCTCCTCTGAAGTCCCATATTTTTGCCTTGGTATGGGATGATTTAGCTGTAGTGGCCAAACTGAACCATACCATGTGATGGTCACCTGCCCCCAGGTGACCTTCTACCTGGAGATCTGTGATCCTTTCCCTGTCGAGGAATGCCAGTGATGTCTTTGCAACTAGACGCTCAAAGCAATAGAGGATGTACAATGATGGAAGTAAGCCTTGAAGTCCTGAACAGTTTACAGTGAGGAATGAAATAGATGATGTATGATTATGAAATGAGGCCTAGAAGGCTGGTATGGTTAAGGTGAAATAGGAAGTGGAAGATCAACAATGATGGAGTGAAGCCATGGAAGCTGGTACGGTTAAGGTGAGGTATGAAAAGAATGATGTACAATGATAGAGAGAAGCCTCCCAGCCCAGAGCAAAGAGGCAATAGACATGAAGGCATGTCTCCGAGTGGAGGTCCAGTCGAGTTGAGGTAGCATGGACTCAAGACGGTTATGCTCAAGTAGTCGATGTGAAGGAATGGACCTACATAGAGGTCAGATGAGGCGAGGTATACCCAGATGCAGTCATGAGAAGACTGATGGTGATAATACCTGCAGGAGTGCGATCGATGAGGTAGCATAAGACCCAATTATGCCTAAATAATCAATGTGAATAAGTAGACCCTGAGGTCAGACTGAGCAAAGGAGAACCAGACTCATATCATGAGGAAGCTACCCGTTATTGGTAAATACGGGAGACCAGACGTAGGCACCGGGATGCTAGATGGACTTGGGTAAGAGGAGGATACAAATAGGGAAGGTGATGGCAGGATAGGGGAAAACCCCAAAAGAAAGCAAAGGCCAGAGAAAGAGAGGAACAGAGGGTGGAGGGAAGGGGAGGAGAAGGGCGAGCGCCCACCATGGGGAAGCATAGGAAGGATGAAAACAAGAAATGCCAGGAATGAGGAAGGGAGGGAGGAAAGGCCAGGAGCCACAGATGATAGATGAACCCAGGACAAGTGACAGGAGCAGAGAAAAGAAAACAAATGCAGATAGTTGAAGCTGAGAACAAGGGTTAGGGAGACAGGGGCCCAACCCAAAGGACAGGCATGGGGCCCCAAAAGGTGAAGCTGCAACCTGTAAAGCAGAGAGAGCCTGAGGGGTCAAGAACATGGGACCAAAGAAGAAGAGTGCTATTAGCGCATGCGAGAGTGAGAGGGTGAGAAACCCCAAAAGAATGGAGGGGCAGGAAGGGAGAGAAAAATGCCAAGAGAGGAGGACCCCGACTGAGTGGGGGATGATGAATAGTGGAAGCAGTGTGGAGGAAAGATGGCAGAACAGCCAGACCAGACGAGGACAGACACAGAGAGCAGTAGGCTCAGTGGAGAGTTACTTCCACAGGACTGAATCCGGTGCTTCAATCACAATATCCCTGTAACTAGTTCAAGTATAGGTTGGGAATCACACTCTGGAGCTACCAGCAGTTACGAAACCATGGTCCGGAGGTGTGGGAAGACATTAAGGAAGTACAGTACTGGTAACTGAATACTGGTATAATGAAGGTGAATAAACTGACTGTAACGCGATCTACCATGAATGGCAATGAATATTGTCAGGCAGGAAGGGAAGTGGAAGGCTCGGGGTAGGGAAGCTCACCAGAGACATGGAGGAAGCGGCTGGAATACTCAGAGAAAGTCATAACCATGACTGAAGCAGGAAGAAGATCCATCTGAAGAGACCCTCCCCCCACACCCAAAGCTAGAAAGGCAAAATGTAAGGACAGAGAATGGTGGTGCAGGCGAAGGCAAGGCAGACTCCAAGCAGGTGAGGAGCTGAACACGGAGATGACACAAAATGAAAAAGCTGATGGAAAGGAGAGGCAGCCTGTCAAGAAACGGAGGCGCAGGGAGGTAAGAAGAGGGCAGTAAACGGGATGACGAGAGATGCCAGAGGGAGAAGTGATGAACCAAAACAAAAGAGCCAGAGGAAAGGGAGATGAAAGGAACAGGACAGGGAAATTGAGGGGCAAAGCAGAAACACTAAGTGGAGTGGGGGTGGGGCAAGAAACAGTGAAAAGTGGCAGCAGACCCAGCAAGGAATGAACAAGGAGAATTGGCGGAGGAGAGCATTCTAGATGAGGAGAGCAGAGAGGCGGGGACGAGGTGACAGGTGGAGGAAGGGAGTTGGGAAGACAGCCTGCACAGCAGAAGGCAGGTGGAGAACAGAGCGCTGAGTCTAGGATGGAGGGCAGAACAGATGGCTGAAAGATGAGGAAAGGCTGGGCAAGCCTGGAGAAAATGTGGCAGAACTAGAGGTAAACACACAGCTCAGAGGGAGAAAAGGCAGCACCTCCAGCGTCAAGGAGAAACAAATTCTGGGACAGCCCAGGAGGAGTGGCCTTTTAAGGCCTGATGGGGAGTGACATTGTTGCTCCACCTATTGAACCTCAGGCTTAAAGCCTTTCCATTATACACTATGGGGCATTACTAAAACAGTGATATTAATGCTAACACAGCAACTCTTGGAATTAGGATGAGAAAATTGGCAGTCTGAAAAAGTCAACCAATCCAGTCAGGTTTTCTTTTCAGCAAGAACCATGGGGAGCAGCAAGCAGGACATTTAATTCAGACCATAGACAGAAGGGCACTGAATTTCAGCAAGAAAGGATTCCATTTTAGAAATGTAAAGGCAGGCAATGAAATGAATAAAATTAATGAAAATTTTAACTGTAAAACTAAAATATTTTATTGTAAAAATTTCCAGTTCCACAATATATTCTGAATGGTATCCAGAATTGTCCAAAATAGGTAATTGTTTTTAATTTCTCTTTTTAACCCCCACCCCCATGGCCCACATTCGGGAGGGAGCCCCAGCCCAATCTTCCCAACATCTACCGGCCGACATTGACCATCTTCCCCAGGGCTTGCCCCTACCTGGTGGGGTTGGTGAGGGGTACCCCAAGCCCCCACCAAAGACCGAATTGAGTTCTGGTTGGCACCATGGCAGGTCAGGGAGTGAGACCTGCAAGCCCCTCCATCATCCAGCCGCCGGAGATCTTTTTCCCTTTTTCTCCCCTAAGGGTGCGGTATGCAATGATGCCAATAACAGTGCCACGCATGATCCCATGCGCATCCCGTCAGGCATCTACCCCACCTCTGCCCACTGTGAACAGCATCAGTGTGCCACCCCCAGCCTTTGCTATGGGCCAGGCAAGCACCGGCCACTGATCACCCCCCACTCCTCAGAGAAGGAGAGCTGTCCCTGGGATGCCTGATCCTTCTCCTCCCCAGCCGACCCCTGGTGACCCACTCACACCGTGAACATGGGCCACTGGAATGGCAGGAGGCAAGGCAAGATGTCTCAGCCCTCCACACCACCTGGCCAGTCTGAAATCGATAATTTCTAACCACTGGAATTGGGATAATTCCATATCTGGAAAACACTGGCCCTACATATCATGGTTTCAGAGAGCAAGAGAATAGTGTAAAATCTCTGATTTCTTCCATTTTTCTGGCTTGAGCACCCCTGGTAAGTGGTGGTGCTGGGTATCTCTTAAACATTTAGCAGTGAAACAGCCTTGAGTATAGACTCAGTGTGGTTGGGGTGTCAGCCATCTGAGGTCACCATATAGCTTACAGAGATGGTTGTGATAGTTAGCAGCCATCTTTGTAAGCTATATATCCATGTGGATGGACAAGCCCTGTTGTACACTGTGCCAAGTTCCTTATGCTAAGTGGCAGTGGTGATGCAGAAGGTGAACAAACTATTTTCCAAAATAAGTGGCCAGGCATCTCTAGCAATGATGATCCTTTCTGCAGGCATGAGACAATATTTAAGCCTGTTTGGGGCCCCAAGTTTTTGGTTAGTTGTGTTGCTTAGAGATGTTCTTTGAGTAGGTCAAGCTGGGGGCTAGGTGGACTCCTAGATATGTTTTTGATTCAGTTGACTCCTTCCTGAAAAAAAATTGTACAACAGAGATTTCCTATACTGCTTTATGCTGAAAATGCAATTATTCTTTTTCAAAAACCACTAGGCTTGCAGAAAGCTTTGATTGCAATCAATGGGACAGTAAAATAGGTATCTCTTATGTTGAATATAGGCAAAACTAAAGTACTAGTGTTTGAGCAACAAAGAAATGCTAACAACATGTATTTTGTAGATAACCATGAACCTGAAGAAGTAAAAGATTATAAATACCTTGCAGTTACATTTGCTGCTTCAGCATCTTGGAATACACACCAGCGCCTGGCCAAACAAATGGCTATCAATCATCTCAAAGCATTTTACGCTGTGGGAAAACATTTGGTGGAAATTCTATTCCTGCAATATTAAGTGCTTTTAAGGCAAAGGTTGGGTCACAAATCCTCTATTGGGTTAAGGTCTGGGGCATAGACAAAGTGTCCATAATGGAATCAACTCAGAACCACTTCTTGAGCTCTAATCTTGGTCTGCCTCGTAAGTGTAATATCAATGGGAAAATATTCAGCATGTGCTATTAAAATTCTCAGAATACCAGAAGGAAGGTACCCTAAAATGTGCCTGGAAGAGCTGAAAGATGTATGCTCTACAACTACATGGTACACATTTCGTAATGGAAAATGAACATCTATAAGACTGCAGGGTTCAAAATATATTCCAGATGAAAGACAGGCCAAACAATATCTTGAAGCTGCCAGAGAATTGTATACTGTAACATGCAAAATGATCTGATGGACATGAGGACATGCAGTTCACTACCACTTCTTTCTGAAATGAAACAATCACATAAACTAGAATGGTACTTAGAGCTCAGGAAAAAAAACAGATAATAGTCCAGCCTTAGTAAGGATCAGGTTTAATATGTTATATGTACTAGGCATAAAAATAAAATGGGGTCAGAGTGATCAATGCAATAAATGCCTATGTGATGAGTACATAAAAATGTGGCTATGTTATGTTTCATACTATAATATTCATATTGTATCTAGATGGTTATTGTCCATTTAGAGGGAAAAACAATTCCTCCCTGATTGGTTAAAAATAATATGGCACTTTACCTCTGACAAGGTCATAGTAATGTTTGCCTTGGAAAGTAGTGCCTTCTGGACTAATAAGGAAAATGTCTGGCAAAGTAGTAGAAAGAAGTGACATGATTTTAGAGTAAATTGTCAGGACTGAAACAAGTTCAGAAAAAAATGGCAATGAACTGTAAATAAGGAGCAGGCAAAATGGCTCCTTGAAGCCTGTATGCTTTGTGGGCCCCTTTTCCTGTTATCAGGCAAGAAGTAGGAAGGGGGATGGGGGAGGTCAGGGGTAACAGAAAAGGGGAGGGGAGGGCTGGGTCACTAGGTCCACCCAGGGGCAAGAGAGAGAGTCTTGGGCTGGAGGGGAGGAGCAAAGATGCTATAAAAAGGCTGGGACAAGGTAGCCCGACCTCTTTGTTCCACCCTCTGACTGAAATTAGATCACTTCTAAGGGAAGCAGCAGCAGGAGCAGGGTTAAGCCATTGAAGTTAATCAGCAGGATAGGGAAGCTGGTAAGAAAAAAACAAGAACAGGACTGGGTACAACCAGCACTGAAGGAGTAGATTTTATATATATATATATATATATATATATATATATATAAAAAAACATCTCTTGGTGTGGTTGGTGATCACTGAGGGGTGAATGGCTAGCACTGATCGGTGGGAGGCATCATGGCTTGTCATGTTTCCATGTAGTAAAGAAATTACCTGGTCTTCACAGGTGGCAAGGTACTTCAAGAGGATAAGGAGGCTGAGCCCATAAGGTATTACATCCCACTCAATCCCATGCCTAACAGGGCATAATGTACTTCACTGAAGATACTGGCCCACTTGATGGGGTGGGCACTCATGAACGGAGCTAGCACTGGTGGGAGTGAGTGGGGTGGCTGGCATGCAAGTCAGGTGGGCATTCCAGCTTCAGGGTAACTGAGTGAGTCAGGGGTAGCAGCCAGGCAGACAGAATTGTTACTTGGTAGGTAGCAGCATTTATTGCAGGGTTGAGCATAGGCTGGCTACATTAGCACACTGTGACAGTGAGGGGCCATCTACCCCATGGGGCTTATGGGCACCGCTTGCCAACTGATGATCCATAGGTTGCAGACCACAGGAACATGCAGGCTTGAGCTGAGCAAGTATGTCAGACTCAGTGTGATGGCCTCTTTGGGAGTGAGGTGGCTTGCTGGCACTTAGTGCTTGGTGCCTGACGTAGGAAGGAGAGAGAGGGGGATCATAGGGTGTGTAGAGACTGAAGAACAGGGTCTGAGGGTGATTGGGGGAGGGTCTTTCAATGAGTCATCTCTAGTGGGTGGTCAATTTGAGTGGTGCAGGAAAATGGTACACACAGAGTAGAGTTCCAGCATGGGTTGTAATCATCCATCTTGCTTGTGTTGTATTTCAGCCCTTTATTTTGTGGCAAAGCACCAAGCTTGACAAGGTCAGATCATCCAGATGAGTGTATGGATAGTAATGGCTGTGATGGGGAGGCCCCTGTGGCATGCAGTGTGTCAGTGATTAGTTGTGATGAATGGTGATAATTGTCGGCCTAGGATAGATCACCACACACTGTGGGTTGGTATACTCAGATGGTACTGGCTGCATATAAAGAAGACTTCTCAGCAGTCAGAATGTCAGTAGTTGGTTGTGTTGAACAGTGATCATTTACAGCCTAGTGTAAATAACCATGCCTTGTAACTATGCATGCTCAGGTCAAGTGGTGCATGGGAAGCACTTCACTGCTGCAGGGGGGCCATCAATATGCATGCACAGGCTGCCCTTTTATGAGCGGTGTGACCCTTGATGTGCATATACAGGCACCATTTTGCACATGGCGCAGCAGTCATCTTACACACAGCACAGTTGACTCACAAGCAGGAGTGGGGTCATATTCATGGGGCATGTGATGGGGAGTTACAAGGAACTGGCCTATGTGGGATAGCACTTGGGCAGTAAGGAGTGCAGGAAAAGTGGTATAAATAGTGGAAGATAAATGGCTGGAAAAGGGTTAGATAACTAGTGGCAAGCTGTTGGGAATGCAGATGATACGGGGTATGACTCCTTCAGGGGGTTGATAGACTGGACAAAAGGGGATGAATACTGCAAGTTTAAAAAAAAAAGAAACACATGTATAATAATAATAAATAAATGGCTTTCATGAGAACAGGTCAGTGAAGGACCTAAGGGGAAGCATGAGGGACGTGAATGCCAGTTTGCTACTGGGAAGCATGGCACATTGTGGCAGGTGGGGAGGACTGGAGGGGCCAAGAGCGAAGGGAGTATTAATGGGAAGCTGGGATTCCACAGCAAGGCCTTCTTCCCCTGTGACAAGAGTATGTTTATGTGTGTGTATATATAAAGTGACAAAAGTAGGGAAATGTGGAGTTAGGGTTCTCAACCCTAACACCCCACCCCCACCCTGCTTGGCAGCAACAGGAAAAAATGTTATTGTTTCACCTCTTCTGAGTCTTCACAAATCAGGAGTGGGGTGTACTGTACCTTGGGGTTGTCAGCCCTAACACTCACCCTAATCCATCAGTAAATAAGCTGAGATGTGTAGAGTATACAAGAATGGTGTGAGCGTTAGGGTTGACAACCCCAAGGTACGCTCCACACCTAATTTGACAAAACTCAGGAGAGGTGAAACTGTAATGGTTATTCCTGTTGCTGCCTGTGGGTTGGTGGTGGGGTGTTAAGGTTGGAAACCTTAACACCACATTTCCCTACTTTTGTCACCTTGACCCTAAGTGGTGCATTAACTAAGTTTTTCTGCAATTAATTTCCATACTTTTTGAGGCAGTATAACCATATCCTCATTCATGCAGATCCCTTTGGGACCTACGTGAACAAATCCATTTGCCTGTGGAAGTGCTTCCATCCCTACATGGATGCATACATCCATGTTGGTGTGGAAGCGCAGGGCCCCTACTGGCCCTGCACTTCCATTTCTGCCAAAAAACAATTGATTGGCTAAACTATATGGGTTATTCAACCTGCAATATTTTCCTATGGGAATTTTCATGTTTAACATTTTTTTTTTTTATGTGCTCCCTAAATTGTTGGTGGAGGGGTATTATATGTTATTCTAGTAGTACTCATTAGGACCTTTCTTTTGATATATACTGTAGTATGGCTTGTTGAATTTGAAACGTGGTAAAAAAACTAAGTCCAAAATCTTTTTCCCTACGAAGGGATCCTTTTTTGTATCAAATGAAAGACCCAAATGAAAAAGGATTGCTTCATACAAAAAAAAAGATTTGGCAAAAAACTAAGTCCAAAATCTTTTTTTATGTGAAGGCATCCTTTTTTGTATGAATAAAACACAACATATCAACAAGCATTTGTCAATGCCAAACATTTGATGCACTGGAAGATTTCGGCCCTGCACCTTGTGTATGGCCTTGAGGTATTTGAATGTATGTATCATGTGTAGCAGTGTCAGTGGCTCAGCAGATTGCACACTCACCTCTAAGGCCAGAAGATCAGAAGGCTGTGGGTTCTATCCCCACTCCTGGCACTTGGGTTAAATTCCAGTACTGACACTGTAATGCAGCATTAGGGGGGTGCTGCACTCCTGAGGTGCCGTCTTTTGGATGAGACATTAAACCTAGGTCCCATCTGCCTGTTCTGGTGGTTGTTCAGGTGGATGTTAAGAATTCCATGGTACTACTTAAAAAGAGTAGGGAATTTCCCTGGTGTCCTGGCCAAATTTCCCCCAGTCACTAAAAATATACCATCAACAGCTTAATCTAGTTCAATTTCAGTTGGTTACCATCTGTATCCCTCTCATCCCCCACCTCAGTTGCCCCTGAAAAAGGGACTTTTAGTCTCAATGGGCCTACTGGGTCAGTAAAATTCAATAAATAAATAAATGTTCCGCCTCCCTCCTGTCCTCCAATGAGTACATATTGAGGTCCTTTAATCTGTCCTGATATGTTCTGTTTTGTAAGCCATGTACCACCTTGGTTGCCTTTCTGTGGACCGGATCCACCCTGTCAATGTCCATGCTCAGTTGCAGCCTCCAAAACTGCACACAGTACTGTAGGGTATGCACCTCCTACAGCGAAACCCCTACAGCGACATACGTCGCTGCCAACAACAGTGCCATGTCACTGTAGGGGTACTGCCCGGGACCAGGCAACACTTTCCACAACCTGCACCCCCTCCCTGAACCAACTCTGACTCGGAGTTGGTATCTATAGTAATGGGAGGTGTGGGGGTTCAAAAACAATCCCTACTGTCTACAGCTCCCTGCTGACTGCAAATTGTAGTTGACAGGGAGCCTGGCACTGCAATACCAGTCGATGAGTTAGTTGTCCACTTGGCATCATAGATCCAGACCGTAGGATAGGGCTCACTAGTGCAGTATGCAATGGCATCACAACCTTACACCTTTTGCTAGTGATACCTTTGCCTATGTACCAAAGCATGCCACTGGGCATCCTTGCAACATTTGTGCTCTGTTTTAACACCTTAAGATCATCAGAACTGATAACTCCTATGTCCTTTTCTTTCTTGGTGATCGTCAGCACCTCACCCCCACCCGGTAACCTCCCCAGGTTTCCCTATTCCCAGTTGCATTATTTGCACTTCTTTGCACTGAACCTCAGTTTGCACTCCTCAGACCATTTTTCAAGCCTCTCCATGTGTCTGCTCATTTTCTTCACCCCTTATGGAGTATTTACTCTGTTACAGATGTTAGTGTTATCTGCAGACAGACAGAGAGACCTTTCCTTCTATCCCTTCTGCAATGTCTGTAATGAAAACATTGAATTGCACTGGTCCCAGGACTGATCCCTGAGGTACCCAGCTGGTCACCACCCTCTCCTTGGATTGGATCCCATTACCACCAACTTTTGCCTCCTGTCCATCAGCCAGTTTCTAACCCAGTGTATCAACTTGTGCCCTGTGGCCAGACTACCCATCTTGTTATATCAGCCTTCTATGCTGGTCGGCGTCAAAGGCTTTCCTGAAATCAAGGTAGGTGACATCCACTTCCCCTCCCTGATTTACTTCCTTACTGAGGCATTAGTGTTTCTTACCATAATGCCAACTCCCACCCTGCAAAGACTGGCAGGTGTTGGGGGTGTGCCTTTGGGTCATCGGCCATAATGCTCATTCCATTCCTCCTCACTGTACCCTACAGATACTGACAGGCATCATGGTCTGCCTTGGGATCTTCAGCATTTACACTCACCCCATTCCATAAGGAAATAAGCAGAGATGGGTGCACAATAGGAGAATGGGGTGAATGTTAGGGCTGAAGACTCTAAGACATGCCTCGATGGCTGTTACTGGCTGCAGGGTGGGAGTGGGGGTGCAATGGCATGAGAATTATGGCCAATGACCCCAAGTCAGCCCCTCAACACTTGTCAGTTTCTACAGAGTAGGGAGGTGAGGCAATAGAGTTGGAAACCTAATGACCTGGGCATTTGCTGGTATTTTCACTCTAAATTTTCAGCATGGGCTGCTTTGGACCCTATCTCATCAACAGTGCACTATTATTTTGTTACTCAATCCTGAAAGGTGATTTTGTGCTGTGACTGCGTCATTCAGCGCCACAGGTGTGAAATCAGATTTTGGGCAGGATGTGTAAAATAACAGCTGTACTGTTCTTGAGGAGGTGTGAAAAAATGTCAATGTTGAAAATCTGGAGTGAAAATATTAAACACTGGTGAAGTTATAAGCACATGTGGAAACTGCAATGCACGGCCATAACGCAATCATTTTTTGGAATTATTTCACTAGATTTTCAACATGGGCTTTATGGGACTCCACCTTATGAACAGTGGCACTATCATTTCAGTACTCCATTCCAAAAGTTGATTTCACACAGTGACCATGCCATTCTGCACCACAGGTGTGAAAACATGTTTTGAGCAGGATGTGAAAAATGACAGTTATATTGTTCATAAGGAGGTTTGAAAAAATGACAATGTTGAAAATCTGGAGTGAAAATATAATAAATTGGCAAAGTTATGAGCATGCGTAGAAACTGTGCCATGCATGCTCGTAACACAGTCATATTTTGGAATTTTTTCACCAAATTTGCAACATGGGCTTTTTGGGACCCCACCTCATGAACAGCGGCACTGTTGTTTCATTAATCAGTCTCAAAAGGTGATTCTGTGCAGCGACTGTGAAATCACCTTTTGGGACAGAGAAACAAAATGACAGTGCCAGTGTTTATGAGGTGGGGTCCCAAGAACCGCATGTCGACAGTTTGGGGCCAAAATTCCTAAAATTGGCCAAGATATCAACTTAAGTTGACCCTCCCATTGAGTCTCATTATAAGGCTTACTGTGATTTCTCAGTTTGTCGGTCGCCTTTGAAGAGTGCAGACATGTTCCCAGTCCAGAGAAGATGACAGCGCCAGTCCTCCAGAGGTAAGTATGGGGTGATGGTGTGTGTGAAGGTGGGGTATGCAAAGGGCGGATGGGGAGGGGGGCCTGGGGAGATGACGATGGACTGTTTTCTTTTTTACGCAGAAATAAAAAAATAAGACATTGGGGATAGTTTCTTTATTTTACAGGGCAAAAAAATTAATATAGGGACACTGGGGTGGGCTACCAGTGTTCCACAAAAGTGGGGGTGGGGGGCATGCCAACACAGGGATTGGGCACCCTGATGCCGGCACTGAATGGGTTTGCAGGGGAACGAGCATATCTGACACCGGGAGTGGGCATCCCAGTGTCAGAAACATATTTCAATATTTTGGCACACTGGGGTGAGCTCCCAGTGTGCCACATTAGTTGGGGGGTGGGGGAAACATGCCAACATGGGGACTGAGCACCCCAATGTCAGCAAAATATCTATTCAGGCTTGGGGGGCTGGGGGAGACATTCAACTCCAGGAGTGGGCATACCAGTGTCAGAAGCATAAAAAAACAAAATAAATTATTTCAGCACACTGGGGTGGGCTCCCAGTGTGCCCATTAATATGGGGGCCAATACAGGGATTGGGCACCCCATGTTGGCTGTAAGAAAAAGTCACTCTGTAGCTAATGTCGGGGGGGAGAAGAAGCTAGCACCAGAAGAGGCCACACCACGGCCCCAGTTGAAGTTTGGGGGGGTTCACAGGAGTGGGGATGTAGACAGAGAAAACAGGAACAACTGCTTCCATGTGCATTAGTGTGCACTCTAATGCACATGGCAGGAGTTAGGGCTACAAATGAAGCGTTCCCATTGGAGAGGTTCATTTGTTTCAAGTCCATGGCACGGCACTTCAGAAGAGTTGAACTGCTGTCATGACCAGAGTGCCTGGTGATTGGAGTACACTGCCACACCTCTTGTAGCTGCAGCTGTAATTGGCATGGCAGTGACACACCTCTTATCTCCCATTACTGTCTCAAAGCATTTGGTGCACATATGCGTCAAACGCAAAAAGGATCCCTTTATATAAAAAATAATTTGGGCTTTTTTCTGATTGTTTTTTAGTGTAATGGGATCTTTTTTCATATGTTTTTTTTTCCATTCATATGAGAAAGGATGCCTTCATATGAAAAAAGAATCAGAAAAAAAACTATGTCCAAATTCTTTTTTCATATGAAGGGATCCTTTTTCATATGGCAATATGAAAAACCAAAAAATCAAGTCATAAAAAAGGGATTTTAAAATGAAAAAAAAGATGGGGGCTAATTTTTCCAATAACTAAGTGCAGAATCCACCTAACAGGGTCCAGTTAAACAAGATACATGTGTTGGTGTGTGTGCAGGATGTCACTTTAGTGGGTTTTTAAATTTTTTTTGGTGGCCATATGAAAAAGGATGTTTTCCTGAGGAAAAAGGATTTCCCCATAGGAAAAGGGGCAACATTATTTTTTCGTTCCAGGCAGCTATCCAAAAGACTGTACTAAGCATGCTCAGAACCGAAATTTTAAAATTTAATAACTTTGGAATGTACTAATATTTTTTCATCAAACCAGTGAAAGACACCACTGTGGCCCAATCCCTTTTTACCCTTAAAATTTCAAACCAAATATCTAAATTGTTTGGGCGCTAGGCGATGACAAAAAAACAGAAAAAAAAACTGATTTCTTTCACAGTGTTCGCTATCCACATCTCGGAATCTGCACATCCAATTGGAACAAAGCTTGGCACATCAAGAGATCCACACCCCAAGAGTGTGCTTGCAAAATTTCATGCAAATCCTTTGAATGATTGCAAAGCTACTAAAGTACAAATTTGAGGTTTAACATAGAAACCCCTGCTCAACCCAAACTTTATTGGTGCTACCACGCCACTATAATATATTCTTGGCGACTTCAATAGCTGGGTGGATGACAAGGCTTTGTCTCAGTCCAGGGACTTCCTGTCCAGTATGGAGGTCCTTGGCCTCACTCTTAAGACCACAGCTGGGACCCACTGCTCCAGGCACATGCTCAATCCAGTGTTCTCCCTGGGACTCAAGATTAACACTGTCAGAATTGTTCTGGTCATTTGGTCAGATCATTAGGTTCGGCTTCAGAGTCCCCCTAGATGTCCCTTCCCCTGTGGACATTTTTCAGTTCCACCCTTTAAAAGGGTTACAACCAGAGGGACTGATGGTGGAACTGGACATTTTGTCTGTATAAGAGGCTTGCATGGGGGGTCCAAGGAATGTTGTGACGGCCTATAATAGGGCTGTCATGGAGGCCCTGTATCATCTGGTACCAATCCATGTCTGCCTGTTGGTTTCATGCCTCAGTTCACCTTGGTTTGATGGTGAGCTGAGGATGCTGAAAACCAGGGGGTGGAGGTTAGAGAGGTGTTAGAGGAAAACTATGTCCCAGGAGGACAAGCTGGTCCTGATTGCTCTTTACAATGAGTATCAGAATGCAATCACCCCAAAAAAGGTAGCTTTTATGTCTAGGATGATTGCAGCTCAGAATATTCAACTGGCTCAGCTATTTTGGGTTGGAGATAAGCTATTACATCCGGCTTGTCTGGAAACTGTTCGAGATTTTCAGCTCAAAAATGTGAGGAGTTTGCTTGGTTCTTTTCAGACAGAGTGTCCTCCATTAGGATTTCTCCAGGTGGAATACCATCATCCAGCAATGGTGGACCTTGGGTGGGCAAGCACGTTCAGTCACCCTGGGGAGAGTTCCAAGTGGTGATGATGGCAAAAGTCTGTGAGGTGGTCTCAGGGCATAAACCAACGTTCTGCAACTTGGACCCAGATTCAACTTGATGACTTATTGATTGCATCGGAGTCCTGGACCCAGTTTTGCTGAGATTGTTGTGTGTTCTATGTCAACAGGGGTCTTCCCTGAGTCCCTTCAACAGGCTCTGGTGAAGCCCCTGTTGAAAAAAACATCTTTGGACCACGACGTCTTGGCAAATTACCAGCCTATCTCAAATCTTCCCTTTTTAGGTAAGGTTCTTGAGAAGATGGTTGCAGAACAGCTAAAATGTTGTCTCACACACTGCCAGATCTATGAACCATTCCAGTCTGGGTTTAGGGCTATGCACAGCATGGAGACCATGTTAGTTAAGGTGTTGAATGATCTGCTCTGGGTGAGGGATAGAGTATAGAGGAGAATGCTCAATTCTCATCCTCCTCAATCTTTTATCAGTATTTTACACTGTGGACCATGGGGTGTTGTTGGACAGGCTGAGGGAACATGTTGGACTCAGTTGGTTCGAGTCCTTTCTTCGGGGCAGGTCCCAGAGGGTGGTTCTTGGGAATTATTCCTCAGGCCTGTTGGCCCTGCCCTGTGGAGTACCCCAAGACTCTGTCCTCTCCTCCATGTTGTTCTCAGTGTACATGCTGTCCCTGGACAAAGTCATAAGGCGTATGAGCTGAGTTTTCACTGCTCTGATGATGATACTCAGCTCTACCTGTCCTTCACACCTGATGCGGTTGACATGCTGAATAAGTGCTTGCCCAAGATCTGAGCTTGGAGGTTGTTGAACTGGCTGGGACTCAATATGGGGAAGACCAAGAAACATTGAAACATTGAAGTTGATGGCAGATAAGGTCCGCAAGGCCCATCCAGTCTGCCCATTTCTTTTTCAACCTTATGAATGTGCCATCAGCATTTGCTCTGTCAATGGCCTATCTCTTCATACTCATCTGTATTGCTCCCTTATGCCTATCTCATGCCTGTTTGAAGCCCAGCACTATATTCATATCCACCACTTCCTGAAGTAGGCCATTCCATGCATCCACCACCCTTTCTGTAAAAAAGAACTTCCTCACATTACCCCTTAATCTGCCTCTCTCTAATCTCATGTTGTGTCCTCTTGTCCTGCTATTTTTCTTATATTGAAACATGATAGACTCTTTCACCTTGTTAATGCCCTAAAGGTGTTTGGATGTTTCAATCATATCACCTCTCTCCCTCTTTTGCCCCAGGGTATACATATTGAGTTCCGTTAATCTGTCCTCATATGTTTTCTGATGCAGTCCCTGCACCATTTTGGTTGCTGATAATTGAGCTGAGTTAAAGGTGGGGGAGTGGGGGCCTCTGGGGAAGGGTTAGGGTGCTTTATTGGTCCTACTGAACTAGAAGTCTCTAAGGTGAGAAACTTGGGCATTGTTCTGGACAACAAGCTGACACTTGAAACTCAGGTGTCAGCTGTGGTCTGGATCAGTTTTTACCACCACAGAAACATCACCCGAATCAAATCCCTTATTCCCCCTGATGACCTGGCCACACTGATACACATGTTTTTCACCTTGAGGCTTGACTACTATAATGCACTCTACTCAAGGTCAGAGGTGGTGTGATGTGGCACCCACAGCTTCTGCAGAACACGGTGGCCTGACTATTGATGGTCCAGTCAAGGTTCAGTCATGATCCGCCGGTGCTGTGCAAACTACACTGGCTGCCGGTGCACTGATACATCACCTTTAGAATAGGTTTATTGACCCATAAGGCCCTATATGGGTTGGGTACAGACTACCTGAAGGAGCTCCAGCATCCCTACACCCTGAGTCACTCTCAGATCAGCAGGGGAGACCCTCCTGGAGGTCCCCAGAGCAAGGCTGAAATCTTCAGGGGATCAGGGCTTTCACGGTGGCCTCCCTAGTCCTTTGGAATTTGTTGCCACGGTACCTCTAGGAGGCGTCCTCCTTTGAGGGATTTAAAAATAACTTTAAAACATTCCTCTTCCAACAGGCCTTTGGGGCCTGATGAATATATCTAATTTAATACACAGCGCAGGATTTGATTAATATGAATTTTAAAGGTTGCAATTTAATGATTTTTATATTAATTGTGTTTTTGTGTTCTGTACTTTCCTATGTTATTTGTCTTTTGTATTTTGTAAGGGCGCCCTGAGTTTACATGAAAGGATGCCTGAAATGAATAAACTCTACTACTACTACTACTACTACTATTAATATTAATATAATAACTGGTGAGTCATTTTTTCTTTGGGCTCACTGAGTTATTATGGCATTCATGTGCTCTATCAAAACATTAAGTAGCACTCCCTCACTGGCTCTCATTCTGTGTGTGGGTGGGTTGAACGGTTCTGCAAACATGGTGGCTCTGTGCAACAGTTAGCAAGGAAATGCTAGAAACAAACTTCATCTCTCCTTCCATCATCATTTTTTAATCTACCTGGCTGATACTACTTTTAAATTAAAAAGAAAATCTCTATTTGGCTGATCCTGCTGATCACTGGCTCTAGGCGATAGACGCTACAAGCAGGAACTGACTGACTGACTAACTGACTGAGTGCCTACAATGCTAGGAAAACAAATCATGATTTCAAAGTACAAGTTTAAAAAAAAAGTTAAATAATAACTTAAGAACAAAATGCTAACTGAGGACAAGCAGGGTGAGAGAGAGAGAGAGACAGTGTGTGTGTGTGTGTGTGTGTGTGTGTGTGTCTATGTGGGTGTCTGCATGTCTGTGTTTGTGTGTGTGTCACACAGGGTCACAGGAATCAGGCTGGAAAAAATTGTTCACCAATTATTATCTAAAAATAAAAATTGGGGAAGTGTGACACTCGAATTGAATGCACATCCTCAGTGTTGGATGCTTTAATAAACCTCTCAGCCTTCGCCCTCGGGGTTCATGTAGCATCCCACACCTTGGGTGTACATTAAATTCTCATATCACACACTTCCCCATCCTTTATTCTATATATAAGATATACAGGTATATACTGTATATATATATATATATATATATATATATATATATATATATATATAAATACTGTATATATATCATTAGTATTCTAACCTGTAAAAAAAACTAAGATCCCTCTAACTAATGTGATGTCCTTCTGATGACTCCCACAGGCCAGGGACAAATTTACTGTTGTGACTCATCACTGTACATAGCACATCAACAGCACTGTAGTCCAGCACCACATCTTTCCAAGATTACCTGACTGACTCCTACAGTACAGTTACTGTTAAGTGGCCAAATTCTGCAACTGTTAAGTGTGCCTCAGAATTTGAATTAGAGATGCAGACAAATCTAGTGCATAGTTACATGCAGCACAGTCCCACACTGAGGTTGGTTAATGCATATACATAATGTGATGTGATATACCATAAAACTAATGATAATAATGAGAAATAATGGGGAATGAGTGATGATGATGATGACACTTGTGTGTACAGTGGCAGCCATAGACATGGTCAGATATTTCCTGAAATGTCTGTGATATATCTGGAGAAATTTCCTATCTGCCTGCAGTACCACTATGGGCCACCAGAGAGATCTCTTTAGATATTTCGTGAAATATCTGGAAATATCTGACAATATCATAGCTGCAACTGTAGTTGTACTTTACTTGTGTTGTAGTGTAAATAGCCTGCTATGAGTCACTAAGTCAGATTTTATCCTCTGGTCCACCCACAGCCAACAGCACAGACACATCAACTTGTATGTTGTTTGTCCAAACAGTATTTTTCTTTTGTGATACATGAAATCATGAATAAACATTAACAAAGTGATTGTGACTGGATGGCACAAGTTAAAGATTTATTTTGCCAGCCTGCTGCCCTTGCCCTGTACACACAGCCACACTGAAGTCAGGAAAATTACATTTTATTTTGGATTCCTGGGACTGTTACTTTTCTCATGGGCTCCCTGTAGTCTCTCTCTCTCTCTCTCACCTCTGAACAGCACAAGTCAAAGATTTGTTTTGCCAGCCTGCTGCCCTTGCCCTGTACACACAGCCACACTGAAGCCAGGAAAAAATGATTTGGGATTTCTAGGACTGTTATGTTTCTCATGGGCCCCCTGCAGTCTCTCTTTCTCTCCTCTGGATGGCACAAGTCAAAGATTTATTTTGTCAGCCTGATGTCCTTGCTCTGTACACACAGCCACACCGAATCCAGGAAAAAAAAAATTATTTGGGATTTCTGGGACTGTTTCATTTATCGTGGGCCACCCTGCAGTCTCTGTCTCTCCCCTCTGAATGTCACAAGTCAAAGATTTATTTTTCCACCCTGCTGCCCTTATCCTGCACACACAGCCACACTGAAACCAGGAAAAAACAATTATTTGGGATTTCTGTAACTGTTACATTTATCATGGGCCCCCCTGTAGTCTCACTCTCTCTCCCCTCTGGATGACACAAGTCAAAGATTTATTTTGCCACCATGCTGCCCTTGCCCTGTACATAAAGCCACATTGAAGCCAGGAAAATACATTTTATTTGGTGTTCCTGGGACTATTCCATTTATCGTCAGCCCCCCTGCAGTCTCTCTCTCTCTCCGCCTGACAAGATCGTGAATGAATGTCAGCAATGATTGTGATTCATGAATCGATGGCACAAGTCAAAGATATATTTTGCCACCCTGCTGCCCCTGCCCTGTAAACACAGCCACACTGAAGCTAGGAAGAAAAATGAGGGCTTATGTAAATGTAAAATTCTCTTGGACCCCCAGTAGTCTCTCTCTGTCTCCTCTGGATCAGGAATGGCACAAGTCAAAGGGTGTGCCAGCCTGCTCTTTCTCATATACACAGTCAGCTACACTGTCTGAGGCCAAGAAAAAACAAAATTCAGTTGGGATTTTCTGTAACTGTAAAATCTCTATTGGGCCCCCAGTAGTCTCTCTCTCTCTCTCTCTCTCTCCTCCAGATCTGGAATGGCACAAGTCAAAGATTTTGCCTGCCTGCCCTTTCTCATGTACATAGCTACATTGATTTAGGCCAAGAAAAGAAAAAAAAAACTTTCATTTGGGATTTTCTGTAACTGTAAAATCTCTCTTGAGTCCCCAGTAGTCTCTTCCTCCTCTTTCCTCTTTCCTCTGGATCTGGAATGGCACAAGTCAAAGATTTTGCCAGCCTGCCCTTTTGTACACACTGCTATACTGTCTGAGGTCAAGAAAAAACAACTTTTATTTGTGATTTTCTTTAACTGTAAAATACCTCTTGGGCCCCCCCATAGTCTCCCCCTCTTTCGCCTGGATCTGGGATGGCACAAGTCAAAGATTTTGCCAGCCTGCCCTTTCACATGTACACAGTTACACTGTCTGAAGCCAAGAAAGGAAAAAAAAACTTTTAATTGGGATTTTCTGTAACTGTAAAATTTCTCTTGGGCCTCCAGTAGTCTCTCCCTCTCACCTCCGGACCTTCTGCATGTTCAGGTGACCAAGTCTCTGTGTGGAAATTGCTGGAGCTAGATGCAACAGGGAGATTAAGAGGAGTTTCAGGTGCAGGCAAACCCCAGTCCTTAGTGCACTGTCTATCCACAAAGGAGTAAGTAATTTTGGTAGAGTCAGTAGGTGCAGGCTGAGGTTGCAGTGCGTGGACCTGTTTCCCAGGACCAAGCCACTGCTTTTTTGTCTTAGCGGCAACTGCAAAATCAGAGGATCCTGAATGGGAATCCAGGGGAGGAGGCTGTAGGCACATGAGACAAGACCTGTTTTCACTGCCAGCCACAATGGTAACATCTCCCGGTTCCAAAACAGTAGCTGAATCTGCAGGAGGAGGAGGAGGAGCCTCCATAATGACCATATCAGGCTGAGTGCTAGCAGCAGGATGAGTCAGTGCTCCACTGACAGCTGCTTGCTCAGACAATTTTAGCAGTTCTTTATCCAATTCCAGCACTTTAGCTAGCATTTTCTCCTTTTGCAATTGCAACCTCCACAGTTTCTCATCATGCTGCACCTGTGGTGAGATAGTACTTACAGATACAGTTGCTCGCAGAGCAGAACCACTGACTTCACTTGTAGCAGCCTCATACGGAACACAAATTTCAGATCCCACAGTTAAATCTTCATCCTCTGAAAAGTTTACAATGATTAATTCCACATCAATGGCCTCTTGCATAGACAAAGCGGGGGGAGAGGTCTTTTATCCTGCTGTCTCAACATCCATCCTCTCTGCTTGCTCCTCCGAAGTGGCCATCCCTAGAGAGACGGCCAAGCATTGGATGCAGAAAGTGTCCGGGCACTGGATTTCTGACTCAGAGGTCACCTCCTTTTGCAAAATGATCTCGGGTCTCCCAATGACTGTGGTCACTGACCCTGGACTGGAAATGAGCTCCAACACACCCTGGGGTAATGACTCAAATAATGCTATTTTTGAACCTAATGTTGTTCCTTCTAGGCATAATGTTGATAATGTGTTTTCTGTTGCTGTTCCCCTTGCTACATTCCCTAATGTTACTTCACAGATTGAGGGGGAACCTATGCATTTGGACCCAAGTGCAGAAATGCTGCATAATTTACAAGACAACCCATCTTTGGAACCCATGTTAAAGTTGTCTGACCTGTTTGCGAATCAGGGTGAACCTGCCTCTAGACACAATGCCGTCAGACTACTTTGCAAAGGGGGGGGGTTAGACTCCCCTAATAGGCTTTTTGTGGCTAGAAATCTATTAAAATCCTTGATGAAATTTTTTTACTCTGAGATATTTGCCCTCATTTCTCTAGGTAATGGGAATTATGATGTTAGTTTTAAAAATGTATCCAGCCTTGATCAGTTCTGGTCACAGTATCAGACTTCAAACAACAAACCTATCTGGATTCCCTTCCATGCTATTCCCTTGACTAAACCTCTAGTAAAGTTCATTAATGTAATGTTTAAGAATGAAGGGGTCAACATAGAGGACATTCTGTTTTGGTTGCGTCAAAGAGTTGAGATTTTGGGGAAACCAACACCAAATCTGGACAGTGGATAAATATGGGATGGGAGTTGGAATGTCAAGGTTAAGCTTTTTTCCACTAACTCAGGCCAAGTCCACCTTCCAAGCTCATTTTACTTGGGGAAAGACTGGAGATCCATTTTTTATAGTGGGCAACCTTGGTCCTGTTTTAAGTGTGGGTCTAGGGCACACCTTAGTTTGGCCTGTAATACCTCTTATTGTAGTCACTGCTTAGAATCTGGGCATACTGCTTCCTCTTGTCTAAACCTTTTTAAATGTAATCTTTGTGAATGGACAGGGCATGCCTATGGGTGGTGTCCCTGAGCATCTCATAACAGGGAAGATTGTCCTTCGCATGAAGGTTTAATTAACATGGCACAACACCAGCAAGTGAAGTGCATTGCTGACCTAGCTAACAGCAATGTAGAACACACAGATCCTTCTGTGACCCCAGACACTCCAGATCAGGAATCCATTGGCCCTAACCCTGACCCTGTTCTAATTGATGGGACTACTATAGCCCCTTCACAGCAAGAAGACACAGAGAGAGATGGGTCAGAAATGCCCCACCCAGAGAGAAAGAGTTACCTTTCAAAGTTGTCTCTCAAAAGAAAAGAACTAGGAAAGGGAGAGCTGTGTCACAGGTGGTAAAACATTTAGGGTCTAGTCAAAATTTGACTTCTGTTCCTTTGCAGGTAGGCAACAAGTTTTCTCTCCTAGCATCGGAAGGAATTGATGGAGAGTCAGATGGAGAGAGCACTGAGTCCTCCTCTGTTGCATCTGTAACTGACTCAGAAATCTGAGGTGGGGATTCAATCGCCAAAAGAACTAGGCAACTTAGATCTTCTAAACCCTCATGATTTTGACTTTATAGTTCTTGTATAGATAGCCTAGTTTACCTCTTCAAATCTCATTTCATGCACTCCCTAACAATATCTACCTTAAATATTAACAGTATCAAACGTCAGAGGAAGCAATTAGGGGCTTTATTCTCCATACACGAACTTCACAGTGATATTACTTGTCTTCAGGACACTCGCCTAAAATCTAATCACGAGTTGCAGCAGGCATCACAGGTCTGGTTATATGGTTCAGCTTTTTGGTCCATGGGTACTGACACTTGTGATGGTGTAGGTATCCTTTTGTCCAACCCCTCTATTAAAGTTTCCAGGTTAATAGATATCCATCCTGGAAGGGCTTTGTTGTTAGATATCTCCTATAATTCTGAAAGATTTCATTTAATTGCTATTTATGCCCGTCAAAAAAAAAGCCCAGAGGGTATCCCTATTCAAGGAAGTTCAGCCATATCTCCGCTCATCCAGACTTCTCATATGGTTGGGAAATTTTATTGTGGCTTGGCCACCTCTAATAGAGGTCTGCAGACCTCTAAATTATTTTGTGATTCTTCTGCGTTAAAGCAAATCCTTAGCACCTCTGGTTTAGTAGATGGCTATAGGATGCATCACCCCACCGGGGGGTTCACTTACTTCAGGGGTCCCCTCAAAACCTGAAGAGACTATATTTTTATATCCCCAGTGTTAGAGGTCGTGAACATTTCCACCCGTCCAAGTGAATTTTCAGATCACATGGGCATTAAAATGAAGATTTCATGGGATAATGCCTCCCCCCATTGTAGAAAGAATAAATGAAGGCTTAATCAAGCTTTATTAGAAGACCCTAAAATGAGAAAAAATGTGACTAAAGACTGGGTTGCTAGACTCTCAGTGGCAGAATTCTATGACTCCATTTCAGAATGGTGGGAGGACACTAAGAAGTCCTGGCAGTCTCTGTTTCAGCAGGAAGCTCATTATACCTCCAATAAAGACTATATCCAGTATTTACATTTAAGACACCACCTGCAACATCTCATTTCACAAGCACAGGTATCTACACAAGACTATGGTCCAATAATTAATAATACCAAACAGCAGATGGCAGATTGTCAATATAATAGGGCCAAATCCCTGAACCAGAAACTGCAGTTCTGTACTCAAGTTCATAAAAACTCTTTAGACCCTTATAAGAGTGTAAAAAGAGGGCAGAGAGTAGATTCATTACAGAGCTTGTTTCTTCATCAGGACAACCGGTAAATTCCCCTCAAGACCTTTTGAAGGCTGTAGAGGCTCATGTCGAAGGTTTGTTTGGTAATTCCCCACAGGTGGTAGATTCTCATAAGTTGTTAGCCTTTCTAGGTTTGCCTCAAGTTTCTGTCCAGGATGCTAAGTCCCTGACTCTAGAAGTATCCCTGGATGAAGTTAAGATAGCCATTTCCCAGTTACCATTATACTCAACCCCTGGGTCTGATGGGTTAGGATCAGGTTTTTACAGGGTTTTCTGTGATGACCTAGCCCCTGTCTTAGTGAATTGTATAATCATATTTTACAATCTTCTGACTATGCTCCCTCCATGCAGGAAGCCATATTAGTCCTTTTGCATAAAAAAGGGCCTAAGAATATAGTCGGCAATTGGCGCCCCTTTGTCTGATCAAAACAGATCTTAAAATTCTAAGCAAAATACTGTTAGCCAGGTTGTCTAGTGTAGCTAAATATCTTATTAGTCCCCCTCAGACTTGTACTATCTTGGGTAGGAGGCAGCAGGATAACTGAGTCATTCTAATGGAACTTTTTTCTAGAGGTGAACTGAAGCAACTCCAGGGCATTGTCCTTGGCCTTGACCAAGAAAGGCCTTCGATAGGCTTTCCCACCAGTTCATATTTTCTGCTCTCACAGCTTTTGGGGTGCCTGATATTTTTGTATCCTGAATTAGGCAGATGTATAGTAGAGCTTCTATTATACCCAATGTTAATGGGTGGTTTGGCAGGAAAAAAACAGTGTGTAGGAGGGTGCTGCAAGGATGCCCACTTAGTCCTCTACTTTATGTTTTTGGTATTGAAATTTTAATTTGAATGTTGATAAGGAACAATGACATTGAAGGTATCACAGTCTCCCCTAATGTACCTCCCGTTAAAGTACCTGCTTACTCTAACGATTTAGTTTAGTATCCCTTAATGTCTCTTCTCTTACTCTTACTGAAGTATTTGATAACTATGCTGCAATTTCAGGCTCCAAGATAAATATTGATAAATGTAAAGGGGTCACCATTGGGTCTACATCCTTTCCTCCTACAAGATACCTTACTGGGATACAAGTCACAAATCTCCCTATTTCAGTCCTAAGTATCGATTTTGGGCCATGCGACATCTCTACCCTGAACTTGGAAAAAAGGGTGGTTCATGCCAATAGACTTGTTAATAGTTGGAAGGGTCAGCAAATTTCTAAAAAAAAAAAAGAGTGTCATTTTGATTGAAACATTATTGATCCCTGTTTTTCTATATTTAAGCTATATTATTCCTCCCCCACAGGGAATGGTTACACGTTTATACAGAATTTTTTTTCAAGCTTTCTGGGGGTCTCACCTGAACCCTATTAAAAGAGAATTTACTTACTGCCCTGTAAATAAAGGTGGGGTAAATATGATACATCCTGTTGTGTTTTATTATAGCTTATTCCTATCCTACAATTTTGGCCTTGCTTTGAAGCCAGGGAGATTGGCCTGGAAAGGCTTAGTAGAGTTCTAGCTTCAGCCTTGCTTCCCCTTGTGGGTAGAAAACAAGTTGTTAGTTCCTCAATATGGGCTTGACTGTATCAAATTGTCCTTGAAATGGGGCCTAACCCCCACTCAACTTTTGTCAATGGATAGGAAATTGCTTTACAACCACATTTTACATTTAGAATGTCAGTCAGATATAGAATTTCCAGGTTGTCTGGTACCTTTGATAAAGACAGCACTTCATCAATTAACTATCCAAGAATCCCCCTTTTGAATGGGACTGCACTTGGATATGTACCTAAGGGAAGTTAAGTGTTAAGGCCAACAACAAGCATAAACAGCTTGCAGATCAATACAGTCCCCGGTAGAGATGTGGTCAAACACTGGAAACTCAACAACACCTTTTTTGACTTATGTGTATATATACAGTCTTTTTGGAATCTCCTTGCAAATACATGGCATGAGCCATTTTTTTCTAATTTGGATTATCCTACTTTAATTTTTGGCCTCTCAGGTAGTTCTTTTGCAAAGTACCATGCAGATACAATATTTATTATTTTGATTCTTATCAGGTATTTCATATTGTTATCCATGGACCAGCACCCCTGATTGTACCCCCACTTCATGGACAGCAACACATATGTAGGTATATGTACTAACCTTAGGGCAAAGACACTTATCATATAAGCATAAGTGTCAGGATCTGCATTCTACTGTATTTTACCAATGCATATTATGCTCTATCATGTTTCACTATATTCTTATAATGTATTCCACTACTGGGAGATATTATCCATTATATTTTATTGTATAATCATAAGTTAGGCAACAGTGCCATCTTTAGTGCTTGTGCACAACTGTAACTGCAAGTGACCTTGGACACTCATAAGAGACCTTACTGTTCAGTTATCTTCTGCAAGCTAAGCAACTTCTCATGTTAGTTAGGATGGTTACTCACACCACCTGCTACTGTCCAATTACATACTTTTTATGTATCTTCTTTAGTAGTAACCATGACAATTATCGGGGTATAAGTCCCCTTGCAGCAAGTAGTTTCTCTGAGACTAGAGACTGTGCCTATGTAGGTAAGGAAGCTGGATACTCTCCCAGTGATTACACTGTTGGTTGTAAGCCTGTATCATTATTATTTGCCAGTAATAAATTACATTTATTTTCTGCACACCACTTGTCTGTCATCTCCTCCTTTTGCGCAGTTCCAGCAAGAACCTGAGAAAGGTAATTTTATTACCCAGTTACATTTGGCGACCATGTGCAAGTTGGAATGTACAAAGTGAAGGTTCCATTCAATTAATTTTGAATGTCGAGTAGTGTAGTGCATTTTTCACCTACTTGGACCTACTGGTGCTTACAGTGGTTGTTATTGTGGAGACATATTCTGTCTTGACTTGGGCATGGCACACCCACACCTGACCCTCTTACACTTCCTTTGCAAGTGACAGAATACTACTTTGGCATCACCGTTTGCCCACAGAGGACTGGAAACTGTTGGGTGATGGCTCCAAGGATTTTATCCAGTTTTCCAACCGCGTATTTGTTTGTTTGTCTACCCCTTGTTTGTCATGCCTGAACTTTGCACTGACTTGAGACTCAATGTCTCAAACTACCTCACATCCCATGGTGGATGGACAGATTTCACACTGGACATGAAGTCTGCAGACAATTCATTGTTGCTAATTTCAGAGCACTACCTAGAGTCCAAACAAACAACCAAAAAGTACAACCTGTTGAGAGTCTCACAGCGAAGTGTGCTTCCCTTGAACTCCAAAATGCATCTCTAAAAAAAGAGATGGGCTTGCAGGTGTTGGAGTTACAAAAAAAGGAACAGAAACTAGCAGAGGAGACACAGTCACTCCATGATGCCAATAACAGACTGTTGCATTGTACTGCTCAAGACTCTGAGTGAGAAATTTGTATGCTGAGAGATGATTGAAGGTTGAAATGTGATAAGAAACAGCATATTTGAATGATATTTTGAGCGATACGAATGAAAGTTTGAGAGAGAAGAATGTTGAGTTGAAAGAAGAGTATCAGAGAGTGAATCGTGAGCAAAGAACTTAGGGAAAACGTCAAATTGGTCACAGCGTATCGAGTGTTGCAGCATGAGGTTGAGAGAGATATTGAGCAGGGCACTGCAAGAGTTTGTTACATGAAGTGTAAAGGAAAGATGGTGAAGTTGCACCATCAATGGGAGGTTCTTGCGGGCCATGTTAATGCCATGAACAGGTTTCAGTATACGCTCATTGAGATTGCGTCATCCGGCGATGACAACTCTGACTTTGATGATGAGGCATACCACATCACATGCAAGTCCAACCCCCGTGGTGGTGGTGTAACTCCCACTGGCCATCCACAAGATGGTGCCCATGTCGGCACCCTCTGCATTACTACATCTACACAAACATGGCGGGAGCCATGTACAATGCCAAGATGGTGGCCACTATGACACAGGCAGATGGCCTGTATTCCGTGGTGCACCACCGCTTGCTCCCCTCACCAGGGAGGACACAGCAGAGGTGTGCAGCTTAATTCAAGAGGCTATTAGTAACATCACTGTACTGGAGGACCAACAGAGTGCCATCCAGGATCAAATTGATAGAATGTTTGCAGACACTGTCAGTCAGGACCATGCATGCAAGGCAGTCGCTGATGCATCAGCAGAAGCTGCACTTCACTGTGCCATGGAAAGTATTGAGTTGAATGCAATTCCTCATTCTTCCAATCCCCCTACAAGTTGCTCACTCTGTCCAGCAAACTGCCCAAAGTATTGGACAGATGGGCCCTCTGACAATCTCAATTGCCACTTGAAGAAGGTATGCTCCCTCTGTGAGAAGCTTTCTCTCCAACCTGAGTACCAGGTTCAAGTCTTGTGACAGACGATCAAACCTACCCTCTGGGCCAAACTCCCAGAGATGGTCCGAAACTATGATACCCTTGTCTACAATGACATTGCTGCATCCCTCATCACCGCCAAATCCCTGTGTGTTGTAGGAACTCATTTGGCCTACAAGATTAAGCAGAACATAAAGGAAAGCCCTGCGGTCTACCACCAAAGGCTATGGCTCACATACTACATGGGCAAAGGTCTAGCAGGAGAGCTTGCAGACTGAGACCAGACTGAGTACAAGGATTTGTACATCCGGAACATGTCTCCAGCCTTATGGAAAAAGGCTGAACTCAATGTCTATCTGAATACAAATTCCTTTGCCAACATTCTCACAAAAAACAAAGCGTGCCTATCAGGTCTGCCTCCACAACCTTGCTTCCAGTAAAACCAACAACATAGAAACATAGAAACATAGAAGTTGATGGCAGATAAGGACCGCAAGGCCCATCCAGTCTGCCCATTTCTTTTTCTACCTTATAAATGTTCCATCGGCCTTTGCTCTGTCAGTGGCCTATCTATTCATAGTCATTTGTATTGTACCCTTATGCCTATCCCATGCCTGTTTGAAGCCCTGCACTGTATTCATAGCCACCACTTCTTGTGGTAAGCCATTCCATGCATCCACCACCCTTTCTGTGAAAAAGAATTTCCTCACATTCCCCTTTAATCGTCCCCCCCCTCTAATCTCATGCTGTGTCATCTTGTCCTGCTACTTTTTTTTATATTTAAACATGTTAGACTCTTTCACCTTGTTAATGCCCTTAAGGTGTTTGAATGCCTCGATCATATCACCTCTCACCCTCCTTTGCTCAAGGGTATACATGTTGAGCTCTGTTAATCTGTCCTCATATGTCTTTTGATGCAGTCCCTGCACCATTTTGGTTGCCCTTCTCTGGACTGCCTCAATTTGGTTAATGTCCTTGTGAAGGTGTGGCCTCCAATACTGCACGCAGTACTCCAAGTGGGGCCTAACCAGTGTCTTGTAAAGAGGGATTATTACCTCCCTCTTACGACTTGTGATACCCCTACTAATACACCCTAACACCCCCCCTAGCCTTACCTACTGCTTTAGAGGTCTGCTTGGATGATTTCAGGTCATCAGTGATGATGATGCCCAAGTCTCTTTCTTCCTTTGTGACTGCTAGCAACTCCCCTCCCAGCCTATAGGTGGCTTCAGGGTTTCTCTTCCCTATGTGCATGATTTTGCACTTCTTTGCATTAAATCCCAGTTGCCACTCTTCTGACCATTTTGCTAGTTTATCCAGATCTCTTCTCATTCTGCCCACCCCATCTGGATCATCTACTCTGTTGCAGATCTTGGTGTCATCTGCAAACAGACAAGCCTTACCCTCTAGTCCATCTGCAAGATCACTAATGAAGATGTTGAAGAGGACTGGCCCCAGGACTGATCCCTGAGGTACCCCACTTGTGACTTGCATCTCTTCTGACTGTATACCATTTACAACCACTCTCTGTTTTCTGCCCGTCAACCAGTTTGCCACCCAGTTGACCAACCTCTGACCCACCCCAAGCCTACCCAGCTTATTTATCAATCTTCTGCATGGAACAGTGTCAAAAGCTTTGCTGAAGTCAAGGTAGGCAACATCAACTGCTCCCCCTTGGTCCACCACTCTGGTTACCCAGTCAAAGAAATCTATGAGATTAGTTTGACAGAACCTTCCTTTTGTAAACCCATGCTATCTTGGATCCTGTGCCCCTATGGATTCCAGGTGTTGCACTATCCTTTCCTTAAGGAGTGCCTCCATAATCTTGCCTACTACAGAGGTAAGACTGACTGGTCTGTAGTTCCCGCCTCCTCCTGCTACCACTCTTGTGGAGCGGGATCACATGAGCCCTTCTCCAGTCTTCTGGGACCTCTCCTGTGCTCAGAGACTCACTAAACAGTTCTGCTAATGGCTCTGCTAGTTCCACCTTTAGTTCCTTAAGTACCCTGGGATGTATGTCATCAGGTCCCATTGCCTTATCCACCCTGAGCTTAGCAAGCTCTTGTAGGACCCTTTCTTTTGTGAAGGGGGTAGTGCTCACCTCCTTCCCCCCTCTGTCCATGATGCTGAGCTGTAGGCCCTGCCCTACCTTCTCTTCAGTAAATACTGAGCAAAAGTATCTATTTAGGATAGATGCCTTTACAGGTTCCTCCTCCTCCTCCTCACATGCTCCCTTTTCTCCATTAAGCTTAGCAATACCCCCTCTGGACTTTCTCCTTTCACTAATGTATCTATAGAAAGTCTTGTCACCGTCTTTTACTGTTCGTGCTAGTGTTTCCTCAGTTTAGGACTTTGCCTGCCTTACTGCCTTCCCTGCAGCCGCAATTCAAACTCCGGCAACACAGGTGGCCGCAGGAAAGCCTACCTCCGACACAACCACCCACTATACTGTGGAAGGCAATAACCAGAAAAATTGTGATCCTTCTGATGACAAGCAGTCGCATGGGGGGGAGAACAGGAACTATAAAAACAACAGGAACCAAGACAGAAGCAATTGGAAAAATTCAAATGCCCAGTTCAGTAGCCAAAACCACAATGTCCTTAGCTATCAAAGCCTAAAAGATGAGAACGAGAACCTCTGCAAACTGCTGGAGGAGATCCATGCTGAGAGAGTAGCTAAGCCTACGTGTACCGTAGCAGCCATCGCTCCAGCCACTGGACAACCATGCAGCCAGGGGAATCCTTTCTTGCCTTCAGCTACCGAACAAACAAATAGCTGAGGGATTAATCCATTTTTGGCACTGGCTACTGGCCAGGCCGATGCGACAACCAAGGAGGAAACATCCGCACAGGCCGCTGTCACACCTGTGATATCATGGGCACATCTGTATCCCATGCAAGACATATGGGAGGCCCAGAGAGATCCTGCAGGCCTCAGATTTCAGAAACAGGATGATGATGATTCTGAAAGCACAGATTGATAATTACAGGCCCCAGTCTGGATTGTGAGTGACCTGCTTGTTGACACAAATGGATGGCCTTGTGTAAAGGCCATGACTGGGGGCCACCACCTTACCATGCTTCTGGATACAGGAGCAGCGATGTCAGTCCTCCATGATGAGGACCCAATCTCATCTGATTGGTCTACCGGCTGGAAGACCAGTGCCCAGGGTGTACATGGTATCCAGTTACACACCTACTGATCTGTTCCTCTGCCTGTCGTGGTAGGTCACCTCAGGACCAATTTTGTCTTTGACCTCATGGTATTACGTCATCATTCCAGCATACTGGGAAATTACTTTCTAGTACTACACAGCTGTGTAGTGGACATAGCCAACTGGCTACTTCTCCAGATCAAAGGACAATGTCATGCTGTCACCATTCCAGACTCACACATGGTGGCAGCCATTTCCCATGACAACAAGGCGTATGATGTCATGACTTTGTTCAAAAGTCATGACCTGTTTTCTGAACTTGCACCTCTGCTGCAAAAACACCTTGACATGTTTGCCAAAAACAAACATGGCTGTGGTAGGATGCACACTACCATTGAAATCACAGGCCCTTACCCTGTGAGGCAGAAGCAGTATCCATTTCCTGCTGAAGCCTTACCATCACTGAGGGAGACCATCCAATCACTGCTACAGCAAGGAGTGATTAAGACCTGTATCTCCATTGTCAATTTACCTATTTGGCCTGTGAAAAAACTAAATGGAGCTTGGAGACTCACAAATGATTACAGGTAACTTAATCAAGTTGCCCCCAGTTGTGCCCCAACAGTAGCGTCAGCACCTGATGTGTTCAAGCTGTTGACACCTGACAAAAAGTGGTTCACAGCTCTTGACATCTCTAATGGGTTTTGCTCACTCCCATTAGCACAGGAAAGCCAATACAAATTTGCTTTCACCTTTGATGGATGCCAGTACACCTGGGCCTGCCTTCCCCAGGGCTTTCACAACAGCCCTTCCCTGCAGGGGTTCTCCACAGCCCAGTGTCTTCTGCAGTATGTGGATGACTTGCTTCTATCAACCACCATGAAAGAAGATCATTTGTCCCACTAGATGAACTTCTGTCTCTCCTCAGGAGAGTAGGTCTCAAGTGCAACCCCTTTTAAGCACAAGTGTGTGGGAAAGAGGTCATATTCCTTGGCCTACATATTACAGATCAAGGCAGAAGCCCAGCTGTCAAGAATAACCAGGGCTTGCAAGATCTTCCACTTCCTACTAGCATAGCAACACTCAGATGCTTCTTAGGAATGGTAAACTACTCCAGGGATTTTATCCCTGACTTTGCCCTGAAGGTTGCTCCCTTGTATGAACTTCTGAAAAAGGATGTCCCATGGACATGGGGCCCCACTCACACTGAGGCTGTAACACAGCTCAAGCAAGCCTTAGATTCAGCCCCAGCACTGACCAATCCCAACCCAAACCTTCCTTTCCACTTGGAAACTGCCACCTCTGATGTGGCCATGTCTGCAGTGCTGGCTCAGACTTACAATGTAAACCACAGGCCCATTGCCTATGCATCTCAGATGCTGTCCCCAGTAGAGAGAAAATACAGTCTCTGTGAAAGAACACTTTTGGCAATCTTCTGGGCTGTTAAACATTTTCTGTACATCATTGGGTATGCTCCTATTGTTTTGCATACCTCTCACACCCCAACTAACTTTTTGCTTTCATACAAAGTAAAAGATGGTTCAGTCTCCAACACCAGACTTACCCACTAGTCTTTGCTTTTTCAGGGCAGGGATGTCAAAGTACTGCCTGCTAAAATGCCCTCAATCTTGGCCCATGGCCTACTCTACACAGGCAAGCCCCATGACTGTGTACACCAACCTCCTGACATACCTGAACTGGGACCATTCTTACCGGCTACACCAGATGTTTTAGAAGATACCAGCATGTATCACAATTTTACAGATTGTTCCACCTCCTATGTAGATGGAGAGCAGGTAGCGGGATTTGATGTACTCATATAAGATCAAGATGGCGATTGTAGGCACATTTCCAGAAAATGCACTATCTCTGCAAATTATGCTGAATTGGCAGCTGTGGCCTGTGCTTTGGAGGTCATGCCCCATGGTGATAAGGATACCAATGTCTTTGCATACTCCAGTTGGGTCCGTTCTTCCCTTACTAAGTTTCTACCATTCTGGGAGAAAAATAATTTTACATCCTCTGATGGCACACCCATCAAATACAGGGATCTGTTTGTGTATATATACACCCTGACACAGCAGTTTACTCACAAATTGTGCATCCGCAAGGTAAAGACTCACTGTAAATCTGACCCTTACCATGAATTCAATGATCGAGCAGACTCACTTGCTAAAGCAGGTACTCGAGCGGGGGGAGACATGGACAATGACTCACCCAATTGCTGTGACAGCTAATTTCTTGGCTGCTAACACTAGGCAGAAACCATTACCAGAACCTCCACTGGACCTTTCTGCTGCACAGAAATCTGACCCAGAATTAAAAGATGTGTTCAAATTCTTGGACAAAGGAATTAAACAACCACTACTTGTTGGTTGTCCATACAAGAGACACTCTGACAACATACACTTGTGTAGTGATCAGAAGCTCATCTGATATCGAAAAGAGGATACAGGTGACAAACTGGGTTGCACCACTATTTTTGTGAACTGAATTTATCCATATGGTTCATAATACCCCCACTGGTGGACACCAGTTGACAGAAAATACTCTCCAGATACTTAAAACTGTAGTCTGGTGGCCTGGCATGGCCAAAGATGTAGAGCACTATGTGGACAACTACATAGTATGTGCCCAGAACAACCCAATTTCAGTGAAAAGAAATGTCAAATTGTTTCCCCAAAGGCAAACTGGACCATATAATTTGATACAGATTGATTTCATTGGCCCCCTCACCAACTCCAGCAAGAACAAGTGTGCACTTGTCACTGATTTGTTCTCTAAGTGGGTAGAAGCATTTCCCACTAAGAGTAACATGGCAAAGACAACTGCCAAGATCCTAGTGGATCAATTGTTCTCCAGGTGGGGCCTACCCTTACAGGTAGACTCAGACCAGAGAACCAGTTTTACAGCTGAGTTGATGAAGCGGATGCTCAGATTACTTGCTGTAGATCAGAAATTCTGCATCCCTTACCATTTTCAACCCTCAGGTCAGGTATAAAGATCCAAAAAGTAGAATCAAACAGATGTTATGCAAATTCATCAATGACAATCCCAAGGATTGGGATTCCCTCTTGCCACTACTACTGATGGCAATCAGGGCACTCCTGCAGCCATTACCCAGTGTACACCCTATGAGGTTATGACTGGTAGAGTCATGAGATTACCTGAGCACCTGCTGATTGATCTCCACACCCCTACCGCAGCTTGAGTATCTGTGGACAAATATGTTGAAAAACTTCATGATGACATCATGAAGACACACCTGTTTGCCACCAATCAAATAGGTAAAGCTCAACAACAAGCTAAAACTAATTTTGATAAGCATGTCAAAGAGGTCAACTGGCAAGTTGGAGACCAAGTTATGCTTCTCCAATACAATCAGTTCATTCATTTACCAGCAAATGGGGAATGCCCATACGCCATTGTCAACAAACTCAGCCCTGCTGTTTATCAGGTCCAAGTTCAACAGCAAAAGAAGACAACCGACAAGTGGTTCCATGCTAATCAGCTCAAGTTGTACAAAGGTGACTAAACTTACTTTTCCTAACCCACTTAGGGTGGAATAGTACCCCACACTTAACAATTATTTTCTGTTTTCTTACAGGTACACTGGCAAGATGGCTATCTTGTGCCTCCTTATCCTGGTTTGACTACTACTACTTCCCCTGACTAAATCCCAGAATAAAGGCCTATTAACTCACAGACAACATGTAGAACATTTGCTTAGCAAACCTGAACATTCAACCCCAATGAGAGTTCATATTAATGTGCCCAATAAAATAATTACTGTTAAAGAAAGCTCAGATGCCTATCTTGATGCTATGGTAGTAGCTCCAGACAAATCCACACTTTCCATTCAGTGGGAAACTGACATTAATGGCTACACACCTCCTGTAGCTTGCCTATCCAAAGGTACATTCCACAGATGCCCTAACACAGACGTATCCAAGAATGGTACTCTCTCTATTCGACAGACTTCCCCCAGACATACTGGTCATTATAACCTTACTGCTCTTATAGATCCTGCTTGGTGTGACTGCCTTACCTCTGAGGAGTCACGTGCTTTCTGTCTTCATAACTGTGTAGCTACTGAAGTGCTTTTTCTTTCTGTAGTCCCACCAACCGAAGAAGAAATGACTGACTGCCCTCCCCAGAAGGAAGGCCCTCCTAGTGGTTTGACTGCCACTTCCCTTACAGGAGCCCTGATTAATAATGTACAATTTATGCATGTCCTAGTTATTTTCAATCTTACACATTGGAATATGGCTGAGATTGGTCTCTGACACATGACCAATACTTCTATATTTTTCAGTATGATGCTTACAGACATTGTAACTGCATACCAAATACACACTAATGATCCAGTTAGTGGATCTCATACCACTGATCATGTAGGAGTCTTTCGACCCGCACCTAATGCTAAAGCTAGACCATGCACTAGGCATGACACTGCAGATTTTACCGGTGCAGCAGGCACTGTTTCTGGCCTTTTTGGCTCAGGCATGTCTATCTGGAATAGAGCAGATATAGCCGCTATTAAAGCACAGACTCTTAATTTTCAGCAAGCTGTTAAGAATGATATCTTACCCCCACTGTTACATGATGTAGATGGTTTAGGTAAGGAAGAACGTTTTCCAGTCTATAACATGCAGGAAACTGGCAAAGGGATCAATGATACTAAGAATAAGATAAATGAACTGATTTTTCAAAATAACAAGGAGGCAGACAAGCAACATATTGCCCATGAACTATTATGCTCTGCTTATGGTTCTTATGTTATTGCCACTGTTAACAGTCTATTCAGTGACTTGGAAACAGGAAACATTCCAGATCTTATCTATGACAGAAGAATGGGTAAATGGTATTGCCCTCATTGCAAATCCAATGGTTGCATTACTATTTGTTTAGCAAATTCTATTAACATTTCTATGTCCACAGCTAGAAACCTTGGGTATGTCTCAAGATATCCCAATCAAGCACCTTGTTACTTTATTAAGAAATGCTCTATACGTTATAACGTGTTCATCACCTTTACTGTGTAACTACCACACTTTGATCCTGAAACTTCTGTATTTGATAAATTGGCTGCAATTAATTCCATTGGACACCTTGATGATGACATCTACCAAGAAAAGACTGACTTACCCTCATTACTTTTCTACCATGCTGTACTCCAAGCCTAGGTGGCACCCCACACGAACTGTTGTGCCAAGAAAAGATACTACTACTTATGCTGCTGTGATATCTTTGACATTGTGAAACCCCTGTGTAGGTATTCACCAGAACATCTTGACTGGTCTTTTACTTTGGGTGACGAATTGCAGTCCAATCTTATTGATGTTGACGAGGATGATGAATCTGAATCTCTATGAGCTGCATCTTCTGCGCTTGATGCCGAAACAGCTAAATCCGGAAGCTACCTGGAAGAGGTACATCGCTTCACTTCACAACTCACCAACCAGTCCTTTTCTTGTCCCATACGTCTACAGCAATGGAGTGTTCCAACTGTAAGAGTGACTTACAATTCCAATGGACAGCATTGTGTAGTGACAAATCACAAATCCTTTGCTTATGGTCACAAATCTTGTGTTATTTCAGCTCCTAACTTCTGTTTTACTCCACAGCAGAAAACAGTTATTGGTCACACTGTTATCACTCCTGTTCCTCTCCCTGAACCAGATGTGATTGATACCAATCCGCAATACTTGCTTGCCTTGTCTCAATATTTGCCCATGTTTAATGTGCACATTGAACCTTTGACTCTTTCTTTAAAATCTCTTTTATCTAGAAAGGATTCACATTTAATCTATATTAACAACAATATTTCTAAGGCTGGTGATGCTCTTAATGATCTTATTCATGATGTTGATTTAAGTACTGCTCTGTCGAATACTTGATTAGAACTGACTTTTAAAGCTTTTGTTATTATTCAAGCATTTCTGATTGTTTTCTGATACTAACTGTCTGCTGCCTGCGATGTACTGTAAGACAACACCGAGAACAACTCAAATTCCTTTACAAGGCTCATGCTTCGGGCTTGTAAATGACTTTTTAGCTCCATCCCACTACTTACCTTGGATTGTTGCCCCTTTTGAGGCAACAAGGAGTGGGATGTTATCCATGGACCCGCACCCCTGATTGTACCCCCACCTCATGGACAGCAACACATATGTAGGTATATGTACTAACCTTAGGACAGAGAGACTTATTGTATAAGCATAAGAGTCAGGATCTGTATTCTACTTTATTTTACCAATGCATATTATGCTCTATCATGTTTCACTATATTCTTATAATGTATTCCACTACTGGGAGATATTATCCATTATATTTTATTGTATAATCATAAGTTAGGCAACAGTGCCATCTCTAGTGCTTGTGCACAACTGTAACTGCAAGTGACCTTGGACAATCATAAGAGACCTTATTGTTCAGTTATCTTCTGCAAGCTAACCAACTTCTTATGCTAGTTAGGATGGTTACTCACACCACCTGCTACTGTCCAATTATATACTTTTTATGTATCATCTTTAGTAGTAACCATGACAATTATCGGGGTATAAGACCCCTTGCAGCATGTAGTTTCTCTGAGACTAGAGACTGCACCTACATAAGTAAGGAAGCTGGATACTCTCCCAGTGATTACACTGTTGGTTGTAAGCCTGTATCATTATTATTTGCCAGTAAAAAATTACATTTATTATCTGGACACCTCTTGTCTGTCATTTCTTCCTATACAGCAGTTCCAACAAGAACCTGAGAAAGGTAATTTTATTACCCAGTTACAATATGGCGGGAACGTTGTATGTTTGTTCTACAGCAAAGACTGGTATCACATTCTGAACTCTTGTATAATATCAGACATGCTATGAGTAGAACTATGCAGTTAGATATGACTCTATTCTCAGCTCAAAAAGTTAGGCATTTTTGGCTACACTGTGACTCTTGGTGTATTTAATAAATCCTATTGTTGATTATTGTAACCAATGTATATACCCTGACACATCGAATACAGATACTGCCCTCCATGCTTTTCAGAGTAGATTTGTGTTGCTTCAAAATAAACATACTCCTGTTATCACTCGGCAGGTTCATGGTAAACAAACCAGGTGATTGCATAAACATAGAAACATAGAATTTGATGGCAGATAAGGACCGCTTGGCCCACCCAGTCTGCCCATTTCCCTACCTAATGGATAAGCTGCAGATTCTAGTTAACCAGCAGCCTACTTCTTTCTACCCCCACCCCCTAGAATTGCCTTATGACTGTCCCATGCATGCTTGAATTCAACCACTGTTTTTGACTCCACAACCTCCTCCTGAAGGCCGTTCCATGCTTCCACAACCCTCTCTGTGAAAAAATACTTCCTTACATTACCTCTGAGCTGCCCCCTCTATCTTCAAATTGTGCCCCTTGTTCTTGCACCTCTTTTTGAAAGATGCTACCCTCTGGGACTTTGTTGATTCCCTTGAGGTACTTGAAAGTTTCTATCATGTCCCCCCTCTCCCTCCTTTCCTCAAGGCTATAAGTATTAAGCTGCTTTAGTCTCTTTCCATATGTCTTCTGGTGCAGACCCTGCACCATTTTAGTTGCCCTCCTCTGGACAGCTTAGATCTTGTCTATGTCCTTGCGGAGAGTGGGTCTCCAGAACTGCACACAGTACTCTAGATGGGGTCTCACCAGCTATCTGTACAGAGGGATAACAACTTCCTGTTTTCTACTGGTGATGCCTCTCCCTATGTATCCCAGTATCCCCCAGCCCTCCTTACTGCCCTCTCACATTGCTTGCCCACCTTTAAGTCATCTGATATGACTACCCCCAGGTCCCTTTCCATTTTTGTTGTTCTTAGTATCTCAACCCCCATTGTGTACTCTTTCCCTGGGTTTTTGTTTCCCAGGTGCATTACCTTGCACTACTTAGCATTGAATCTAAGCTGCCATACATTTGACCATTTCTCTAACCTTACCAAGTCCCTTCTCATCCTTTCCATCCCACCTTGTGCATCAACTCTGTTGCAGATCTTTGTGTCATCTGCAAAGAGACATACTTTTCCTTCCTGTCCTTCTGCAATGTAAGCTACAAAGACATTGAAAGGACTAGTCTAATCTGAACCCTCGGTACCCACTAGTAACCCCCCTTTCTTCAAGTGGACTCCATTTACTATTACCCTCTGTGTCCTATTCTCAGCCAATTCTTTACCCAGGCTATCATCTTGGGACCCACTCCCAGGCTGGCTAACTGTATATTAATTTTTGTGTGGGACTGTGTCAAATGCCTTGCTAAAGTCTAGGTAGGCCATGTCTACAGCTCCTCCTGATCTACTACTTTGGTCACCCAGTCAAAGAAATCTATTAGATTCATCTGGCATGACCTTCCTGCTGTGAATCCATGCTGCCTTGGGTCCTGTGCCCTCTGGCCTCTGAGTACTTGACAATTCTTTCCTTCAAGTGATTCCATCATTTTCCCTATCACTGAGGTTAAACTAACAGGTCTGTAGTTTCCTGCTTCTGCTCTGCTCCCACTTTTGTGAAGGGGAATCACATCTGCCCTCCTCCAGTCCTTAGGTACCTCCCCATCCTCTCATGATTTGGTAAAGAGGGTAGTCAGTGGTGTCACTAGTTCTGCTCTTAGTTCTTTTAGAATTCTGGGATGAATCCCATCAGGCCCCATTGCTTTGTCCACCTTCAGTTTTAAGAGTTCTTTCAGAACCCTTTCTTCTGTAAATGGGCTGGTATCAACTTCTGTATCCAGAATGTTTCTATTGTTTGTTTTAGGTACCTTCCCCTCTTCATTTGTAAATACTGAGCAAAAGTATTTGTTTAGTATCTCTGCCTTTTCACTGTCACCCTCTGCCCACCCCTCCCTTTATTAATCCTTAGGCTGCTGGAAGATTTAGAGAGCATAGGTTTTAGGACAAGATATCTTGTCAGCGGCAGCCTAAGGGTTAAACCTCACTATCCCTCCCTTAGTCTTCCTTCACTGCCTGATGTACCTAAAAAAGGTTTTAGCCCCCTTCCTAACTGAGTTGGCTATCTTTTCCTCAGTTTGGGGCCTTTGCTGTTCTGACTGCCTTCCCAGCTTCCTTTTGTTTTAACTGATACAATTCTCTGTCCTGCTCCTTCTTGATTCCTTGTACTTTCTGAATGCTTTCTTTTTCTCTTGAACCTTCCTGCTACCTCCTTTGAGAACCATAGTGGTTTCTTACATCGTTTGTTTGTTGCTTCACACAAGGCTTGTTACCTCTGTGATGGCAGTTTTATTATTCCCATTGTTCTTCCACCTTCTTCCTGCCATTTGCTAGTGCATTCCTTAGGCACTCACCCATTTTGGCAAGTCAGCCCTCCTGAAGTCCAGTACTTTTGCCTTTGTATACTTGACTGTATTGCTGTGTTTATTGTGAACCATACTGTTCGATGGTCGCTAGTTCCCAGATGGCTACCCACTTCTACATCTGTGATCCTCTCTCCATCTCCATTTGAGAGAACCAGGTCTAGATTGCTCCCTCTTGAGTGGGTTCCAATACTAGTTGTCTACAGGGCATGCCCCTGTAGGGCATCTAGAATAACCCCACTCTTAGAAGTGGCTGCTGCAACTGCACCCAGTTAATATCTGGCATATTCAGATCACCCATCAGCAGTATCTCCCTTCATATGCCATTCTAAGTATACTTTCTATCATTTCTTGTCCATTTCCTCCCCCTGAGAGGGGGTCTATACCTAACCCCTGTGCGGATTGTGGTGCCATTGCCTGCCTCCAAATTGACCCACAGTGCTGCTTCTCCTCCCTGTTTACCCTTTTGTTCTGTTGCTTTGATTCCTTCCCTTATGTAGAGAGCTACTCCTCCTCCTCTTTTACCCGCCCTGTCCGTCCTGTAGATAGTGTATCCTGGTATATTTACATCCCAGTCATGGTTCTGTGTGTACCATGTTTCTGTGACTGTCATGATATCCAGATGTTCCTCCTCCATCAAGGCCACTAATTCAGGAAGCTTGTTGCCCAGTCTATGGGCATTGGTACTCATTGCTCTCCATTTTTTGATGGCTTTACCTTCTGTAGCAGCATCCCCCACTGACCTTTCTACCTTGGTCTTGTTTTCATTTAGTACCCTGTTTTGTAGGGGGCTGGGATTTTCTCTGCTGCTATCAGTGCCCTTCACTAGTTTAAAAGCTACAGGAAGCATTTAAACCGATTGCCCAAAAGACTTGTTCCCTTCCTGGACAGATGCAGACCATCCTGCCAGTATAGGCTGGTGTCCCTCAAGGTGGAACCCCAGTCCCCAATGAAGCCAAACCCCTGTGCTCCACACAATTTTTTCAACCATTCATTACACTGCATGGTGCAAAGTACCCTCGCCTCACCCATGCCACTAACAGGCAACACCTCTGAAAAGGATACTGTGTGTACTACTTGTCTTAGGCCCCTCTCCAACTCTACAAAGTTCTTCTGCACTGCTCTAATCTCATGATGAGCCAAGTCATTTGCCCCTAGGTGGACAATGACGTCCAGTTCAGACTCCTGTGCAACTGTTCTCGTGATCCTAAGGATGCGCTTCCTGTCCCTCCAAGCCATGGCACCAGGCATTCACCTTACTTCAATTTTCCCTGCTTCCCCCAGTTCTATCCTCCTAATAATTGAGTCCCCCACCAGGAGTTGCTTCCTTTCCCTGTGGTGCCCTCTGCCTCTTTCCTGAGGGCCTCCCTTGTGACAGTTGTCTGCAAGCTCTTTAGTCTCCTCTGTGGGTGCATCCATAGGAACTATATCCCCAGAATGGTGTATGGATTGTGGAGTGGAACAACTGACTGGGTGTGCCTCTGTTCCACCACCCTTACCCTCCCTGAGCCCACTGTGGTCCAACTGCTGTACTTTCTTCACAACCTCTGAGGTAGTGGTGGTGGCTCTGGTGCTCCCTGGATGGGGGAGGTTCCCTTACTACTGTCTAGTGCGGCCTGAAGATGGGCAACTTCCTCCCTCAGGGCAGAGAGTTGTCTACAAACAGGGAAGCATCTCAGCCTCCAGAAAGACTCCCAGAAGACTGCTGCCCCACAGCCATTACATTGCACTACTCCCCACATGTCTGTCTGCCTTAGTTTTTTCTTTTGTGTGTGTGTGTGTGTGTGTGTGTGTGTGTGTGTGACTGGTTTGTTATATAGAAATATATATATTATATAATGTGTATGCTTATGTTGTCAGTGCAGTGTATAGAGAGGATTATGAGTGATATGCACCTTGCCTCTTGAGGAAATGATCAGAACCCCAGGTATAAAGGAACTTCTTCCAGGGGTGGGTGGGGTGAGGGTGGAAGTGGTTGGGCCTAAACTGTGCCCTCACAGAACAATCAGCTAAAAGCTCTGACCTAACGCTGTGATGAGTGCCTTCCTGTCAGCAAGATGCCCTACACGACAATTTGACAGAGAAAATACCCTGCTAATCAAACAGAGAAAGCTGCAAACATCCAAGACAGACACAGGTAAACCTCCCCAGCACCAAAACAGCCTGGTGACTTGTGCTCTGAAAGCAGTCAGCCCCAAAACACGTCAGCTGTGCACAAGGACAGACACAGTAAACAGCATTGAGTCGCTGTGGGTTTAAACTCTTCCTGCACTGAAAATCTGAACAATTATAACAAAAGTAAAGCAAGCTCCACCTCCCTCTGTTGATTGAAAGACTGCCTTTCCTGATAATTCTAAGTTCCTTATTTCACCCTTCAGTTAGAAGTATCCTCCACCTGAAGAATTTTAACTTTCCTAAGGAATCTGCTTCAAACCAAAGACAACTGTAAATTGTAAGGTTCACCTCCCTCTGTTGTGAGCACAACTCACTTTCATGCAAATCCTAAGTCCACTGTTGCAGCTTCCAGCCAGAGGCAGTTTCACCTGAAGAATCTTAGGTTATCAAGACCTCCTTGCATCCCTCAAGGAAAGGGACAAATGCTGGAGGAAGTTCAAAATGTCCCGTCTCAAAGCTGACTTTAACATCAACAGAGAACAGCGATCTAAGTGCAAAACACTAATAAGGCATGCAAAAAGTCATTACTGCAAAGGCCTACTGGTAGATATGGCTGGTCACCCTAAGAACTTTTGGTCACATATAAAAACTTTCCTTGGCTCAAAGCAAACACACACCAATAGCGACATGATACTGAAAGGAGATCACTGTAATGACTCAGGCAAATTGCCAATGCATTCAATAATCACTTCTCCAACCTCTTCAGATATACCACTGCTTTTTCTCCTGAGAATTTAACCCCCACCCTGAAGAACATGACAATGGCAACACCATTCTACTTTAAAGCTGTCTCTAAGAAGGATGCCCTCAAACATCTCAATACTATATCAGACAGTACTGCTGGTGGATCTGACTGCCTTGAACCAAAACTCTTAAAGCTGGCTGCCCCGTTCATTGCAGGACCACTGTCTAGAATACTCAAAATGTCCCTGGGTGAAATCATTGTGCCCAATATATGGAAACTGGCCAGAGTCATGCCTTTTTTGTTTAAAAGGCGACAAAAAAGACATAGCTAACTATAGGCCAATAACTATACTGTCAGTATTAAATAAAGTCCTTGAGAAGCTTGTCGTTGCACAGATTTTAGAACACCTCTCCAAGTACAATCTCCTCTACACTAACCAATATGATTTCAGAAAAGGCCACAGCACTCAAACTTCCTTATTACAGCTAACAAATGACACACTTCATGCCATGGATCAGGGCCATCTAACCGGTGCAGTATTTATTGATTTGATGAAGACTTTTGGTCTTGTTGACCACCCTCTTCTACTAGCCAATCTCCAAGTCTTGGGTTTCTCATCCGGAGTTGTAACCTGGTTTCGTAGCTATCTGTCTAATAGGACTCAAGTTGTAAAATTCAACTCGGCCAACTCAGAAAAAGCAGTCACTGATGTTGGTGTACTGCAGGGATCTATCCTTGGACCTCTTCTTTTCTTGATCTTTATTAACAACATAGCACAAAACTCATCCTCCTGTTCATCGTTAATATTCGCTGATGACCTCGTTCTGTACACTAGCTCAGATAATGTGCAGTCTATTAGCCAAAAGCTCTCTATGGACCTACTAAATATTCAGTCCTGGATCACCAGAAATAGGCTTGTTCTCAACAGCAACCCAGGCTATGATCTTTGGTTCATCTGCTAAACTAAAACATAGCCGAGATCTTTTCAGAGTCTACTTGGCTGATGGCTCCCCACTGGAGGTGGTAACTTCCTTTAAATACCTGGGTGTCTTACTTGATAAATCACTCACTTATGATGCCCATATAACCACCATGTGTAAGACTGTCAATGTTAAACTGGGTTTGGCCTACAAAACAAGTCGTATTCTAACCCCTTCTGCAAGGTTGGCCATTGCTAGAGGAATCCTACTCCCATCACTCTCTATGGATCCATAATCTATAGTAATGCATCTAAGGATTCTCTGTAAAGGTAGGACACAACATATAACAATATATGCCGATACGCCTCTGCATCCTCCAGGTTAAGACATCACTGCCTACTATATACAGACATAAATTGGCCTTCTCCTATGGTCAACCGGTTCCTCTCCCTTAGTAACCTTCTGGATAGTATTCTGCGGTCCAACATGCCTACCTACCTCACCTCTATGCTAACCCCTCAGCCCATCTCCTACAGCCTCCGATCTGCTGACTTTTCCTTGCTTAATATTCCCAGATGAAGAACAACTAAAGGTAAATCAGGATTCTCTCATATAGCCCCCTGTTACTGGAACTCCCTGCCCCTAGATATACACTTGGCCCCTAGTCATGCCACATTTAAGAAGAGGCACCGCTCCCTCCTTGCTGTACGTGCCCAATGCACATGCTTCAATCCACCATAAGTCATGGCTCACTCTGCTATTGCTGCCTCATAGTTCCCTCCTGTTTTCTATGGTATGAGCTTTCACCTTGCTTCTACTGCTTCCCCCACTAAATCTACCCTACCCCCCTTTTCCCATCCCTTTCCCTTGCCCTCTCCCTTTCTCCCTCTTTCTCACTATGCTATACTTCTACATTTCCTATCTCCCTACCTTCTGTCAAAACTGAAATCAGCCAGCTGATTGTATGACATACTTATACTGAAATGATACTCTTTGGCATTTTTGCACTTTAATGTGATATTACTATAACTGTATTTTGCCAGCACTTACCTTACTTTTGTATAATACACTCTATGGCCCTGGTACTACTATTGTACCCTGGTACTACTATTTTCTTAACCTTGTTCACTTCCGATATGTGTTGTGTTGTACATTTCTGACACTGTGTGCTCCGTACCTGTATCTCTCTATGTTGTGACCTCCCAGGCCGTGCCTGAAAATAGTAATTTTTGTGTCTAGTGCACCTACCGGGTTATCAAAAAATAAATAAAATAAATAAATATGATGTTATTGTTAGTTGAATGGACTATTTGTTGGTTTGCTTATTTATAATGTATTTGTTTGTAATGAATTCCAAGTTTCAAAAAAATTCCCCTACTCTTTTTGAGAAGTGCCATGGAATCTTTAACATCCACCAGAATTATCCCCAAAACAGGTAGATGGGACCTCGGTTTAACATCTCATCTGAAAGACAGCACCTCAGGAGTGCAGCACCCCCCCTCATGCTGCAGTGCAGTATCAGTATTGGGATATTAACCCAAGTGCCTGGTGTGGGGATAGAACCCACAGCCTTCTGATCTCCCGGCCTCAAAGGAGAGTGTGCTACCAGCTGAGCCACTGATACTGATTGACAGATTGATGGGGATCCATCTGTGGGGTGTGTTATTTGGTGTGTTATGTGATGGGGTTCATTTTTATTGGAATAACAGTGTGTTTGTAGGTTATGCAGTGCTTTAGTACTTGTGCGAGTGTGTTTATAAGTAGCATGCCTGTGTTTTGAGCAATATAGGGACCTCAGTTAGCTGTGTGCGCAGCTGCCTATTATCAAGTTGTCCATACTTAATTGTGCTGTTCAGGGTATTTCTCCATATCCCAGAGGTACATCAGACTCAGAGGTTGTATATTTAAATACCAGGGGGGGGGGGACATAGCCCTCCCACATTCAACAGGGGAATGTGATATTTAGCTATTTCTGGGGCAGCTGAGGAGTGTTGTAGGGTTTGTCAGTGTCAGGATAACGTAGTTGGCAGTATTCTGTATTTTGGTATTGTGGAATCAGTATTATGTTATTTGGGACTGCAAGTGTCGGGAAAACATTATATATCCCTTCGCAGGTGTTATGAGGCTGAGAACCTGAACTCTTTCAGGGGCCAGTCAGACTTGGTCAGAGAAAAGATGGCTAAGGAATAGAAAGTAGGGAGGCTTGGTGGCCCATTTCCCTCTGTGCCCTCACCATTTTTGTTGGTATCACCAAATGAGCTAGTTCCTAAAAAAATCCCTGTGGAATTCAGATTGATATCACCTTCCTACACTGAGGAGAATTCTGTCAGTGATTATGCTGAACCATGTTTTATGGCGTGTCAAATGCATTGTCTGACATTGCAGTGGAAGTGGTGACGGTAGCAGGGAAGGCAGAACTGCTGTCAAAGAAGGACACTAAGTCAGCTTTCCAGCTATAAGCCAGTGCATGAAGCAGACAAGGATGTACTGAGGATGACATCTGAGAGGTAGTACTACATAGACAAGTGCATGCCCATGGGGTGTGTGGTAGCATGTACAGTGTTTGAGCATTTAAGTACATTTTTGCAGTGGGCAGTAATGATCAAGGTGGAAGGAATGGAAGTGGTTCATTATTTCGACACGTCTTGCTGGGGCAATGCATCCACTTACTGAAGAATTTTCAGGAAGTGTGTGCAGACTTCAAGGTTCCATTGGCAAAGGCCAAGATGGAGGAATGTGCACAGCACTGTCATTTCTTGGCATAGAGACTGATACACAGGCCAAGGTTGTTCAACTGAGAGAGGACAAAGTGCAGGTTTTGCTAAAGTGCAGGTCTTGCTTGATCTATTGGGCAAAGTGTCGGGAGCACTCAAAATCACACTGCAAGAGTTGAAACAATTGTTGGGACACCTCAATTTGCATGCAGGATAATCCTGAAGATAGAACATTTCTGCACAGAATGGTGATGGTGGGGGAGGCTGCTGCAATCCACATTCTAGACTCTGGGTGATGGAGGATATGAAGGAAGATTTGGCAGTATGGAAGGCCTTTTTGCTCTGCCAGAATGGCATGTCAATCTGACCAACTGCCACCACCAGCCAAGAAAAGGAGCTCTACATGGACACATCAGGGAGCTTAGCCTTCAGAAAGATGTACATGGGCCATGGTGCACTGAGCAGTGACCAACCAGCTGGCTGGACACTTGTTTGACAAAAAATGTTACTGTGCTGGAATACTTTCCAGTTGTGGTGGCACTATGGGTGTGGGGCAAGCATTTTCAAGACAATATGTTTTTAGGTCAGGTAACATGGGTGTGGTACATACCATCAATGGGCAGCTGAGGAATAAAGGGCCAGTGAAAGATTTTATGAGAGTTTTTGTATTTAAATGTTGTATGTTAAACATTCATTTTAAAGCATTAACTGTGCCTGGAGTAGATAATGACATCGCTGACACGCTTTCTTGTTTAGAGTGGCAGAGGTTCCTGGAGCTGTCACCAAAGCAGAGGATCACCCCAGAGCAGACCAGCATTCCTCTGGGAATTGATCAGCCAGACACCTGGGAGTTAATCAGGAATGCATTAGCTCTGGGCACAAAAGCTGCATACAAAAGAGGGTTGAAGGGTTCTTGAATGTCAGGAAAAGACAGGGGTGAGCGAACGAATGGTCCATACTGGTTGTCCAGTTATGCTGGTACATCCTGCAGAAGAAGCAGGAAGAGGTCACAGCAGGAATGGTGCGCCGACACTTGGCAGGGATATCATGGTTTGCCAAGGTGACAGGGTTCGAGAATAACACACGAGTATTTCAGTTTCACAATTTGATAGAAGGATGGGCCAGAAGGTTGAGTAAGTAGGTTGATCACCATCTGCCAATTACCACCAGCTTACTTGATCAGGTTTGTGGTGAGTTGGGGAAGGTATGTTCACCCAGATCAGACATAATACTGTTTAGGGTGGTCTTTTTGGTGTCCTTCTGTGGTGCCTTCAGGGTATCAAAGTTGGTTCAGCTAAGTAAGGCACCTCAGACAGAAGTGGTTTTGGCTTTTTAAGAGGTGGCCGTGATGACCGAAGAGGTGTTGGTGTGCATCCATATGAGTAAAACAGTCTGGCTTTTTGGTGTTTGTGTAACCTGTAGCCATCCTTTGGGACCACATTGGACATAAGGGAAACACTGCAGAAATATATAGGCCACAGACATGGGGAGTTGTTCTTTCACCACAAAAATGGAACCCTTCTGGTGGTATTTCAGTTCAGATATGTCCTTGGTATGGTCATGGGCTGGCAGTATATCCTGCAGGTTAGAGTAACAAGCTATGAATCAGCATCCAGCAGACCAGGGTTTGAGTCTCACAACCTCCACTTGCATACTGTGTGACTCTGAACAATTCACTTAATCACCCCAGTGCTCTTGGATCGCTCCTGAAAACAGGTACTTGTGCCTAGTGTGCTTTACCCTGTTACCAAAGAATAATAATAATGAAAAGCCTGGGCTTAAAATGGCTTGGAGTTTAATACACACTCTTTTTGAATTGAGGCAGCCACAAATACGAGGGCAGTAAGGTGGTCAGAAAGCCAGACAAAGGAGATGGAAGAAAGGGGGTCACAGGTCTTTGAAGGGTACATACATACATCCTCATCAGCTGTAACTTTCTTTTTTTCTATTGACAGGTGGTAAACCACAACTAAGGTAAGTGTGGCTATGTGGGTACTCATTTATACACTGGGCAGTTAGAAGGGTGCAATAGATGCTGGGAGGTGTTAATCACTTCCTTGGTCCACGAAAGCAGTGCTGCAGTGGATGGGGTGCTGACCAAGAAAGCAGATGAAAAGCCTTTTTCTGTGGATTATGGCAGAGGTCCAGCAGAAAGGTCCTCCTGGGGTGCTGGTCATCCAATTGGGGGTAATGACCTGGGTCTGTTGAAATGATTGAGTCTGATCTGCTAGATTAAGGATGATCTCTTTTTTTTATGGCATTGTTGGCTAGGTGTGGTACTGGTTTGGTCACACATAGTGCAACGTCAGCAGTGGCAGCATGCGAGGGACCATGCAGCAATTAAGAAGGCTTGCCGGGTGATTAACATGTTGATGCCCTCCTCTATGGGGTCAATAAGTGGTGTGGTATTGCCACATGATGAGATTGTGACCACATTGTCGCATCTGTATGTGAGGGATGGGTCGTATTTTTCTGTGGTAGGTATGGGTAGGTTCTTAACAGATATACTGTACATGGTGTTTTGGAGAGTTGTTAGCATGACTTGCTTTGTGGGAAATTACTAGTCATCTTGTGGTGGCATGGTAGTCCTGTAGGTAGAGTATAAAAGGGGAAATCGGGGGAACCTGCCAACGATAAAGATGGGTTCCTCTTGAGGCTATCAGGAGGCATGGCCCCTGAAGGTGGGGAGCCCAAGGGGCCAGTTGGGGAACAGCATCCTTGGGTTTTGGCCTGCATGTGTAGCCCCCTGTTATGGGGAGGGGCATATGACACATGGATCTGGAGCCTTCCCGTAGGCCTCAGAGACTGTAGTCCCTCTGGAGGTGGTGCCCCCTCCTTTTAAAGGATGGGGAGTCCACCTGGTGGGATCCGCTGGTGGTATATGGACAGTCTAGGGAAGGTTAGAACTGCCTAACATGAGGCTTGCTGACACTACCAAGCTGTGCCTCCTGCTATTACTTATTGTTGTTTTAATAAACACAAGGCTGTGACCATTTCTTCCAAAACACTGCATATGTCTCTTCTGTCCAGTTAAAGGGGATAAGGGACCTAATCAGATAATTACATTAAGATAATGCTATTGCTGATATAAAAATGTAAACAAAAGATCTGTACAGTATTTAGCATTTTTTATGTACTATATATGCCATACTTCACTGAGTTTTTTATGTCTTGTTATAATTTTTGTGATCATATAAATATAAACTGAGCTGATCTGAAGTAATATACTACATATGCCCATGTATAACAGGGGGTTCTTGACATTAGTTTTGTCACTTGACAGATGTATAGATTATTACTGTAAGTATGAAGAACTTTTTTTATAAGGTACATGCTTCCCAATGTAGGACAGTTCACATACATGTGAGAAGCTCCACAGTGTGCACAAGCCCCTGGGGAACAACAGAGATCTCTCACTCAGCAGCACCTCTTGTAGTCTGTGGGGTACATTGGTGCTGTGAGGACCATGTAATGATGGTCTCCTCCTCACAGTGGTCCCAGTGTAAGTGCAGCAAAGACTCATGCCATTATGGGGAGGTGGGAGGGATTTCTATCCAGGAAAAAAAATCCTACTCCCTGGCCTCTAAGAATGGTCAGCTCCTGCCCCCCCCCCCCAACTGTCTGATTAACTCTGACATCTTCTTTTCCTGCCACTGCCTTGAAAAGGTATAATGCTGGGTCAGTACTCCTTGGTTTGAACCCCCACTTGAGAGGGTAAGCTCTGAGGCAATGCCAGCAGTGGGAGGTCTGGATAGGCATGTGACCAGAGGGATGATAACATTACAGGAAATATATAGACAGAAGCAGCCTGAGAATGAAGCCTGAGAAAGCTGACAGGACCAGATGGTGACAGGTAAGTTGGGAGAAACAACACATGGAAACAAAATGCATGTATGCAAAGGAATTCTGAATGGCTGGACAGTTGAGAGGTTTACAAAACTTTTTTTTTTTTTTTTGTCTGATTTATTAATGCTCCCCCTGAGCCCTCGGCTGGCCACTCTTTTGGGCCCCCTAGGCCTACTGCCACCACGGCCCTTCACCATCCGCCACCCCCATAAGTGCCATGACCCGAGTATCCCATTTTAGTGGTAAGAAGAAGATGTCCTCCGAAATGTGGAACAGTTGAGAATAGAGATGTTGCAAAGTTTTAGTTCGCCGACGATACTGAGGTGAAGTCACCAACTTTGTCTTTACAAATCAATTTGTGAATGTTTGCCATTTACTAGGAAATTCACCTTTAGTAACTTTGCCTAATACCTTCGCTTGTAACATCACATTTAGGGTACAGTTGGGTGACGTTTTATCAACATGAGGCTACTGGTAAACAAATGATTCAAGGTCACATGGAAGAGCTTCTACAGGTCTCATGGTGGATGTCTATGCAGTGATTGTGTTTTGTGTATTTCTAATGCACTCCAATTCCTTACAGAGTGGGTTATGTTCACCTGATAGGCTGATAGATGCACATGTAACCTAGGATCACATTTTGATCTCCACCTAAGCTCCCAGTGCTCCCATACTCATCAGTTATTCTTATGCATCTGTTAGGCTGCAGCACAGTTACCTGAGCTTGTGTTTTTCAGCTTGTTATGCTTCACAATGATTGCTAATTAAGGTGAGAGCTGCTTCATATGTTTAAATCTTGATTAGATAAGCAGACTCTGAAAATCCTAACCTGTTTCTAGCAAGTTTGCATATAGTCTCACTAACTTCCTTTTTGAACTGTGGCTGCATTCTAGCTGCCCACAGTGATGCACTGAATGGGACAGGAGAGTTTCTGTCAGGCTTATTTGGCCATACTTCCTGTTTAATATATAGAACTACAGCAATTTTACATGTGCTGTCTCCAGTTTCAGATCTGACTACTCTCTCTAATGCTGGCATTTACTACACCCAGCTGCTCCTTCTTATGAGTGGGAATTGTTTAGGCATAAGCATTCATGCAGCCCCTGATTCAGCAGCTGCAGCAAAGCAAGTGCAGCTCCTTAGTTCCTCGGGTGCTCCCTTGGTGCAGTAGGTTGCCCTGTATGGCGAGGGACTGCAGAGTAGCAGCATTTCCCCATGGTTCCTTGCTGAGCAGCAATGGGAGGAGAGAGCACTCACAGAAAATATTCAGGGAGAGTGACAGGTAACAAGGTCTATGTGAAAAGGGACGTTCATGATCTTTCCATCTGATTTCTACCTCAGTCTAGGAAACTGAATCCAATGAATATGGTTTCTCAGCTCATTTGAAGCAGTGTGTACATGCACAGTGTTGGTGGCCAGAACAAGCAGTTCCCAACAAAAAAGAGAATTTTCCAAAGGGGCACAAGTTATTGGGCCAGTGCTGTCCAGGATGCTCCCACAAGAGCATCAGACCAAGCTAATTAAAAACTGCTCCTTTATTTCTAACCTGCCAAATTGGAGTAACATGCCAGTAAATGCATGCACATGCAGTCATGTCCTTTTGGCAGCCATATTTGGGTGAGTCCTGAGCTTCCATTCCCCTCCCCTAAAATCATTGTGCATGGCACCTCTTTCTTCCCAGAATGTCTCTTCCTTCATTCTGTTTCACAGAATCTGGATGCTCTGTACTTGCACAACAACACCAGTGTTCCAATGACGCATGACACCTCATGCATGCATAGATCCACCAGTGACCAGATTGGCACATGACAGGCTGTGTATGCGTAGTCTATGGTCAGCCATATTGGCGTGGGCTACAGCTTTCAATCCCACATGCCTGATTATCATTTCTGGTGGTGGTCATCTTGGTCATGGCTCACCATCATGCACTGCAAACAATAGGGTTACTAGATATGAGCCTAATAATGATACCTAATGCAGGTTTTCACTCTTTTCTGATAATTAGGGGCAAAGAGGTCACAAATGCACCCTGTCCTCACACCTCAAAATAATCAGCATGATCCACAGAATCAATGACATGACATTACTTCCATCGAATGCTGGAAACAGTGATGATTGAAAAGGGCTACAGGGCCGATATTCTTTTGACCCTGTCTAAGGTATCTGGGGGTCATGATTCCTTGGAATTTAGATCATCTTGTTTTGCTCAATTCTGAGCCTTTTATGGAAAAACTTGCTCAGGATTTTATTCAGTGGTCTACTCTCTCATTGTATTTTTTTCAATGGGTTGAGGTCATTCAGTCTAATGTTTTGCCTCGTATATTGTTTTTTTTTTGCAGACTCTTTCACTCCTTCCCCCTTGTATTATTTTCGGGACTGGCAGTGGATGTTTTTGAATTTTCTTTGTCAGGGGAAGAAACCTCGAATTTGGGCAGCATTGCTGTCTCTTCCTGTAGATCGTGGTGTAATAAATGTTCCTGCTCTTCGGTGATATGCCGTTGCTTGTCAGCTGCGTATATTATACTTATGGACATTCTCTTCTTTTCAGGCTTACTGGAAATACATTGCATTTGCTTTAAATGATCTTCATGTTATTAGTTGTATACTATTCTCAAGCACCACAATTTCTTCCTTTTATTAATTTTTTCCGACTAACCCTGAAAGTACTGAACATTTGGCATCGGGTCCATACTTGAGTTCTGAATGCTGACACTTTTTGATTACTGCTTTGGCCTGGAATTATCAGTATTAAGACAAAGTAGTGGGGAAGATCATGGAAGCACTACTGAAGGAGAAATTGGTGGAACATCTGGTTGTCAATGGACTACAGCACCCAAGGCAGCATGATTTCACCAGGGGGAGGTCATGTCAGACCAACCTCGTTGAATTTTTTGACTGGGTGACTAGGGAGGTGGATCAGGGGAGGGCAGTGGACATGGCCTATCTGGACTTCAGCAAGGCCTTTGACACTGTCCACATAGAAGACTATTACACAAACTGGGAATATGGGTGTGGGCAGGACAGTAGCGTGGTGGGTAGGTAACTGGCTGGGTGGCAGGACACAGAGGGTGGTGGTAAATGGCTGTCACTCCATGAGAGAAGAGTGACCAGTGGGGTACCACAAGGATCAGTGCTGGGACCGGTCCTATTCAACATCTTCATCAGTGACATTGTGCAGGACCTAGAGGCAGAATTTCACTGTTCGCTGATGACACAAAGCTCTGTAACAGAGTAGACACACCAGAGGTGTAGACAGAATGAGAAGGGACCTGCAGAAACTTGAAGAATGGTCAGGGGTTTGGCAGTTGAAATTCAATGCAAGGAAGTGCAAGATAATGTATATGGGGCACAAAACCCAGGCACAATATATCAGTTGGGGGTGAGGTATAGCATACACCAAGCAGGAAAGAGATCTTGGGGTTATCATCTCTGATGATCTCAAGGTAGGAAACAGTGTGACAAGGCAGCAGGTAAAGCAAATAGGATGCTGGGATGTATGGCAGGGGCATCACCAGCAGGAAAAGGGAGGTCATAATTCTGCTATACAAGACACTAGTGAGGCCCCACCTGGAGTACAGTGTACAGTTCTGGAGACCATACCTACGTAAGGACATAGACAGGTTAGAGAAGGTTCAGAGGAGGCAACAAAGATGGTGCATGGATTGCATCACAAGTCCTATGAAGACAGGTTGAAGGAACTGAACATTACTCCCTGGAGGAGAGGAGGGAGAGGGATATGATAGAGACATACAAGTATCTTACAGGGAGGAACAGGGTGCAGGAATACACTATTTTTAAGTGAAAAAGATGTTCCAGGACTAGAGGGCATGGGATGAAGTTGGAGGGAGGACGATTCAGAGGAAATATGAGGAAGAATTTCTTCACAGAATGGGTGGTGGACAAGTGGAACACCCTGCCAGAGGAAGTGGTGGGGGCTGAAACAATCACGGAATTTAAAAATGCATGGGATAGACATAAAGGAATTCTGGAGGTCAGGGGTAAGGGGCTGTCACAGAGTGACTCTGTGATGGATTAGGGGCCCTGGAACTTTTGGACTTGGTGCTTTACTTAAAGCCTTTTGATACTATAACTATGTAAAATCAGAAATTAAATAAATAAATATAAGCTTTAAAGTTGAGACTAAGTTAAAAGATAGTGTAGTGGAGACTAGCAAGGTAGAAAAAATAAAGCAAAGGGAGGACAGAAGTAAGAGAGTCATTTAGTAACCCCAGGTAATTCAGTTAAAGAGAGAGGAGAACTGAATCCCTTGTATAAAGGTAGTTGGGATTCTTTACATGGTAATTGAGTTAATTTGGAGCTTAAAGAGCAGCACCAGCAATCTGTTTATACTTAAGGTTGAAAGAACACTTTTAGTCCTTCTTTTAGAGGTGTTTGGTAGCACACAGAATACGGCTGTGACTAAGAAGAAGAATGGGCTGCAAGTGGGGAAATAAAATAGTCATTTAAGTTACTGTTCTGTTTAAGTTTCAGTCTTTAAGGGACTGTTTTATTTGGAAGTCATTCCTTCTCCAGTGGTTGTAAATATTAACAGTAGCAAAAGTATTGAAATACAATATGTGCTTGTTGCACATATAACTTCCCCCTCACAGAAGGTCAGTGTAATGTTAATTCATACACATGTCCTCACCTATCTTTTGATAAAATAAAGACTACGGACCAGGCACTTGTAGTGGGCTGTAAAACCATTTGTAAAAGGCTAGTTAGTTAGAATTACTTCCTGCTTAAAGCTCCCTGTTTGGAACAACCAGTTAGGCGCATGTTGGTAACAGCCTGGCAGTTGTGTTTAAGTAAGCAGGTTATGAAACTACATGGGGGATTGTACACCTCAGAGAAAAACTATACAAATTGTGTGGTACAGTTCTCACTTACAGAAAGGGCACCTGTTCGTGTGTCTTTGGATTTTCAGCATCAGCTTCTGACTCTCCTTGCACCACTCCCTTCCAGGACAGCTATAGTGCTGACCAGCCCTTTGTTCCTTTGTTTTATGCTGTCTCTTGTTGGGGGCGGTGCCTGATGGTCAGAGCTGTTTGTAAAAGAGCCAGGAATTGAAATAAAATAGACTGCATATGTGTATATATGTATGTGAATTATAAACTGTTTAGTTAGATAGTTAAAACAAAATAATTGTTTAAATAAGAAGTTTTACTTTACCATTAATGATGTGGGTGAGTTGGGAGAACACATGATCATTTCCCTGTATAAAAGGACTGTCATTTGAGATTGTTAGTTTAGATTGTGCTCCTGGGTCTGAGGTAAACTCCATGGAGCTCTGTGAATGCTCCAGCAGGTGTTAGGAGAAGAACACCTTTCAAGCCATGTAAAAGTCATGGGATGAAGTTTATTTGCCATTCTGATTATTTTATTTTGTTGTATCGTACCAGTCCGCTGATGTTATATTTGTCCTGCTATGAAGAAATTTTGAGCTAGAAGTGAATAAATGTCATTCATTTACAACTGAAACTGTGTCACGCATACCAATTAGTCCACAAAGAGACCTGCACCCGCTCACACATATGTGTGTGAGAAGTGGGATCCTGATATCCCAGTGGGATCTCAATTGGTCTGTATAAGGCCTGGTGGGCCAGTCAGTATTGCAGGACAGTACAGCGGAATCATGGAGTTGTTACATAATCCTTGGATGCTGAAGTAACTGTATAACGACTAGTGGAGATGATTCCAGCAGAGCCAAGGATATGGATGACTGGAGGTGGTGACCTAGGCAAGGTACCACGGAAGCAGGAGGGGTCCGAGGACCAGGTGGCTGAGCTGATAAAGCTGGTAAATTGGCTCAGTGGAAAATGGCTGGAAGCAGACCAGCGCCGGAGGGAGGCTGAGCACCGTTGCCAGGTGCTGCTGGAAATGTTCCATTCAAAGGAACTGGTGGAGGCAGCAGCGGGCCAGAAGCAATCGGACCTAGTAGAGGAGGAACCCTGGATGGAAACCCTGTTGCCCTTATTACCAATTTTTCCCGGCTGTTACCTGGAGGAGGAGGATCCACAAGACACAAAGTCCCCAGGTAAGACTGAGACTGCCCGTGAATATTCTGGGGTGAAGACTCCAAGCAACAAGGAAGAGGCCATTAAGGCTGAAGGGACTTTGTTATGTTGTAAAACACCTATCATAAATTCTGAATGTTTTTGTGAACCTGACTGGGAACAGTTACAGGGGAGGGACCCTGAAGTTACCCGTTTAAAGAACTCTATTAAGGTTCAGGATGGGAGACCAGTTAATGGTGGGGTTGGAAATAGGTTATGGTGGTATGAAAAGAGACAAGGAGTGCTCTACCACATGAGGCTAACCCCGGACAAAGAAAGTGGATGCCGGGTTGTGGTGCCTGTAATCCTTAGGGAAGGATACTGGACATGGTAAGTGGCAGTCCGAAAAAGTCTTTAAGCCAGGAAGAGGTTTTATCTCAACTAATCCCCTATTATTATTGGCCTGGGTTGTATAGACAGGTGGCGGACTACCTGAGGGATAGTACTAGGTACAGTAAGGGAAGAACTAAAAGGTATAGGGTAGGTGGTGCTTCGATGGATGAAAGGTCGACATGAAGTGGCACTTTAGAAAGCAGGGGAGGTTTCCACGTAGAGAAACGGGTTGCAAATGGTAGGTGCCCTGAAAAGTTATAGAAGAAGGGATAGCTATTAAACCTTTCTATCCAAAACATTATTTGAAACATGGTTATAGGACAGAGGTATACCTTGATAACATGTAATTTTTGGTAAATAGAAGAACCCCAATGTGTTTCCATATCAGAATGAATTAGGGTTGCATGGGTTATGCTACCTAAGAGATCCCTGTATTGGGCTTCAGATATGAGAAGTTCTCAGCTCAACCCCTTCCAGGAGGAAAAGAAAAGGGAGTGAGATGACAAGATATAGATTATTTGTGGGTGTTAGCATTGTTCAGTGTAATACTGACAGTACAATGATATATAAAGTGAGCATATATTGCATTTTGAAAGGTCTGTATATGCCTTATTTAGTGATCTCAGAGATCTATTAATGTTCCATTGAAATACGCTGAAACATTGTTATATTTTTTCTTTTTTTGTCTTCTCTCTTACTGTGGTAGATTATTTTGTGCTATTCTGAATTTAAAATTCTCCTTCGACTGAAGAGTTGGCCGCCTTCAGCCGATTCCTCTAATCTATTCTAGCTTGGTTTTGTTTATATATTATTACTATTATTAACAATGTTAGCAGTCTATGATGATGGTGATGTCAGATATTACTACCTACTTCAATTGTAACTGTTATCGTGAAGGATGCTAATCAGAATAATGTATATGCCCAGGGTGATTAATGAGATAGCACGTCTTTAAAGGAATGCATATGCTGTATTTCTGTTTCAGAAGGGACCCTGGGGTGGAATTCTGTGGATGGTCCGGAGTTCCGACAACCCCCCTTTTATCTGTATAGGGCTTGGACAACCAAGAATTGGTTGCCCTCTTAGGTGGGGGAGGAATGTCACAGAGTGACTCTGTGATGGATTAGGGGCCCTGGAACTTTTGGGCTTGGTGCTTTACTTAAAGCCTTTTGATACTATAACTATGTAAAATCAGAAATTAAATAAATAAATGTAAGCTTTAAAAGTTGAGACTAAGTTAAAAGATAGTGTAGTGGAGACTAGCAAGGTAGAAAAAATAAAGCAAAGGAGGACAGAAGTAAGAGTGAGTCATTTAGTACCCCCAGGTAATTCAGTTAAAGAGAGAGAACTGAATCCCTTGTGTAAAGGTAGTTGGGATTCTTTACATGGTAATTGAGTTAATTTGGAGCTTAAATGAGCAGCACCAACAATCTGTTTATACTTGGGTTGAAAGAACACTTTTAGTCCTTCTTTTTAGAGGTGTTTGGTAGCACACCAGAATACAGGCGCTGCTTGACTAAGAAGAAGAATGGGCTGCAAGTGAGGGGAAATAAAATAGTCATTTAAGTTACTGTTCTGTTTAAGTTTCAGTCTTTAAGGGACTGTTTTATTTGGAAGTCATTCCTTCTCCAGTGGTTGTAAACAGGGCCGGATTAAGGGGGGGACAAATGGGGCAAATGCCCCAAGCCCCCCGCCATAGACTGGCCCCCCCAGTAGTCGGAAGCAAGACACTTTTAGTAGGTGGACTGGTGGTTTGTAAATCATGCCACCTCCCCCTCACCGCAGTGCGAGTTAAGCGCGAGTCAACCTCACCCCATAGGCCCCCGGCAGCTTGCTCCCTTAAAAACGCTGTGAAAGCAGCCTGACTTCGGAAGAAGCACATTTGTTAAATAAAATAAAAAAAAACACACAAGCCCCCTGCCACAGATAGGCTCCCCGGCAAGCCTACATTGCAGATTTCTCTCGTTCCCCTTCCCTCAGGTGGTACAGTACTGGTAAGGATTTGTAATAAATCATGCCTTCCCCCCACATGAGTCAAGAGTGAATCAACCCCCCGCCCCCCGAGCTTGCTCCATAAAACAAAACAAACAAAAAAAATGACTTTGGGAGAGTTTCTTTAATTAAAAGAAAACAAAAACACAAGCCCCGGACCCTCCTGCTACAGATAGGCCCCCGGCAAGCCAACATTGCAGAAGATTTCTCTCGTTCCCCCCACTCCTCCTCCATTATTTGCAGCCTGCAGCTAGGGTCAGGTGACTTGCTAGAAAAACAAACTGGCACTGTGTGGCACAAAGTGAAGAAGGCTAACTATGCAAGCACGTGATCTACCTCCTTAGGATACTGACAGGTTTTCCATTTTGTTGAGTCTGAGACTGGACCTGGACCAGTGCAAGTTGTGACCAGACCTGGGCTGCTGCTGCATAATATGAGGGCGGCACCAGGACCAGGAGCTTTGCATACAATCCATCTGGGCAGCATTTTTAAACCACTCTTTCTTGGTGGTTTGAGGCTCAACATGCACTTTGCCAGCGGCAGCACCTGCACTAGCTATTTGTCCTTACGGCCACTCTATCGCTAGCAGCATGATTAATCGATGCACTGTCCTAAAATGCCTGCTGCTGCTAAACTAAGGAGTTTCAAAGGAGTGCCAACAACAGCAAAAGCTTGAGTTCAGTAAGTGGTTTAGAAAGTTGATATCTGTATTTAATTTTATGCTGAGATAATTGATCTAAGCTTGTTCAAAGAAGAGATAAAGGGACATGGGTGTGTGTATATACATGCATGGATCCTCTAACTCTGAAATAAATGGAATTAATCATTCCTTTGATATCCATGAGCAGATAAAGGTATGACATCAGTCTGTTTATTTGGAGTCATAGCATTTGTACATTGGAACTGCACACTTCTGTACAATGGGTACATACAGTAACTTACTGTTGTTTGGAGTAGGATGCATACCTCTTAGTAAAGCACTGCTTATTTTTGTTTCATTTATTTCCTTAAAATAAACTTGTGATTAAAGAGGTTACTTAAAGATTACTTTGCTTTTCTGAACAGGGTCTAGAGGAGGCGACTTCAATAAAGCCCCAAAACTCACCACAGAGCATCTAGACCCCCAGAGCATCTGGAGCCTGGCGCCTTCATGTCTTGTACAGTACAATAAATATAGCATTACAGACTATGACAACATGACAGGGTGTTGTACTTCAAGTTACTTTTTTCTCCTGTGAATAATGGGGGTAGTCTCCCCATATGGTGGTTGTTATGGTTAATAAACAACGTGCTCAGTAAATGTTGCGCAAAATAAAACATTTTGGTATGGAAAGTTGGGCGTTTTTCATGGCCACCCAAGTTGTGAGTGTCCCAGGCCCCCCATGGCTTGATCTGGCCCTGGTTGTAAATATTAACAGTAGCAAAAGTATTGAAATGCAACATGTGCTTGTTGCACATATAACTTCCCCTCACAGAAGGTCAGTGTAATGTTAATTCATACACATGTCCTCACCTATCTTTTGATAAAATAAAGACTACGGACAAGGCACTTGTAGTAGGCTGTAAAACCATTTGTAAAAGGCTAGTTAGTTAGAATTACTTCCTGCTTAAAGCTCCCTGTTTGGAACAACCAGTTAAGGCGCATGTTGGTAACAGCCTGGCAGTTGTGTTTAAGTAAGCAGGTTTGAAACTACATGAGAGATTGTACACCTCAGAGAAAAACTATATAAATTGTGTGGTACAGTTCTCACTTACAGAAAGGGCACCTGTTTGTGTGTCTTTGGTTTTTCAGCATCAGCTTCTGACTCTCCTGCACCACTCCCTTCCAGGACAGCTATAGTGCTGACCAGCCTTTGTTCCTTTGTTTTATGCTGTCTCTTGTTGGGGGCAGTGCCTGATGGTCAGAGCTGTTTGTAAAAACCAGGAATTGAAATAAAATAGACTGCATATGTGTATATATGTATGTGAATTATAAACTGTTTAGTTAGATAGTTAAAACAAAATAATTGTTTAAATAAAGTTTTACTTTACCATTAATGATGTGGGTGGAGTTGGTGAGAACACATGATCATTTCCCTGTATAAAAGGACTGTCATTTGAGTTGTTAGTTTAGATTGTGCTCCTGGGTCTGGAGGTAAACTCCATGGAGCTCTGTGAGTGCTCCAGCAGGTGTTAGGAGAAGAACACCTTTCAAGCCATGTAAAAGTCATGGGATGAAGTTTATTTGCCATTCTGATTATTTTATTTTGTTGTCGTACCAGTCCGCTGATGTTATATTTGTCCTGCTATGAAGAAATTTTGAGCTAGAAGTGAATAAATGTCATTCATTTACAACTGAAACTGTGTCACGCTACCAATTAGTCCACAAAGAGACCTGCACCCGCTCACAGGGGCAACAGACTTCTAAGAAAACAAACTGAACTAACAAGCTCAAATGGGTAGACTGGGTGGGCCATAGGCCCTTATCTGCCGACACTGTCTATGTATCTATGTAAGACTGGTCCTCTTCAATGTCTTTATAAGCGACATTGCAGAGGGACTGGAAGGAAAAGTATGTCTCTTTGCAGATGACACAAAGATCTGCAACAGAGTTGATGCACAAGGTGGGGTGGAAAGGATGAGAAGGGACTTGGCAAAGTTAGAGGAATGGTCAAATGTATGGCAGCTTAGATTCAATGCTAAGAAGTGCAAGGTAATGCACCTGGGAAACAAAAACCCAGGGGAAGAGTACACAATGGGGGGGGTGAGATACTAACAACAACAAAAATGGAAAGGGACCTGGGGGTAGTCATATCAGATGACTTAAAGGTGGGCAAGCAATGTGAAAGGGTAGTAAGGAGGGCTGGGGGGATACTGGGATGCATAGGGAGAGGCATCATCAGTAGAAAACAGGTAGTTGTTATCCCTCTGTACAGACAGCTGGTGAGACTCCATCTGAAATACTGCGTGCAGTTCTAGAGACCCAATCTCCGCAAGGACATAGACAGGATGGAAGCTGTCCAGAGGAGGGCAACTAAAATGGTGCAGGATCTGCACGGAAGACATATGAAGAGAGAGACTAAAGGAGCTTAATATGATAGCCTCGAGGAAAGGAGGAGAGGGGACATGATAGAAACTTTCAAGTACCTCAAGGGAATCAACAAAGTCCAGAGGGTAGCATCTTTCAAAAAGAGTGCATAAGAACAAGAGGCACAATTTGAAGATAGAGGGGGCAGCTCAGAGGTAATGTAAGGAAGTATTTTTTCACAGAAAGGGCTGTGGATGCATGGAACGGCCTTCCAGAGGAGGTTGTGGAGTCAAAAACAGTGATTGAATTCAAGCATGCATGGGACAGTCATAAGGCAATTCTAGGGGGTGGGGGTAGAAAAAAGTAGACTGCTGGTTAACTAGGATCTGCAGCTTATCTATTAGGTAGGAAAATAGGCAGACTGGGTGGGCCAAGCGGTCCTTATCTGCCATCAAATTCTATGTTTCTATGTTTCTATATTCCTCTGAATTTTTCTGATGCTTTTCTTCTACAATGGGTTGGGTTGAGCTTGCAGTATGTTCATCAAATGTTTGATTCCAATGGGCTTAGCTGTTTTGCGGACCTTCAGGCTGCATATAACTTACCTTCTGTGGATCATTATCATTATTTGCAACTTTGGGCTTGTCTTCGGTCTTCCCTGCAATGGTCCAGGTTTGCATCTAGCTTTTGGATGCCACTGTTAGCCCTGATCATTTCGTGTTAAGCTGGGGAGTTGCAGGAGCATTTGATTGGAACTTTTTATTTGGCACTCCGTTCCTCTACCACTGAATCTACTGTTTTGTTTTTTCAGCATTGGTTGGTAGATCTTCAGATGCAGTGTGATTTTACTCAGTGTGAGAGGTATGCCTTGTCTACATATAAGCTTTCAATGGTGCCATATCTTAGGGAATTTGCATGGAAGTGCAGGATGCTCTTTTTCAAGACCTTGGCCCCCTCTCTTTCTTTTTTTGGGCCCTACTGCTGGAGCTTGCTTGAGGTGGTGTGGTGAATGTGCCACAGATTAAGTCCTTGTTTTTTGAGGTCTTGTCCTCATTTGGATTTATTTTGGTCAGGGATCTCCTGAGAAATAACTCCTGTTTTTAATGTTACTTCCACAGTATCCCCTGTATTGGCTTTGTCACACATATCCATGGGTGACTTTCTGTTGTGGGGCAGGTAGCTTAAACTTTTATTAATTCTATTGATTTGCATCAAAAAAAGAATTACTAGGCTATGGCATCAGCCTCTCCCCCACAAATGACTCAATGGGAAACCCTCACTTACACTATTTACAGGCAGTAACGGTGTAGTTATGCTTATTTGAATAATTTAACTGCATTTGATTAAGTTTGAAGTTAATAGGTGCTTTATAAAGTTAGTGTTGATCTGGCCTTTGTTCCTTAGAGGGTGCTATTTAGGTTGTTGTTTTTTATTTGGTTGGTGGGTGCTTTTTTTGGCTGCTCCCCAGTTCTGCCTCTGGGCCATCTTCTTTTTTTTCCTTTTGTTATTAAATGATGTTATTATATAGCACTGATTTTTCACAGTGTACATGCTGTTCTGGTTTTACACTGACCCCTTGAATATAGTGAACTTTGCTTCTGTTGAATATGATCCACCTCGGTGTATTTTTACTTGTTTGTTTTAATTCATTATTGTTACCCTTAGAGCCTTCTATTATTATTACTTCTCTACCATAATTGTATTGGTATAATTGTTGTGAGAATATGTTGTTTTTTATTCATTTGTGCTTGTATGGCAGTAGTTGTGCTTCTTTCTTGTATATCGTTCGAATATAACTTTTAATAAAGATGTTCTTAAAGAAAAAAAGAAAAGGGCTACAGAGTTACAACTGACCAATGTGTTTGCAGATGCTGCCTTATTATGGCTTCAGTCCCAGAGGTGACCAGATGGAATGTCACCCAGCGGCTAATAGAAATGTGGCATTGTATAACCCCTAGCTTGCCCATAACTGCATAAGCAGGGTGTGACAGAGTGAGCCCGGTCTGGGGTGTATGGTCATGAGTGGGATGTCCAGAGCGCCCCCATTCCTTTCACTCTTTGTTTCTGTGGGAGAGCTACTCATGCTGGGAATGAAAATGAAATACGTTTGATGTATGCTTGTCTATTTTAGGGTGTCACATTTAACGATTTAATGGAAATAAAAAAAAAAAGATATGATGAGTTCCAAGGGTTGGCAGGAAAAGGGAGAAGAGGAGCATCCCCATTCTCCTGTTCCCCTTGCAAACCCCGTGGAACCCTCATGGACTTACTGTTTTAGCGGGGGCAAACCGGAGGAAGGGATGGGACCAGTAGGGATCAGGGGCCCTGACGGGTCTGGGGAAAGGGAGTGGCCACCACAGACAGGTAGGGGGCCAGCAGTACATGTGCAAAGGGGGAGGAGGTGGAGGCTGATATCCTGGTAGCGAGAGTAAGGGAAGCCCTCAGGTTCCTTTGGATGTAGAAAGCACCTGGGCCAGATGAGATACATTCCAGGGTGCTGAGGGAACTGGCGTATGTCCTGCAGTCCCCCTGGTGGAGCTCTTCAACATCTCTCTCTGAGGACTGGATGGGTGCCCCAAGACTGGAAGGTGGCCCATGTCATGCCAATTCACAAGGGGGGGTTCAAGGGAGGAGGCAAGAAATGAGAGGCCCGTTAGCCTGACATCAGTGGTTGGCAAGGTTATCAATGGTATCGTCAAGGAAAGGCTGGGGGGTTACTGGAGCAAACTGGGTATTTGGATGATAGACAGCATGGCTTTGTCCTGAGAAGATCATGTCAGATGAACCTTGTGGAGTTTTATGACTTGGTGACGAGGGCCCTGGACTGGGATAGGCCGGTGGACATCCTCTTTCTGGACTTCAGCAAGGCATTTGATTCGGTACCCCACAATGGCCTGCTGGCTAAACTGAAGGAAATGGGGTAGGGAGACAGTTGTTAAGATGGATAAGAAATAGGCTCTCTGAACATACTCAGAGAATGGTGGTTGGGGGGTTTGCCCCATCCCGAGGTGGGTTACTAGTGGGGTGCCCCAGGGGTCAGTGCTGGGGCCACTTCTGTTCAGTGCCTATGTCTCAGATATAAGGAAGGAGATCAGGAGCGAAAAGAGTCTCTTTGCAGATGACTCAAAACTGGGCACAGTGGTGGATGAGGAGGAGGGAAGGGGAGGGTGACCTTGCAGGAGGATCTAGAGGCTCTGGAAAGGTGGTCAGGAAAATGGAAACTAAAATTCAATGTGGGGAAGTGCAAGGTTATGCACCTGGGAGTCAGAAATCCAGGTCAGGGGTATATCCCAGGAGGAGACAAAATTCAAGTTACGGAGGGTAAGCGGGACCTGGGGGTAGTGGTAGATGTCAAAATGAATAACTCAGAGACCTATAGGAGGGCAGTGGCAAGAGTAAATAGGATTCTGGGATGCATCGCCAGGGGGATTACCTCCAGAAAGGTGGAGGTGATCCTTCCCCTGTACAACTGCTTAGTTAGACCACTCCTTGAGTATTGTGTGCAGTTTTGGAGACCACATTTAAAGAGGGACATTACACTCACAGAGAGAGTCCAAAGGAGGGCAACCAAAATGAGCTGGGGCCTGGGGAGAGGACCTATGAGGAGAGGCTCAGGGAGCTCGATATGTACACCCTGGAGGAGAGGAGGGACAGGGGGACATGATAGAGGTCTTTAAGTACATAAAAGGGATCAATAAAGGGGACCCAGTCAGGGTGCTCCAAAGGAAGGAGGAGGGGTCAATGAGAGGGAACGAGTGTAAGCTGGAAGGGGACAGGCTCAGAGGGGAGAGGAGGAGGTGTTATTTCACTGAAAGGGTGGTGGAGCCATGGAATGCTCTGCCCAGGGAGCTGATAGAGGTGGAGACTATGGATGGCTTTAAGAGGGGATAGGAAAGGTACAGGGGGAGGGTAAATCTGACCAGGTCCAATGCAGGTGGCACATCTGGGACTGGGGACAGTATAACCCAAGGTGAAGGGGATGACACTAATATCAGTCCTCAGTGCAGGTGCTGAAAATCGAGCAGACTCAAAAGACCATTAAGCCTAGTCTGCTGGCATTTTAGTATGTTAGTATGTTATTAGATGAAACAAAATGGAAACATAAAACCCCTTATCATAAACCCCCTTAACCAAGGAAAGAGGAGTTGAGTCTAGGCTAGAAAAATTAACATGTATGAACATGTATGTCTTTACTGTTTGATGGGGAACTCCTCAGAATAAGAGATGTATACTGGTTTTAGCAAAAAGGGGTGGATCACCTGATGGTGATGTCATCCATTAAAGGTATAAAAACCCACAACTTGGAGTAACAAAGATAGATAGAGGAGTCAGTTGAATACTGACTACCAAGTGAGGAAGACCCCAGAAGTGTGTGCTTGTTTCCACACTGTTCTATTGCAAAGGCTGAAGCTAAGCCTCAGGAATTTTCAAAATTAGAAAGTTTGCTGGATACTGGACATTGAATAACCTTTGCTTTCCTTTCTGTATGTTTACTTTTTAATTTTTATTTTCTGATTTGAATAAAATAAAAATGCATGTTTGTGTTTTTATGCACCTGACTTCTGGTTTGTTGTGTCTGTTTTATCCCACACCTTCACACAGGGGATAATGCTAAGGTGATTACAAGAAATTTTACACCAGGCATCGTATTGCTTGTTACTGACCATATCACACTTTCTGTCTCTCTTTTCCCTTCCTATCTTGACAGATGTCCTAGAACAAGAAGTGTCCCACTTGTAATGTGCCACTCTTACCCTCCCTTTGTAATGCAATACCCAGCATGTGAGATAGATGAGTCAATGTCCTTAAAAGAGCAGTCCTCATCTCTTGAAGTATCCCTAGTGGAAAATGGGAATTGCAACAAACTGGAGTAGTGTATAGACCCCACTGTATTTATGCTCCAGACCCAGCATGCCAGTGCGGTTATGATGGAGGGTCAGCGGAGATTTATGATATAAATGATGGAGCATTTGGAAGCAGTGTCCAATCCTAAACCGCAGTGTCCATCACAGATCCCAAATAAAACCACACCCATCACTCTGGCTAATCCAGGTACTGTACCACCAGCAAATATGACCACCCAGTGGACCCAGAAGGGATGGAACCAGATAAGTAGGGGAAATTAATCCAGATGAAGGGTTGGAACATGAGTCGGAAGGAGAGAAAGAACCTGTGGTAATAGAGGAACTCTTGGAAGGAGAGGAAGAACCTATGATAATAGAAGAACCATTTCTAACATCTAAGCTATGTTCATTTGATGCTGTGCCAGAGCTCATGAAGTCAATAAAGAAAACCATGGGGTTCAAGCTCCCACTGCCTCACCCCAAGATCAAACTGGATCCCATGATCCATCCCAAACCAAATCAAACTGACTTCTTTCCTATTTGTCAGGCCATAGATGAAGTAATGGAGAAACACTGGGAAGTGTCAGATCCAGCACGCATTCTGGAGAGAAGGTCACTAGATCACATGTATCTGACCCCGGAAGACTAACTAAAATGATGGTGCATTGCTCCTTCAGTAGACCCACAGATTGCAGTACTAAGTAAGAAGACTATATTTCAAAAACAGGGACAGACAACAGGATTGAACTGTCAGGGCTGTTAAAAGTCGCAGACCAACCCCATTCCATCTCCAGACTATATCGCGAGTTACAGAGGATAGGTGATGAAGGGCTCTCAGATGTTAGTTACTATTGGAAACGGAGACTAGAGATAATTGCTGATGATAAGGCATGGGAGCAAATATGGGAAAATAATCATAAATACGTTAGGCAAGACAGATACAGACTGCAACAATACAACATTATGGCACAACCTGTACTATACCCGTGCTAAATTACGTAAGTTTGACAAATTTGCATCATTCAATTGTAATAGATGTAAGGCTGGAGATTGTGACTTATATCATGTGCTGTGGGCTTGTCCCAAGATCCAGCCTTACTGGAAGACGATTCAAACCTCCTTGCCACCCATGATAGGCCTAGGATCTTACTTCACGCCTGAAACATGTCTGCTGAATGTCTTCCCTATAGAAATGGGTAAACAAGGTAAATACTATATGGCAATGGTATCAGCTGCAGCAAAAGCGGTCATCTTAAGACATTGGAAAGATGACACAACACCTTCAGTGCGCGAGTGGTACAAGGAGATTACGCTGGCTTTACAGGTGGAACTGCATATAGCTAGAATGACCAACAGAATACAATCTTACAATGCCAGATGGGGTCTGCTAGATGCAGCTCTAATTACCTGGAACACTTAAGCCTTTAAATGTCATAATACCGCTTGCTCACCCGGGGCACCTCTAGAGCCGGAAGGAGTCTGAATAGTTCTTGCAATCCAGCAAATGCTGCTTGGGGAAAGGGACATATGCGGGGTGGGTTAAAATAATAAGGTTTTATTAAGGTTTTATTAAGTGTATAGGTTACTGGTTTATACTAATGACTATCTCTTTATTGACCATATATATTTTCCACTCGTCTAATTTTGGACTCTCTGTTGTATACGTACCTGGGTCTGATAAAGACCACAAATACTCATGTAGCACGGATGTCTTAATAAAGTGAAATTAATAAGAAGGCTATATTTCCAGTCTAAGGGACAACAACCCTAAAAGAACCAGTGGACAAAAAGCTAAAGGAGATGTTAAAGAAAGTATTCAAGATGGTGGTATTGGCTACCAAAACTACCACCACAGTCATTTATTCCTCTTGAGTCCTGATCAGATGTTTAGAAGAAATGTCAAAATGCCTGATGCCAAAATCATCAGAAGCTGACCTGACAGACTACACATTACCAATGGCCAAGTATCTGAAGGACATGGCAGGCAATGCATTGGGTCTCAACACCAGAACTGCAACAGTAGCAAACAGGGCAAGGAGTACTATAGCTTAAGCTATGGGAGGCAGACAGTGACTCAAAGATGCTGTTACAAATGCTTCCATTTAAAAGGTGGACACCTATTCAGAAAAGGCCTCAAGGAGTTCCTTAAACAAATGGACTAGGGTAAAAGACTTGGCTATAGACAAACCTAAGTCCACCTAACTACCCTCCTTCAGAAACAGATTTTGGAACAAGAGAAATCAACAGTTCCATGTCCTAATGGCAAAAATTATACGGTGACTTGCAGAAGAGCAAGTACATTTCACTGAAAGCAAATTTCTCTATCTGGCTAACAGGCACATTTCAAAAAAGTGACGGCCGTGGACAATTTAATTTAAAGTTTAATGTGGGTGGCTACACCCCCGCACCCCACTTTGCTTGGGTCAAGCCCTCCGCACCCCCAAAACTACAATAGCCAACTCCAGGGAGGATCGACACTGGGGGCAGGGGAACACATTGGAGGGGGGATACAAAAATAAATCTGACATCTCCATAACAAAAAAACCCTCACCTGCAGTCGGTCCCGAACAGAGAACCATCGCCGCTCCAGGTGGTGACAGTGACCACCACACCAAGTGGCCAGCTCAGCAGCAGTGGGCTTCACTCACCTACTTAACTCCCAGCACTATTCCATTATCCCCCCATCAGTTAGTCTCGCTGTTTTACCCCTTCTCACTGTTTTATTCCTTCACAATCGCTGTCCCCTCTCGTCGCTATATTCTTCCAGTCACTAATTCCTCGGGCATGCAAATTGGGTCGCTCATATATGAGTTGCTCAGTTTTCTTCACCCACATTACAGGATACCAAAATCAACAGAACAAGAATGGAACAACAGCTTTTGGGGCATAGGATATGACAATAGCAATAGATCATCATACTCCACCAACAACAATTCACCAAGGAAGGACAAACACAACTGCTCTGAGTGAACTTGCTTCTGTTTCAGAAAAATATACCTATGGCATCATTGCTGAATCAGATAGGATAGGCACAGCTGCTTTGAGTGAGTCTACTGCTGTTTCCAAAAATTATACACATGGCAGGCATTGCTTAGGCAGGTAGGACAGGTGCAGCTGATCTGAGTGAGCCTGCTGCTGTTTCCAAAATTATACCCATGGTGGACACTGCAGAGGCACAAAACATCAAAAACTGATGCTTGTCAAGACTAAGAGCAGTGGGCATGTGTACAGTAGCTAGCAAGGTGGTAGTGGTGATGGCGAATGCTGTCAGTAGTATGTGTCTAAGGAGTATGACAGCAAAACTGAAGGAAAGTGATGCCAATAGAAACTGTGGTAACAAGTCAACCTGAAATAAAGCTTATAATCAGCACGGCTTTCAGAATTTGTGTTGTGCTTATATAGAGCAGGACTGGAACAATATGTTAAAGAACACATTTGATAGGAAAATGAAGAAATATTTAAAAAGTGAATGCAAGATAATGGTGCCAATAAGTCAGAAAACTGACAATGTTGCCGGTATTTCAGGATTTATTTTAGAGGGACAGTTGCAGCTGCTGAGAAAGAGATGTTTGCAGTGTTAACCAAATCTGGCAGTATGCCACTCTAAACAGAATTTTCTTTTCATACACCTCCAAGTCATCATATTTGGTATCACTGTTTGCAGGCTGTTGTTTTTGTTCAGGGTCAGAATCGCATGCCTTATTTCACTGAGTAGAAGTCGTGGCTTGTATTACACATTTTAGTTTTTTGTCATGGCTTCTAAGTTAGGGAGGCTTCTATTCAAGGGTGACTTGTATTTAAAAGCCTCTGAAACAAGCTAGTGCTCCTGTTTTTGCTAGTCCCGATTCAGCTGAATAGAACAGACAAAGACCATACAAAGTGTAGAAGTACAATCACCCCTATTTATCAGTCTCACTACCCAGTCATTATCCTGTATCTAGAGTGCGTGGCAGCACACAATTTCTATTGTGCCACTTGCTTCTGTCTCATGTCAGCAACTCAACGCTGTATTGTTTTGGTGAGTCTCAACATGGCATGGTCCCATCTCTTCCAAATCCTGCCTACTCAGCTCAGATTGAAACTAGTCTATCAGTCCCTCTGTCAGTCTCCAGTCCTTACCCTATACCCAGAAACTACAAAGCAACCATAGGAGAAGTGGCAACGGCATACTAGCACATCTAGGCAGCATGTGGTCGGGTAATGGTAAGGAGTTAGGATCATGAACAATCTGTTGTTGGAACCAATAATTTGAAATTGGCGCACACCATCTTCACTGGTGTTTATTCAATCTAACAAGGAATACATAGACTTGGGTCATCAGCAGGATATGATTTTATTGGTTAGTAGTTACCCTTGATTGGAAGCCATGGCTTATAATCAGGGGTGATTCTATTTAACAATTTAATTTTAGCTGCTGCAACTGTTTGAGGGCTATTTCTAATTGAAGGCAGCTTCTAATCAATGAAATACAGAAATTCAATGTTTTATACAAGTGGTGGGAAATTGTCAGCATTCATTTTGAAAAATTTAAGCTAGTCCACATTCGGAGGACTTACAGTGTTCTTTGGTCACTCACTATTTCTCAAGTTGCACTAAACATGTGTTTTGAATACACTCTTGAAGGTAGAATACTGAGGTACATTATTGCTAGATTTGTTAGATCGGACCATATTGTTCTCTTTTGTTTCCAACAGAGTAATGGATCTTCCTCATGACCAATCAGAGTATGAACTGCAAATTACTCCTGGAGCATTGTGTTGCATGAGATGGTTAACAGTCTAGCACATGAACCAGCTACACTCCCCTTAAAAGATACTAGTCCAGGATGTTGCAGACAACTCAGAATTGATTTGCTTTTCTGACCCTGAACATAGGATGCCCAAAGAGTAGATGTAGATTGAATTAATAGATGTGCTATCATCTACGTGAAAGGTGCACTCTAATGGTTCATCAGATTTTGACTCCTGCACATCTGTTAATGGTGTTAGTGGGGCACTGTCAAATTTGCTTAGCAGAAGATCTCTCCAATACTTAATGTCTTCCCCTGCAGGAAGAATGGCTTCAGTGTTACCCTTAAAGCAGGAATCTAGCAACGCAGCCAACACATACAGTAGTTTTCATTTTGAAACACAGCGTTTGATCAGTTGATAGTTTGAGACTCATGTCAACTGCCAAAATTCTGGCAGTTTTGTCTTCTTTTGACTGAAAATCTTTCTTGATGTCTTCCAGAAAAATGTGAAGAAATCTTATTTAAAGAAGAATTTGTCTCTGAGTTGCACTGTCAGCAGTGACATCACATGTGGCTGCCTCAAACGGCTCTAGTATGGTGACCAAAGATTCAACCAGACTCCAACTGCTGGAACTGAGCATGATGTCGACATTAGCTATTTAATTCTGTGTGGTGTCATCATGTACAGCTTTTTTCTGTTCAAGAAGCCTTTCCAACACGCAAAATGTTGAATTTCAGTGGATTGGAACTTCCTGTTTTAATTTATGCAGCAGTACATTTTTTTACCTCTGCAGCCCCTTCAAGATATTTGTGTGCTTTCACAGAGTGGCTGAAATGACCACATAGTTTTCTTGCAAGACCTATCAGCTTTTCATCATTTCTGTCTCCATTTTAAGAAATGATAGATGAGAAGATTTAAACAATGCATGAAAATGATATGTGTTGGTAGCTGCCATCTCTAAAGGCTTTGACTATATTGGCACCATTATTTGACACTATGAACCCTGGTAATAGGGAATACAGAGTGAGTCATTTCTGGAACTGTTTTTGCAGGTCCTGCAAGATATTAAGTATTAAGATATTGAATATTGCTGCATAGACTATAGTGAATTGTTGAACACAGCTCTGCATTGTAAACCTGTTTTCTGCTGACAGTGAACTGTCCCGCCTTTGCACTCTCTCACCTGCTACCCCTTTGTCCTGCTAATTCCTTTTCAAATCACACTGTCTGCCACTATCTTTCTGTAAATAGCCACCTTACAAACTATTTCCTTTCCTTTCCACCCTTCGCCCCCTGGAGTGACTCTGTCTGCTACCTGCCCACCGCTCCTGCTTATAATTTAATCCCCTTTCTCTTTCCTCCATTCCCAGGAGGTAGCACTGACCTGGGGTACACAGGCCCACTGGAACCTCCAGCCTCATCAGCGGAGTGGCGGTCCTGACTAAGCCACTGCTAGCACTTTCCTCCCTGGATTGGAGCTGCAGGTATGCCCGCTACAACCTCCTAAGTGGTGCTAGATCCTGATTGGCCCTGCAGCTGAGCTGCTGCCTGCTAATTAGTGTGGCTTTTTTGGTGGCCAAAACTCTACTTTCTGAGCTCTTTTTTCACCCCTGACTTCTACTTTTATACCAGTAATTTCTCCCACTCACGTGCCCCGACCCCGGCCTCTATTAAATACATGCTTGCCCCACCCCTTCCCTTTTCACATGCACCAATCGCTTTCCTCTCTTGCCTCCTCTAGGTATACAGTCAGTGCTCCTGTCAGTCACACCCCTACCATTTTCTCCCTCTGACATTTATTCTAAGCAGACATACACTCAACTTTTGGCACCTAAGCCCTTCACTAACCACATTCCTCTTTCTGAGCTCAGCCTGTCCTATTTCAACTGTAGCTTTTCTCCTTTACCTGCATCCTTTGCTATACTAGCCAAAGCCTAGGCCATATGCCCCTCAACCTCTTTGCTTCTAACACCTCAGCCATTTGAACCCTTCTCCAGAAATGGGTCCAAATGCTAAAATGCTACTCCTGCTCCTCCTTACTGTACTAGCCTTCCCTACTGCCAGTATCCTAATGTCCCCATCAGATGGCACCACAGATCACATTGATGTATACACGCTACACACTATGGGGATGGCTACCTGTAGTAACTGCATAAATTGCACCTATCTATTTTGCCAAATTCTATAACATGTAAACCAGATTCTTCACCCAAGGATAACCCTACCTACTAACTACTGCTCCCTATTACTACTGTTGGGATTCCAGGCTCCACAGCCAATACCAGTGAAAGTGTCTAAGGAAAGAAGTGTAGGATCGTCACACTGCAGATACCTAAAGAAACTCCTGTGAGGTCTAATTCTACTACTCATGATCTTGTCAGGCAACATACACCCAAACCTGGCCCACCTCTAACAAACCATAATGGCACAAGCAGATCTGAGTCCCTCTCACTTGCCAGCATCAACATCTGCAGCCTGCGCAAAAAACTTGATATCCTCTCTGCCTGGATCTCCCAACACAACCCTGATGTCCTATCAGTGGCTGAGACATGGTCATCACCAAAATTCCCTGATACTGCAGTGACCATAATTGGTTACACTCTCTTCAGGCTGGACAGACTTTCTAAAAAAAGGGGTGGCTGTGCACTATACCTTAAAGAGTCTCTGCTGGGGACACTCTCTTCTTACCCATCACTGGAGATGAATTTCAGGTTTTTGCCTTAAAGGTCCTTCTTGGGGCACACAACAAAGCCCTGACTATAGCATCAGTCTACATCCCACCCAGGCAGATGAAAGCAAGCCTCAATCCACTCCTCACCTGCTTAAAAAGCCTTAAGCACAGCTCAGACGTAATAGTGCTCGGGGCCTTCAATGTAAACTGGCTTGCTCCCTGTGCAAGCAATTACAAGGATGCCTAATCTGCAGAAAATTTCACCCAACTCATTACCTCACCAACAAGGGTCAACTGTAACACAGGGACTAGTACCATACTGGACTGGATTCTCATAAACTGCCCCAAACACATCACCAACACCTCAGTCCTTCCTGACATTATAAGCAACCACTCTCCAATCCAGTGCCTATGGACTAATAAATTCACCAAACCACCAGCTAAAACTGTCAACAGTAGAGTACTACTTAGGGGACACCTTGATGTGCTGAGGTTCCACCTACAGCAACAAGACTGGTCTCCACTAAATACTGCCCCAGATGTAGATACTGCACTACAATTCTTTATCACCCAATTCAATACAGGTTGTGACACCGATCCCCCATTATGTACAATCTCCTTCAACAAATGAAAGCACGGGACAACCTCTGGGCATGGGAAAGAAATTTCAGCCTGCAAGCAAATATACAAGCATATAGGGCCACCAGGAATGCCTGTACCAAAGCCATTAGCCAGGAAAAAGCCAGCTACCACAGGAGTGCCTTGTCTAACTTTTGGTCAGATGGCAAGAAATTCTGGAACAACCTATCTCAAGTCTTGGGGAAAGAGTACAAAGTAACACCGAGCATGCTAAACCTAAATGGCACAATCACCCTGGACCCTGCCATGATTGCTAACACCTTCAATCATGCATTCACGACCTTAGCAACATACTTCCTGCTAACTTTTTCGACCCCTCACACACCACTGCACCCCAGGTTCACCCGGAAACTGAGCTAAGTCACCCACTTTTTTATTTCAAGACAGTCACCAAAAGAGAAGCGAAGAGATATCTTCTCAAGGTACTAGGAAAGACCAGAGTAAGTGCGGACACTCTGGACATGAAACTTATTGCCCTCACCCTTGATGCCGTCCTTCCCCTTACCAAAATAATCAACCTCATGGTCTCCCAGTTTCCACTCAAATGGAAGTCTGCCCTAGTCACCCCAATACATAAGTCTGGGGACAGGGTGTTACATGGAAATTACAGGCCTATTTCCATCCTTCCTCCACTGTCCAAAGTACTTTAAAAAATCATTGCGGACCAATTAGTGGAGTACATGGAGAAGTATAATCTGCAATGTCCACAGCAACATGGTTTCCAGAAAGGCCACAGCACCACCACTGCCCTGCTTGAATTCACTGGTCACATCCACCAGGCACTTGACCAAGGACAGCTTGCTGGTGCCACCTTCATCGACCTTACAAAGGCCTTTGATACAGTTAATCTTCCTTTACTACTTGAACACCTGGCAAAACTAGTGCTATCACATGACACCCTTAAATGGTTTCAAAGTTATCTCTCAGACCGGCTACAACAAGTCAGGATTGGTGATACACTGTCTTCCCAACAACCTGCCTGGTCTGGAGTGCCTCAAGGGTAAATTCTGGGACCTCTACTCTTCAGTATATTTCTGAATAACCTCCCTACTGCCTGCAAAGAATGCATCATCCTATACGTGGATGATGCAGTGATTCTTGCACTAAACTCTGGCCCCACTCACTTGGAACACCAACTCCAGGCAAGTTTCACAGAAGCTGAGGCCCGGTTTGCAGCACAGAAACTTGTACTAAACTACAAAAATCTAAGACCATGCTATTCCATGGCACACATAAAAAATATAAAAACCAACAGCTAACTATAAAAAACTGCTCTGGTGTCTGTCTGGAACAGACGCAAACTTTCAAGTTCCTCAATGTGACCATGGACAGTACCCTGTCTTTCTCCAGTCATATCAACACGGTCACTAAATCAGTGAATATTCGCATTGGCCTTCTCTACATACATAAGCATAGCTTGACCCCCGAAGCCCTAAACCTAGCAATTCAAAGCTCCATTATCTCCATCATAGTTTACGGGCTTATCATCTATGGAGCGGCCACAGCTACAGCACTACGACGGATTTCTTTAGCACTGAATAAGGCCTGCAGATTGCTAACTGGAATGGCCCACCGCTCACACATACAAACACACACATGTGACCTTTATCAACAGGCAAATTGGTTACAACTACAGGGAAGAATCACGTACCAAACCTGCCTCATAGCAAAAAAGGCATCCATAGGTCTCATGCCCCCTGGGGTCCAGAATCTCCTCAGCCAAGCCATCAGCATTTGCAATACCAGAAGCTCAGAAAATTGCACACTACTGGTTCCCCGCTGTCACACCTCCCAAGGCCAGAGATCCTTTGCCGGAAGAGCCCCTAAAATGTTTAATTCCCTGAGCAGTGATACCACCAATTCATGTACCCTTGGCCTCTTTAAACATTAACTAGGGCAGACACTAATAGCCAGAACTGAGTGTGACTATTTCACTTAGTCTACCACTTCCTCTACATCCCACCCTATTTCTCTCCCTCCCACCCCACCTCCTACACCCTTTTCCTCACACACATCCTGTTCTCTGTCTCTCCACTGACACAGGCTACCTCCCCTCCCCACCACCCTGTTTTTCCTGACTTTTCACATACTACCTCTGGACATTCCCCCCTTTTCCTCCCTTCCTCCTCTGCAGACCTCCCCATCCTCCCCCTAATATCTCCAATATGCTCTGCCTGCCCTGTTCTACTTAAAGTTACTTCCTAGGTTATACTGTATTAGTTTCTACATGACAGTGCCATATTGGCCGCATTAATAACTGTTTCACACTGTTTTTTTTATTCACTTTCATTGGGTCTTAACCCTGAATATGTATAATGTGTCACTGATCGTTGCTATCACCTCATTTTACTGTTACCTGTATTTACACATTTCTACATTTTATTTAATGCTTTCAATACTATCTATGTATCCTGACGTGGAATCTTTGTAAAAGAGCCTCTGGTTCAAAGGTGTTGAGTCCGAAATTTAAATAAATAAATAAATAGAAATTGACTGCAGTGTGGTTTTCATCAAAAGGCTACAGTAGACCTGGGGTTATAACTTTCTGAGTGAAAACTTGCCCAATGAGCTATAACACTCATGTAGCCAATTGTTTGGTTGCTAGCCCACATATCTGTTGTTACATGAACCTGCTTCACCTTAGAGTGTTTCAATTCCTTAATGACTTTGGTGCACATCAAGTTATACAACTGTTAAACTGCCTTTTTTTGAAACATATATTCAACAAGGAACAGTATACTGTGGTTCAGTCTGATTCATGAATTTGAGAAAACCTTTTTGGTCAACAAAAACAAAAGGGAGTTGACAATCGGCCAACAGTTCTGAAATGACTGTATTTTTGTGCTAGCATGAGATGCTTTTGATTTTTGGGGAATGTATTTTTCACACCTTTCTTACAGAGAGTACCATTATGGGATTTTACATTACTCGATGGTATCAGAAAACAATCTATGTTTGTCTGAGAAGACTGCAAAGACACACCCATCAATTCAATGTCACTCACTGCTTCCAGTTCATTATCACTATGGTCACCTCCACCACCCGTTCATACCAACCACACTACCCCCTTTTTATCTTGCCCGACTCAATTGGTGTTTTACCTTTGTATGTTGCATTATTACTGATGTGCCAGACCATACCCCCTTGCTACGACTGATGTTAGTTCTGCACCGACTGCATACAGCTCAAGAGCTGTTTGCAGGGTCAAAATAGACTAAATTCTACACTAAAGATTTGCCTTTTTATTTTGTGCAGTGGTGCCTGGCACTTTTCTTTGTGCAGTCAAGTGAACCTGATGAAACCCTACACTGCCTTCCCCTTATTCAGATATTTGAGAATTGTTACTGTTATTATTACTTTTAGAATGGGATTTTTTTGCCCTTGCTTCTCATGATTTGCAGCAGCATCCTATCCTATCTCCTCTTCAGAACTGTGGACCATCAGCACCATCTTCACCATTAAAGGGAAACACTGGAAAAGGCACAGCATTACCCAGGTGCTACAAAAATGCTTGATTAGCGCTTTCAGATGGTAATTTTAAAAAAAAAATTCCCTCTGATTGCCTTTTTAGTGATTTAAACAGTGGCCTTCAACTTTCACTTTCTATTGCTGGCAGTCATCATTTCATGAATAGCAGTGTGCTTCCTGTGCTCACGTTATGCTAATATGTCCTGCCATCCAATAGCAGAGGTCAAACAGGCATATTAGCATAAATGGAGCTCAGGAAGCTTACTGCTACTCATGAGATGGTAGCTGCCAGCAACAGAAAGTGGAAGTTGTGGGTAGCTGTTTTAAATAAAATAAAAAAAGGTGTTACTGTCTGATAGCACTAATTAAGAATTTCTGTAGTGTCTGAGGAAAGCTTCATCTTTCTCAGTGTTTTCCTTTAAAGCCAGAAGAATTAGAGGTGTCATTGTTTGGGGCATACCCTGAGCTATCCTACTCCCATTCCTCACCAGCTACATCAGCATTCCCTGCTTCAGCATCTGAGCTTTCATTTGAAGAGAACTCCGTGTGTGCTGCTACAGCAGCTGGAATTATCCAGGCACATGTGGCAAAACACTGAGTTCCTCTATGAGTAACTCCAATCAATTATTTCTGAAACTCTGCTATCCTCTCAGTTTTTTATTTATTTCAAATATTTCACTAGGAATTACATAATGAGCTGGTATCAGCTCATTTCCAGATATGTCCTGGGGGAGGAGGAAGAGTGGAGAAAAAAACATATTCAAAATACAACGCATGAACATACAAACATATGAAATTTCCTGTAGAAAGAGGCCATATTGGTCTAGCAAGTCTGCTCGAGTGTGCAGCTCAGTCTAATTCTCTGGAGCTGCACTCCCTTCCCCATTCCTTCCAGGAGTAATCTTCCACCTTTTCTACTTCACCTTCCACCCTCCTGTTCTAATTCTCTTTTTCAACCTGTCCAATCCCCCCATGAAACTACCCACCATTTTTGCTGATATCACCTCCTCATTCCACCTTGACACCACCTTTTCTGTGAAAAGTGCCTCCTCAATTCCTTCTTAAATCTTCCCCTACTAGATTTAGAATATGCCCCCTTGTTGTCCCCTCCCCTTATAAATTAAAAATGCCCTCCTTCCCAACTCTGTTTATACCCTTTAGGTACTTAAAGGTTTCTATCATATCCCCCTTTCCCTTCTGTCCTCCAGGGAATACATATTGAGCAACCGTAACCTCTCTTCATATGGTTTGTCTCCCATGCCCTGGATCATCTTGGTCACCCTCCATTGAACCCCCTCCAGTAGCCTGATTTCCTTCTTTAAATAAGGGCACCAGAACCGTATACTGTACTCCAAGTGTGATCCCACCAGTGACTTGTATAGTGGCAGAATAATTACCTCTCTCCTAGAGGTGATACCTCTGGCGATGCAGCCCAGCATTTTATTTGCTTTTACTGCCGTCTTATGGCACTGCACAGAGTGTTTCATGTCGCCTCTGACCAACACTTCCAGATCCTTCTCATATTCTGAGATTATCACCTGTATGCCCTACCAGTAGCTGGCCCCAGGATTCCTAGCTCCCAGGTGCACGACTTTGTATTTCTTAGTGTTGAATCCCAACTGCCAGATGCCCAACCATTTCTGTAGCCTAGCCAGATTTTCTCTGAGCTCCTGTCTCCCCTCCTTTGTGTCCACCCTCCCACAGAGCTCAGTATCATCTGCGAAAAAGCAGATTTTACTTTTGACCCCATCTGCTATATCACCAATAAGGATATTGAGAGGTACTGATCTGAGTACTGAGCCCTATGCTGACCCCACTGGTTACAGGTCTAGGTTTGGATAGTTCCCCCCCACCACCATCCTCTGGTTCCTGTTTTGCAGCCAGTTCTTGACCCACTCCAGCAGCTTATCCCTGATTCACAGGCTACTCAACTTGCTGATCAACCTGCCATGTGGCATGGAATTGAACATTTTTCTGAAGTCCAGGTACAGGACATTCACAGCCTGACACCTGTCCAACAACCTCATGACCCAGTCACAAAAATCTATCATGTTTGTTTGGCAGGATCTCCCCCCTGACAAACCCTACTGCTTATCATCCTAGAGATCATTTATCTACAGGAAGGTCGCTAGCCTTTCCTTTAGAATGGTTTCCATTAACTTGCCTACTACAGAGGTTAGGCTAACTGGCCTGTAGTTACCCGGCTCATCTCTGGGATCTCCCTTGTGAAGTGGCACCATATGTGCCATCCTTCAGTCCTGCAGCATGCACCTCTTCTCCAGCAGGGTGTTAAACAGGTCCCACAGGGGGGGGATAGCCAGTATTTCTGTCAGTTCTTTCAGGACCCTCAGGTACACTCCATCTGGGCCAGCTGCCATGCCCACCTGAATGTATAATATAAAATAATAACATTTAAATAATAAATCAAAGTATACCATTTAAGAACATTTAAAGAATGAATAGTGAAACAGTAAATTACCATAAAGTAAACTGTTGAATGGGCAAAAGAACATTAAACAGTAGCAGTAATAAAATAAGAAACAGGGTGAAATGACTAAAACTAGGAGAGGGCAGTGCTGGTGTCATTGCTGGTGAAAGGCAGGGTAAAAAGGAATTCACCCCATTATCAGAAGCAACTGCAAGAGTGAGTATAGAACTTGTGAAGGAGGGATTTCAGAGCAGGAAAGGAAGGAGCAGAGCAAATGGAAGGGAGAAGAAAGCTCCATAGTTTAGGGAAACAGAACAAGAAGGCAACTTAGTCAGCAGTAGATTTCACTTCAGGGAGAGCAAGAGAGCGAGAGCAAGTATTGTGAAGGGAGTAAGAGGAAGGGGGAAGAAAGAGGAGAGAAGTAAGATAAGAGGGGAGAGAACAAACCAATATTTGGAGATAAAGGAAATATAGTGGGAAAGGCAGCTGGTATGAAGAGTGGAGAGAAGGAGGGAAGAGTACAGAGTACAATGGTGAATACGTAGGGTTCATCAAGGACAAAGCGACAGAAGGAGTGAAAGAGAGGGTCCAGTCTAGCTAAAGTGGGTTTAGGAGCAGCACTATAATCAATGTCTTTATTGTCAAAAATCAGGAGAATCATCTCAGTGAGGATTTCTCTGTGAGCAGGAAGCAGAATGCTTCTCTTATTTCAGTTTAGCACACCAAGCTTGGGGTGGAGCTTCTTGTATATAGCATCCTCATGAACAAAACAATCAAGGTGCTGATCCAATCAGATCCTGAGATACTTGTAGGAGGAGGCATCTTCAATAGCGACACCATCAATGGTCAGTAAGAATGGAATGAGTGAGGCTCTAATAAGCTTCTGTCAGGTGCCAAATGTCACAGAGACTTTTTCTTAACATTGAACAATAACTGATTCTCTTAGAACCATAGCTGGATGTTGTTAAAGTCCAGTTGGAGCTGGTTCATGAGATCAGGGGCAGAGGAGTCAGAGGAAAAAGAGTACCATATCATCTGCATACATATGAATGGACACAGATGAACAGACATTTGGAAGATCATGTAGAAAAATGGAGAAAAGAACTGGGCCAAAGACAGACCCTTGGAGTACCGTATGCCTCAGCTCATAGGGAATAGTGGGTGCAGGGAGTCTCAGGTATGGACAGCTTGTAACCTGCCCTCAAGGTAGTACTGGAGCCACTCAACTGAGGAAACTGAGAGTCCAGCTACCTTAAGCTTGTACAGGAGAATGGGATGGGACACAGTGTCAAAAGCTTTGGCTAAGCTGACAAAAATAGCAGAAGTGACATGGCCCTTATCCATGTCAGAGATGATAGCATCAGTGAGCCAGAGGAGAGAGGTGGAAGTGAAGTGTGATTTTCCAACACCAGACTGGAAAGGAGTGAAGAAGGAAGTTGACTCCAGAAAAGGGGAGAGTTTGGAGAGAACAAGATGTTCCTGAACTTTAGTCAGAGTGAGAAGGAGAGAAACAGGAAAGAATTTACTAGGGGAAGAGAGGTCACCTCCTTTGGAAATGGAGTTAAGGACACAGAATAAGGAGAAAGAGAGGCTAAGGAAGTAGGTAATAGGGAGGGCAATGGCATGAACAGCGAGAAATAGGAATCTGTGCTCAAGACCACCAGGGCTCCCACCCTGTGGGGATTTAGAGCCGAATGCCTTAACTTCAACTGCAGGGGTAATGGGAGAAAGGGGCAGTGGGGCAGGTAGAGAAAGAGAATGAGAGGGAATAGAAGAAGAGACACAGAGAGGAAGAGGTGGAGGAGGAAGAGAGGAGAGAATGGGAACAGGAGGAGAAAAAGGAATTGAAACATGAGGCAACTGCAGCAGGATCAGAGATAGGAGTGCCACCCATCTAGAGTACAGGGAGAGAGGACTGGGTTGAAAGGAAGAAAAGTGCATGAATTACCTTCCAGAGCTTAGACGGGTGATTAAGATTGTTTTAGTGCATAGATGCAAAGTGTTCAGACTTTGCAAGCCTAGTAACTTTAGTACAGGCATTATGAAGGATCGGGTAATTAGTAAGGTCTGAAGTAGAGCCAGAGTAGTTGAAGAATCTGATTTCATTGCAAACCTGTTTTTTTACTTGCAGGACATTTAGTACTGGTTCTAGTGATACTATTATTATTATCGTTATGTTCTGATTCATTAGCGGTATGATTATTAGAGTCCATATCATCAACAATTGTGCATGCAGCAACATTGTGTTTCTCTTGGTAGACCTGATAGTAGAAGGCATAGTAACGGATCATGAACAGTGCTGGGATGGGAATAGCACAGTGACCCTAAGACAAATACCTTATATTGTCATAAAAGGCTATCTGTTTCACTAAAAACTGAGACGCGTCTGACTGGTTATGCCAAATTAATTAATGACAGGGCATCAAACAGTGGCCTTAAGACAAATGCCTTATACAGCTAAAAAAGGTTATTTCACTAAGTGCTACAGTTTCAGTCTTACTGGCTATGCCAAATGAATTAATGTCAGGGCATCTCTAACAGTGGCCCTAAGACAAATGCCTTATACCGCCATAAAAGGCTCTCCGTTTCACTAAGTACTAACAAGAGTCGAACTGGCTATGCCAAATTAAGGTATGTCAGGGGGACATCTAACAGTGGCACTAAGACAAATGCCTTATTTAGTCATAAAAGGCTATCTGTTCTTTAAGTGCTGAAAAGAGTCTGGCTGACTATGCCAAATAATTTAATGTCTCCTCCATTAGATATAGCTGACAATGGAGTAGGGACTTTTTGTGTAGTCATTCACTTTGTCTGTCGCCTATGCTTTTCTTTCTGCCAGCCCCAGACCAAAAGCCCTTTCCCCAGTTCCTCCTTCCTGACCCCTTCTACTCAATTTTTTTAATAATTTTTTTGAGAGAGTCACAATCACAACAACATAAGTCACTCTCTTAAGCTCGGACTAGGATCACACAACAGAGCTTCTTCTGACTCCTTTTTTTAAAAGCACAGTATTACTCTAACAAGACTGGGCCTCTGGCATACATGGACTGGCAAAACATACAGGCTGGGGATTGATTTTATTGTCGAATCACAAAAGCTGGCCACTTTTGCTAGTTTATACCACTAGATATAGTAGTACATATCAATATACCACATATTGTTCATCAGAATTCAGGATCAGGACAGTGGTGGTGTAATTGCGTTGCCAAGTAGATTTTTTTGAAATGCCTATTGCTGTGTGTCAGCGAAGTCCAAACAACAGTAATGACACACAGGAAACCTTGTGATTATAATTCAAGCAATTTTATTAGGCACAATGCAAAATAAAATCACATGTTCCTGATAGCAGTACTTTTCAGCTAACAAATGTAACCCAGTGCTTCGACTCAAACGGATTCTTCCTCAGGGGGTGTGGCAAGTGGAAAAAGCATGTCACTTTTAAATGCTTAATTTCATTAATATTCATGATCTCAGAAGTGGAGCTTCAAACAACCAAAAGATTTTTAAATGTGCAATTACAGAAAACATTAAATCATTAGAAATAATAAAGGCAAAACCATTAACTAAGGTATTTACAAACAATCATCACTCTCTAAGCTATTTGTTCCATATTTATTATATACTGAGAGAGGCATCTTAAAAGTGCTCATCTATATGAAACAGCTAAAAAGGTATGAGGAAAGGCAAAGTGTATAACTCAGACATAAGTCACTCCAAAACTGAACTATGGCAAAAGACCTGAGAGGCCCTCATAGTAAATATATATCATGACAATCCATTTTAAGTTCAACGTGCAAGGCAGTCTGATAAAGAGATAGAGTCTCCACTCCAGAGGTTGAACGAGTGTCCTGGAGGAAAAGAAATAAAGAAAAACATAAAAGTTAAACTATTTTTGAACATTTTATACACTGTAAATTATTTTAAGCAATTTTGAACCATTTTTAGACATTTCATGCATTTTAACATAGCGCTTAAAGTGATTTTGTGAGGTTTCATAGATACCTTTTCACATAGTATGCCATTCCTGCCCATGCTTCAGATGTTGAAGCTGCAATTTGGTTTGTACAAAAATCTGTCATAGTCATTTTATGGAATGTTTTATCAGCACTTTGCCCTTCAGTTTTCTGTGTGGGCCACACCACCAGAATGATGTCATTCAAGGGAACTGTCAATGTTTTACATACAGTGCCAAGGAATTCTGGGTAAATTATAATGTTGATGTAAATGTTAGGTACTTTGAGGAGCAGTCCCTTATTTTGGTGGTGGTGACTGCACCTAATATGTAGATGTACATAGCAAGGCATTGTGTGTGCAATAAGAAGTTGTTTTCCAATTTCCTTACTGTGGGGTGCAGTGTAATATTTCTGTTGTGGTTTCAACAATAAAAGCTCTCATATGTCTATTTGCAAAACAAGGCACTGTGTATATGGTATCTAGCTGACAAGACTTCTATACTGAGAGGTGTAGTCTCCTACATCAGTAGTGTAGATGTCTGTAATACCAAGACTGACCAACAGAGGTCTCTGTTTCAAAACAGTGCTTATGAACTTTGTTTTCCTTGTATGATGTCATGTTTGGGGGTTGCAGCACTGAGAAAAAAAAGGGTGTGGGTTATGCAAATGAAGCAGAGCATAGAAATAAAGGCATTTATTTCATGGAAAACAGCACTTTTTGGCAATTTGAATGGTAGGAGACTGAATCACAACTCCTTCAGGTTACTACAGGTTACTAATCTCATCTGCTATGGCAAAGCTCACAAACTCACTTTAAGAATCAATTAATTCTGCTCGATTTTGTAGAAGAGGAAAACAGGAAAGGAAAAGGAAAATCTTAAAACTTTTCTGTCTAACCTAAGGTATATTTCATGTTATCAATTTCATTTTTTGAGGAATGGTTTTAGGTCCCATTGATTATTCAAGCCAGTTGGTTTTACACTATTCAGTTTGTGTATCCATTTACTTTCTTTTAATAACAGTTCATTCACTCTGTCTCCACTTATTTTCAGTGGTGGTACCCACATGGTTTTGCCTTTATTATTTGCTGTCATGAACATGTGATTTTGTTTTGCATTGTACCTAATAAATTTGCTTGGATTATAATCACAAGGTTTCCTGTGTGCTACTACTGTTGTTTGGACTTCATTGTTTTGGGGCTAGTCTCCCCCTCGTGGTGCGCACTGCCTGGCATTGTTGGGTCACATATACTCCCGTTTGTACTTTGCTGTCTGTCAGCCCATCCCTAGTCTCACTCATCTCAAGCAATTAATTTGCTTGAAACAAATGTGCAGAAACAGGCTATGGGCTGTGTGCTTACATTTGCTGTGCAGTGTGCATAGTGAATCCTGAAACAAAACAATAATTTATTTTGTTCTCTTAATTTTCTCACTCTTGTCTTGATCTTGACAGATGCTAAAAACAGTCCCCAAAGAACCAATGTAGGAATGCAGTAGTCAGACAGTGTAAATTCATTCAGCAACAGCAGCTTATGTTGGCTGGCTGCTGTGCTGTAACTTGTTACTTGCCTGAACTCTTAATTGCAGCTAAATGTACTTAAGGTTACTGCTACTGGTATATTTCTTTTGGCAAACTGGGGAAAAGAGCTCCACAAGTCTCCCTCTGACCCTTCATCCACCAGCCCTTGCCAAAATGAGCACACTTTCTCTTCTCCCCCCTTCTTTCACTTTCTTTCTCAAGGACAGCACAGCATATGCAGGAAAAAAATATTATTTTTATCTTTAAAAAAACAGGGAAGGCATTCCCTGGGGTGGAGGGTCAGAGTTGTAGCTGATTGTTTCTGGACAGCATAGGTTTACTCTGATCTTGAAGTGGGTAGCCATCTGGGAACAAGCAACCACCAAACAGTGTGGTTCATGATAAACTTAGCTGTAGAGTCAAGCAACACAAAAGTGAAGGTACTGGACTTCAGGAGGGATGATTTTGTCAAAATGGGAGAGTGCCTCAGAAAAGCACTAGCAAACATGCAAGAAGGTGGGGTGGAGAAACAATGGGGAAACATCAAAACTCCCATCACAGAGGCAACAAGCTTTTGTGTGAAGCAAATAAACAAATTGAAATGAAAGAAAAAACCTCTATGGTTCTCAAAAGAAGTGACGGGGAAGGTAAGGGAGAAAGAGATAGCGTTCAGGTAGTATAAGGAAACACAGAAGGAGCAGGAAAGAGAACTGTGCCAGTTAAAGCAGAAGGAAGTGGGGAAGGCAGTCAAAATAGCAAAGGTCCAAACCGAGGAAAAGATAGCCAACTCGGTAAAGAAGGGCAATAGAACCTTTTATAGGTACATTAGGGAGCAAAGAAAGACTAAGACAGGGATACTGAGGCTGAATAAAGAGGAAGGTGGTTGGGCAGAGAGCGACAGTGAAAAAGCAGGGATACTTAATGAATGCTTCTGCTCAGTATTCACAATGGAAAAGCAGGGGGAGATACCTAATCCGGTCAATAGAAGCACTCTGGATAGAGGGGTTGATATTAGTCCTACTGCCTCAAATGGTTCTAAAAAATAAACTGTAATGTTTAGTGTCCAAGGAAACAGGGAGGGGGTATACAGTTCCTATGAACAATTGAATAGGGAGAAGAAAGGTTTTAACTAAATGCACTCTTTTCAAATTTGAGGTTTGGATTTTATTCCAAGCCAGTACTCTTTGTTCACAGAGTGTCAGTTTCTGTTGCCAATTCACCATCTCCATATCTTTAGGACCAACGTGTACTCCTAAAATATTTGCCCCAGCTACAATCTTTATGCCCCCTATTGTGGCTCCTACCTTTAAATGAGTATCCCCTATTGACAGTGCTACACTTTTCTGTAAATTTATCCTTGCTCCTATTACCGCAGAGTAATGTTGAAGAACAGAGATGGCAGGGATGCATTCCTGTTCGTGTCCTAGGAACAGACATAGGTCATCTGCGTTATGCCATCATTTTCAAGTTGGAGTAGTAGGTGATATTAAAATGCCCTGAAAACCTATGTAAAATTGTAATTTCCTAATTCGGATGTCAATGTAAAAGGTGTAAAGCAGGGGGCTGAGAGGGCACCCCTGCCTTACCCCCCTTTTAATGTAGATTTTCTGGCCCATGGTGCCATTTATTAGTGGAAAAAAATGTGCTTGTGTATATAACAAACTTAACCACTTAATGAAGGTATCTGGAATCACATATGTGTCTAGAATTTGAACTAGTGTATCATGGAAAATAGCATCAAAAGCCTTTTCCTGGTCCAACGCTAGGCCATACCCAGTAATGTTCCTCTGTGCCCCTAGTGAAGATTTCTCTTAGTTAAAGTAGATTATCCCTCAGACTTCCAACTGATGTGGCAAACATGTGTTGTGGGGATAATAATGTTTGGGGCTACCTGTTCCAATCTGTGGCACAATATCATAAAATATATTTTGAAGTCAACATTTAGTAAAGAAATAGGCCTCTAGGTGGCCAAGTCCAGTCTATCTCCCTTTTTATGTAACAGTATTAAGATAGCTGGAGTCAATGGTTCCTGTATATCCAAATTTAACAAAATATCATTAAATGTTTCAACCAATAATGGGGTTAAAATATCTAGAAATGTTTTATAGAAATTAGGGCTCAGACCCTCAGGTCCAGGGGCAGTATTTCCTTTTAATTTATGTATAGTCTGCTGAACTTTGTCCTCACAGATTGGGGTAGTTAACCCCTATGCTTCTTGTGTTAAAGAGGTTATGACAGTATGGATTAAAAAATCATGTATATTTCCCTCCGTTTGGACCGGGGTACCAAAACAGGAAAATAAATGCTGTGAAATAATATCTAAAATAACCTTGAAATCTATGTGTACAGAGGCATTGTGATCCCTTATCGCACCCCACGCTTTTCTCTGTACCCTTTTGGTGCAATCTTTAAAAAAGTGTAGGGAAGATTTTGTTCCTTGATTACCTGCCATTTGTTCCATTTTTAAGGGTCTTGCTCTGTTATATGGGGAATTCCTCATTTCTTTTTTTATATTATTGATCTATTCAGATCTATCTACGCTTTCACTGTTTTGTAGTGATATTAATTTGAATAACTTTTTCCTAAGGGATACAAAAAAGATAAGCCCTATGTCTCTTCTGTTTACTCCATTTTTGGTATAGGAGTTGGATTGATGTTTTTTTAATCTATTCACCATTCTCCTACTGTCTCATACCATGCCACTAGAGTAGCTCTGGCTTTTAGAAAATCGGTGGTATCCTCTTGTATTTTTGCCTCAGTGAGCATCTCATTATTAATATGCCAATACCCTTGGCCTATGTTATTTTTCTGCAGCTGCCCTAACCCTATGTGCAACTCTAGGTTTTCTGAAGTGGCTGTGGTATTTGTACATGCAGTAAGAATTGTCCAGTGTTAGGAAACAAACACATAGTCAGTTCTAGAAGACAATTCACCGCTGTGGTAAATATGACCTCCCTGTGCAAGCAAGTGCTTGTAAGAATCCTTCAAATCCACTGTGCTTAGAACTGATTTTAATGTAGTCGTGACACAGTATAATTTTGTAGTATTACCTGTCATGTCTACCAATTCTAGCGAGCAGTTAAATTCCCCCCCCCCCCCCCCCGGATTATTTTTCTATATATGTGTGTGTGTGTAAATAAGGTTGTATAAGCAGGAAAAAGTCATTTCTGAGCATTTTGGTCTGAGGTATATATACGACCCTGATCCTAAGGTCTTGCTGTTGAAATGTAACATGCAGAAAGAGCGCCCTCCCTAGTTCCACATCTATCACTTTTTGTATCACAACCTGACCATGGAACAGGATTCCTACTTCTGTACATAACTCTTCCCCTAAAGACCACATAGAGGGGCCCCATGGCCAAGCTTTTTAGGCTTGGTAAATGTCTGACTCAGCACTGTCCCGGTGTCTTGAAGCAAGCAAATATATGCCCTAGATTCATACAGGGCTTATAAGGTGATGTATCTGAATTTGTAATTTTTAATGCTGTTCACTTTCAATGATACAACCTTCAAAATGTCACCCGACTTGCTGTGCATGGAAAAAGAAAAAAGGAGTTAAACATATAATACTTTAAGCTTTCTTCTCCTTCTTCTTCTTCTGCTTTTTCTTAACCTTTGGTTTCACTTTTAGCTCACCATCCACTTCAGAGATATTTGGTTATGAGATTGTAAGGGAGGATTCAGGGTCTTCCTCCTCTTCAGCTGATGGATCCTGTAGGGCTGAATATTTATTTGAGCAGGGTGTTTCATCCATTTTTGGTATTTTTGATTTAGAAATATTGCTCAAAGAATGCTTTTTCCCTTTGGTAGGCAAAAAATCATCCGGCGAGGGGTTGGGGGTGGCATGACCAATTCTGTTTGTGGTTGAGAAAGTGTTTCAGCATCCTGAATTTGCTGCTCTTCCAGCTGAGCAGTGTCTGGACCATCCTGTGGGGCATTTATTAAAGTGTCCTCTGTTTCCTCAGGGTTACTGTTAGGAGCAGCCAGCTGTACCTCACTTAAAGATTGGGCTGGTGGGGTAGAGGCTGCAGTTTGTTTTTCCTGAGCCTTGTGGACAATGTCATCCTGGTCCCAAAATGTGCCTATGTTATGCACAGCCCAAGGACACTGGCAGAAAAGATATCCCATTTCCTCACAAAGGTTGTTATTTGGGTGGGATTTGACAGCAATAACTTGGATGTCCAATTTGTAAACAGAAACTGCAAACTAAAGCATCACAAATATTACTGAGGTGTACAAAACAGCCACACCTGTTGGCATGTCTTGGGCTGTCCCAGATAAAAGCAAAAGCCACGATCCAGTCCAAGGTGAAAACAACTAGGCAAACACACAGGCACTTCTTCAGTAACATAGAGTTTTATTCTAAGTTTCCAGGCCCCTCCCATCCAGATATTTTCACTGTCCAAAATTTGGGGTGGGTCGTTCAAGAACATATGCCCTTTACTTTACTCAATACAGAATGTCCTGAATGTGTATGTTTTCATTCTGAAATAGAATTGTGATAGTTTTAACTGAAGGTCTGGTTAATGGTATGGCTATAAAAGGGGCCCATACAGTCGAATACCGTAAGCTATTATGCTTCATCCAAAATTTCTCCAACTGTGCTGGGGTGTTGAAAGAAACATCAAAAATTGTATCCCCAGAAATATGAATGATGGCAAAGATGTCAGAGGTTTAGAAGTTCATTGATTCCTCGAGTAGTATTCTGGCCACATAAATTCTGCCAGGAGGAAACTCCAAACCACCTACAAATTTTAGCCTGATGGCATTCCTTTGGGCTCTGGGTTTTCCCAAATTTGAGAAGAGGTCTGTCATTCTACACTTAGAGCTGGTGTGGGGCCTAGCCCAACCCTGGTTTAGGGGAGGATTTGTTTTTGGCTGTTCTTGTGGGGTTACTCTCTGGCTCCCGTCTGCAATATCTGCCCATGATGTAGATGATCTGGGCAGCCCAGTGTTTTTCTTGTCATTAATTACAGTGTGAGGTTCAGTGCTCCAATAACCTAAATCATCACCCCCATTCTATTTTCTTGATCTATAGATATATTCAAAATAATGGCAGACTTAATTGCAACTGTACCTGTCATGTTTGCTGCAGTTTTACAGTCCACAGGTGAGCTGTCTGTGGTTCAATTTTATGTTTCCGTAGCCAGCGATTTGTCCAGCAGAGTAGTAACTCCTGATACTGGAGCTTTCACTGTTTGGGGTTGTATCTGCTCCTGGCCTCCTGTATTTGTCAATGCTTGAATGTCCTGAGCAGTAGGAGGATCTCCCAGAAGCCAACATCTGCTGTCTGGTGCTAAAGTCCATCCAGCTGCCCTCAGCTCTCACTCTGGTGACCAGGAGTCCCACCATTCTATTTTGGGCCATTGTTCTATTACTTTGGCCTGGTCCAGTTCTGTTGGTAAAGAATTTTGCGGCATCTCAGGTACTTGCTGCCTCTTCTACAGCAGTGCACTATGCAAGGGGTCACTCACCTCTGGATCTTTCTGTCCCACATCTGGCATATCCATAAGTTGAGAATTCATAGTTTGCAGCCTCTGTGTTGGGTCTGATGAAACCATTTCCACCATTGCAGATACCTGGACTTCAGTAGTAATTTCCATCTCCATTGGGAATGCATCTTCCACAATACTTTCCGGTATATCCCTAGAACTACAGAAAATGATATGGTTTTGTGTGGTAATAGACTTATCTTGTCCTTTTCCAGCTGCTGCATCCCTCTGACTGACTTCTATCTGTTCTCCAACCAGGAGTGACACATCACCCCCTACCACAGAGTAGGGGAATTTCCCGGGTGCCCTGGCCAAATTTCCACCATTCACTAAAACTACCACCAACAGCTTAATCTGGTTCAAGGTCAGTTGGCATTCATCTGTATCCCCTTCCCCCTGGTCGAGCCTGAAAAAAGGCAAAATTGATCTAGTGCACTTATCCAGTCAACAAAAACTAACTAAATAAATAAATAAACTCACCCTTAACCCTACTGGTACTATAAAATGCACCATCACATTGCTTGCCTTGTTAATGCCCTTATATAGGTCTCTATACATCAGTGATCAAAACAGGAGGTGTTGTACACTGAGGAGTCTGAGGGAGTGTGGCAGACTTTCTAGCAGACCCTCCCCCAAAACAACTTACACTAGCTAATTTTTAACCAGTTTTCTACAAGTTCATGGGCAATCTCAAAGACCACTGATTGAAGAAAGTGTACTCCCTAGGCTGACAGCTTTATGCTTGAAACAGCTAAACATTATATAAAATTGTCACCCCACTGGCGCAGTGGTTGGATTTCCACCTGCGATGCTGGTGACCCAGGTTCAGGAGCACCCAGGCACCAGAGGGCTGGCCGGGGGAGGATGTCTGAGTGTCTGATGGATTGCTCAGCTCCTCCAGAGAGAGGGGGGCACACTGGCTCGGGGGTGGTCTGACCTCTGGCAACAACCAGAGGTAGCGCAGCCCTGAGGCACACAGCAGTAGGGGGAGCATGATGGATGCTGGTGTAAGCCATGCATCGTGTGGCACATCACACTCGGGGAGGCTGTACACCAAAAAATTCCTCTCCCGACACGACACTGACATGATGGCCCAAGAAGTTCCTCCCCTGCCCGCAGCTGCAGTACCACTGGAAACCCCAATGCAGACTTGATCTCCTCTAGGGTGGAGGCTAAGGGGGAGTTTCCCCCACTGTGTCCCTGTCTGGGGGGTAAGCCATGACTCCATGGGCATCTCCGGCAGGAAGAGGTGGCCAGAGCAGGAGAGTCAGGTGACAGTGCTGGGTAGGGGTGGGGAAAAAATAGAAAGTTAAAAAAAGAAGTGTTATATAAAAATTGACTGTGTATTGACTGCTGTTTATTTGAAACTGCATATTTGAATGTTTACTGCTGTGATAACTGATTTTTATGTTCGCCATGTACACAGGCACGCAGCAAACATCTTGCTATGATAATGTCTTTTGAGGGGGATGACACTGTCCATCCAATGCAGAGCAGTGTTTAAGGGGTGAGTCAGTGGCACACCAATCATCAGGCAGACTAATTGACACAGGGTCAAAATGTAGCAAGATATTATGCTGCATGGCAAAATCGCACTGCCAATACAGCATGATTTCTGCCATGAGGGCATGGGTCCTTTGGGGCTACACCCCACACCCCAGTATGGGGGCTGCACCCCAAACCAACCCAATAAGATTCTCAACTCTGGGGGAGGGTTTACCTCAGGGGCACACAAAGTCCACAAAAATAAAAGGTTCTGGAACAGGAATCAAACCCAGTCCCAGACGCAGCGCCTGGGTTCCTGCTGCTGTGGCTCAGTCCAGTGAGCCACAGCAGCTGCTCAGTGGAACCCACTCCCAGCAGAGGTCTTATCCTCTGCCTGGGAGAGTGAGACTGGTGCAGTGTATGCGGTATTGCACAATTAGCTCACAGGTACAGCGCTGTACCGGTTTAACCATAATGTCATATGCTATTAAGCATGTGACATTATGACCCGGTAGGGACTGATCATGACAGAGTTTTGGCTTGCTGGGTGGAGATGGCAGATACTTGCAAAGTACATAGCTGACCCAATCATGGGTTGGGTCTTCCCTTTGATCTATGCCATTCAGCAAGCTGATCTGCCATGACAGCCTGCTAAGGAATTTGAAACATCCAGTAATAGCCCAGCTGTTGCAGAAATGAACTTTAACAACTGCCTCCCACCCAACCCTCCCTCTCAGCATCAACCCCCCACCACACCCCACAAACATAACACTCAAACTGGGGTACCCAATCCCCCCGTGTTGCCACACAACCTCCTAATCGTTCAGTACTGAGCTGCTACCAATGCGTGGTCACCACTCTAAATAGCGCTGAAGCACCAGAAGGCTCATTCACAGCTCAGCACACCCGAGTTCAGTGAAACAATTTTTTTTAAAAGCATTAAGAAAGCTGAAGATGGTAATGTGCAAGCCAACATGAAATGAGGCCTTCGAGTTATAGAAATCGGGGTTTTAAACCCAAGTCATGATACAGGGCATGCACAAATGCATATGCATATTCCAGTCTGGTATCATAGCTTGAGTTAAAATACCCTAATTTCTATCTGTTGCTGATGCTCCTGTAACTGTCTCACCCACCAGACCCTCCCTCTCAGCACCAACCCCCACCCCCCTCACAAACATAATGTTGACACTGGGGGTGCCCTATCCCCCAGTGTCACTGTTGCTCTCTGTTGCTGCCATAACACTAACACTGGGGGTGCCCAATCTGCCAGTGTCGCTGTTGCTCTCTGTTGCTGCCATAACACTGACACTGGGGGTTTCCAATCCACCAGTGTTGCTGTCGCTTTCCATTGCTGTCACCCCTGTAACTGTCCCACACACCTGACCCTCCCTCTCAGCATCCACCACCTCAGTCCCCCCACAAACATAACACTGACACTGGGGATGCCCAGTCCCCAAGTGTCATGACCTGAAATAAAGAAAACCTTCCCTCATAGTTTTTTTTTTTAAATAAACCCTGTAAAAAGAAAATCATCCATCAATGTCTGTTGTGACCATTACTGTCTCCCCACCTGGCCCTCCCACTCAGCAACCACCACCCCACACACCCCCAAGCCCTTACTTACCCTGCAGAGGTCCAACGCTGTAATCTTTTGTGGACCACAGACACATTTTCACTCTTCAAAGCCAGACCGCGAAACAACTAAACAGGTATGTGGTTCAATGTATTTACATGCAGTTTTGAATGTACTGGCATAACTTGGTAATTTTTGCATATTTTTGTCCCAAATTTTCAACATGCCTTTCTAGGGTCCCCATCTCATGAACTACTGCAGTAAAATGAGGCAAATCTGTCAAAACAGGTGATTCTGCGGTCCCTGCATGAGATCACCTTTTGAGCAGGAGCTGAAAATTTTCTCTGCCCTTTTTCAGGAGGTAGGGTCATAAGAAGGCTATGCTGAAAATTTTGTGTAAAAATATTAAAAAACAACAAAGGTATGAGTCTATATTGAATTTTGTGAATGCAGGCTTGTAACTTTGGTAATGTTCAATATTTTTTTTACCCCAAATGTTCAACATGGCCATTTTGTTACAGCACCTCATGAATATGACAGCTGTCATTTTTCAAATCCCGGACAAAATGTGTTTTTGTATCCTGAAAGGTGATTTTGTGATCCCTGCATGAAATCACCTTTTGGGCAGGAGTTGAACATTTTCTCTGCCATTATTCATGAGGCTGGGTCATAAGAAGGCTATATTAAAAATCTGGTGTAAAAATATTACAAAACAGCAAAGTTATGAGCCTATGTTTAATGTTGCGAACGCAGGCTCATAACTTTGGTACTTTTCAATATTTTCACTCAGATTTTCAACTTAGCCATTTCTTTACAGCATCTCATAAATGTGACATTTTTCATTTTTCAAATCCTGGCCAAAATGTGTTTTTGCATCCCAAAAGATGAGGTTGCAGTCCTTGCGTGACATCACTTTTCAAACAAGAGTTGAAAAATGTCTCTGTACTTGTTCATGAGGTGGGGTCATAAGAAGGCTATGTTGAGAATTTGAGGCAAAATATTAAAACATAACAAATTTATGAGCCTGCATTGAAATTTATGAATGCAGGCTCCTAACTTTGGTAATACATAATCCACAAAGTGCACCACAATGCATGTAGTACCCAAGGGCTTCTATACCAGTGGGGAACAATCGGCATTGACAAATGCTTGTTTGCCATTGCCACATAATTCCACTACAAAAATCAGCCACAGAAGCATTGTAAACTTGTTGCTATTTCTATTGCTGTTCTATAGCTCTTAATTGAGTCTGTCATTGATCTTCACCTGTTTTAGATGCTGGTACACTCTGCCTGTGTTGGGAGTCCTGAGGGGGAGGCTGGGGGGTGGCTATTAGAAGATTTTGGATGAGTAGAGTAGGACTCTACTTATTGTACCACACATTGTATTACAACTGTTGTGTGCCATTACAGATTTAACAGTGGGTTACCAAAACACTTTCATAGTTGGTAGTATATTATGCATGCTTTTGTCTGACTTTTTTCTGGTTGAACACTGGATCAGTGAATCCAACAACTTAACAGTATCACCTAATCTTAATTTTAACCTCAGGTCACAAAGGACTGCTCATTACTTTAAACTACATCTGTTGAATGCAACGTCATATTTTTTATTTATTTATGTATTTATTTATTTTTTATTTATTTATTGAGGTCTTGGAAAATTACCTTTGATCTAGGAGCTCTTTTCAAAGGTTCCACGTCAAACTAGGGAAACAAGGCATGCAACCTGAAATAGGAACAATTCTTTTACATAGATTCCACATCAACAAGACATAGAACTCAAAATAGAAAACAGTTCTTTTACACAGATTCTACATCAACAAAGGAACACAAGGTATACAATTCAAATGGGAAACAGAGCAAGACAGTAAAGTGCAGTGTTGTTCGGTAAAGCAGGGCATTCAAGAGAAGACAATTATTGAATACAATTAAGAACATAGTCTACAACAATTAAGTACAGGGATTATAAACAAAACTAGTTGAAGCAGAGTAAATATATCTTTGTCAGGCATAAAAGGAGGGGGGATTGGGACGAGAGAATGATGGAGGAAATAAGTGCCTCAAAGGGATAGGAGATGATTGAAGAGGGTGGGTTAGTTGGGGCTGGGATGGGGGAAGGGAAGGGGAAAAGTGGATGGGGGAAGGGGTAAGGGCCAGGAGAGAAGGGCAGGAAGAGGGTGTTAAGGTGGAGAATTGGGGCTAGCAGTCACAGCAGCTTAGATTGGAAAGGTGTAGGTGGAGTTTTCTCTTAAATAGGCCCAACCTGGTCTCACAGCTAATATATAGTGGTAGTTCATTGAGTCATCATGGGGCCCAGTACGCAAAAGATCTTTGAGCTTATGTTGTCCGAAAGAAGGGGACAAGCAGCGATTGCCAAGCTAGACTTCTTGTGCGGTGGGGGTTGGGTGCTATGGACAGTAGGTTCTGGATGGTGAGAGGGGAAGGCTTAGGCATTTTTTTCCCTGAGGAGACGCATGTGGTACCATACTCTTTCTTGCAGTGTGAGTCATTTAGATAGCGCATTGAGGTCACAATTGTGAATTAGGTGACTTGCACCAAGAAGCGGCCTGCAAGACTTGTTAAGGGCAACACCCACCCTTTTGAGGGTGGATTCAGAGGCTGCACCATAAATCACCATGCCAAAATCAATAACAGATAGAATGGATTTGTTTTATAGCAAGTGACAAGGCCTCTTGGGTCAGACAATGATGTTGCCTTTATACAGGCTAATTCAAGGATTAACAACCTTAAAAATTTGATCCACGAGCAGCACAAAGAATAAAGAGCAGTCTAGGGTGATGTCTAGATATTTGATAGATTGTACTTGGTCAATGGGGGAGCGTAGGCTATTCAGGATTTTCATCTGGAAGTCCTTATACTTATTACAGTGGGTTAACAAATAACATTAGTATTTTTATAATTAATTAAGAGCTTATTTTTGCTGAATCAAGCTTCTGCTGCAGTGAACTCTTGTTGTAATTGAGATTCTAAGGGGTGTGAGTCAGGGCTTTTAGACTAGATGATGGCATCATTGGCACCAAACAGAATTAACTCTTTACAGATTGATGGGGAGTTTGCTGATAAAGAGGCTGAATAAAAGGGGGCCAAGAACTGACCCCTCAGGGATGACAGTGAGGACCTGGTGACTATCGAGAGGATGTCTTCAATTTTTACTTGTTGGATCCTATTACTAAGATAGCTCTGAAACCATTCAACAGCTTCTAGTGAGAGTCCTATGGAGCTCTTTAATTAAAGTGTTATGGTTGACAGTGTTGAAGGCCCTTGTGAGGTCGATGTAAATCGCTCTTGCTATCTGACTACTGTCTAGGGCTCCATGCAGAAAGCCCGAGTACTCCATCAGGGCAGTGGAGGTGCTGTACCCCTTATAGAACCCATGTTGCTGTGGACATTTTAAATCATACTTTTTTTATTAAATTATGTTTAATGAACTCCAATTCTGTAAATACTAATTCTAAATATGTGACATTTTTATGTTTGTGCAGATGTTTATCTGTTGCTGACTGGGCTTTGGAAGGAGCATCCAAAGGAATCAATCTAAAATTCTGGCATAATAATCTGAGATTTTGCAGAGGGAAATATATACTATTAGATTTATTAAAGAGGTTTTTTGCTCCCTTGCGATGATGCCCACCCACCCAACCATTGGGAGCACACCTGAGCAATTAATGCTATTGAAGTGTTGAATACTAAAAGTTAACTTTGGTGCACTGCACTATTAGAAGCTTGTGGCCTAAGTTTGATTTGCTTAGTCATTGGACTATTTCTTATAAACTGGATTTTTTCATTATTTCAGAAACTTGCCTCTATTCTAAAATTACCAACAAGTCTATTTGTAATGATAGGTATAATGTCTGGTGCAGAGACAGGAATAAACAGTGGATTGGTTACTTATCTACTCTAATTACAGTGATAAGCAGCTTCCTGATGCTGGCCTGGAGAATGACCTTGAACTATTGGCACTGGAGGTAACAGCTAGCTGTTATTGTCCCTGTAAAATTCCTGTGATACAATTTCGAAGTAGAGATGCAGCAAATTTAAATTCTGCTGGCGAAGGACCAGCGAAGTGGCCAAATTCGCCTGGTGGAGCAATTTGCAAAATTTTTTCACCTAAGGCTGAATTTTGTCTAGGCAAAATTTTGCCTTCCATGGGTGAAATTTCACCTTCTGCAGTGAAATTCCATCTTCTGCAATGAAATTTTTCCTTCTGAGGGTGAAATTCTGCCTTCTGAAGGTGAAATTTCACCATTGAAAGCAGAATTTCACAGCAGAAGGCAACATTTCACAGCGGAAGGTGAAATTTTGCCATTCCGCCAGTGTAATTTCGCCACTCCACCAGGCAAAATTCCACATTTCACTCCTCAAAATGGGCGTGATTTCTCAGATTACTCCATGGAGCGAATTTCGCTCACTTCACCCATCCCTATTTGGAAGTCTTGATGGACTAATTCAAAGGTATGAAAACAGTCATGAAATTTTGCTTTGGGAGAATAATGCAGATTTGAATGTCCTGACTGACCTGACCTCCAGCTTGGACTGGACCACCTGATAACTGACTGATAGGATCAATCTCAAAAATATTTATACCTCAACTACAATTGACTTAGTTTTTACAAACAGGCCTGAAAAAATAAGCTCAAGTGGGTGTCCTATCAGATTCCTTTTCTGACCATCAGATTATTTATTGTATTAGTCAGTGGTCAAAAACAGAGGGACACCCTAAATATTAGGAAATTTTGCTCATTTAAGAAATTTGACTACATTGCATTTATATCTGATCTGGAATACTTGAACTGAGAGCAGCTGAAACTTATTTGTGATGCCAATGATGCCTGTACTTATTTTATAGGTATATTCTCTGAAATCTGTAATAAGCTGTACCAATTACTGTAAGAAACATACTGTTAAAATTAAACAACCCTCCTTGGTGCTTTCTGTACTAAAATTTTCTACGTAGCATGGAAAGAAGTGAAGAAAAGTACTAACTCCTTGGCTTAGTGTCAGGCATATAGAAGTAAGAGTATTTTTTTTTTACCTTAAGGAGGTCAGGGTTGCTAAGCAACAATTTATCCAGACTAAACTGGAAAAAAGTTAAATATTGGCCCTTGATATATGTTTTTGAAAATCTTAAAAAGTTCTTAGTCACCGTCCCCTTCTTCAGTTCCAAACTATTTTGAGATAAATGGAAATGAAATGAAGGACCTTAAACAATTATGAATGCATGTAATGACTATTTTATTGCTTTGGGCTTAAAGAACTGAAACCAGTCTCTCAATCCACAGAATTCATTATATGTAGTTTATTTTCATGCATCAAATAGATATACCCCATAGACTACCTGATGTTTCACACATCCATGGTCTTCATCAGGGTATAGAATCTGCATTAAGACAGTATAACAATTAAAGTAATACATATCCCAAAGGTTATAGTCCTGTATTAGTACTCTTCAAGTTCAGTATTCCAATTGGTTCCCATGAGGGACTACTCCTAAAAATATTCCCCACAGTATCCAGTTCACAACATAAAACACTAACTGAAATGGGCATAAATAAAATGCATTGTCTACTTATGTACTGTTTTGCACAGCAGTGTTAGTAGGACTTCATGTACATCTTAGCCGTTATGATTTAGCACAGTCCTGTATACCACAAGGCTCTAATACATGTATGGTATCTATTAAATACTCAACTGCTGTGAATTTGTATACTTATATACAACCATTGTATTAGCTCATAACATTATCTTAAATCCATTTTATGTTACTGAGTGACAGTTATAACTCTATGGTTTTTATATAGTTCTGTCCAACAGTTATATCATTGCTTAGAGTAGCTCACTTTTTCTTTAAAAAGGAGCAGATGCTATGAATGGGTTACCACATATTTTCTCTCTAATTAGATGTCATAAAAAGTAAAACATTCAAAATACTTTAAAAGTAATGCTCTGTTACAATTCTTATGTTTTCATTGTTAGAGTATTAACAGGTATCTAAAATGAGTTTTAAATCAGACATGTACTTCATTTGTTGATTCAAATTATAAAGAGGGGATTCAAGAAATGTTTTATTCACTATTAAAAAAGCTATATTTTCATTTGTACAGTGTACCTTGTTTTTGTTCATCTGTGAGCGTTTCTGCTGTAATTAGTACAGTATTCACTACTAGTTCTTACTCAGTAAACTGTTTACAAAAATATACTCTACTAAGAGTGAACTCTTTCACCACTTTATATAAAACATTTTACTTGAATGATATATGCTGCTAAAAAGGTCCACGAAACACTTACTATGTGTATATAAATAAGTCTGTCTCCCTGGCAGCATATAGTGTGATCTGCACTGATCACTGCCAAATGTGCTGCTTATTTAGTGCTGACCTCAAGACAAGAAAACCATCCTCCAATGAACATCCAAGGATGTCAATGCCATAATGACATCACTACGTCCTGGGCTTACCTAGTGGGACCTCTGGTGATGGTGATGTCCAACCCGCTTTTGGAGCTGTGCCTTGCACATCAACAAGGTCCTTGATGGACAAGCGCCCTTCTTTTATTTTGTTTGGTTTTATGCACCATTTCAGTTAGTGATGTGAGGACAGCTTAACTGAATTTAAACCCTAAAAAGGGTGAAGAGATTGATGGGTTACTTGGTATTACTTGGTATGAAAGAACAGAAGAAGGCCAGAGCCCATTGAGACTGTTTCCCACACTATGTGGGACATTATTTATCTATTATCCCTCAGCCAAACATCAAATTTGTTTTTAAAGACAGTGGCACTAGTTGCCTCTACCAATTCTTGTGGCAAGGTGTTCCATACAATGGATGCTCTTATTGGAAAAAAGTTTCCCCTTTTGCTGGTATTATAAGTTTATACTTCAAGCTGTTTATTATGCAGTCTCAGAACATGTCTCCTTTTGGAGAGTGTTAGACCACATTTTTCCACTAGATCTGGTGAATTTATTAAATTAAAAACCATAAGTATATCACCTCTTAATCTTCTAGTTTAAAGAGAGAAGAGACCAGTAGCTTTTAATATGTTCTGATAATCCAAGTTTGTTAATCTTGGAATCATTCTAGTTACTCTCCTTTGAACCTGTTCAAGAATTGCTATGTCTTTTTTTTTGTTTGGATTCCAAAAAGGGGAGCCATAGTCTAGATATGGTGTGATGTATGCCCTATACAATGGAATATGGCATTGTTCAGTGTGATTAACAAAAGTGTGTTTTATTTGCCTCAAAAGTCTATTGGTCATGCAAGCAGTTCTAACACAGTGATCATTTGGTGTCAGTTTATTATTAACATATATCCCTAACTCTTTTTCAGAATTTGATGACTGAAGTGGTAGTCCGTTTATATAATATATTGTTTTTGGATTATTTACACCGAAATGCACTGCTAAACATTTGTCTTGATTAAACTGCATATGATTTTCATTTTCCCAAAGTGTTAATCATAAGGTATTTAAATATGCTGCCCTGGTAATCTGTTGCACCCGGCTTACTTATTTAATATGTCAATTGAGACTGGGGAGTTTCCAGAGGCAAGAAAGCTCACCAAAGTCATGCCAGTTTATAAATCATGTTGTGACATACTAGTATCTAACTATTACCCTATCACACTGTTGTCTGTCATGTCAAAGGTCTTGGAGACGTTGATTGAGAAACAACTTTTGAATTATCCATCTTCAAATAACATTTTGAATGCTAACCAATTGAGCTTTAGGCCTAACCATGGCACCACCACTTCTCTGGTGAAGGTTACAAATAATCTGTGCAGGGTGGTGAATGATGGCATGGTGGCTTTTGCCATCTTCATTGACCTCTCCAAGGCCTTTGACACAATAGACCATGTCTTATTCTTGAACAAACTGAAGGGTATGAGTTTGGACAGATCACTGAGTAACTGAATGATGAGCTACCTTATAAATAGGCACCATATGTGGTGTGAATGTAAAGAAAATAGGGGTGAGGAAAGGAGTTCCCCAGGGTTCGGTACTGAGTCCATTCCTCTTCTCACTACTTGACTCCCAGCAGGACCATATTGCTGTCCATCTCTTTGCCAATGATACTACCATCTATAGTTGGAGGCCAAACCCTTCATTCTTCAAACTAGGTTACAACCAGCATTTGACAAACTTCAGAGTTGCTTGGTATCAGTGAACTTTCAATCAATGAGCAGGTGATGTGATTTAATTCAGTGCACAATAACAAACAAGTCCCGCACATATCAATTTTTACTATTTTTTACTATTGGAAATCATAAATTGGAAAATGTTCCCTTCTACAAATACTTGGGTTTATGGCTAGATGACAATCTAAAATGGGACCATCACCTAAGCAATTAGTGAAAAAGGTGAACTCTAGGATCTGATTTATGTGCAGAAGCAAATCTTATTTTTCACAGGACATGAGACTGACTATTGTGCAGACAATGATACTGCCTTTGTTTGATTATGACAATATCATCTGTGCCAGAATTAAAAAAATCCAATCCTTGAGGCTAGACACACTATATTATAAAATAGCATGTTTTCTCAAAATGTACCCAAATGCACACATCATTGTGTTCTTAAATCTCTTGAGTGGTTACTTCTGAGCCAAGTTAGGAATTCACATATCCCGATCTTCATTCGGAAGTGCATTGAACAAAGTGTCCCTAAGTATGTTATGAAATTATTTTCCTATTTCCTGTTAAAAGTAGGGTTAAGATCAGCTGCCTGTTTTCATCTTGATGTCCCTTGGGTCAAAAGTAATATTGGTGAACTGTCTCTAGCATTTAAAGGCCCCAAGTTATGGAATACTCTTCCCCATGCACCATGTAAGAGTACTGATGGACTACCATCACTGTGTAATTTAAAACAATGGATCAAAAGTAGCTGTCATGTCCAATGTGCATCTTGTAAAGTCACTAGGTGACTTTTTTTGATCCCGATAAACTTAAGGTGTAATTACTGTGTAAGCACTTGTTTTCTTTTCTAAAAAATCCTCATGGTCTGGACTGATTTTTTTAGAATGAATAATGAAACTCAGTGAAAATGTTCATTTTATTACCTATAATTGTAATGACATCCCCTTTTAATTATTCTATTGTTGATAATAGATGAATCTTCTGAATGTTTCTTGTACTGTGATGTATGCTTGTGAGAGTGACAAGGAAGACTATTGCAATAGTCTTGCCTTAGGGAGATGAAACTGAGTATGCAGAAAAGAACTGCTGTTTTATTTATAACTTATGTAACATTGTTCTGAAGGCCATTGTAAATGAGCTAATTAAGGGGCTGGCCTTCACTGAGGTGCAGGAACATAAGTAGTTGGAACCCCATCAGGTGGGGTTGGTGTTGGCTCTGGTGCAGGGTGCAGTGGTTTCACCTCCTACTCAGGTGGCACAAGGTTTGCTGCAATCAGTGGGTTTGCATCTCTCTGACAAAGTTAGGCAACAGATAGGCAACATGGAATATGTGGACATGTTCACCATGCTTAATAGACCCAAAGAAAGGACAAGGCCGAAGGGGTGAAAGTTAAGAACAGGGTTACTATACGCTGGACCTGTGAAAATTGATTGACTGGTTTTGCAATTTTGTGGACATTTTGACTCAGGTTAACATCTGGATTATGGAATTATTACAGCGGGTCAATGGCCATGCACACTAGAAAATGGGAAGGGGGGTTGACTGGTTAGAATATGGTAATGAATTGCATTGCAGAAAGCAACATAACCGAGCCAGGACCTGGGACATGTGTGTCCTTCCATTGTTGTGGATCATGTGGATCATTGATCTTGGTGGGGGGGGCTCAACACACTGACAGTGGCATTCCAGTCAGATGGCCACTATCACTAAGAAATGGGGGACAGGATACTAAGGAAGGGGGCAGGGGTGTGGGGAGCCATTATCAATTTAATCAAGGGAAGTGTAGGGTAGACCAATGTAAGTAAAAACATGAGTGCATGGCGTGTCCCGACCACACCCATTCACGCAGTGCAAACTGGGCACCACCATGCCATAAACCTTTCAGAAGTAGCACAACACACCACCCAATGCCAATAAGAGTGCATTGAATTGAGGCTTGGTTGAACATTTAATGGATTGGGTGGCTGCTCATGCCCTGGCAGGTGGCTTCAGGGAAGGTTTTCAAATACCGTACAATTTCCCCCAAAAGTTGTATAAGGCTGAGAAAATGAAGTCTAGCAAAGGACAGCCAGAGGTGGAATGGACCATTCTGGTGAAAGAGATTGCAGTAGGGAGGATTAGCAGACTATTCACTGTTTCTGCCCCAGCAACATCCCTTCAGGACTTGACACACTCCTTAACTCTTTCTGCTGTTTTGTTACTTCTTCCCTTCCCCTTACTCACCACTGCCTTCTCTATTCTTCACTCTGCCTTTCACCACTACCACACAGGAGGATGGTCCACTGCATCTCCCTCTTTGCCAAGTACTGGTTTGGAACTCTCCCTCCTTACCTCTCCTCCTACCTATCACCTGCAAAACCCTCAGCTTGCTCCTTACATTACAGGGACTACCAATCTTTCTCTCTTCCACACCCCCACTCAGTGGCAAGTTAGTCTGCTTTTTCCTATCACCTCCCTTTCCTCTGGAATCAGGTCTCCTCTAATCCTTATCTATTCCCTTCAATCTCTTCTTTCAAAAATCTCCTCCAACTCCTCCCTGCAATACAGTGCTTAAACTTCTCCTCTTTCCCTGCCTCCACTTCACCCCAACACCTCTTCCCCTCTAAACTCCCTCTCCCTTATGCAATTTACAGCTTATACTGCTACCACTACTGACTTCTACTTGCACAAACATTAGCCTCAATTTATTGTCCTATTTTGCTGCCTTACCTGTATTTTTTTTATTTGTTTGAACTTAAGTTGTTCACTTGCTCTGACTATGTATCCTATGTGAAATTGTATGTTTTGTTTCCTTTTTTCCCCAGGCTGTACCTGGAAAAGAGCATTGGCTCAGTGTTCCTTGCCCAGTTACCATATTTTAAATAAAAAATAAAAATTCACTGCACCACCCTGACCACACCTCAGGGTGTCACCCATTGGGCCAGTTCCCAAGAAGGTGGAGGATGAGTTCAGAGTGATTAATCATTTATTTTGCCCAAAGTTCATTGACCACATTTATCCATACTACTTGGCAGTGTCTTAGACACTGTTCAATAGGGCAACAGAGGTGGTCCAGGATATGGGACGAGGGATCTGTTTGCTAAGGTGGACATTAAGATTGACATAGTAGCCACTGAGTGATATTTACCACACAATAAGGTGATGATGCTGGGGGAATTATTTAACAGAGTGGAAAAGGCACACAAGATTATCATGTGTGAACTACAGCAGCTTTGGGCCACTTCAACTTTGCTTGCAATGTTTTTCCCATGGGCAGGACTTTCCTGCATCATTTGGTGAAAACAGGCATGGGATGTCAGAGGCCTAACCACAGGATCTGGGTGACTGAGAGCATCAGAGAAGACTTGGAGGTGTAGCTAGCTTTCCTGAACAGTTTTAATAGGGTGTCGATCTGGCTGGAAGTAACCACCAGTCAAGAGCTTAAGCTGTTTACAGATGTGCCCAGGAGCTTTGGCTTTGGAGCTTACTTTCAAATGGTGCATGGGGCAGTGACCTCCATCCTGGATGGAAGAAGGCCTGCCAAATCAGACTACATTGTTGACATTTGTTCCCATTGTCATCACTTTGGTTTTGTGGGGTGAGCAATTTCAAGATAAAAATGTAACCTTCACGACAGGCAACACTGGGATGGTCCACCCCATTAACGGACACTAGGGGCCAAGGGTCCTCTGGGTGACCATGTGCAGGTTTTTGTGCTCAGATGTTTGGTGCTCAGCATCCAATTTAAATCTGTGCATGTGCCAGGTGTGGATAAAGTATTGGTAGTGCTCTTTCTCATTTGCAGTAAAAGAGATTCCAGGAGCTGGCCCCAGAAATGAAGGTGCATCCCAAGGAAGTCCCAGAGTTGGTGATCCAGAAGCCTGGGAGTGACGTAGGAATCTGTTAGTGCCCAGCATAGAGGGTGACCTAATGGAGGGGTTGAGAACTTCCAGAGTATGCAGCAGACCCAGGGGTTGCAGGACACGTGGCCCATCCTGGTGAACCAGTTATGCCTCTATTTATTTATTTATTTATATTATTTTTAAAAAGGATTGAACTGTTAGGACTTTATCAGTCCTGTTTACAAAGTTGTCCTGCTATGTGCAGGTGTGGTCTGTGTGGGTAGTTAAGTTACATACATTCTAAGATTACTGCTTCAAATATTACATACATTCTAAGATTACTACTGTATTTCAAACATTACAAATACAACCAGTGTAATGACAGTTCTGAGCAATAGTACAATGTGCAGTGCAATAGCGAATACAATACAATTACATACAAAGTGTGCACTTTTGTAAGTCTTAAAGCCACTGCATGCAAGTTTTATGCAATCCCAAATATCTGTTTTTTTAATTGTTTAATTGGTTCTAAGATTACAATTACCTTTGAGACTAGGCTCTTTTACAAAGGTTCCAAGTCAGTTTAAATTTATTACAGAAGATACAGTTGAAGAAACAGCAAATCAAAAGAAAATACAACAATGTGGTGATTACAGACAGTTTGGGTACTGAAACATTGGGAATTTACAATTGGGGTGGGTACAATTAGAGAGCATGAGACCAAGTTATGGCCTAGGTTTATTACATAGGAGAAAGCACAGAGAGAGGGGGAGGGGGCAAATGAAGCAGCTGGAGGCATTTGTCAAACGGTGATAGGGGAGAAGTGCTGGTATCGAGGAGGGAGGGGGGAGGGGAGGCTAGGGGATAGGATAGATAGGAGGTACAGCAAGTAGGAGATGTGGTGACTGGGGATGGGCAGGTAGGGAATAAGTGCATCAAGGGGTTGCAGAGATGCTGTAGGGGAGGTGGGTGTGACTGGAGAGAAGTGAGGCAATCACAGGAGCTGGAGGCAATGAGATGGTGCCAGAGTCTGGGGATTTTTTTGTTTTTTTGTTTTTTTTGCAACTAACTTTATTTTTTCCAACTCAATACAAACAAAGTCAAAACTGAACAAACATTGCAGAGAAACTGGTAGACAGCATTTATACAAGTCAATACATACAAAAAAAACCAACACTATAAAAGAAGAGGTTATCAACCAAAAAAAGAAAAACTAAGACTCCCAACCCATCCACCCCCACCTTTGCAGCAAATACATAAGGATAATATGCAAAATTGCTCTCTTTACAGGTTTATAGCATAACAAAATTTAAGTTAAACAGTAAAGAAGGGCCAACACTCTGAAGCAGACAGTGGGGGAGACAACTGAAGAGATATTGCCTAAAGGATGAAAGAAAGAAAAAAAAAGTACTGAAGCATGTGGAAGGAAAACAATCCAGTGAGAAGCCGAAGTTAAAAGTCACAGTCTATTTTTTGGGGGGGATGTAGTCAACGATAGGATGAGTTTGACCTAATATTTTGCACAAAAAGAAACCCAAGGTCAGGGGGGTTCAGGGCTTGTTCTCTTTTAATAGCTGTACTTGCTTTTAAGGTTTGCAAGAAACCCACCCCAACATCTATAAAATTTCTCACTAGATTGAAAAAACAAGCTACACACCTCTCCGCATTTAAGGCATTTAAAAACTCGTCCCACCATTCTTTGAACGATGGTTCCCATCTGTTCTGCCAATGTCGAAGTATTAGCAATTTAGTAACCATAGCTACCATGGCCACTTGCACCTTTTGAGACAGGGTAGGAATTTGAGCATACATCCCTAGTAAACATGTATTTTCATTAAAATAGGTTGAGATGTTAAAGTGTGGAGCCACCCACTGCTTGACTGAGTTTCATAATTTGACAATTTTAGGACAAGCCCACAATTTGTGGTATAAAGTAGTGAGTGAGCATCCACAATCTCCGCATTCGGGTGAAGGTGTTTTATAAATCCGGGATAATTTGGCGGGAGTAAAATAAAGATTGTGCAGAATGTTGAATTGGATATTCCTAAGTCTGTCCTGTTTAATAAGGGAATAGGTATCAATCCAAATATTTTCCCAAGTTTTGGCCAGCCATCCTTTGGTGAGGTTATTCTCCCAATAGTATGCGGTGGGAGTACACTTATACATTACATCCGACAAAATTGACTTGCGTATCTTGGCTATTGCTTTCTGGCTCTCTGCTAAACCCCTCAGTTTTTCTAACATAACTCCAGCTTCTTCCGACCATGGCCCTTTCCCCAAAAAGGAGTGTACACACTGGTGAACCTGGTACAATCGTAATAGATCTTTGTGAACCACCTCGAATTTGGTGACTAACGTGGACATCGGCAGCAGTGAGCCACCCGAAATAAAGCATGCCAAGCAAATTTTTGAGGGATACTTACCTGGAAAATTACTAATTGAACAATTACCTATTTGTAAGTTTGAGTTATTAAGAAGGGATTGCCTAAGATCTCTTAGGTTAGACTTGCGAAGTAAAGAACAGAGTTGCTGTAGAGCCTTCATATCCCATCCTAACGACATCCAGCATGAGAATCTCATGGCATGGATAGCCAGGTAATAAATGTAAAAGTCAGGTAATTGGAGACCCCCCAGTTTCTTAGAGTGGGTGAGCTTAGCGTATGCTAGGCGCGGGGCTTTACCTTTCAAAAGAAAATCTGAACAGATCCTGTATAAGGGCCTGAAAAAGGACTTGGACAAATAAATATCAAGATTAAATAAGGGATAAAAAACTTTAGGTAAGATAACCATTTTCAAAGTATTAGCCCTGCCCCAGAAAGACAGAGGTAATTTATTCCATCTCTCCAGGTCTTCTTTAATAGTTTTGAATAAAAGAGTTAGGTTGAGGTCCGCAAGGTTGGTGAGATCTTTTGAAATTCTAATGCCCAGATAAACAAGGCAATTGTTCTCCCATTGTAGACCCAAGGAGGAGCACCAATCCCTCGACAGAAGAGAGGATAACGTATACACTATAGTTTTGTTCCTATTGAGTTTATAGCCTGAAAAGGAGCTAAAACAGAAGATAATCTGCAGTGCACGGGGTAATGATTCCCTGCTGTTCTCTATATGAATAAGCAAATCATCGGCAAAGAGGAATAGTTTGCATTCGAGGTTGCCAGCATGGATACCCCGTATTAGTTTGTCTGATTTTAAAGCTCTGACTAAAGGCTCTTTATACAGATTAAAAAGAAATGGAGAAAGAGAACAACCCTGGCGGGTGCCTCGAGATAGGGGGAAGACAGCCGAAATGAAATTGTTACATTGAATTCTAGCCGATGGACATGAGTAGAGGACACGAATATGATTAATGAATCATTGGGGACAGCCTAATTTCTGTAATACTGCAAACATAAAGTGCCATTCTACTCTATCGAAAGCTTTTTCCACGTCTAGGGATACAAGAGCTGCTTCTAGCTCAGGAGCCCTAGGTGCAGAAATTAGATGGAATAGTTTCCTAAAATGGTCTGCAGAGGATCGTCCAGCCACAAATCCTGCCTGTTCCATGCTAAGTAGCCCCTCCCATATTTTCTCCAATCTATTAGCTAAAATTTTGGCATAGATTTTGACGTCTACATTGAGGAGCGAGATAGGCCTGTAATTTCCTATTACAGATGGGTCTTTCCCTGGCTTGGGCAGAAGAGTTATTCTTGCCTCAAATAATGATTGCTCATTAACATCATGAGAACACCAATAGGTGTATACTTGAAGTAACAGAGGAATTAAAGACCTTTTAAAGGTCTTATAAAATAGGCCAGTGAAGCCGTCGGGACCCGGTGCTTTGTCCAGTTTAAGGGAGTCAATGATTTCTGATATTTCCTCGCCCGAGAAGGGGGCATTCAAAACAGATCTGGTTCCCTCTGGCATGGAGGGAAAAGTGGTCTCTTCAAGGAAAGCCCACATCCTGCTATCTTGTTCTGGTGTTCTCGGTTCTGCAGAGTATAGTAATTTATAATAATCCTGAAACAATGCCAATATTCCCACAGGGTCAGTAATCAAGACGTCCATCTGAGGATGTTTTAAAGCTGTGACCCATTTGGAGGCTGAGTGTTGCTTCAATTGCGAGGCCAGGAGCTTGCCCGCTTTGCTCCCTTGACCAATGTGTGAGGCTTTTAGTAGAGAGGCAGATCTCTCAACTGACTCCCATAGAGCTCTAGTATAAGTGGCTCTAAGAGCAGATAGTTCTTGCCCTTGTGAGGGGGAAAGTGTGCCGACCTCCTTGTTTTCCAAAGCTCTAATTTTACCCAAACAGTTGTTCAAAAAATTGCTTTTTTTTCTTTTCCGTACCAATGCTATATGGATAAGTTCTCCCCTCCAAGTAGCCTTCAGGGCTGCAGATACCCGATCCATTGCAGGGATCGAGCCCCAGTTAGTACTAATAGAATTTAATAGAAATTCTTGGAATCGCACAACAATTTGATCGTCTGACAGTAGCTTGTTATTGAGTGACCATGAGTAGGATCATATTAAAACATTTGGCAGCACACATTGCATCTTAATAGGTGAATGGTCAGAAATTACTAGGGCCAAAATTCTAGTGTCAGCTATATAGGGTAACAACTGTTGACTGATTAAGAAGTAGTTGAGGTGAGAATAACTTTTGTGGACTGGGGAGAAGAATGTAAATTCTTTGTCTGAGGCATTGATTATCCTCCATGGATCCACAAAGCCCAGCGATACTGTAAATTCTTGTAGAGCTCTCTGTGCGGGGGACATTTTTACTCCTTTGTAATAAGTGCGATCTAAATCATTAGTTTGCACCAGGTTCCAGTCACCACCCATCAGAATAGGTAATTTTAAGAAAGGGGCCAGAACCATAGCCAAATGCATAAAAAAGGATGAGGACTCTATGTTTGGTCCATAAATGGAGCCCAGAACAATGTCTAGGCTACTAATTTTGCCGATGAAAAAAATAAACCTGCCTTCAGGATCGGAAATAAATTCTGATAGTGTAAAAGGGATTTTGTTTGCCACAAGTACAGCTACTCCCCATTTATTATAAGTGAATCCTGATCCAAAAACCTGACCTACCCATCTCTTTTTAAAGAAGTGCAACTGTTCGCATAACATGTGAGTTTCTTGGAGAAACACAATTGATGGGTCAAACTTAGCAAGATGGTTTAGAATGACGCATTTCTTCTTGTTGTCTCTCCCTCCTTTTATGTTCCAAGAGAGAATATTTAAACAGTTAGCCATAAAAATACAGACAAATATACCCTAAATAATAGCTTGTATTGCTGCCCCCCCATCCTTAAGAAAAACATGATAACCCAAAACTTAACCCACCCCCAAACTTGTAACCTAGATCCAAATCTTTTAAATCTATCTACCATTCTACGTAACCAGGCCCATAGCCTACACCTAGACATCTGGTCCATGGTGTGCGCTAGAAAGTGAACTCTTCCCTCCACCCATACCTGAACTTGAAAGAATAAATAAAAGAAAACTTGGTGAATATTCCCAGCTATACGCCAACACATATTTGGACCTTTCGATCCAGTGCCCTTCCCAAGAAATTTAGTAGCCTCTTTGACTGCAGCAAAACACGGTGTGCATAGGGAGAGTATGTACAGAAGGAACATATTAAGTCCAACTCCATAAACTAGGTATTGCTTTGTTCCCAAACAAAATCCAGATAGTGTATGCTTAACAGCAGAGCCTAACCCCTTGTCCTCCCTGGGACTTTGCAGGAGTGCCCGAGAATGAAGAAGAGGGGCTGTTATTCGTAGACCCTGCAAATAACACATAAGGGGGCTGAGATTATACACACTTTCTTTAAACATGGTATTGCATGCTGCTATACTCACTGGCATTAAAAGGCTTGTACTCTGTTATCTACTTCAAAATCCAAGCGAAGAGAGTAAAACAACGTTAACATCTAAAAATAAAGCTGAGGGGCAAATAAACTCCCTCGAATATAACCTATACTTGCAGCAAATTATCTCAGGTTGCTATAAAAGCAAATCACAGCCATTTCAATCCTAATCTACTGGGGGGAGACCCCAACAAAAATCTGTATTACAGCGTTTGCATAGGGACAGCCTGTCTGTGAAACATTTGAGTAGGTTTTAACAGCTACCAAAGAAGCTAATCATATTTTCCCATTTATCCTTAGAAGTAGAGCTCCCTCTAGTGGCTAAAGATAAAATCTAAGTAACCCTCAATAGATAAACGGATTGCAGTAACAGAAAACAAACTTTCTATTATTAACCCTTAAAAAAGTTACAGTCCAACATTGTCCTTATAACAAAGTGAGAAGAACCTCGGATTTATACATCTCCATCGAGGGGGGAAGATCTCACCAAAAGTCAGATATCACCTTCTTCATCCCAAGTCTTCTGGAAAAATCCCACAGAGATCCTTAGGCTCCATGTGTATAGATCACAGTCTCCTCATTTAGGGAACAAGTCTGGATAACATTTTCTCAGAGCCTTCGTTGCTTTCTCCGGTGAATCAAAACGTTTGGATCCATCTTTCAAGGACACCTCTAAACAAGCTGGATACATCATTCGGTGCTTAATGCCCGCTGCTCACAATTTGGAGGTAATAGGACGATAGGCCGCCCTGAGTTGGCGCGTCTTCATCGTCAGGTCTGGGACAAGCCTCAGTTTTTAACCCTCCCATAGTATGGCCGGTAGCTTCCTGGATTCTTTAAAAATAAATTCCCGGTCCAGATAGTTGAGTAGCTTAAAAATTATTGGTCTGGGAGGTTCCGACGCTGGTGGTTTGGCTCGCAAGGACCTGTGGGCTCTTTCAATCACAAACTCTGGGCCATTTGGAGAGGGGCCCACGGTTTGCTTTAGAAACTTTTGCAAAAATAGTAAAGTGTTTGGCCCCTCTTCCCCTTCAGGGAGCCCAAGTAGCACCAGATTATTTCTTCTGTTCCTCCCCTCCAGGTCCTCCAGACGATCTTCTAATTTGTTAACTGTTTTTTTAATTTCTACCATTGCAGGTTCGTTTTTTTCTTGCCTTCTTTCTATTGAGGTTATCCTCGCTTCGGTATCGGTAACTCACTGGGCTAACTGTGTTAGTGCTGGTTTGAAGTCAGCAACTTCCTCCATTAGTTTTAGAAGGACTTCTTTGATGGTGGTTAGCTCGGTGTATACGTGTGTGGGTGAAAACTCCTCTGTTGTGCTCGGGGACAAAGAACTCCAACGTGGGCACTTGGCCTCCGACTCTTGAGCTGGCCCTTCCTGTTCCGATAAACTAGACACAGTGCTGAAGCCAGTAGTGAGTATATCTTCAATTTTAGCTGTTTAAACACTGTAAGGAAGCCGATTTCTATAAATCACGGCTTTTAAGAAGGTATATTCGCGCTTTGAAGGGCAAGAGAAACGGAGCTTGCAGCAAAGCTTCTAATCTCTGCGCTGCATCATGTGACTCTCCAGAATCTGGTTTTAAATATACCAAGAGTTGGGGCTGAAGAGATGGTGGGGCTGAGGCCAGTCAGCCAAAGTGGAGCTTTGTAGGCAAAAGAGCGTTGACTCTGGGTAGTGTGACAGTGGGGAACTTGTAGGAGCTGCATTTTGGATCTCCTGGTGTTCCGTATATTGGCAATTTGGTGTAGCAGGGCTAAGATACCAGGGGGGAACAAGGCCAAGGTTAATTTTCTTCGTCATGGTACAGGTGAGATTCTTCATATGGTTTGATAGTTGGAGCCATCTGGATTGAGCATAAAGGTCACACGTATGAGTGAGACAGTGGGCTCCAGTAATAAGCCAACATGCCTTGTTTAGGGCTATTGATATACGTCTGAGGGTTGGCGTCATAGCAGAGCCATAAATGATGAAACCATAGTCGATAATTGAGACCACAGAGCTCTGAATGGCAATCTTCAATGCATCCAGGGTAAGATGTTGTCTTTGTTTTTTAAAGTAGACCAAGACATGTATTTGGCCACATTGTCAACATGAGCCCCATAGGAGAGATTAGGGTCAAGCAGTATCTCTAGGTATTTGAAAGATAGAACCTGTTTGAGGGTATTCCCCTGTATGGTGGAGATAGCCATGTGGTGATGCTTGTGCAGATTGTGAGAGCTGCGGAAGAGCATAGACTTATTTTTCTTGTGATTGAGGACAAGTTTATGATTAGAAAACCATGACTCAACAGTACTGAAACCAAGTTGGAGATTGTGTTGTAGTGACGTGGGGTCTTTGTGAGAGGAGAAAACAACTGCATCGTCGGCATACAGAATGATTTGTTCTGAGCAAGACTGCGGTATGGAATTTAAAAAAAAGGCTGAAAAGGAGTGGGCCCAGAATGGACCCCTGGGGGACACCAGAGCGAACTGGCAAGGTATCAGAAAGAGCATTGGCAATTTTTACTCTTTGCAACCGGTTTTCCTGGGTAGCTTTTGAACCATAGTGCAGAGTCAGGTGAGAGATCGGCGTTCAGTAGTTGGTCAATAAGCAGCCCATGGTGGACAGTATCAAATGCCTTGGAGAGGTCAATAAAGACAGTCCCAGTGAGGAGGCCATTGTCAAGAGAGTTATGTACTGCTCCAGTGAATTTGAGGAGGGCAGAGGTGGTGCTGTGTTTTTTCCTGAAGCCATGTTGTTGTGCGCACAGTATATTGTATTTATCCAGATAGCCGTGGGTTGGTCTGCAACGATGCGCTCGAGTGCCTTGGAGAGTGGGGGTAGTATGGATATTGGGAAATAGTTTGAGCGACTGGTCTTGTCACCTCTTTTGTGGACTGGGGTCACGATGGCAGTTTTCCATCTGTCTGGGAATTGACTGCAGCTGAGAAAGAGTTTCAGAATTTTTGTTAAGGGATGAAGTACATCCTCAAGGGTAAGTGACCATACAGTCCATACAGGGGAATACCCTCAAACAGGTTCTATCTTTCAAATACCTAGGGATACTGTTTGACCCTAACCTCTCCTACGGGGCGCATGTTGACAATGTGACCAGAGCTGCAAATACACGTCTTGGTCTACTTTAAGAAACACAGACAACATTTTACCCCGGATGCATTGAAGATTGCCGTTCAGAGCTCAGTAGCCAAAGGTCCAGGGTGTCACCACTAGTTCTGGATTTAGAGATGGCATCGGCAATACAGCGGTGGGCTTCATTCAACTTGACCTCCCTATAGTAGAAATGGGGGTGATTTGACTGAGCATGGGGGGAGCTAGAGGAGGCGGCACTTTCGTCAAAGAAATCAGGGAGGAGAACAACACTGAGGTCAGTAAAAGTCATGTTAAAGGTGTTAGCAATGACCATTGGGTCAAGAGTAGTGGATCCATCAACTATTAGCATGGCCGGAGAGGTTTTTGGCTGCTTCACTGTAATTTCCTTGATATTATCCCAGAATACTCATCCGTTTCCCCAGGTGTTGGTGACAGCATCCTTGTAATAGGAATTTTTCATAAGCCAGATGGCTTTTGTGCAGGCATTACAGGCTTGTTTGTATTTTTGGATGTCAAACTGCTTGCGGTAGCGTTAGCCACCACCCAGAGATGGTCCTTCAATTTCAGCTGAGAAGGGAGTTCAGCATTGATCCAGGGGTTACAGAAGGTTTTAGCTTTGCATTTTTTTAATAGGGGCAAAGAGGTCACAAGCCCTGTTGAAAGTAGTGATGAAGTAGTCAAGAGCCGTGTTAACATCCATCACCTTGTAAATAGGTAGCCAGTCTTGCAGTTTCAGGTGGTGCTTAAGATGGGTAAGTTTTCCATGAGGGAGGACCCTGCTGGAGATGGTTTTGGGGGGGCTTGAGAAATTTATTAGACCATTCACAAATGACTGGGGAGTGGTCGCTGAGAAAGTCAGGGAGAACAGTGGTGTGAGAGATCCTGGTGGGGTGGCTGGTGAGTACCCAGTCCAGGAGGGTACTGGTGCTGGATTTATAGTTTGTCCTAGTAGGAGAGGCAACCATCTGTGTGAGGTTGGCAGCTGCTATGGCATCTTTATGAGCACTTGCATCCGATGCAAGCCAGTTAATGTTGAAGTCACCTAGCAGAATAAGTTCAGAGTCAATGAATTGGGAGTTGATGAAGTTAAGAACGTCGCTGAGACCATGTCTTTGATCCTAGGGTGGGATGTATAACAGACACAATTGTGAGGGCTTTATGATTGGGTCCTAGGAGAATTTTAATAGGCAGGATCTGGGCCAAGGCGGCAGGTGTGAGAGTTGCAATTGGGTGCCCCACAAGAGCATCTTTGATATAGATGGCACAACCTCCTCCTTTTTTAGAGACCAGGTCCAGTCTGAAAACATTGCAGCCCTGTAAGGTTACTGCCAGATCAGGAACTTTTGGCATCAGTCAAGTTTCGACAACAACTAGGACGTCAGGGTTGTGTTGGCATATGAAGGATTGAAGAGCGTACGCTGCAGATGTTAAGGGTTGTGAGAATAAGAGCCTCTGCATTTTTCATGTAGCTTGTGCTGCATGGGCCAGGATTTGGATGGGCATTACCTGAGATTAGTAGTAGTAGGAGGAGGAATTTTATAGAGCATATGCTTAATTCCCTGAGAGATAATTTATGTCATTGTTTAAAGGAGGGGCATCAAGCAGGTTCCAGACGGCAGCTCCAGTGGGATGTAAAGTGATTCAGTGTGGGTAAACAGGCCCACAAATCAGGCTTAGCAGTATTGAAAAGTATCCAGGTATTTACAAGAGGTGGGCCATGTGGAGGACAGGGTGAGCAGTGGAAGGTTCCCTGGGAGCAGCAGGTTATGAATAAGTAGATGGTGATGGGGGGTGGGGATGGCAGGGTCCAGGGAGGGAGAAAAGGGGTGGCAGAGCAAGGAAGAAGAGGACAGGAAAAAACTGGGGGGAAAATGCCTGCATGGCAGGCGTAACTGCACAGGTGGCAGATAGGTAGTTGTGGACCAGGACAGAAAATGAGTGGTACGGGGAGAGAAAGGCTATTAGCAATTTAGAGGGGAGAGAGAGAGACGAGTTTGGTAGGCAGTGGCAAGATGAGAAGGGGGTGGGAAGTAGGTGTTTAGGGTGGAGAAAGGTCCTATATGGGTGGACCAATGGGCAAGGAAGGGCGGAGTGTGTAAGAGGGTGGAGATAAGACGTATTTAAGTAAGGTAGGAGAGGGGTGGGGGCAGGTGAAAATTTACACCAAAGTACAATGAAAGTCTATGGGCACAGTGCCCAGCCAGCAGAGCAAGGCAGAGAGACAGTACCAGTCAATCAGATGCAGTCCAGGAAGCAAGAGTCCAATCAGGGCACAAAGCTGTGAGTGCTACAACCAATGGCAGCTGCTCACAGCTTCACCAGCTCCAGGCTGAAATCTTACCCGGTGGTACTGATTCAGGAGATGGGCTGAAGAGGTGGCTGTGCGGCAGGCTTAGGGAGCAGCAGCTGCACCTGGCAGGGATCTGGCGGCCGAGTCAAGGGCTGGATCTGAGGGGGGGAGAAGAGAGGAGAGAGAGAGAGAGATTAATTTAAGGGAAGGGAAGCAAAGGCAGAATGACACAGGAGCTAAATCAGGGGGTGGAAAGCCGGAGAAAGGCAGAGAGTCAAAATAGTTAACTACAGAGGGGGTGGGGGAGACAGCCGAGGACAAAGACCAAATTAGTTGAAATGGCCCTGGTGCCACAGGAGGCGGGGTGCAAGTCTGAGGTGGTGAGAAAGCTTAGAGAGGAGTTACAGGCTGGGAAATGAGGGGCAGGAGAGAGGCTGAGCAGAGAGGAAAAACAAGGAAACAGGACAATAAAAATTGCAGTACAGAACACAGTTTAAAAAAATACACTCGGTACACAGAGAAAATCCTGCAGTAGTTCTAACAAATTTATGACAAAATACAATGAAAGTCTATGGGTGCAGCGCCTGATGAGCAGAGCAAGGCAGAGAGACAGAACCAGCCAATCAGATGCAGTCCAAGAATCAGGAGTCCAATCAAGGCACAAAGTTGTGAGTTCTACAACCAATGGCAGCTGCTCATGGCTTCACCAGCCCCAGGCTGACATCTTACCAGGCAGCGCTCATCCAGGAGGTGGGCTGGAGAGGTGGCTGTGCAGCAGACTTAGGGAGCCACGGCCAATCCTGGCAGGGATCCGGCGGCTCGAGTCAAGGGCTGGATCTAGTGGCGCTGATCCAGGAGGAGGGCTTTTTGCAGTATTGTTGGGTGTGTATGTGGTGGGTGCAGATGAAATGAGAAAGTTTGAGGCCAAGAACAGTTAACCAGAATTTGTCAGGCATTTCATGGTTCTCCAAACAACACGTGGGCATTTCAACTCCACAAAATGTTGGGGGGATGATCCCGTGGTACTCCAAATTGACCAGACTTCACCTGATTAGTCCAGTCTTACTGAAACAGGTGTGGAGTGAATGGCCAAAGGTGTTTTCCTCACCATCAGAGGCTTTGCTGTTCTGCACAGTGCACTTGGTAGCCTTCCCTGGGCTTTTGGGGTACCCAAATCAGTCCAGTCACAAAAGCCACCCAGGCTTGCAGTGGTCTTGGGGAACAGTGATGTGGTGGTGACCCAGGAAGGAGTGTTTGGCTGGCATGCAGAGGTAGAGACAGACAGGATGGCTTAGGGTGCTGTGCTGGGCTTCCCCCAGGGGTGTAGGAGGATGTACACGCCCAGGTCCTGGAGTACATGACCATAAGGGCCAGCAGGGGCCACATTCTTTTACCATGAAGACAGTACCCCACTGATGGAGTTCAAGTTTTGCCACATTCTAGAAAAGTCTATGAGATGGATGGGTGTGAACTCAGCATAGTTCAACACTCCTTCCTTTCAGACTAGGAGTGCCATAAATGCTAGGGCTGAGGAGTTGAAAGACTATTAGATCCAAACACTTGGCTGATGGAGGTCATAGGCTTTTGAAAGGTATGTGTGAACACATTTCCTTTAACCTTCTTGTTTTTGTTTTTTAAGCAGGTGACCTTACCCAGCTAAGGAAAGTTACATTGTGTCGGCACTGCTTCATCCATTAGGTAACTGTTCATGCAAGGTGGATCTCTGGGGTGATAACCTTTTCTTGGACCTTTGGCAACTACAAGTATGCTGGATGGGACATTCAGGGATGAGACTGGATGACTTGCTCCTGTGGGTCATGGCCAAAGCTTAGTGGCAGGGTCCACATGGCATTTTGGCGGTATATCTGGGAAGAAATTACTTGGGCTTGGTGAAGTTACTGGAACTGTTGTGCCAGATTCAGTTCAGTTCAATTCATTTATTTATATGGCGCCTTTCAAATGTCAAGGCACCTCACAAACATTAAAATGACAACAAGATAAAATACGTATATATTAACTAATATAATAGCAGTAGACAATTTACAAAATTAATTAATCACCGAAAGCTCGATGAAGCAGATGAAGAAGGACCCGGTTTTGCTTTAGGAGACTTGGCCCAGGGTGCAAATAGTCTGGTCACCTATTATCCAGTAAAGACCCTGGTGACATGGAAGAGACCCTGTCACAATCAAGAAAGTATGCAGGTTGACCAGCATGGCCATGCAGAGTATTATGGACTCTATTGGTAGGACTGTCCTAAGGAATCATAATATAGTTATTATTATACCACAGTTTTATGCCCAAAATTGTGTACACTTGTCAGACATAGGTTGTGATAGGTTTTTAGCTCACCTACAAAGTGGTGTGGAGAAATATTCTAATGTGAGAGTGCTTGGAGGGTATGAGCACCAGCAGCAGTGCTCAACCTGTGGTGGCATGGCAGTCTCACAAGAAAGGTTTGAAGGGGGAACAGAAAAACTAACATCTCTTGCAGATGGTTCTCCTGAGGCTGGCAAGAGAGATGAGTGCCCAGACAGCTGGAATACCCCCGGGGGGGCAGTCAGGGGAGTGGCCACTTCAGGTATGGTCTGCATGTGTAGTGCCATCTGACAGGAAGGGGCACACATCACATAGAACATACGCCACCAATATGCCTCAGAGGCAGAAGGTCTACCAGAGGCTGTACCCTTTGTCCGGTCCCATTTGGGGTAAGGGAATGGCAAAGGTCGACTTTGACCATCCAAAGCACTGCTCTGACATTAGTGCAGCACAGGTCATACTATCAATGTAACTTGGGTGATATTTCAATAAACACATGGCAATTTTTACAACTGTGGGCAGAGCCTACAGGAGTTTTGCATGTACAAAAGGAGTGATGTCATGTTTCTCTCCGTGGAACTGACTGAAGGCGTAAATAGTCTCCTCCGCCTTACCCTCCTCCAAAAAATGTTTTCCGCCCTCAAATAAATATGCTTTCATGTTACTCAATGGTTGCAGAGTACTACTTTCTTTCTTAAATGGGTGGTACAAGAACTGGAATCTGAGTAGTGGGAAGCAGCATTTTTTGGGGGGAAGTAAGATCCAACCCCCTTCCACCCAAGAAGCTCCTAAAGACCCAGCCCACCTTTTTTATTCATGTGGGAGGGGCATGAGGTGGATCTGTTATGTTGAAATATGATTCACTAGTTTGGGAGCTGGACCTAGGAACACAAGAAGTCTGTGGAATCCTTGCATTTTTTAAGGAGTATGAGAACATAAAATACTTAATGCCTTCAAACTAACTTAAAAACCCTTGGAACAAATGACTATCAGAGTCACCTGGTGTCTCAAAGGGAAATACTAAGTGTCTGAAACTACTAAGGATTCACCTTCTATGGAAAATAAACAGCTTTCAGGTATGTTTTAAACATTTATATACTAAAATGGGCATAGTACCTGGTAAATACAGTCTGTGATGAAGTGTTTTTTTCTTTTTAAGTTTGAGAAGTGGAGCTGACTTGCACATGCTTAAAATACCAGTTGCAATTAGCAACTCATTTTAGAAACTAACTTCTGTTTTTTTCTTGCCCTATTTACTTTTTCCTAGCTCAGTTTATAGTGGAGTTGACTTTCTAACATTCCTTGTGAATTAATTACTCCTTGGAACCTGTAATTCCAGTTTTTACAACTGTGTCCCTGGAACTTTCTACATGACAAGTTCCCATAGGCACCTCACAGCACCTCATTAAGCCATTTGACAACACCATCTTTGCTGGACACTGCATTATAAAAAGAGACCCAGCCTTGCATTTTTCCAAATAATATAACAACTTCATTCTCAGGCAGGAAGTTCGGGTGGGGGAGGGGCACACACTGGACTTCAGTTGTTTGCTTGATATTGGTCACAACCAGGAGCCCCTCTAAAAATAATTAAATAAATTTACAAAGCCTGGGTTGAGCAGATCACACATTGAATTGGTCACAGCAGCAGAAGAAGCATGTTGGCATTAAAAGCTTAGTGACGTGGATGTAGAGGCACCAGTATTTAAGCATGACTTTGGCAGAGGATTAATTGGGACTGGGGAGTGAGGGAGGGAATGACTCTTGATATTTTTAGCCTAATGGTTTTCTGAAACTTCAACCTTTAATGGCTTAGACTTTGTAGCCATCTGTACAGTATACCACTAAGCCACATGCAGTGGGGTATGGGTAAAACCCACATCACCAGACCCAGGTCAAAGCTGTAAAATCTGGACTGGGAACAGCTTGTGCAAATATTGCTGATCCAGTGGAGCAGCAATAAAAGATAAACTATGCAATACCCTCAATAACACACCATCCCCAGTTTACATTTACCTGATGCCCATTTTTAGGCCTTATATAGTAACATCTTCCTTCAACAGAACAGCTTGTAATGAAATGTGTCGAATTTACATTGACATTTGGGCATATACACTTTTATATTATATGAATTTTGCGATTGAACTGTATATCAGTTTCTAAAAAAAAAACAATGAAACGCGTCAAATGTCTTCAAAAACTTGTCTCAACATTGTGTTTATCTTTTACCTTGTCACAACATACAGTTGTCTCAGCATTGTTTTCAGTTAGGGTACAGTACCTTCATGTGTATGATGGCCTGGTTCTGTTGAGTTGATTGCTATAACAGTGCACAGAATAAAATGCAAAACATATAGGTAACTGTAATACAGATGGTGGTATTACTTTTAATTATACAATGGCAAGGAAAAATGTAAGAAGCTGGCTTCTGACCCATTGAAACAGTGATGTTATTACACAATAACATCACCGTAGATTTGAATTTGGATCATTCCTCACATTTGCTCTTAAGAAATATTTTTTCACACTAACAAAAACACCCTTTAAAATGTATTTTTTTATTCTGTATATAACAACAAGCCATTGTATAATTGCAATAAGGCACTCCAGAGTGTGTGTTGTCTTGTAATATTGTCACTCCTGGGGTGGTGGAAGCACTCGGCTTGGCCTCGTGCTTCAACCAACCCCAGGAGTGACATTATTACATGTCACACACCATGTCATGCTTTATTGCTTAAATATGCCCTTTCTCACTGTACTGTACTTTGATTCAGTTAGTATATATGCAACAGCCTTCATGTGAACACTCTGGGCTTCTCTTTGACTCCTGATGCCTATTTGCTTTAGCTATAGTATATTGTTTGAACTGCTTTGGTCTTCTTGATGTGGTGCCTGTATGCCTAAACTATGTAATCTGTTTATCAATTATCTACTGCTACCCATGCATCTCCAGTGAATTACTGTTATAACAGTCTGCTCTCTGAGCCATTGTTTTTTGACTTGTTAACTGTGCTGTCTTTGTAGTAGTTTCAATTAGGTGCCTTTGCAACTGAGTCTCTGACACAAAGTTTTGCAAATCTGATATTTTTTAAATAAATAAATGTTTATGTTTAAGTCCATGAAACACCCCTACCTAGTTAATGAATTTACGGTCGTAGTGGCTCTGCCAGAGCTTGTTTCAAAGCATTGTGTATGTTTCAGTCTGTTCTGGTGAAGGGGGAATGTGGCCTGGAAAAGACAATAACTGAAGAAACTGGCAAAACACACATCCACTTATTAAAGTAGGTCCTAGTCTGCAGTTCTAAGACATTACAGTTCCCTCTTACTATCAGTCTTCCTCATTAACAAGAGGTTTGGTTGCTGCATGCATAGGTTGATAGCATGCAGCTTGCTTAATGAGATAGCTCTTGCTATGGTGCATCAACAGGGCTATGTCTTGCACAGGTTGTATGTAGCTCAGGTAATTAAGAGTTGTTTTCAGGGTGAGTCAGTAGCCTGATATGGTAGACAAACTGCAGTTCAAATTTAAAAAATAAATTGGAAGCAAAAGTTTAACTAAAACATTGTACTGCACATGTGGAACAAGAAAAGAGATAATGCCAAACTTGCCAACATAACTTCAGAGACAAAATGAGGCTTACATGTGGCAACATACACCTTGAAAATGGACACATGGGCTGAGTAGGATGATTTTAGTACTGTGGTGCATTGTTTTCTTCTAAAAAAGGCTCTTGTTAGTTTTTAGATTTGGTCACATTCTAAACTCTATTTTATATCACCATTGACATTTGCAATACATGTATATGCACCTTAAAACCACATTTACAATGTCTTTAAAAAATGTTAACAATGTACACTGACCTAAAGATTTAAATAAGTGGAGGGAGCTCCATCTTAGTGTGGAACAAAGAAAGTAAAGAAAACCTGCACACTCACCCATGCTGTCACAGAAGAGGCAGTGCACTGAACAGCTTCAAAGTACAGTATAATTTTATTCCAAGATGGAGACAGAAAAACCCAGCAGTACGGATGTGTGCGACATTTCTATTATAGAATATTTGAGGGTTATTCAGATGGGTTCTTAGAGGTAAAATAAGGGATGTCCTTCCTACAATAGGCACACGGAGCCCAACAACTTCACACATTCCAAGCATTATTACACTACCCTACAAAAGGTCACATTTTGAGAAAATATTACAATTGCAGTTTAAGACATCAAAGTCCATCCAGTTTCCAGAAGCCTATTGTAGGTGGCAGGCCACAGGACCCTCAGCCTACTTGTAAAATCCCAGAGGGCCACTATATTCAAGACTGCTAATGGCCCCAAATGTTCTTACTATGGCTCTGCTAAATAAATACTTTTAGGTGACAATCCCATGTCCAGCTGAATTGGTATTTGTACAGAAAGGACTACAATGTCCTACATTATCCAAGACTCAGCAATCAGTCATGTTTCTGCATCAGACTCACGCAGAAACATAAAAACATAGGTAGTGTTGGCAGAAAAAGACCCAGAGATCTATCTTGTCTGCCTATCTTCCTTCCTAGCTCCATGCTTAAATAATGCAGGGTTGGATTTAAAGGCCATATAGCCCTAGTGACTGATCATCACGCTCTTCTCCAGGTATCTATGGGGATGATATATTAAGGAGACTTTATGTTAAGAGATGTAGAGATGATTGTGGTTGGAGGAGAGAAAGAGAAGTGGTTAATTAGATGGCTACCTGGTGCATCAGCCAATAGGGATGGAGTCAAGACAGAGAGATTGCATAGTTGGATGGGAAAGCCAGAGGTTCTTGTACACTTAGGTACCCATGGGCTGGCGTTGGTGGGTACATATCCACAAGTTCTGCAACCAATATGCCATTTCCAATCAATCAGTGCAATGAGGTCTTTTATAAAGTGGTGGTAGAACATATTCACTGCTTGGCGACTGTCCCCCACCTCTGTGAACCAACTAAAGTAGTCAATCAGGTTAGTTTGGCAAGATTTCCCTGCTAAAGGCCCATGCTGTCTTTTGTCCTGCAACCCATTTGCCTGCAATAATTCCACTATCTGGTCCTTAGAGATGGTTTCCAGCAGCTTGCCTACAGAAAAGGTTAGACTAAAAGATATACACTGGAACAGGTACAAGCAAAGTTTGACTACTTTCACCAGGCACAACCATTCTCCATAAAAAAAATGTATTTTTCTGAGGTTGCAGTACTTTTCTGTTTTGAATTAATTCAAGACTTTCAGAGTGACTCAGGGCCTTCACACAGAAGATGCTGCTGGGGAGGAGTAGCACACTTATCACCCCATCCTTGTGTCTAAATAAAGCTAATAATCAGCTACTGTAGCTCTGCGTCTGACAACTGCACTTAGTCAGTAAATGTCAATTTAGGGGGAGGCTTGTGTATCCTACCCCATGTCTTCTAGATGCAGCAGCACTGGAGTGATCACACTTTCTGATTGCAAGCTTTATTTGGAGATATCATATTAGGGATCCTTATTAGCACAATCAAAGAAATTCTCCTAGTGTTGCAATGCTACTGTATATCAGATAATGCTTTATTATCCATCCAGTCACATGGTCACAAATCAGCATAACAAAGCTGGAAATGCAATTCTTTATATTTACTGTACTGATCTGAATATGTCTCTTACAATACCATGCTTTAAAGTAATTAATTAGTTCACACTTCATTATTTGAATTCCACTCATGATGTAACCAACAAAGCAAGTAAACTTTTTTTTTAATCAGGAATGGATTAGAACTTAAGCCATATTTTCAGAATCATCCTGCAGAAGAAAACATTTATTAAAGAGGTGCAAACACAAAACAAATATGAAGACACAATAATGTACTATTAATCATATTAAGTTTATAAAATGGGTAGAGGAAATACTGTGTCCTGATCGGTCAGAGCCTGTACATTGGGACAGCATAATGCATAGGTAAAAAAAAAAAAAGTGTTGCCAATAAGAGCACACCACACTGACAATATCAATGCTTTTTCAAAAATTCCTGATTGCCGTTGCAAACACCTTTACTCAAAAATAAATCATCCGGTTCTTAAAAATAAAACTCCCTCAAAATAAAAAGAACTGATTAAATGTTATTTTCCTTCATATCCCCCTCCCTATACACATAAACAAATTAAAAAACATGAAGTACTACTCACAGCTTTATATTTTGTGGCTCCTTTTCTAACCATGGACCTCACCCACCCATGCTGTCTGTACCTGCCTACTAGTGAAATCTTTGTTGCTTGCCCTGCGACAGATAAAATTGAATCCCTGGCTTTACTGAAGCCTTTTGTCATGTGTGTATGTACAGGTATGGGGGGAGGCGAACATTCAACCAGCCGAATTCTGCAGAAGTTGTAATTCCTGCTTTGCAGGATAAACAAACATCCAATGTATTAAAACTGTGGATGGTCAGATTCTCGACAGCTAGGGATGGACTACTTATTACAAGTTACTTTTAATAATAGAGAGCATGCCTGTCTTTAATAAACAGTTGTCTTTTTTCAGTTATTTTTTTTATTTTCTCAGTATGCTCCTTTTATAATCAAAAATGTTGATAAATAGAATAATAAATAGAATTTATTGATGCAGTGAATTAAAACTTCATCTGTAAAGTTGAGGTAAAGTCAGAAACTTTGCAGTACACATGAGGAGAGCAAATCTTCCATATTTCACACCAGTTTTATACAGCAAAGTTCTTTTTTAAAAAAAAAGGGGTTAAAAAAGCTACCCCACCCAAGTAACACCCTTGTTCAACCCCTCTCACCCTCCCACCAGAGACAACTATTAAAAGTAGACCCCCCACACTCATATCACCCTACCTCCCTCACCCAAGTTGTAGAACTCCATCTGCACCCCTCCACATCCACCAGACTCAGTATACAACCAAGTTCTCCACCCCATCATCCTCTGGCACTCTACAAACCTCCTGCACCCCTACTTATCCCTAAAGGGCACTCTTCTTAGTCTTCTGTGTTCTGTGTGTAGTACCTGTAAACTGAAAACTGTTCCTCTCCATGGTGACCAGCCAGAAGTCTGAGTTCATCTGATCTGGCATCGATGAATGAAACCAGTGACATTTTATATAGTGACACCTGACTGGTCACTGTGGACATCTGTTCGGTTGTCATGAATAAACATGAAAAGGGACACTTTACACTATGCAAAGTCATGAAAATTTGCAAAGAGTTTTGTAAATTGAGGCTTCCCAACTTTCATGTCTCTAATAGGAAACCCTGTGTGACAAGGCTATAATTCCATTGAGATATTCTGGTGACATGATAACCACAAGAGCAACGCTTGAATAGTTATATCTTTTCACCAGTAACATAAGATGGAATTATAGCTAAACAAAACATTGTTTCCTGTTTGCTATTGACTGTTTGTAATATATAGTACATGCCAGCTGTTACTATAAAAGCAAGTTGCAGTAACAGGTGACTCACACTCGATTGTTTTGTTTTATTTTTTTACCAGGAAATGAATTGGGCACAGCCCTTTTCAGTCAACTGCACAGGAGGAATTTCAAGAATGTTTGCCCTATTAATACTATCGATGTGACATGGTATTATTGGGTCATGATGTCCCATCGATGGTATTATTGGGTGTGGATAACATAGTTTCCCTAAGGGAAAAAGTGACCATCCAGATATATATAGTAACTATGTATAAAATAAATGGATGGGAACTGTTCCCAATAGAAAAGGTAGTCATTTACTTCCCAGTATATCTGTGAGTAAATTATCAATTAAAAGTAAATATCTGCACTACCTAGGCAATTAGTACATCTATATATCTACACTAATTAAAGCAATATACCTACACTACTTATACACTCAGAAGTATATACTTACACTAATAAAAAGTATATACATACATTACATTAAACCCTATGGAACAATACTAATAAAACAATTAACACATCATTAGATAGCTAGCCAAACCAATTAGCAAGCTGTGAAAGAACCTGGAAAAAAGACACTTACACAAAACCCTCCCAAATACAGAAATCCCCAAAACTCCCACCTGCACTTACTACACACAACATTCCCTATTTGATGCAAGAGATCTTCAGATGCCATAATGTGATCACAATATGATCTCCATAACAATAATCATCCTAATGTATTATAGTCAATAAACAATGGGTAAGGGTGGAACACTTGAGAGTACACCAATCTCAGGGGCTGATTAGGGCAATAAAGCCACATAGAATAATGCACAGGTATCTCTGTGTTAAGAGTTTTTTTCCGCACACTCAAGATGTGTAATGACCCATAAACCTTGAGAGCGAAGTTCAAGAAGTTCATAAGGTCATCACCCAGCGAGGGTGCGTAAAACACCTCCGAATCTTACAGATTTCCTGTGTGATATTTTTTTTATAATCATTGGTGCAAGAAATGTTAACAAAATTAAATTAAGTTACAGCACTGAGACTGATCATACTTTCACTTTCCCACTAATTGTGGGTTTTATTTATTTTTTTTTATTTCATTTAAACAGCAGTTTGGAAAACCTTTGAGCCATAGGCTCATTTACAAAGGTACCTTGTCACAGTAAGACAAACCAAAATACACAGTATAGCAGTACAACACATAAGTATAAAGGTAAAATTAAGACATAGATACAAACAAGCTGGTACAGGTAGGATGGATGCAAACAATACCAGAGTTATGTCGTCCTTAGCAGCTTAGTAATAAGCTTTAATCATAAGTACTGAGTACGGCTTTGACTAGTGGCAGTTACAGCATCGGGTGCTCAATAAGGTGGTTATGTAAGGAAGTTTTGAAGCACGATATAGTTGGAGCCTGAGCTTGAGGGGCAGTGTGTTGAACCAGGAGGGGCCCTTGCAGCTGAAGGCTCTTGGCCGTGAGAGGTCCTAGCTCTAGGGATAACAAGCGAGGTTTTCCCAGAGGTCCGAGTATGAACTAGTGGGACAGAGCGGCGTATGGTGGTGGTCAATCCTGGTGGGGAAAGCCCAAGGAGGGTCTTTTTTGTAAGGGTACAGGTAAGATATTTGAGGCGCTCGTCGAGATCAAGTACCAGCGCTTTAGCATATAGTAGACAGGTGTGTGTCATCCTAGGTGCTCCAGTAATTAACCTGCAGGCCTTATTCAGAGAAAGTGAATTTTATGGAGTGCGGTCTGATCAGCAGCACCATACACCGGCAGTCCATAGTCCACTAGGGACAGGATAGAGGAGGTGACTGAGTCAAGAGCTCCGGGGAGGCAGTGTTTATACCGATGTAAGATGCCCAATCGGATATTAGTGGCAGTGGCTAGGCAGCGATGTGTCCATGGAAGGAGAGGGAGGGGTCAAAAGGATCCCTGGGTATTTATAGGGAGCAAACTTGTTCGAGTGGGAATGAGGACCCAGAGTGAATGAGGAGTTTGAAGTTGCAGGACTTGTTTTGGGATGAGTGAAGAACATGGTTTTGTTTTTAAGATTTATCACCAATCTATGTTCCTTGAACCAGCCCTCGGCTTCAGTGAAGGACTTCTGCAGCGAGTCCTGGAGGGCAGTAGGGTTACGACTTGAGGCAAAGATGACTGCATCATCAGCGTACAATAGAATGTTCCCCGAGCAAGAGCATGGAAGGGTGTTAAGGTAAAGGGAGAATAGTAAGGGGCCCAGAATGGAGCCCTGGGGAACCCCAGAAAAGATGGGACAGATGTCTGAGTAGGTCCCATTAATTTTTACACGCTGTGAGCGGTCAGACAGATAACTGGTGCACCAGGAGATAGGCCCAGCAGCAAAACCAGAGAGACTAAGGGCATCAAGAAGGAGGGGGTGGGAGACAGTGTCGAAAGCTTTCGAAAGGTCAATGAAGAAAGCACCAGCCAGAGAACTAGTGTCTAAGAAGGAGTGAAGAAAGTTGGAGAACTCTAGGAGGGCTGTGTTGGTACTGTGGCTCGCCGAAGCCATGCTGCTCAGGACAAAGGACATTGTAGGTGGAGAGGTAGTCAGAGATTTGAGAGGCCACCACTTTTCCAAGGCCTAGGAGAGAGGAGAGAATGGAGATCGGTCGATAGTTTCCAGCCACAGTCCTATCACCACCTTTAAAGATAGGGGTGACAGTGGTGACTTTCCAGGCAGTTGGAACCTTCCCCAGGCAAAGAGAGTGGTTGATGAGGCATGTGATCGGGGTAAGGACTGTGTCTAAGACCAGCCGTAGGATACACAGATCCAGGGTGTCACTGCCTGTACTATTACTCTTGAGGGCAGTGACAAGGTGCGGCCTAAGTTCTTGGGCAGAAACACGGCGGAGGAGAAAATAAGGGCGAGAAAGATTTACGGCAGGTGCTGGGGGAGGAGGGTCAAAAAAATTTGTAGGGAGGATAGGGCTAAGGTCAGTGAATGAGGTGTTGAGGTGGTTGGCTATGAGGGCTGGGTCTGAAGAGATCACACCATTAATGTCTGGATTTGGTGGGTGGGGGGAGTGCACCCCATTTAACTGTTTAATGTTATCCCAGAAGGTTCTGGGGTTCCCCCATGAGGCAGTGAGTGAGGACCGATAGTGCTCAGACTTGGCCTTTCTGATGGCCCGAGTGCACTTGTTTCGGGCGGCAGCATATAACCGCCTGTCATTGGGCCGGCCAGTCTCAATGGCATGGTGCCATAGGTTGTCCCTATGTTTGAGCTGGTGGATCAAAGCTGGGGTAACCCAGGGGGCATTCTTCCTTTTAGAACGGCGGGTCAACACTGGGGCAAAGATATCACAGGCATTATTAAAAGTTTGGGTAAAGAAGGAGAGAGCTGTGTCAATGTCAGGAGTTGCCTGTATAGGAGACCAGTCAATTTGGGACAGAAGTTCCTTAGTTTTATCAGTCCACCAGGTATTAGACGCCGGCATGTGGACTGTGCTATGGGTTTGGGGACTGAGGTTGACCAGTGGAATAGAATGGGGAGTGATCGCTGAGAGAGTCTGGGAGGACTTGTACATTGGGATCCGATTAGGGCCATGCTGAGTACCACATCAAGCAGGGTACTGGAGCCTCTCTTGGGGTTAGTCCTGGTAGGGTGGGTAACTAGTTGCGTTAGGTCTATTGCAGAAAAGGAGTCTCGGGTAGAGGAGGAGGAGGGGCTGAGCCAGTTGACATTTAAGTCACCCACCAGAATTTGATCAGCGGAAGGAGGTAGAGAGGTAAGGTATTCTGTAAGAGAGGCAATGGCCAGCATTTGGTCCCTGGGGGGCACGTATGTAGTAGTCAGATAAAGGGGTCCCTTTAAAGGGTCAGGGGTTAGTTTCAGCGTAAGCACCTGGGCCCTGGAGTCAAGGATGGGAGTGGGCAGGGCTAGTACAGGGAGAGATTCCTTGACATAAATAGCGCAGCCGCCGCCTCGTCTCCCAACACGGTTGGATCGGAAAAGGGTGAAACCAGGAAGGGAGACTAGGGAGTCAGGGGAGGATTTTGACAACCAAGTCTCAACCAGGGTGATGACATCAGGGTTAATTGATGTGACCAGGCATTGTAGTGAGTCAAACTTTTTTAGGAGGCTACAGATATTCATGGAGACCATGTATAGGCCTGTGGTGCAAGTTGGGGAGCTCCTGGGAACCGGGCCAGGGTTTGGATGAATGTTCCCTGACAGGAGTAGTAGCATGACTAACACCCTGGCTGGGAGATGGTGAGAGGTTTTCCTACGATTGACATGAGAGGGAGGGAAGGGGAGGCTAAGGGAGCAGGGGGTGGGCAGGGAGGTACAGGATGGGAAAGCAAGATTAAGAAGACACCCAGATGTGCCTGAGGTGAAGAGAAAGCTAGGGGGAGGGCAGGGGGGACAGGGACACACAGAGGTCCCAAGGGTCAGGAGAGGAGGTTCAGGAGCAAAGGGAGGGAGGGGTGCCAGGGCACAGTGTGGACTAGCAGATGGGTAAGTGGGTAAGTGCACTGCTAGTGGGGATAGGCACAGGCAGAGCGTGAGGCAGGGCCAATACATTGTGGTGAGCAAGATCCCAGGGAAGTAGTGCTGTACAGGTAGGAGTAGGAAGTAGTGAGGGAGCATAGGTTCCTCTAGTGGCCAGCAGGTATAACCTGCAAATGGGAAAGTGGGGAGATAGGTTCTGGGCAACAGGACGTGATATCACCGGATGTGATGTCACGGGGTGGATCCTTAAATTGACAGCCGCCTCTGGGTGGGAGGGGTGGTTGGGACGGGGTAGACGCGCTAAGCGCCGCTGGCTAGCACCCCTCTGCAGGCGCCCAGACGAAGAAAAGAGGCCTCTTTACCTCGAAGTTATCCGGCTGAGATTTGGCTTCCTCAGCTACTCAGGTGAGCTGCTTGTGCTTCAGTTGCTTGATTGTCCCGAGTGCCAGCTTGGGGGAGCTGCCTATGTTGTGGAGAAAACAAAGCTTCTATTACTATGCAGTGGGAGAATATGTTGTGACTTACACAAAGGAGCTCCACTCTAAGCAAACAGGGCTATTCCAAATGAGTCACACTCAGGGACCCAGCTAACCTAATACCTTCAGTAACAAGCACAATTAGCTCAATACTACCATATTAAACAAGTCTGATCTATATTAGCTGCTTGGTATATCTGGCTTTAAGATGAAATCAGCAATTAGCTCCAAATACCACCATATTAAACAAGTCTGATCTATATTAGCTGCTTGGTATATCTGGCTTTAAGATGAAATCAGCAAGGCAACTCTAGAAAAGCCAGTGAGTCCCTAGCTTTACACTTCAGCAATTTTAACTCATTTGCTCCCGGTGGATATTTTGGGTCCATTCCAGCAATGGATGGTTCTGACGCCATATGGCGTCTATGGGAATGAATGAGTAACAGCACTACGACCAACTTGCACATTCAGTTTTCCACTATTTAAATAAATATTGTATCAGACTCTGTGTGAGCATGTCTAAGCAAATGCCATAATAACTTGCTGTGACATCACACCCAGTTATTATGGTGTTTGACATCAACAGAGATCTGGTTGATAAAGGTGGTCACCAAGTATTATAACACCAATAAGGCCCTAGTCCTTGACAATTGTTTGGAGGATAATGCCTGTTGCAAGGTTAATTCTCAGATTGGGCATTATCCTCCTAGAAAGGCTCTCAAACTCAGGTCTGATTGCTTAAGCAAATAATTATCTAATTAATGGGAAAGAGCTGTTCTGAGTGTTGACCCTGTGAATTAAATAGGAGATTTCTTTATATAAGTGGAAGAAACATGGTCGTAGGAGAAAGAAGGAAAATATGACCTAATGAACCAGACAGGGGCAGAGAGTGTTTTTCTTTTGAAAAGAGCATGTAAGAAATGTCAGCTGATTTGAAAGCCAGTGTACTACACGATCCAGCCCAGTGATATGACTGCAGCCCATCTTGCTGTCACCTAATAGGTCAGGGTCCTGTGTGAGTCCCAGCATCCCACTCTTCTGTTAAGCACCTAGCAAAGGTAAGTCACTCCACTCTCTGGACATGAGGGCATGTGCCATCTGATATTTGCTCTGAAGGCTGCTACTTGCCCACCCTCCTGGATAGAGGAAAGTTACAGCCATGGTACATCTAGACCAAAGGGGTAGGGATGGGGAAAAGTGGAAAACACCTTATTATAAAATTAGTGTGTAAATAAATAATGTATCAGATGAGATATGTTATTGTACCTAATTGTTATTATGCTACTGTTATGTTCTGCATGCAGTGCATACTCTGTATTATTTAGGTCTTTCTTGAAAATAGGCATTTATTGCCTAATGTACATAACTGGTTACCAAAAACTAAAAAACAAATGAGCATCAGTGATAAAAAAAGATTATTAAAAGAAAACATCCCGAATGAATACAAAGTCTTATTCCAAGCTATATATATATATATATATATATACACACACACACTGTATAATGAGCAGCTGCAGAAACATATCACTGAGGTACAGAAGTACAGTATGTGAGTTGCAGGAGAAAATTGTTCTTGATGAACTCCTAAATAACAGTACATCAGAATATTGTCAAGGTATTTTGCTTCTTAGCCATTAAACAAGACAATACAAATCTACACACTGGTGTTCCTTCTCACACAAGTATGGTAAGCTGCAATGCAAACAATCTAATCTTAGCATTTGTGCTATGACTGGGGTAAATTTACTAATCAGTGATGCGTTGAGCACAGGGAGGAAACAATCAGCAGGAGCTTTCAGCAGTAGTATCCTATTAAAGCAGGAAGACTTCACACAGTTGTTAAGGAAGTAGTCCAAAGCAGGGGGAGGATGGGGAAGAAGAGATTCTGACAAGTAGTCAGTAGGCCCCACTGTACATGTTAAGCCGTTGTTTTCTGCTCAGCTAAGCAGCAGAGAATTGATATGTTAGCAATGAAGTGCAATGACAATTAAATTGTGACTGACCTACATGTTACCATCATTATGCCTTCTCTTTTTTACTGCTTTCCTTCTTATTTAATCACGCAGTATGGGGCTTTTATTAGGCTGTAATGTTAAAGTCCTCATCCATTTAGCCATAAGTGTTTGACTGGATATCTATCAGAGTTTCATGCGCAATACAAACAAAACCATTTTGCTGAATCATTGTTGACTTGGCTGTGGCCTAATTTAATGAGAGTAATAACTTACATTATAATCCTGTTAACATTTCGAAGGCCAGACGCAACCTACTGGCATGCAGTAAGTTACATATTTTCATGCATGTTACTTCTGTAAGCAGTGCAGTTTGTATTTCAATGTGTGAACAGTGCAGTCGCCATATAATTGGGTGCTTCAATGCCACCCAGGTGATCCTGACAGAAAGTACTGCAAGAAGGTTATAATATTAAGAAATAATTCAACAAGAGGGATTATTGATGAAGTCATGCTACACAACAGCAGTAGCAGCATGCAAAGCTGCAAACAGGGAGAGCCTGGTGCAGAGTCCTGAGCCCTGGGTGGAAGGAGAAGAGGTAAGAGAAGAGCATTTCACACACATAATGTTAAAGAAGGGCTAAGTCCACATAGCAACATGATTAAAATTGGTTTTCTTTTATTTTCTGCCACATCTTCAAAAACTTCTGGGCGACATTTCAAGGACTCCACTCCATCATCAGGCCCAACTGTGATCACCTCCTTGTAAAGCAACTTGTTTTCTCTCATTTGTGTTTAATACAATAATGGCTGAATCTCTTAAGGTTGCTAGCCTCTCTGGGTAAAGTCAAGGGGCACAATTTTCAAATGATCAGGAATGGTACATGGTGCTTGTGCCAACAAGAAATGGTGCAAGGGGCATCTTGAGCCACACTGTGCACCATTCCCAATTTTCAGGCTCCACCTGCACCAAATGGGGATCTGCCTGCACCAGCCAGGCTTGCGTAGTCCTTGTGATAGACACACCAGTGTGCCAAGGTGGAGGAGGGCTTGTGCCAGGGCAGCTCTGCAATATCCCCCTAAGTGGGATTCTGCAAACCCCACAACAGGCACACTGGCCACCAGAGTTCGATGAGGCAGGGTCTGGTCTAATGGCCCAAGTGCTATTCTGTGTGCCACCTGTTCCAATACCAGTGGAGCCATGGATGATGAACTCCTAAATAATAGTACATCAGTATATTGCCAACCCACCCCCAGTGCTCATCACCCAACCGCCCCTGCTCATGGCCCAGTTCCTGGCATCACCCTGGTCTGTCACCAGCCCCACTCCCCCAATCCACCCTGTTTTGCCCTCTATGGGCCCCACCAGCCTTCGAGATGCATGGCTAGTGAGTTCCGGCCATGGCCGCAGCTGCCAGCTGAATGTCCCACAGCTATGGCATTCTCCTGCCTTGTGCCATATGTTCAGTAAACAGGATGGCTTGCAGCAAACTCAGGGAGTTTGGCACTGAGACCCTGATTCTTGCAAAATCTGATGCAGGGTCCCTGGCACACTGAAGTTTGCCACAGTCAGGGGTTTGGTGCATGGTGAGCCGCTCTAAGAGGGCCTTTCAAAATTGGGCCCAGGCTCTCTCACTGAGGGGAATATTCAAGCTCATCCCTCTGTATTTTAAAAGCTTGCTGCCAATTCCCTTTGGTCAATGAAGTTGGTGGCAGGCAGACAAGCTCTTTTAATATGATGGGGTACACTTAAACATCACCTCACAAAATGTATTGATATTACTTATTATAGTAATAAAAGGAACTATTGCTTAAATCTGGAAACTGTAGTTTCCATCTAAAATCTTATATGTCCAATTTTAACTACATCCTTGAATCTACAACTTCCAGGGTAAATAATTTGTTAAGAGCTGATTGATTTCAGACCAGGTCATGAGTCCTACCTAGCTCTAGGAACTGACATTTTCCACTGGTGATCAAATAACCTAAAATTCTAAGTAACCACTATCTTAGAAATAAGACAGCTTTCCTGAAGTTTGGTGAGGTAGCTGGTGACTAATTTTCTACCTCCTTCCCAGGCACCATAAACCATTTCCAGTGTCCATCTGGATGCTTGTTTCCCATTGCTGGCTGTTATTTTGCTGCTGGTTCTGCCTACTTTACAGTTTCTTCCTGCAGGCAGCTTTGCACCCCTGTGCTGCTTTTGAGGGTTCTGTTCTGCTCAACTCCTACTTCCCTGGATGTCTTCTAATTCTAACTGTGTCTACCATTTGGGAATGATCTAACCTTTCCTCAGTTGCCCAGTCTAGGTTGCCTTTCTGTTCTCTGCTGATGCTCACAACTGCAGCTGTAGCTGCTCCCATGAGCTGTGCACCCTCCCAAACTAGCTGATCCAGCCACTAAAATCATTGTCAAATCTGGCATCTTTATACCTTGCCCTGACAGTGTTGTCAACCCAATTACCAGCGACACTTGCAGCACTTTGGTTGATAGACAACTCTGTCTCCATTTCCAGGTTCACTCACTGTCAGCTACATCTCTCTCCTCAGTGCAGCATTATAATTCCTACTCTCTGTTTTACGCTTGCCAGACTGTCTCTTGCTTCCTACATGTCGTGCTTCCTTTCGTGGCATGGATGGTCTTTCCATGGCTTCATCATGAGTGTGTTTCCCTGCTTCTGCTTCTGTGTTAGTTATTGTTGTCTTTATTTATTTATATCAGTTTAGGATTAATACATTTGAGCCGTGGGCTCATTTATGAAGGTTCCAAGGCAGTAGAGCGTACATGACATAACAGGTCAATTAATGGATACATACAATTGTTAACACAAATTAACATCAAGGTCATAAGTGCAGTTACATCACAATCAGGGATTAAAAGGACAACAAGTGACAGTACAAGTTTACACTTGCGGAGTAACCAATGGTAACAACACTGCAAGAGTGTGGTCCACAGCTTAGAAAATATCAGGGAGTAACCCGAGACAGGAGAACCCCTGGCTGTTGGGGGGAGGGGGCATTTAGGTGCAGCCAGGCATGACTTTGTCAGTAGAGCGGTGGAGAGGGGTGAGGTTGTGGAGGTGAGGCGGTCTGAGTGCAAACAGGGGAAGGAGGAGTGGGGAGGAGGAGGAGGAGACCAGGGGGATAGTGAGAGGGGGTGATGATAGAGGGGGCAGTTGGAAGGGGCAAGGTAAGGAGAAGAAGAGAAGAGATAACGGGTTTGATAGTTCAGGGGGAGGACCTATGCCTGGCAGCTAGCAGTAGCATTGACAGTCGTATTTGTTGGCAAGGTGAGATCGTAGCCCAATTTTTAAATTGGCTGAGCCTGGTGCATTCGACAAGAGCAGCAGGCAGGTCATTGAGCCACTTGGGCCCATAGTAGGAGAGGGATCTCTGAGCCAGAGTAGTTCACTTAAATGGTATGATCAAACCTCCCTTGATTGCACTTCTAGTACAAATAGAGGGTTGTGAATTTTCAAAAAGTATGAAAGTAGACACCGGTGTGAGCCTCAGCATGGCTTTTGTTTGCTAGCAAGCAGGCCTGGTATTGGATCCTGAAGTGGAGGGGGAACCAGCCGGTTTCCTTGTAAAGGCTACATGAATGTGTCTGCTTGTGCGCACACAGAACCAGTAGGCAAGCCTTGTTAAGTAGGATTTTTACCCTCTTTAGCACTGTGTCAGTCAGCCCCATAGATGGTGAGACAGTAGTCCACTGAGGAGAGTACTGAGCAGCTTGTGACAAGTTCTAGGGCACCCCCGCATCATGGAAATACGGTGTTGGTAAAGAATACCAAGTTTCATATTAGTGGATTTTATTAGTTGCTCGATGTGGACTGAGAAGGTGAGGGTGTCATCCAGGTGAATCCCAAGGTGATTAAATGTGTCGACTTGATCAAGCGTTTCTCCTCTGCAGCCAAGTATTCTCAGGGTGCCCCTTGTACCTTGCTCTGTGGTGTGCTGAATAGCATGCACTTGATCTTTTTATAATTGAGCAACAGCTTGTTATGAGAGAACCAGGATTCCAGAGCTTGAATGTTATCCTGTAATTCAAAGTTAATGGCTGTCTCGGCTTTGCCTGGGATGGAAATGACAGCATCATCCGCATAAAGCACAACATGTGCAGGGCAGGTGGTGTGCAGGGTGTTAATGAAAAGGCTAAAGAGGAGAGGGCCTAGGCTAGATCCTTGTGGGATGCCTAGGTTCACCTCCTTGGGCTCTAAGATAGCACTGCCAATCCCAACACATTGTGCCCTATGAGGCAGGTAACTGTTGAACCAGGCAATGGTGTCAGTTGACAGACCTAAGGAGAGTAGACCTTGCTCTAGTAATTGGTGATTGACAGTGTCAAATGCCTTAGTGAGGTCTATAAAGATAGACACCACTGCAATCCCTTTATCCAAGGCTCCATAGAGCTGGGTGGTGTATTCAACTAGGGCAGTGATGGTGGAGTGGTTTTGCTGGAATCCATGTTGTTGTTTGCAAAATGGATCATACTTTTCAAGATACTCAGTAAGTTGTTCGTAGACCACTCTTTCTGGGGCTTTTGAAAGGGGAGGTAGTATTGAGATGGGTAGGAAGTTGGCCAGATTTGAAGACAGGTGTGATGAGTGCTGCCTTCCACCTGTCAGGGAAGACTCCTGATCTAAGGGAGGCATTGAAGATCTTAGTGAGTGGTGCTGCTAGTTCATTTAAGGTCAAAGCAACCATCTTCATGTCTATCTGGTCGCTTCCCATCCTGGTCTTACTGAGGATCCATTTGATCCTCACAATTCACTATATTGGTAATTCTGTATCCCCAGATGTAAACACATCTATGTTTCATTTTATTTTCAGATTCTCTCTCTCATTCTGTTATTTCATTCCTGCTAATTATTTGTCCCCTCAGGTTCCAATCCTTTCACTTCAGCCTTCTCCTTCTACGTCAGACGCTAACTCAGTTTCCTCAATATAGTGAATTGTGAGGCTGAATAAAGACGTTTTAAATCATTGTGAATAATACAATAAAGACAACTCTTGAAAAAGCCTACATCGTAGGTGAAACATTGAGGTGTTGGCCGTATTTAAAATAAAAAGACAATATTTAGATTTGGAAATGACTGTCAGCAGTATTATTTATTCAGCACCCCTCCCCACACCCTACTCTGAGTCAGAGATTGTTATGCTTTGCCCCTATGCCACAGGTGGTCTCTGAGGTGCATGCACTCAATAAGAGAGCCTGATAGCCAAGGATCAGTGGCTCGTCTGTCTTTCTTTGTTTTCTAGTGGGGCACAGCTCCACTACCATATCTCTCCATAAGTATCATGCTGTCACTCTCCTGTTGTGTTCATTAACTAGTATCCATTATGAAGTGGCTGCCAGAAATCCAGCAACCTGATTGGCTGAGAACTGTCTCAGCCGTGAGTATATCTAACTACATACTTACGGTTTAAAATGAGTTCTGGCAACACCTTTCCTTCAGCAGTACATACTGCTCTGATAGTACCCTGATTTACAGAGAGCAAAAAGCTACCTCAAACAAAGAACACAAGCAGCCAAACAGGAACACTGCTGCCAAACCCTAAAAAATACAATCTCCTGCTGCATAAATCAAACACTTGCAAAAATACATTTTGGCACAGAAGCAACGTAGCCAAAGTTGCAGTGGATAGCAGTGTCAAACAAACGAAAATAACTTCCACACTCCATCTACCTAGCTCCTGACCACGGATCCTGTCCCCTACATAACAAATTTAAAAACAAGCAAATAAATACAGTAACATGACAAATAAATATCAAAGTGCCACACTGCACCTCCATGACATGTCTCTAACAGACAAGCGCATGCACATTTAAAAACAGCACCACTTCCTGTGCTTATCGAACTCTGCCTTCCAATCCTATTGCTTCTAAATCTACGTGTCCCCACTGAGAAATATATTCAAAGCCACAACTCAGATGCCCTTACTTCTCCAAATGAGAAGATAGACAAACTGGAGACAAGGGTACCACAGTTCACAACTGACATAACTGAGGGAGAAAGTTCACACTGACAAGCGTTCCTCCTGTTCTATGAGCACCAACTTGAAACAGTGCCACTTGCTGACCACAACCCTCCAAGAACCATTTTCTTAAGTGGTATTCCTACACGACCCCTAAACTCATTATTAAAATGTTTGGTTTTTTGTTTGTTTGTTTTTATTTGTAAACTTCAAATCCAGTTCATAATAGCAATAATGCAGTCCAGGGTGTGGTATGTCTTGGAATATCATAACAAACACACCTGAGGAGTGGCGATATTCCATGATATACCACACCCTGTTGTGCATTATTGCTTAATTATACAATGGCAAGAAAGAATGCTGGCCTCTTATTGGTCAGTTTGAGACTGGACCCGTGAAGTTATCTCAGCATAACATCACAGATGTAGTCCCAGCACACAAATGACCGCATCACACAAACCAGCATGTACAACAATCACTGCCCACTTCCCAGTAGGTACACTGCCCCATCTACTCAAAGTCCTAGCAGTCATCCCTGGAGCAGACGTTCAGCCTAAGCATTTTCTTTTGCCTTTACTAAACAGTGCACCCATAGCCCCCAGCTAGTTCCCAACTGAACTGCAACAAATAAAAGTTGAAGAAAAGCAAACCCATGACTTGAGTCCAGCACTTCTGAGTTCCCCCAGTGCAATAGTGCGAGGGTTGAAATGTGACGTGATCATTCCTCTTACTGCAGAGCTCCTCACTCTTCCAATTTTGTTCCGAAACTATATGACCAGATTACTTCTCTTATTTAAAAAACAGCGAATTGAAAGCTGGCTTTCCAAGTGGCTTTACACAGTCCCCCACTGTACTGGCAGCCATGCTCATCAAACATCCTCACAACATTGTTCTCCTTTTTTTAATTTTTTTTTAAATCTGTCAGATAGGCGCTTCACAATTTAACAGTCCCACTATGTCCCGCTCTCCAGACATTCCTTATTTTAACACAAAAAAAGCCGTCATTAAGATCGGCTTCACGGAAGTCCCATAACTTGTCTTCCAACAGTCAGCAGCAGTACATGGCTCTTGTCATAACACTTGCTCGCCATTCAGATCACTTCCTTCCTTCCTTGTTTCTTAAATACACTTTTTAAACATAATCCAGAACCAGTTTCCCTAACACCTCGGTACCTTCCTTTCAGCAGTGGGGGGCGGTATTCATTTTCACCACCACAGGCTGAAGACCATGGTGGCAGAGAGACACAGAGAGAGACAGGAAAATGGAACACAGCATTGTCTCACTCAGCAAGCAGGACAGCAGCTGAGGAGACACACACATTTCAACATGAGCAGGTACATACACACACAAACACACACACACACATGCACAGGTTTCAAAATGAGCAGGTCAAAGGAAGCTTACAGCAAACAGTCTGTCTTAACTGCACCACCAACTGCTGAAAACACAAACTGTGGACTTTTGTACTCCAAGGTATACTGCCACATAAGAAAACTAGGGAAAAAATGTATTTTAAAATGTTTTTTTCTTTATCTTCTTTTTGAATTTAAATCAAGCCATTGTATAATAGGAATAATGCACTCCAGGGTGTGTGCCATGCTGGGATAACATTACTTCTCGGGCATTGGATGCACTCGGCCTATGTCCTTGTGCCCAGCCACCCAAGGCATGATGTTATCCCAGCACAACACACACCATGTTGTGCATTATTTCTTTATCTTCCATTGCTGCTTTCCCTGCTGAGTTGTCTGCTATCCTATGATGCTCATGCTCCTTGCTGTTGGTTTACGCATCTCCAGCTTACATACCTATTCATCCTGCTTCATAGGTGCTCATTTGTGGACTGCATTCATTGTGCTTTGGGGGGTTTCATATTCAATTCCTTTCCATGGCTCAATGTTGTGATACTCCCTTATTCAGTATGAGCAACAAAAATATCAGCGACTATGCCAGGATTCAGTTCTCTGCAAACAGCAAGGTCCCATGTCCACAAACATCAAGGCATCATTCCCAATCAGAGCTCCAGGCAGCCCTAATGACTCAATACCAGTGCACCATGCTGTTGCACAGGCAACCCAGGTTCAGGAGAGGAGCTAGGTCATTGCATTGGGGGATGGGCCTGACAGAGGTAGCTGCCACTCAACAGTGTCCTTCAGTCAAGGAGGGGTGACCACAGATTATAGTGCCACAGTGACCCCACAGCTGAGCCAGGGAAGTTGCCTCTCACAATAGAGATGCAGTGATGTTGGGCCCATGGAGGCATGGTTAATGTCACCAGGGTGGAGGGTGAGATTGGCAAGAAGAAATAGGGAAGAAAGACACTCCTGACCATCTCCATGAAAGCTCATAGAGCCTGAACAGGGTATATCACTGAAGGGACAGTTGGGAGGGGGAACTCAATAGACTGAAAAAAGAATCAGAGTTGTGCACTCCTAAGTATTACATTTATTCTTTGGTGGTTCAGTATGGACTCACTAATGTGCTCAAACCAGCCTGTCAATGTTGGCTTTTCTTTCTTCCTCCTTGATGGCAAGCAATCAGTACATGCCCTCAATGTAGCTTTAGTTTGGTCAAGTTCCCTTACACACCTCCAAGAACTGAGATTCCACAATGGGGGTTCCTTTAGTCATATGGCCATGCCTGTGGCACCTCAAACAGGGTGGTAGTCACAGCTGTGAGTCAAAGAGATGGATCATTCAAGCTATTTTTAATGCTATCCTTTTGGTCCTGTGTCTTTCGTTTGGGGACATTCACACTCCCCAAAGTTTTTTTCACTGTAGCTATCAGGACAGTGCTCCCTGGGCATCTGCATGACTGGAATTGTTACCGAAATGGTGGTTCCATTAAATAGAGGGCTACGCTTTGTGGCACCTTCATGAGGCATCTCAGCTATAAGACAGAGGGAGAGAATAGTTAACCATTCCACAGCCAAATTGTTCAAAGCAGTGTATCCTTTCTTTTTTCATCCAACCTCTGCTGCGCCCTCAGCACCATTAATTTATGGAATTTTACAAGAATAATAATCATAATAACAAGCCTGGAGGGATAGATCTCTAGAGTTTTCCTCCATGTTTTTTTTTCCTCTCCTCAGTGTTAAAGGTCACACAATTCCATCATGAGTTGAGCCTTGAAAGTGATCTAAATTATTGATATGGCAATTCTGTCATTCACCTCGAGGAATCTCACACATTCTCCTAAGATTCCATTAGCCTTGGGGCTGAATCCTTATAGTATTTCCAAGGGTGGAACCCTAACTTGGATGGGAGTTCCTTTAGTCACACAGCAAAGCTCTGTGGCACTTTCAAAGTGGAGGTAGTCTGAATCATGGGACAGTGAGTAAATGGCACGAAATTCAGCATCGCTTACAAGTTCAAATTTATAAGTGAATTGAAGGGCAGCTTGCCTGTGGTTCAGTTGATCAGCAGGCAACTTTTGCTACACCCTCCTTCTGAGACCTATAAAGCACAAGCTGTAGCATCCGTTTAGATGCGATTTTCTTTGTTCCATTATCCTCCCATCTCTGCTCTCTCTTTTTCCAGAAGTGTGAGTAGATTTTGGCTAAATCTGTACACATGTATTAGTGTATTGTCATCTGCTTATTGGAGAACCTAGGAGAACATTAAATTAGAAACATAAGATTGCACTTTCAAAGGTTAGGGCACAGATATGTAGGCATGCTCTGCCTGCATCTGCATTAGTGCACCTGAGGATATGGTAAAAACTGTAATGCTGGCATACATCTGGAACAGACATGAACAACATGTATCTTTTGTCAGAATGCTTTCCACCCCACCAGAACACTAACTAACCCCTGGAATTCCTCTAGACATGCCAGAATGCAACAACCAGTCACTGGAACAGCTGCTGGAACACTGGAACTTCTCATAATATGTCAGGTATCCTCACTCTCCTACCTTGTTACTGGAAATGGGACAGTGCATTTGACCCTCACCCCAGCTACAGACTATGGTCACCACCCTAGGTGCACAACTCTGGACTCATCCCACAGCGGCTGAAAACATCACCACCTACATCAGCTGATGCAGCCCTCCCACCCTCAGACCAACTCCTCCTCCTGGCTGCCCCTTCTCTGCAACCTCTCCCCATTCCGACCATATCTTCCTCTAGGTGCTCTGCCAGATTCTCACACTGCTACAAAAGGATGACATTCCTGCACCCTGCAATAAGGCTCACACTCCTCCTCCTCCTTCTCAGGTTGGGCAACATCCATCCCAATCCGGGGCCCCCTGCACCCCTGACACCCGGTCAACCTTCCAATGGTGGTTTGAGCATTACCTCCCTCAATGTCTGCAGCATGCCAAAAAAGTGGAGCTCCTTCCAGGGCTGGGTCTTGCAATATCATCCTGATGTTATAGCAATATCTGAAACCTGGCTCACCCATCGTATTCCTGACTCCACAGTAACTCTTACCAGTTACAACCTATACCGTGCAGACCGACAGGGTAAACGCGGGGGTGATTGCGCCATCTACACCAAAGACATATTGCATGTTAATCAGTTTCCCTCCCCCCAGCTAGGTTCAGGACCACAGGCCGTCACCATTAAAATTACCGTGGGGCACGCCCAATACCTACTACACATCACTGCAGTCTATCGCCCACCCAGGGATCAATAAATAGCCTTCCACTCGGTAATGTCCTATCTGAACACTCTACCATCCCACACAGAAATTATGGTACTAGGTGATTTTAATATAAATTGGTTAAGTAAGGATGCCTCAACACTCATAGATGCTGCCACAGCCCAAGACCTCTCCCAACTGGTCACCTCCCTCTACCAGTCTTGTTCACTGATCACCTCATGGCCTTGTTGCGGGCAAGAGATTCATTGTGGAAACACTGGGTCCTCCTCCCTGCTCGACATTGTCTTCACCAATCAGCCATTCAAAATCTCTACTGTCTCTGTTCTCCCAGATGCTCTCAGTGACCACTCCCCAGTTATCTGCACCTGGTCCTGCAAGGCCCCTAGATCAACTCCCAAATTCATAACCCAACATAAACTTGGCCCTGGTAAACTGGCAGCTCTAAAAGCATATCTCAGGGCTATGGCCTGGTCCTTCATCACTAGCTCCCTCGACTCTGAAATAGCCCTTGACCTCTTCATCCTGTCTTTCAATAACATATGTGACAACTTTGCCCCAGTCACTAAAAGAATGGTTAAAGGCAACCATGCTCCCTGGCTCACTGATCACCTCATGGCCTTGTTGCGGGCAAGAGATTCATTGTGGCAACGCTCCCTAGAATCTGGCCTCCCAAGTGACAGACATAAATACAGAGAGGCTCAGAATAAGTGCACCTGGGCCATTCACAAAGCCAAAGCAGAGTACTATAAATCCTCACTAACTTCCTCCTGGGGTTCTGGAGCAACATTAATGAAATCTGTGGTAAGGCCCCCAACCAGATGCCAGCACAGGTCATGGTTGACGGGTCACTGACCACTGACCCATCCCATATCCCTACAGCCTTCAATAATGCCTTTACTAACCTTAATAGTGTCCTTGCTCCTAACTTCTTTGATCCCCCAGCAACTAACACCTCTTCTCCCCCCCTCCTGCAGCTCCACCCTTTTACTTTCGCAGTATCACAACTAGAACAGCAGAGCCTTACCTCAGAACAGCCCTTAGCCACTCCTCTTACAGCTCCGACTCTCTCGACATGAAGCTCCTTCGTCTCACCCTTAATGAGGTTCTCTACCCCCTTACTCACATCTTAATCCACTCCCTTTGCCTAGGTAGATTCCCCCCAAGTGGAAATCTGCTTCCATTACACCAATATTTAAAGGTGGAGATTGTGCCAATACCAATAATTACCGCCCCATTTCCATACTCCTTCCCCTCTCCAAGGCACTAGAGTGGATTGTATCGGATCAGCTCACGGAACACCTCAACAAATATAACCTTCTCTGCAAGCAACAACATGGGACACAGCACTTTTACCACATTTCTCGAATTTACCACACACATACACTCTGCGCTGGATAAGGGGCACATCACTGGTGCTGTCTTCATTGACCTCACAGAGGCTTTTGACACCATCAACCACTCCCTCCTACTAACAACCTTGACCATCTTGGGTCTTTCCCGAGATGCTTTGGGATGGTTCTCTGAATACCTCTCAAACCGATATCAACAGGTCAAAATTGGTAACACAGTCTCAAATAGACTGCCTGCCCTCTCAGGTGTCCCTCAAGGTTCCATTTTGGGACCACTACTTTTTAGCCTCTTCCTCAACTCCCTCCCTGAGTCCTGCCCAGGAAATCTACTACTATACACTGACGATGCAGTCATTTTCTCCTCCAGTCCTGACCCTATACAACTCCACTGCTCCCTTCAGTCCTCTTTCAGCTGCATGGAAAACTGGTTCTCTAAGAAACGCCTAATTCTTAACTACAACAAAACCAAAGTTATGCTATTCTCTCATCCACAGAACACTATAAAGGTGCTATGCCCATAAGTCCTAACTTCAAATCACACCCCTCTAGAGCAGGTGGACTCCTTCAAATACCTGGGCATTACCTCAGACCCAGATCTTAACTTCCATGAGCACATTTACCACCTATCCAAGGCCCTGAACGTTAGGCTGAGGCTTCTGCGCTGTTTCAAGCACTGCCTTACCCCTGATGCCCTCAGGCTCGCGGTCACCTCCTCGGTCCTCTCACTGCTAGATTACAGCCTACTGATGTATGGGGCAGCAAGCACTTCAGCCCTAGCTAGACTCCATATCTCCCTAAACAAAGCCAACTGCCTTATCCTCGGATGTGACCATCTAACACATACCTACTCTCTCTATAGCACTACTAACTGGCTTAATCTCAACAACAAGATTAAGTTCCACACCTGTCTGATGGCTAAAAAAATCACCCTATGCCTCTCCCCCTCGGGACTCTCCCCTTTAATCTGCCAAAGCACCAAGGTTAAGCATACCCGTAGCTCAGTCCACCATCTCTTCTCTATTCCCCCCAGCCGTACCTCTCAATTTCAAAGATCTTTCATCTATAGGGCCCCCATGTGGATGAACACCCTTTCTTCCACCCTGGCTTATGAACAAAGACTAGGACAATTTAAAACCCTCCTTAGGGCCCACCTTCTAACCTCAAATAACTGTAACTGCAACTGAATCCCCTGTCCCCCTCCTCCTCCTTAATTCTATGACAATAGCCACTGTCCTGCCTCTTCCCTACTGACCAGTGTCGCTCATGTGCCACAAAATATCTACTTTGTATGTGTACTGTGTAATTACTATAATAAGTAACCCTAGTATCTTGAATGTTAGCTCGACTGATTTCCTGTAAACAATCTGCATCTGTCTCTGAGTTCATTGCTGTTATGTCTGTTTGTATATATCCTATGTGACATGGAACCTTTGTGAATGAGTCCGTGACTCTTACAAATGAAGAGGGGGAGGTACCTAAAAAACAAACAGTAGAAACACTCTGGATACAAAAGTTGATACCAGCCCATTTACAGAAGAAAGGGTTCTGAAAGAACTCTTAAAACTGAAGGTGGACAAAACAATGGGGCCTGATGGGATTCATCCTAGAATTCTAAAAGAACTAAGGGTAGAACTAGTGACACCACTGACTACCCTCTTTAACAAATCATGGGAGGATGGGGTGGTACCTGAGGACTGGAGGAGGGCAGATGTGATTCCCTTTACAAAAGTGGAGCTGGCAGAAGCAGGAAACTACAGACCTGTTAGTTTAACCTCAGTGATAGGGAAAATGATGGAATCACTTCTGAAGGAAAGAATTGTCGAGTACCTAGAGGCCAGAGGGGCACAGGACCCAAGGCAGCATGGATTCACAGCAGGAAGGTCATGCCAGATGAATCTAATAGATTTCTTTGACTGAGTGACCAAAGTAGTAGATCAGGGAGGGGCTGTGGAAATGGCCTACCTAGACTTTAGCAAGGCATTTGACACAGTCCCACACAAAAGATTAATATACAAGTTAGCCAGCCTGGGAGTGGGTCCCAAGATGATAGCCTTGGTAAAGAATTGGCTGGAGAATAGGACACAGAGGAAATAGTAAATGGAATCCACTCTGAAGAAAGGGGATTACTAGTGGGTACCGCAGGGTTCAGTATTAGACTGGTCCTCTTCAATGTCTTTACAAGCTTACATTGCAGAGGGACTGAAGGAAAAGTATGTCTCTTTGCAGATGACACAAAGATCACACAGAGTTGATGCACAAGGTGGGATGGAAAGGATGAGAAGAGACTTGGCAAGGTTAGAGGAATGGTCAAATGTATGGCAGCTTAGATTCAATGCTAAGAAGTGCAAAGGTAATGCACCTGGGAAACAAAACCCAGGGTAAGAGTACACAATGGGGGTGAGATACTATTAACAACAGAAATGGAAAGGACCTGTGGGTAGTCATATCAGATGACTTAAATGTGGGCAAGCAATGTGAGAGGGCAGCAAGGAGGGTTGGGGGATACTGGGATGCATAGGAGAGGCATCACCAGTAGAAAACAGGAAGTTGTTTTCCTCTGTACAGACAGCTGGTGAGACCCCATCTGGAGTACTGTGTGCAGTTCTGGAGACCCAATCTCTGCAAGGACATAGACAGGATGGAAGCTGTCCAGAGAGGGCAACTAAAATGGTGCAGGGTCTGCACCAGAAGGCGTATGAAGAGAGACTAAAGGAGCTTAATATGTGCAGCCTCAAGGAAAGGAGGGAGAGGGGATGATAGAAACTTTCAACTACCTCAAGGGAATCAACAAAGTCCAAGAGGGTAGCATCTTTCAAAAAAGAGGCGTGCAGAACAAGGGGCACAATTTGAAGATAGAGGGAGCAGCTCAGAGGTGATGTAGGAAGTATTTTTCACAGAGAGGGTTGTGGATGCATGGAGCGGCCTTCCGGAGAGGTTGTGGAGTCAAAAACAGTGGTTGAATTCAAGCATGCATGGGACAGTCATAAGGCAATTCTAGGGGGTGGGGGTAGAAAGAAGTAGGCTGCTGGTTAACTAGGATCTGCAGCTTATCCATTAGGTAGGAAAATGGGCAGACTGGGTGGGCCAAGCGGTCCTTATCTGCCATCAAATTCTATGTTTCTGTGTTTCTATGAATCTGTAATAAAATAAAAAAAATAAGGAAAGAATGGGCCTGACCACTTGAATGTCATTCAGTTAGCTGGAACAGGGCTTCCCTGCACCTGAAAGCCCTTTCAACTGGTCAGAGCAGGGCTCCAAAACAGCCCAGCATGCCTCTTTGTTCCCATAATGATTTCCCTACCCAGAATGATATTTGACCCTCCTGAATGTCCCTTACCCAAAGATAACAGGCATCTGACCCTTGGAATCCCCCTTGATGTGCCCAAATAAGCTCCTAGCCTCCTAAATGCCATTTCCCCCTAGAATGGAGCAAGTGCCAACCTGGCGTCCAACCACCCAGAATTTATTTATTTATTTAGTATTTTGGAAAGTCCTTTGAGACCAAGCTCTTTTACAAAGGTTCTACGTCAGGGTAGACAATAAGACAATATAAAATACAGTGGTTACAGTTGACTGAGCATTAGGCATCATGAGCAGCTACATGAAAAATTATACAACAAGAAAAAAATTAGCAAATTACTATTAGAATACAATACTATTGCTAATTGATTGCCATGGGTTGCACACCCATAGAAAACTCCAAGTCGAGTGTTGACTACGGCATGGTAACTGCAAGGGTTTTGATACTACACCAGAGAGCAAGAAGTGGGGTAACAATGATAAAAAGGGGAGGCGGTTGGGAGGAAAGGGGGGATGCAGCTCCAGAGGGCTTTGTCGAGTAGGGGGTGGTTGTGAGGGAGGGTTTAGGGTGAGGCAGGGTAGGGCTGTTACAGAAGGTGTTTAAGAAGGACTAATTGCTTTGTAATGACCTAGGCTAAGCTGGTGGGAGACAGGGATCTCCAGTTAGACCTGCTGAGTGCTAACTTGGGGATAGTCCAGCTGAGCAGTGGGGGACTTTAGAAGGAGGTGCATTTTGAGCTAGACATTAGGTGCTGTTTGAGGACAGTTTTGAATTGAGCCAGGCTGTTGTTAGTTTGGAGTTTCATTGGGAATTCATTCATCCAGAGGAGGGCCTGATAGGAGAAGGCGCGCTGCCCTAGTGAGGTTCGGTGGAATGGGATGGACATTTCCCCTCTCTTCCTCCCCCTGGTGATATGAAATGAGAGGGATGCCTTGAGCAGTTCTCCTAAACAGGGTGGGGTTTTGCTTAGGAGTGCTTTCTTCCCTAGGAGGCAAGTTTGGTATTTAATCCTGTCTTTTAGTGTAAGCTAGTTTGTGCGCTCATACAGGGTACAGGTATGAGTGTAATGATCAGCACCCAGGGTGAGGCAGCATGCCTTAGTAAGCATAGTTTGAACCCTTTTGATCACTGTATCTGTAGCAGCCCCGTAAACCACCAGCCCACAGTCTATCGCGGAGAGCTGGAGACTGAGAGGTGAAGTGCTTCCAGAATGCCATCCCATCATCCAGTATGGGGCTCCATAACTCCAGGAATCCCACTTACCCCTCCGGAACAGGCTCTCTGAGGTCCCACTGTGCTCTTTCAACTGTTGGAACAGAGCTCCCAGATACTCAGACATGCAAGAATGGGTCCCAGACCCACTGACCGCACGGTCACTCACTGGAATGATGCTCCCTGACCAAAGGGAATATCTTTCCACCTGCTGGAATGTCACTTTGTGACCCAAGGAATACAAATTGCCCCACTGGAACCGGGTATCTGATCATTGGAATGTCTTTCATCAAGGCAGAACAGGGCCCCACAACCCTCAATGTTCCTCCTGATGTTCCTAACATGATGTAATGGCCTGAGCCTTTGACTACTCTTTACCATGCTGGAATAGGGATACTAGAACCCAGAATCCTTCCAGAAATGCTGGTATGGTGCTCTTAGACCTCATCAATGACTTTCACCCTGCTGGACTATTGCTTTTCAACCCTCAGAATACCTTTTGACCCACTGAAATGGGGCCTCCAGACCCTATGAAAATCTTTTGATCTCTCCCTGACCTCTGAAATCCATCATTATGTGCCCCAGTGACATGGGAATGGAGAGGATTCTGACAAGTGATGGTACTTTCTGGCAGGTAGGATGTCATTCAGGCAGCCTGGCAACTGAAAAACAATGCAAATGCAACTTACTAATGTAGGTGTTTAATGAGGACTTACTGTAATTAGTGGTACAGTAGAAAAGCAACTGAGTCTTTTGGCTCAGTGTGCCTTTCTCAGTTACCAATGTTCAAATAAATAAATAAATAAAAACGGTAGTGTACTGCTTGGAATTAATAATAATTTTCAGTTGCAGTCAGCTATCACTTCTGGTATCTGAAGTATTTTTTTATTTTCTGTTTGCTAATTAGAAGATTTTCCACCTGGCAGTGCTAGGGTGATGTGTGGAGCAGCACTCTGGAGGAAAAAAAAGTCAATGCTGTTCCTCCCACTACATCATCAAAAATGAGGCCAAACACCTTGAGGCACCACAATCCTTGCAGCCTGAGCAGTGACTTTTTCAAGCTACCTATTAAAATACAGGAAATTGTGACATCACTAGTAACAAGGGAGAGCCAGTCCCTGCTGCTTCATGTGAAAGTGAAATCTAGCAGTGAGAAATGGTTCTCATTTGTTACTAGTGAATAAATTACAACTTCTTGCTGCTAGCTTTTGGAAGACAGAAATCTTGCTTTTAGAGCAGAAAGCAGCTGACTAAAAAAGCTACAGTTTTTCTTACTAATTATCCTCCATCCCACCCTAAGTTAGATCTACTTTTATAGCAACTGTATTTGACTGACAACAGGAACATCCTGTTTGGCAGTAGGAAGGGAAGGATCATAGAGAAACATTAGTTTTGTCAACCCTGAAGGAAAAATGTAGCTCTTTCTCCCCTCCAGCTGCTGGAGGTCTGACTCTGAGCAAGGAAGAAGGAGACTACTGAAGAATACAGGAAGTTGCTGTCCCAGAACAGGAAGGCTGAGAGTTGTAAGGAGAGGAAAGAGTAAGCATACAGAGCAACAGGAGAAGGGACACAAAATAAGACATGATGGGAGTGATGCAGTGCAATGGCTGTGGGGCGGCAGTGTTCTGGGAAACATTCTGGAGGCTGTGATACTGCCCTATTTGCAGGCACCTCTCTGGTCTGAGGAAGGAGGTTGCCTGTCTCCAGGCTGACCTGTCTAGGATTCTTGAAACCTCCTCTCCCACGCAGGGACTACCAGGGCCACCATCACTTCCTCAGAGGTTGCCAAGAAAGAGGAGCAGCTGGACCAAGATGGGCTCAAGGAGGGAGAGGGTGGTGGAACAGAGGTGCATCCCTCCAGCTGTACTTGTCCGCAGTTCATACACTGTTCTGGTGGATAATGGTTCCTCTATGGAGGAACCTGCAGTGGAGACCAAGGAGGATGCTGGGAACCTCTACAAAGAAGACCCACAGGAGGGTGGCATAGGACCCAAAGGGGAAGGAAACAACTTCTGGTGGGGGACTTAATCATTAGGGGGATAGAAGTATGAGAGGAAGGGGAGAGGGAGGCAAGGTGCCTGCCTGGCACCATGCCTTGGGGGGACAGGAAATGAATCCTCAGGATCGTGGGAGCAGCTGCATGACAGAGGGAGCTAGATGTCACTGTTCACCAAGGAATAAATGACCTGGCTGTGAATGGGATCAGAGCAGTGAAAGAGGAGTTTGTAGAGTTTGAGAGGGGCCTTAGACAAGTAGAGCATACGGTAACCTTCTCGGAGGTGCTGCCTGTCTATAGTAAGGGTGATGTTAAGGTAATCTACACCATGGAATTTAATGAATGGTTGAATAACTGGTGTGGAGCTCAGGGTTTTGGCTTCATTGGGGACTGGGGAGCCATTTGAAGGGATGCAGGCCTATACTGGCACAGTGGTCTGCATCTGTCTGGGGGGAACCAGGATTCTAGGTGATAGGTTTAAATGCTTCATTGGCAAGCATTTAAGCTAGCCAAGGAGGGAGGCACTGAAAAGGAGCAGGGAAATCCCCGCCTCTCCCCACAAAACACAGTAATTAGTGAGGTAAACACCAAGCTAGAGAAGTCATTAGGGGTAAGGGGGAACAGAGGTAAATGCAAAAAAAGGCAAAGGCAGTAAGGACTGGGATGGGGCTAAAAGGGGTAAGATCATCAAAAAATGGAGGGTGATGAGTATCAATGCCTGTAGTCTGTGTAACAAGCTCCCTGAACTAGTGGCCTTGATAGAAGAGGGATTCCTGGATATTGTGGCAGTCACAGAAACATGGTACACAGAGAACCATGACTGGGATGTCAACATACCAGGATACCCAATCTACAGGAGGAACAGGGAGAGCAAAAGAGGAGGAGAAGGAGAAGTAGCTCTCTATGTAAGGGAAGGGATCAAAGCAGCAAAACTAAAGAGTAAACAGGGAGCAGATGAGGCACACTTGGTCACCCCAGAGACAGGAAATGACACCACAATCCACATGGGGGTTGTATACTGACCCCCATCTCAGGGGGAGGGAATGGACATGAACATGATAGAAGACATCCTTAGAATGGCAGAAATAGAGGCAATATTGTTGATGGGGAATGTGAATATGCCAGCTGTTAACTGGAGCACCTTTGCTGCAGGCACATCCAAGAGCAGGGTCATTCTTGATGCCCTACAAGGGACATGCAAGGGACATGCCTCAGACAGCTAGTATTGGAACCCACTTGGGATGGAGCAATCTTAGACCTGGTACTCTCAAATGGAGAAAGAATCTTGGATTTAGAAATGGGTAGCCATCTGGGAACAAGCGGCCATCAAACAGTGTGGTTCACAATAAACACAGTCATAGAGTCAAGCCATACGAAAGTAAGAGTATTGGACTTTAGGAGGGATGACTTTGAGAAAATGAGAGTGCCTCAGAAAAGCACTAGCAAACAGGCAAGAAGGAGGGGTGGAGGAACAATGGGGAGTACAGACCAGTTAGTTTGACCTCAGTGGTAGGGAAAATGATGGAATCACTTCTGAAGGAAAGAACTGTTGAGTACCTAGAGGCCAAAGGAGCATAGGACCCAAGTCAGCATGGAGTCACAGCGGGAAGGTCATGTCAGATGAATGTAATAGATTTCTTTGACTGGGTGACCAAAGTAGTAGACCAGGGAGGGGCTGTGGACATGGTCTACCTAGATTTTAGCAAGACATTTGATACAGACCCACACAAAAGATTAATATGCAAGTTAGCCAGCCTTGGAGTGGGTCCCAAGGTGGTAGCCTGGATAAAAAATTGGCTGGACAACAGGACACAAAGAGTAATAGTAAACAGAGTCCACAGTGAAGAAAGGAGGGTTACTAGCAGGGTACCGCAGGGTTCAGTACTGGGACCGGTCCTTTTTAATGTCTTTGTAAGTGACATTGCAGAGGAACTGGAAGGAAAAGTATGTCTTTTTGCAGATGACACAGATATCTGCAACAGGGTTAATACACAAGATGGAGTGGAAAGGATGAGAAGGGACTTGGCAAGGTTGGAGGAATGGTCAGATGTACGGCAGCTTAGCTTCAATACGAAGAAGTGCAAGGTAATGCACCTGCAAACAAAAGCCCAGGGGAAGAGTACACAATGGGGGGTGAGATACTGACAACCACAAAAATGGAAAGGGACCTGAGGGTAATTATATCAGATGACCTAAAGCTTGGCAAGCAATATGAGAAGGCAGTAAGGAGGGCTGGGGGGATACTGGGATGCATAGGGAGAGTCATCAACAGTAGAAAACAAGAAGTTGTTATACCTCTGTACAGATAGTTGGTGAGACCCCCATCTGAAGTACTGTGTGCAGTTCTGGAGACCCCATCTCTGCAATGACATAGACAGAGTGGAGGCTGTCCAGAGGAGGGCAATCAAAATGGTGCAAGGTCTGCACCAGAAGACATATAAAGAGAAACTAAAGGAGCTTAATATGTATACCCTCAAGGAAAGAAGGGAGAGGTGGGACATGATAGAAGAGGGTAGTATCTTTCAGAAAAAGAGATGTGCAAGAAGAAAGGGGTGCAATTTGAAGATAGAGGGGGACAGCTCAGAGATAATGTGAGGAAGTATTTTTTCACAGAGAGGGTTTTGGATGCATGGAACAGCCTTCCTGAGGAGGTTGTGGAGTCAAAAACAGTGGGGGAATTCAAGAATGCATGGGACAGACATAAGGCAGTTCTAGCTGGGGAGTAGGAGGAAGTAGGCTGTTGGTTAACTAGGATCTGCAGCTTATCCATCAGGTAGTAAAATGGGAAGACTAGGTGGGCCAAGCAGTCCTTATCTGCTATCAGATTCTATGTTCTATGTTTCTATGTTAGTCTGGTTTCAGTGTTGATGTAGTGGGAGGAACAGAACAGACTTTTGTTTTTCCATCCAGACAGAGTGCTGCTCCACTTATCACCCCAGTACTTCTAGGAGGAAAACATCTAATTAGCAAACAGAAAAGAATAAATACTGTGGCCTAGATATTCAGAAATGCGTCAAAGGCCAGCACAAGTCAGGCACAGTGCAAATCCAATGCCCTGTGGTGCAACATGAGCCATATTCTGAGGCTGCACCGGCCGCACTGTGCCAGTGCAACCCAGCGGAATATAACACAGTTGTACCATGGGGCAACCAGAAGTGTGCCATGGAGCAAACACAGTTGCACCTTTGCCACAGAAAGAGTGTCCCAGTGCAACCGTGTTAGCAGAACAGTAGAGCAACAGAGGGGGCACTGCACAGAGAAGTGACCCAGGGACAGAGTCAGAGAAGCACAGTGACAGGCCACAGGAGGCCTCCACCAGCTGGGCACAGCAGGGTGTACATAGGCACCCAGACCCCCACCCCAGAACACAACAGTAGCACAGATAGTAGACAACAGGAGGTGCCAATGGAGGGCCACCAAGGGGAGCCCCCCGCAGGCTGCAGGCTGTGTTCCTCCCCTCACACACCCAGACCACAGTGGGCCACACCCAGGACTACACAGACAAGCATACACACCTGCCACACACCCCTGACAGCCGCCCCATGGGCACCACAAGACACAGCCAATGACCGAGGGGAGGGACACCACCACAGTGGGACACACCACAGCACACAGCAGTGAACCACAGAAGCACAACATGCATCCCTTCACATGCACACCACATGGACAGGCACTAGGCCACTGAAGCATGGCTTCTCATGCCATCTGCAAAGCACAGACACAGGCAGGTATGGCAAAAGATAGATATATTAAAGAACTGAACTATGTACAAAACAAGGTTTTAGGAAAGGGTAGGAAAGTGAGGGAAGGGGACAGTGAACAGGGACTGTACAGTAGGAAGGGGGACTGTAGGGGAAGGTACAGCTGGGGAAATGGGAATGCAGGGTCCCAACTACCAATGGCCATGTCCTGCCACCCCTTGCCATCTTCGGTGCCTTCGGTCGGCAAGCAATATCCACCACACCTACAGCACTGTCTCCATCATGGTTGAGGTGATTAAGATTAGCTATCGGAGCAGCCAGCAGTAAAGGGGCATCGTGCGCCTCCACCGGACACCTATGACAAGGGACAGGACAGGTGATCAGTGCAATGTCCCAAGGAACCATGCCCACCCACAGCACGCAATGGTCAATGGGATCACCCCCCCATGGAGGTACTGTACCGGCCACCTGCAGGGGGGTGGGCCAATGCCTGCCAGCAATGCGGCACACCATGACAGTGCACAGCAGTGGTCCCCACCACACAGTGACCACCCAACTGCGCAATGGCAGTCACATGGCACAGTGCACCGGTAGCACCACAGCAATGTCAGTGGCAGCTGGACTCATACCCACCCCACCAACAGCTGGCACATGTGTCCAATGGATGTACCATAGTGGCAGGAACCAGACACAGTGCAACACATCCAGCTGCCATGGCACAGGCAGCCATGCTCACACCCACACCCCTGCCATCCCCAAAGTACAGAGTGAGGGACCATAACAGTGCCTACCTGCCGTCTGTGGCCCCGCTGATGCCACAGCTGCTCCTGCGCTGCCACCCTGACCCGCTGCAACCTTCCATCCTGCCACTGCCGCTGCCACCGCTGCCTCCACTGCCACTCTCCTTCGATTTTCAGGCCCTAGGAATGGAACATAGACAGGTACACATCAGTAAAAATCCACAGCAGCTGCCCACCACCCCCACCCCTACCCCTGTGCACAGGGTGAGCCCCTGCCTGACACATCCCGCACAGCTGCATCACAAAGCAAGTGGCTGCTTGTGATGTCACCCTGTGATGTGCACGATGGCAGTGCATCATTCTGCAGGGCATGCCAGGCAGCCTAGCCAACACCACAATACATCACCAGGACAGACATGCAATATGGGCCTACTCACCTGGCTGTGGCACAGCCCCATGCCTGACTCATGCCTCCATCCTTCTCAGGCACTCTGGGCCCCCTCCTCATCAGGTCTCCATAGTGGCCACCCTGATTCACTGCTGAAATGTGGCAGCAATGCCCTGCCACACCATGACCCAGGGCTGCTGCAGGGGTGCCTGTCTAAGAGAGAGGGGGCTGGGTGGGGCTGGATGCAGGTGACCAGGTTCACTAGTTCCACCTGCGTCCAGTTTGCTGCCCTTGGTGCCCTTTGCTGTGCCATGCTGCGAGTAGTAGCCAGTGAGCAAAATGGCAGTGGTAAGTGCACATGGCCACGACATGCACCAGCTGCACAATCCAAAGGAACATGCACTGTGTCTGCCCATTGTGCAGTCTCGGAGATGTGCAGCATGGGTGTGGTTAGGCGGGGGCATGGGTGCAGGGGTCACCCAGAGACAGAGATCACAACAGAGGTCTGGGGTCGGGGTCAGCCACCTCTGCACAGTGTGCACTGTGCAATAGCAGGCCTGGTGCATCATGTGCCATGGCCACCATCACGCAGTCGGTGCACAGTGTGTGACTGATGACATGACACCATTTGGTGCATGTGCACTGCGGTCCTGCGCATCGTGCATACATACACATTGCGCTGTGTCTTGCTCCAGAGCAATCTCATTGCCTACGGAGCAAAATCGTGATAGTCAGATGCCACATGCAAATGAGCTCATCAGAAAATGCATGGTGCACCGGGGGAATTAGCATGTCATTATTGTTGCACCAAAGCTCATTTGCATGCTATGCGCTATATAAGTGCCACAGAACAGCACAGGCCATGGACTGGTATTGCATCCTTTGAGGCTGGTTGTGCATGCCGCTGCAGCTCCCTGAGAGCAGATGGCACAGCAGAGTAGGATGTTACAGGGGGATGCTGCTACTAACACACTGTGCTCTCCATGTCCACAGGAGACAACATGTCCGGACATAAGGAGGGTGAGGAGCTCAAAGAGCATGGGCCTGCTCACAAGCACAGGCCCAGTTTCACTAAGGATGAAACAGAGACCCTGTTTAATGCCTACCTGGACAGGGATCCACTGTTGAGTGGTGCCACGGGCACACCACAGGCTAGGGCTGGGTCCTGGGTGGAGGTGGCAGTCTACATTAACCAGCATGGCATCCACCAGCTTTTGATGCAGGAGTGTCATAAAAAGGTGGGCACAGACAGGAGGTTCATAAAGGAGAAGGTGGAAGCCATCTATGCCTCCCAAAAGGCCACTGGAGGGGGGCCTCCTGAAGTGACACCCCTCACTGCGCAAGAGGAGTTGGTGGCAACCACCATGCACCACAGCACAGTGGAGGGTGTGCCTGGAGAAGGAGTCAAGATGGGTGCCAGCCCATCACTGCATGGTAAGTATGTCAGCCATGCACAGCTGGTGGCATGGAGGGTGCGTACATGGACATGCTGACATGTATGCTGCAGGCATGCATGTTCTGTGCATGTGTGTGCAACACTGTGCATGCCATGCTGCCAGACACATGCAGTGGCAGTTTGGAGGGCACATGAGGGCATTGCATCACTGACATACCTTTCTTCACTTTCAGCCCAGCATGCCTGCGTGCCAAGGATGGGGTGCCGGCTGCGGCAGTGGATGCAGGACTGACCCCAGAGGACCAGCCTTCCACCTCCACAGGCATCCAGGGGCCTGAAAGGCTGTAACACACCACCACAGTCCAGGTGGATGTCCTGGCATGGGGTCGGATGAGGCCCTGGATGTGTTCCTGCGGGATGCCAGTCTTGGTGTCCTCTGCATGAAGTCACAGATCAGGGCAGGGTACAATGCCGATGAAGACACCACCTTCATCCTGGACAGCATGGGCGATGTTGTGGGGGAGATGCCCATGCCAGCCACCAACACAGGTGGCATGCCCAGTGCCCTGCCAGCAGTAGAACAGCTGCCTGCTGCCACTGCGGGTGTGCTGTGTGCACTGCCACGGCTGTGCCCTGTAGTGGTGGTGGTGCAGCCGCACAGGTGCTGGGCAGCATTCAGTGGTCAGACAGGCAATGGCAGCAGGCTGCGGGTGCCTCAGGGCAGACGGACACTGGGTCCACTGCTGGGGCACCAGCTATGGACATTCCCCATGAGTAGCCCACTGTGCAACATCCACCAGAGAGGGAGGCTGTGCAGCCTGGTCAGTCACCACAGGAGGATCGGTGTCCCACCCAGATTCCCCAGGATGCTGATCTGCTGGCTGAGCACACCCATTTGCTGTGGGCCTCCGTAGAGCAACAGGTGCTGCTTGCCACTGTTGTGTTTGCACTGCATGTGGAGGTGTGACAGTTGGCTGAGCAACATGAGAAGGGCACTGTGCAGCTCCTGGTGAGGATGCAGCACATGCAGGAGGCTGCAGCTGCATCCCTGGATTGCATTGCCAATGGAATCATGGATGGCTTTGTGATACAGGGCATGGCCAGGCATCGCTGACCCCACACAGTGCAATGTCCACCCCATGATCCCAGCATTGGGTGACACCCACACTTTCGATGCCAGGCTCTGATGTTGGCATCCCAGTCATGCCTGGGGCTGGCCTGTTTGGGCACCTACGAACCGCCGCATGGACCCAATTACGGTCCTGTGGTTCAACCCCTGGGGGACTGTTGCAAACACCCCCTGTGGCTGATGTGCAGTCTGTGGCTGTTGACTGACCCTGGTGCAGCCGCCACTGTGGCCGTGGTGGCCATGGTTCTGTGCAGCAGCCCTGATGTGCATGCCGCCCTGACTGCAGTCCGCAAATCCTGCCCTGTGTGCACATGGGTGGCGTGTGTGTGTGTGTGTTCATACCACTGGTGTGGCCCATGTGTGCCATGCCACACGCTGCCTGTGTGCATGCTTGCTCAGCCACTGGACCGTGTGGTGTGGGCATGATGAGGGCAGTTCAGCACCGGTTGTGACTGTGCACTGGTGCAATGCATCTGATCCGCGCCACATGCCAACACCTGGGTGTGTGGGTGCGTGGGTGCATATGTGTGTGTGTTGCTGTGTGTGGCTGTATGTGGTTGTGTGCCACTGACTCCACTGCCCCTGCACCATGCCTCCGTGTGTGCAATCCCATTGCCATGCATGCCCCTGCATGTGTGCTGTACCTGTGTGTGTGGCCCATGCATGAGTATCATGCCACCTACCTGCGTGTACCATAGTGCTCCTGGGTGATGGTGTCCCGGTGTTGGCACACCTGCCATTGCAGCCAGGAATCCCTCCACCCGGGGTGGGGGGCTGTCCACCACCCTCTGACCTACTGCCCCCATTGTCCCCACTACTGTCGCCCTCGACAGCTACGACAGCTATCCCATGGTCAATGACCATGTTGTGCAGTATGCAGCAGGCCAGGAATAGGCCACAAGCTTTTGAGGGGCCGTACTGTAGGGCACCGCCAGACCTGTCTAGGCAACAGAATCATACCTTCAGCATGCCAAATGCATGCTCAATTATGTTGTGCATGCTGGCGCGTGCCTTGTTGTAGTGTTCCTCTGCTAGGGACGACGGGTGCCGGTAGGGGGTGACCGGCCAGGACCTCAGTGGATAGGCGCTGTCTCCTGTGTGTATAATGACATGGTTAGCCCTCTGCCATCCTATGCTGCGCCACTTTCCTGTCCTTGGCACCAATGCCAGCATGCTGACCCTGCCCTACCCATCCCATGGCCTACTCTGCCCGTCACCCCTTGCCTGTGCCAAACTCACCGACTAGGTGGCCCGCGGGGATGTCCCCATATTTGAACCTGTGGCACAGTGCAGAGCTGTGCCAGATGAACACATCATGTGCACTCCCAGGGTGTGTGGTGCAGACATTGGTGCAGACATTGGTGATGTGCCCATGGCATAGCACACCACCTGGCAGTTGACGCTTGGGCTCCCCTTCCTATTAATGTACGCCACACTCTCAGGGCCAGGTGGCATGCAGATGAGCATGTGGGTGCAGTCAATGGCCCCAATCACACCAGGCATGTGTGCTACCCTGTGGAAGTTCTGCATGGTTGCTGTATGCTCCACCCATGTGCTGGGGAGATAGATGTATTCTGAAGCATGTGGCAGCAGAGCACTGAGGAACTGTGTGAGGAGGCAGGACGTGGCCGACTGGGTTATGCCTGTGGAATCCCCTGTTGGTCTCTGGAGGGTGCTGGTGGCGAGCAGGCACATGACGGCTGTCACCTTCATCTCCATGGATATGGCGTGGCTCCGTCTGGTGGGTGCCTGCATCTCCTCACTGCACAGCTCACAGAGCTGCCTCAGAATGGCTCTGTTCAGGTGGTACTGGCCCACTATCTCCGTGTCACTGTAGTTCTTGAAGGTGATGTGGACACGGTACCACCTGTGTTGGACTTACCACCGACGGTCCCTTCCTCGGCCACGTCGCTGTTCCTCCTGCCCCTTCACACCCCCTCATTATGGCCGCCATCATGAAAGGCACACTATTCATGGCCCTTGATGACCAATATCCCACTGGGTGGTTGGCTGCTGTGGGCTGTGTGCCACCCTGGTGCACTGCCTGGCAGTGTGTCTGCCTGTCTCTCACACTCTCTCTGCCCCGTCTCCCTCTCCACTGCCACCTCTCTCCCTCTTCCTCTGTGTCTGCCTCAGTCTGTCTGTCTGTCTGTCTCTCACTCTGGATCTCTCTGTCTGTCTTTCTTTTTCTCTCTCTCTCTCTCTCTCTCTCTCTCTCTCTGTCTCTCTCTCTCACTCCCTCTCACCTGGCGCAAGTTCTTTCTGTGTGCTTGCACCCTGTATTTATGGGAACGAGTCTGCTTGGAGCATCTCTGATTTGCTCTGCACTTGTGCCATGGTTTCACGGTTGAATATCACACTGTGCTGGAAAGTCATAGGTACGCCCCCTGCACTTGCGCCTGCATTCATTATAGTTGTGCATTGGCACAATGAGATTTGCGCTGCACACTGGCTCCTGCTGAATATCACTCCTTGGCACAAGTCTGCACTTGTGTTGTCGCAACTGCTTTGAATATCTGGGCCTTGAGATACAAGAAGTGATAGCTGACTACATTTGAAAGTGACACTTAATTGCAGGCAGTACACTAGCTCTTTAAGCTAGGCTTGTAGAATCCCTTGGTTCTGTGACTGCAGAACTGATTGCAAAATTTGCATCCTACTTTAGAACTTATGTACTGCTGCAGAATTCACCATTCATTTTCGGATTTCTTAGACTAAAAAAAACTACTGTTCACCTTTTTAGTTTATTTTGCTATCTGTGTTTGTCCCAAAAGCCCATACATCATGCTCAATATGATATCATCAATAACATTACAACGTACTGTATGTTATCCAATGGACGTGCAGAAAATTGCAACAAAAGGAAATGTATCAAGCAGTCAATCAATCAATCAATAAATTAATCAATCAGTTTACTCATGATATAAAAAGGAAGGGCCATTGAGCTGAAACTCATTTATAGTGTCGTCTTTAACAATCAGTATGAATACAAACATTTTAACATATAAATCCATTAATAACATTTATTCAAATACTGCAAAATTCAATAAGCACCAGAAATTGGTGCTACCATGAAAATGAAATAGAAATGCACCAAAACATTTATGACAAGATCTGAGATTAACCATATTTAAACACTCTTACCATGAACAAGAGGCAGGCAGCTGTTCACATATTTTTTGTGACAGTTTGCCAAGAAGGCAAAGGGTTGGAGCAAGGAATATATTCAATATAAAAGGAGTTCCAACTAAAGGGACTGACAAAGGTGAAGCTCTCTCTCTCTCAATATTGTTTCTAACTGTGGGCTAGGACAATGGTAAGCCTATCGAGGATCATAGGTATGGCCTACTCCTCTTGGAATCATAGAAACAAGGAAGGTGTCAGCAGAAAAGGACAGCTAGGCCACCCAGTCTGCCAAAGGATTCTCCAGGTGCACTCCCCAAGCCCTGTTTCTGTACTATTACACCCCTGTGTCTATCTGATGCATGCTTGAAGCCTTCAATTCTAGTCTCCACAACTTTGGGTGGCAGTCTGTTCCATGCTTCTACCACCACTTCTATGACAAAGCATTTCCTCGCATCCTTCCTGAAATTTCTCCTTTCAATTTTCATTACATGCCCCCAGTTCTGGAGCTGTCCTCTTACGTCTACAGTTCCCTCCTTGCACTCTGTTCACACCTGTGAGGTACTTGAAGGTATTAGTCATGTCAGCCTTGGCTGGCCTGTCCTCCAAAGAGTGCATTTTAGATCCCGAAGTCTCTCTTCATAGGGCTTCCCTTTCAACCCCTGCACCAGCTTGGCTGCCTTTCCTGGACCACTTTTACCCTACCTGTGCCTTTTATGAGGTGTAGTCTACTAAAGTGAACACAGTATTCCAGGTGTGGGCATACAAGAGAGCAGTACAGAGGTAGCACCATCTTCCTCCTCCTCCTGCTGGTGATGCCCCTCGCTATGCTCCCCAGCAACCCACTAACCCTGCCCATGGACTTGTCACACTGCACTGCCACCCTGAGGTCTTCCAAAATAATAACTCCAAAGTTCCTTTCCTGCCTAGCAACTGCCAACACAACTCCCCATCCTATATTCAGCACCAGGATTCCTGTACTTCAGCTGCATGATTTCCCTGCCTTCCTGCACTCTTTGCACACCTGAGAGTTACCTGAAGATCTCAGCCATGTCATTCTTGGCTCTCCTGTCCTCCAGATAGTACATATTAAGATCCCTCAGTCTGTTCTCAGAGGGCTTCCCTTGCAACCCTGTGCACCACCTTGGCTGCCCTTCCCTGGACCGCCTCTACCCTGTCTATGTCTTTCATCAGGTGCTGTCTCCAGAAATGAACACAATATTTCAGGTGTGGGCATACCTGAGAGCAGTACAGTGGCAGACTCCCCTTCTTCTTCCTGTTGGTCATGCCCCTCTCTATCTACCCCAGCATCCCACTAGCCCTGCTGATGGCCTTGTCGCACTGCACTGCTACTTTGAGGTGTTCTGAAATAATAACTACAAGGTTTGTTTCCTGCCTAGCAAAAGCTAACACCTCCCCCCACCACCACCATCCTATACTCAGCACTGGGTTTGCTGTGACCTAGCTGTATGATTTTGTACTTTTTGGCATTGAACCCCATCTCCAAAATGTATGTTGTGCAACATCAGACCATCAGACTTGATTTCAATAGCATTTCAAAGTTTTTATTCAGCATCAATATCTTGCTTGTTTTGGCCACTTGTACAAAAATCCCAAACGTTTTCGCATATGTCCCTAGGCTTTTATAAGGGAAAGTGGTCCTATTATTTAAATAAATTAACATGCATATTGGATATGGTAAATATATTCTTTCAAAAGGAACAATTCATTCATAACTCTTTGGTGCCATTAACTTTTTACAGTTGCAAGGTAAGAGAGCTGCCAGCACGGACTGGGTTCTGTGTGACATAAAGCTCAGCACAAGGTAGAAAGTTACAGAACTTATCCCCAGTATCACATAAACTGAAGTCCAGACAAAAATCTCCAAACAGACATTGCAGTTTATTCAAAAAACAGGGAAAAAACACCTCAGTGGAAGACAGGAACAAAGACTGATGTTGCACCTGGTAAGCTTTATATGGTTTTTGTCTGGACTTCAGTTTCTGTGACACTGGGAGTGAGTTCCATGACTTTCTACCTTGTGCTGAACTTTTTTACAGTCTTACTAGTTTCCATAAATTATGTAAGTGTTCTTACAATCACCTATATAGGTGTATTGCTGTTCACTCTCACCAGATCAGCGCATATCTGGCTGGGTGGTAAAAATGTTGAGTGTTATGAGTCTCTGCTTGAGTGATGTACTGAGCAAGACACTCCCTGTTCCTGCAACATGTTGTTGGCACCCCATGTGGTGTGGCTTGAATGCGTTTGCTATATGAATGGTTTTTATTAAGTAGGTTTCTCTAGAGCATTAGTTCTCAGACTTTGTCATCGTGAACCTCCCCAAATCATGGAAAAGATCATACGCCTCCCAAATATTTAAGTAATCCTGGGTCTCCCCATAGGAAAAATAACATACATTGTACAGTACATCAGGAATAAAATGACCCCCCCCCCGTAATCCCCCTCCTCAGGCCAGCCTACTTGTTTTGCTATTTTGACTCTTGAACCATTGTTGCCCCTTGTAGCAAACCTTCATGAGTCAGGCTGCAGTTTCTGTTTTCCATACACCTGGAATACCCTTCCTACCCACCTCTGCCTCTCCCCCTCTTATCCTGCTCTTAAGCAACTTCTCAGGGGTCATTTTGATCTCTCCTGCTCTTGTTCCTAGTACCACTCTGCTTATCCATTGTATTTGGGCTGTTCTGCCACCAGTCTAATTTGTCAATTGTTACCTCTAACTATTTGTTCATTGTTCCTATTTGTCTGCAATACAGTATTGTTCATTTCATATTGCTTTACTATTTTGCAGTACTTTTTGAATTGTATTCACTCCCTACCCTTCCCCAGGTACACCTAAGATGAACCTTGGCTCAGTGTTCCTTTCCTGGGTGCCAATTTGTAAATAAATACATGAATTAATTTCACTTTTCCTCATCCCTTTACACAAAATATCTAAAACACAGAATTTAAATACAGTACTTTTTCAGACTTGCCTGAACCTTCCCTGGAAGTGGTTGGCCCTCCCAAGGGAGGCAGGCATTACCATTTGAGAAACTCTGCTCTAGAGTATTTAACTTTGGACACATTATTAGTGTATAACACATTTATTAGTTTTAATAACCTGACATCAATTTTCTGTTGTTGTTTTTCATTTTACTGTATCCCATCATATGGATCTAGTAACAGTATTGAATGTTACCTTTAGGTCTATATAGACAGCATAGATTAATTTGTCTTCTTCCTGTTTGCATATTTATCAGTTGTATAGTTTAACATAAAAATTAGATCTACAGTACTGAAATCTTTTCTGAAACAGTTCTGGAACAGTGATAATAAGTATTGCTCTTCTACACAAGTTTCTAGTTTGTTCTAAATTATATATGAATATATTTTTAGTGCTAAAGGTAATAAAGTAACTTATCTGTAAAAAGAGGGGTCACTTTTTTGGACTTTTTTTTTAAAGATGGGCAAAATCACTCCTATATGCCATTCCGAGGATAATTTCAAACTGGTATTTATAGCACAAAAGGAGAGACCAACAGTTCCTCCCACCAGTCTACAATTCTCTGAAAGACCTCTGCAGGCACTGCATCATACCCTGGAGCCTTATTCTTTTTATGTTGTTGTTGTTGTTATTCTAAAATGGCTGTTCCCTCACCAATAATGGGTCCCATGCACAGTAGGCAAAGAATCCATATTTTCATTCCAGTAGTTGTTATTGTATACATATCCACCTTGTAGACATTTTTACAATGAGTTACCCAGATATTGTGACTAATCATCACTTCTGCATGATACATTCTAGTATTTTTATCTATACCTTATGATATTAGTTCTCAGAATTTTTTACTATCCTTTTTGATAATAGCCTCATATAAATCAGCCCACAGATTGCTTTTATAGCCTTCTTTCTGAATACATTTATATAATCTCTTGTATTAACAGATGCTTTCCTGTTTACTGTTTTCACCTGCTTATTTGCCTTTCTACCTATTCTGTTCACCATTTTTTTTAATTGTTTTGCATTCTTTATCATACCACTTTCTCGTCTCACTTACACCACAGCAGGGGTTCTTTCTATCCTTAGGTGTCAGATTTATGGAAATAAAGTCAGTGAACTCATGATAACTTTACTGCTTGCTGTTTCTTTACTGTTTCCTTTGTGCACTCACCACAGTATGGCTGGAAGACTTCAGTACTCCTCCATTCCAAGTTGTACCCACAGTGTCTTGGCATTGAAATAAAGCACAATCCAACTGTTTTGAAACCATCTTGCAGGCACTGCCTGATCTTTTTGTCTGTGCACTGATGTAGGTAACCAGGAAGCTGAGGTAAGAGAAAAACTGTTGTTCACCTTATACACCACAGAAAATGCAGAACAGTACTCTAGGTAACTTTAAAAGTGAATATGCATCTGAAGGTTACCTGGTGTCCACATTCTGACCTTGTCTTCCCCCAGGGGAGTAACACCAATAATATCCTGGCAGGCTACCGTAATATTTTAGGAAGCCCCCACCTCAAGGTCCCAGATTACAAAATGCTTTATGGAGATGATAAACCACATATCTGTGTTTGTGAAATTCTGATGGCAAGTACCACCAAGTATCACCAAGTGCAAGGTGTTACATCTTGGGTGGGGAAACCCTAAACACAGGTACACCCTGGGAGGGGAGGCGCTGGAGGCCTCAACAGGGGAAAAAGACCTAGGAGTCATGGTGGATGCATGTATGAATAACTCTGTGCAGCGCAGGAGAGCAGCTAGCAAGGCAAACAGGATGTTGGGATGCATCATAAGGGGGATCACCTCTAGGAGCAGGGAAGTGATTCTGCCGCTGTACGATGGACTGGTTAGACCACACCTTGAGTACTGTGTACAGTACTGGAGACCACACTTGAAGAGGGACATACAGCTCCTGGAGAGGGTACAGAGGAGGGCAACCAAGATGATATGAGGACTAGGGGATTTGACGTATGAGGACAGACTAGAAGAGCTCTGCCTGTTTTCACTGGAGGAGAGGAGAGACAGGGGGGACATGATTGAGGTCTTCAAGTACCTCAAGGGAATAAATAGGGTAAACATGGAGGGGATCTTTAGACTAAAGCAGGGAGGTATCACCAGAGGGCATGGTTTGAAGTTGGAAGGTGGAAGGGTGAGGGAGGAAAAGAGGAGGAGGTTTTCCACTGAGAGGGTGGTGGACCCTTGGAATGCGCTGCTTGGTGAGCTGGTTCAGAGATCCACAGTGGATGGCTTCAAGAGAGGGTGGGACAGACACAGAAAGTGGATGTATCAGATGATGGCCTGGCCCGGGGGGTGGGGATGGACGATAGGGGTTTCTGGAACACAAGGGGGGGGAGGGCCTCAGCACCCAACTAGGGATCTGAGGTTCGAGCAGACTCGATAGACCATAAGGCCTAATTTGCTGGCAAAAAAAAAAAAAAAAAAGTATCCTACTGTGTATAGTAGTGGCTAATAGAACTAATGTTTATTATGTACTGTAGATTTTAAAAAAAGTAATCAAAATTTTTATTTTCAAATTTATTCTTGGTACAATGGGATAATAAACACCAGTTAAAAACAATATCATTCCACTGATCTAAAATAGTGGGTATACTCTTCATCAAAGGGTTGGTTTGGTGTTTTAAAAAAACATTTTTTTTTCATTTCCAGCAGCTTTTCAACCCCACCTCTACAAACAGCAGCTTTACAACCCCACCTCTGCAAACTGCAGCATGGTGCTACAGTGTGAAGCTCTACTGTAAAAGCATAGACTAGTATCTTGTTCAGCTAAAAGCCACAGAATCATTGAGCCCTGCATCAAACTAGTAATTTGTTGTAATAAGTGAATGTTATAATAACAGAATGGTGTTAGCTGATCCTAACATCTCAGAAATTGAGTTATGTTTCCATAATTTATCCCCTACAGCAACAACAGCAAAACCAACTCCACTGCTAGAATTTGATTTATGTAAAACTAGACTGTGGAGTTAATTTTGAGAGAATATACCCTTTGATTGGAGTAAATGCAACTGCAGCGTAGGGTTAAGGGTTTACTGTAGACAGTCAACTCTGGCACTTATCATTCCGACTGAAATGAGGCAGCATGTTTGGAATTAATGTAAATAGTCTGCAGAACATCTTGGCAGGCAAAGAAAAATGTGCACAACAAACATTATACGACATCTTATTACATGGCCATTGATATCATATTGTGATCATAAAGTATTTATCCTTCTGTAAGTTTTATATCAGAAAGCTAACCTTCTTCGATGTCTGCTGCACTACTCAAGACTCTCCTATTAGTAGTCTGCTGTTCTCTGCACTTGGTTAAATATTAAATAGATTTTCTGGCCAAAATTTTGTAACCGATTTATTTTTCTGAGAGATGGACTTATTATTTTGTCTGAGAACTCTTCTAACTGCAGAGATTGACATGCTTCCAATTCATTCAACATAATCACATGCATACCTTTCAACTGTCCCTGATTTTCAGAGATGTCCCTGATTTTTGCCTCAAAATGTTACTGTGTCCCTTGTAAAATGTGTGTTTTTGTGACTGAACAGTAGGGACTGTAAGCACAGAATAGTCTCAAACATTAAAGTTACAAACTTGTTCTTCAGAAAATGCATCTTACACCAATCCCCTTATTCTATCAGCTTTCTGACTGAATAGTACCAAGTTTTCAGATGTGTCCCTGATTATGGGTTTTTGTTCCTGATTTTTTAGGCCTAGTCCCTGATTTATGAGACAAGAGCTTGAGTGGTATTTATTTATTTTATTTATTTGCTTTTGTTAACCAGGTAAGCACTCTAGACATCCAAGTGCCTATTTTCAAGTGCCACCCAGGAGGGTTACAGAGTACATACGAAACATAATACAGAGTCGAGGTAACATACAGCAGCCACAGGCTTCGACAAGTGGGTGGTACAGCATATGGTACAACAGGCTTTAAAATGGTTAAGTAGGCAGAATGGCAACAAGATACATAACAGCATTGAGAGGTAGAATAACATCAAATAACATCATGGAAGAGAATAACATCAAAATTAAATGAAAGTACAAGCAGGTACTGATATGACATGAGCGCCTATCATGAGAAAGAATGAACATCAAATAATGAAGATATAAGCAGTTACCGATATGACAAGAGTGCCCCTCCAGCAGGAGGACAGAAAGTGCCTTATGCTGGTTATCAGCAGAGATTTAACAGCAGCCAGTATAACGGCTCACAGGACAGCTCCCTCAGTGAATCGGGAGGGAGGAAGAGAATGCGCTGGGTCTATATGCTACATAGACAGTCAGAGGCAGATGTGAGGAAGCTCCAGAGGGATGTTTTGAAGCAGGGATGGGAGGGAGAGGCACGAACTAGGGCAGGAAGGGAGTTCCACAGTCTTGGCGCATGGATGGAGAAGGCCCAGTCTCCTGTGAGGTTGCAGGTCTTAGGAACCAGGTGGGCCTGTGCAGCACTGGATCTTAAGTGGTAGGCAGGGGTTCCATGTTTGAGGGGAAGGACAAGCTCAGAAGGAGTGGCCATTCTAACTATGTTGTCTACGAAGTTGCCAAGGACAAAGGCACGGTGCTTTTCATGGAGGAGCCATTCCAGCCGTGAGTAGAGCACACAGCAATGCGTAAGACGAGGAGCAGAGAGTGCAAAGTGGCATATATTGTTATAAGCAGTGTCCCATTTCGCAAGGCTAGAATTCGGGACTGGGGCAAAGCCTACGAGCCCATAGCAAAGTGTGGGAAGAAGTATTCCCCTGGCTAGGGCGAGCCAAGCAGCTAGGGTGAGGCAATATTTGGCTCTGTAGACAAGTCCAAGCTTGCCGTTCGTGGCCTTACATATATTCTGAAGATGTGTGGTGACATCCAGTTGTGGATCAAGGGTAACTCCTAGATACTTGACAGAGTCCACAACCTGCAGGAAGGAGCCATTTGCTCCATAGATGGTTAGAGGAGCCAGGTGGGAAGAGGTTTTGGCCACAGAGCCAAAGAGCATGGCCTGGGTCTTATTCAGGTTGATGGTAGCCTGTGGCCCTCAAGCCAGTTCTGGATAAGATCGAAGTCAGAGTTAAGCCAGGAATTAATGGTAGTAATATCCTGAGAACTGGACAGTACAACGAGGTCATCCACGTATAGAGTTGGGTGCCCATGGGTTGTAGCAGAGGGCAGTTCTCATTTATGAATAGAGAAAACAGAATGGGTCCAAGAACGGATCCTTGGGGGACCCCGCAGTTAACTGGCGAGAGGCAGAGAGGGCGTGGTTGAAGTAGGTGTATTGCTGCCTTCCCACAAGGTAGTTGGAGAACCAGGCAAGGATTCAGTGGGAGAATCTGAGAGAATGAAGAGTGGAGTGGAGGAGGGAATGGTCAACCCGATCGAAGGCCTTAGAGAGATCGACAAAGATGGCACCAGTCAGTTTGCCTTGGTCAGTCATGGACCTCATCTCAGAGGTAACCACGGCAAGCGCTGTCGATGTACTGTGCCCTTTTCTGAAGCCATGCTGAGCAGGGGAGAGAACAGCATAACCCTGAAGGTAGTGGGAGAGTTGTGTGGCAACTGCCTTTTCAAGGAGCTTACAGGTAGCAGAGAGTATGGCGATGGAGCGATAGTTTTTAATATCTTTGGGGTTGCCTTGTTTGTAAACAGGGACAACCTTGGCCACCTTCCATAAGTCAGGGATGATCCCTGAGATAAGAGAAGAGTTAAAGATATGAGCGACCGGCCAGGTGAAGGGGGGAGCCCCCATGCTAAGCAGCTTTGGTTCAAGGCTGTTGTGTCCTGCCCCGGTGTGGTGGGAGAGACCGGCTAGGAGTTCCTGGGTCTCTCCAACTGAGATCCATTTGAGGTAGAAGTTCGGTCGGGGGGGTGCCCACTCAAAGGTTTTGGGGCAGAGAGTTGGGAAGAAGGAGGAGCAGGCAGGTCTGAGAACATGCAGTTAAATGCAGTGGCAATAGTTTGTGGGTTATTGCAGTTGGTTCCCCCAATATGCATGTTGCCGATCTGTTCCCTGGCAGACCCTCCGACCAGGTTTTTAACGTTTTGCCAAAAGCGCCAAGGGTTATTGGCCGAGGTTAACAGGGCAGAGTTGCAGTACTCATTCTTGGTGGCACGGATGGCTCTCTTAAAGGAGTTTCTGAGCAGTCGATATTCAAGGAGGTCATTATTGTTGCTGGAGATCTTGTGTTTCACCCAGCATTTGTCTCTCTCTGCTTCATGAGGGAGAATAGGCCTCCATGGAGCCACTTCGTGACTGTGCCCCTCAACCTCCTCTTTGTAAGGTGTGCCTGCTTGTTTTGCAAGGGGACAAATATGGCAAGGAAATGATAAAGGGCTGCAACAGGGTCATTTGTAGCAGTGACCCAAGAGCAGTCAACACATCATAGATCCTCAAGGTAGTCATTGAGTATAGGTTTGGAATAGTCTCTCATCTGGATCACTCTGCTGGGGACTTTGGGCGAGGAGGTGCCCCGTATGCAGTAAGTTGGACAGTGATCTGAGGTGACATAAGGGAGTATTCCTAAGTGGATAATTCTATCCAATCTATTGCTCAGTACCCAGTCGATAAGTGACCCTTTGTCCCCCCGGGAGGAGAGCCTTGTGGGTGCCGTGATGATCTGGCTGAGACCAAGGCCTGAGAGAAGGGGCTCATATTGCTTGGTATTGGGCCCCAGCCAATTGAGGTTAAGGTCCCCCAGGATTAGCAGCTCATTTGAGCCAACCATTTCCCTAAGGTGGTCAAGTAGTGAGGAGAGCCCTTGAACACCACCCTTTGGAGGGTTGTAGACATAGACAAAATGCACCTTTTTAGTGTTCCCAAGCAGGATGAAGGTGTGAAGGAACTTGCAGGCTGGGGATGCAGGGGGTATATGAGCAGCTATAGACACATTAAGGTGCACCTTATAGTATAGGAGCACACACCCCCCCCACTCTTACTGCCTGCCCTGTCCTGCCAGATGAGGTTGTAGCCCAGGAGGGCACACACGGAGTCAGGAATGCAAGGCTTCAGCCAAGTTTCCATGATGCCCATAATGTCAGGCTTGTAGTGGGCCACCCAGGCCATTAGTTCTGCTAGGTTTTGGAGGATGCTGCGGATATTAAGGTGTGCTATTTTTAAGCCTTTGGCAGATAGCCAGGCTGAGGGGGTCTTGAAGGAGGACAGGGTGGTCGGGGGACCTTGACAGCTGGCTATGTTCCCAGCTTGTGCAGGTGTAGCCATGGCCCCAGCCATTAATGCAGCAGGTGTGAATGAGGTACCTGGTGAAGGAAGGATCCCAAATGGAATGGCAACATGGCCAAGGTCTGCGGGTGTTAGCACAGTCAGGGCATACACAGATCGAACTGGTGACTTATCTAAGCCCCGCATGCTATAGGTCAGAGGCATTGCTTAAGGAACAGTTGATCACAGGGGGTTGGTGAAACAACATCCGTATGTTACACTTCCTGATGATCAAAGAGTGCAAGTTATTCACATACGTCCAAGTGAGGTAGTTGACGCAGGCATGCAGGCGCTTTAAGCAAGGCGCTGGCTTGCAGGAAGACAAAGCTATTCACTTTAGAGCACAGCTTAGAGGTCACACCCTAGGCATCAGAGCAGGGGGAGGGTAAATTGGACCTCCCAGCTAGTTAGATGCCGGAGAGCAACCTCAAGATTGGTAATCAGGAGTAACAAAGGCCAGGAGACAGGGCTTGGTTTTAGATATACATAACAGTGTTATTAGGAGAGAACAGGGAGAGTAGTTGGGGGGGAGCAGCAATTAAGTAATGTGATGGCTTGGATAAGTTCCTGAGGGTAGCTCTTCATTAGCGGTAGGCTAACAGGATTGTGATTTCAAAGGCAGTTAAAACAGAGGAGGCCTCTAGTGGTGAATAAGTATAGGCTGCTGATGGCAAAGTGGGCTGATTGGATTTTGCACATCACATGATGTGGGATATACGTGATGTGGGATATATAACTCAATGTTGACCAAGGGTGGTGGTGGGGGCGGTGGGGCAGCTGGCACAGCTGGCAGGTTCAACACTGCACACAGCTCCTAGGCAGCAGAGCAACCAGTGAGGCAGTTTGGAAGGCCTGGAAGTTTAGATCCCTCAGGTGAATGGCGCTTGCAAGCTTAAATAAAAGTTTCCAACAGTGCCTGAGCAAGTAGATACACTTTTTAGAAAGAGTTAATTAAGTTTCAGATTGCAGTACAGACAAGCTGAGCACCACAGACTGGCGCTGGCTCCGTCGGGGCCTTACCTTGCGGTTTTCTTTGGGGGTGGGGAAGTGCAGAGTTGACAGCCTCACACGACCTCCGAGTCGGGACCCTTGGTGGATCCTGTGTCCTGTGTAGAATAGAAAGGGGGGTAAGTCTTAAATACCGGTGAAAGGGGGAGGAGATAGGGAAGGAGTGAGAGTGGAAGAGGGGGCCTGAGCTGATAGAGAAAGGGTTAGAGAAGAGCAATTTTCTTGTTATGCAGCTTACTTTAAACCAGGTACAGCACAGTTTGATTGGCTCTAAATTGAGCTAAATATACCTCAGTCAGCATATAACAACAAGTAAAATAGAAGAAATGCCTTTAAATAAAATCTTTTAAGGTACCCTCACAATACAGCACAAATGCAAGTAGGTAGATCACTTTTGAGAGAAAATAAATGATCTAAACTACTACGCCAACAGCAAACTGATTAAGAAAAAAGGCGCCAAGTTCGAACACTGCACACAGCTCCTAGGCAGTGGAGCAACCAGCGAGGCAGTTTGGAAGGCCTGGAAGTTTGGATCCCTCAGGTGAATGGCACTTGCAAGCTAAAAAAGTTTCCAACAGTGCCTGAGCAAGTAGATACGCTTTTTAGAAAGATTTAATTAAGTTTTGAATTGCAGTATGGACAAGCTGAGCACCACAGACTGGTGCTGGCTCCTTCGGGGCTTTACCTGGCAGTTTTCTCTCATTGGGGTGGGGAAGGGCAAGTTCAACAGCCCTCACAACCTCCGAGTCAGGACCCTCGGTGGATCCTGTGGCCTGGCGGTTTTCTCTCAGGGGGTGGGGAAGGGCAAGATCAGCAGCCTTCACAATCTCCAAGTCGAGACCCTCGGTGGATCCTGTATGATCATATGCAATAATGTTGAGACAGACACATTTGTATTTGTAAGATATTATAGCTCACTAAAAACCACTAATGCTTAAAATGGTTGGTTGTTGAGTGTGACAAAGTAACAAAATGCCCGTTGATAAATATATTCACCTTGCAGTCTGGCATACCAGAGTTTTATCTTTCAGGTGTTGCAAGCTCTATGAAGAGAGGTTCTGTCGACACCCACAAATAAACATTCACACTGTAGAAAGAACATCCTCTAATGAGGAGCTTCCAAAATCAGACTTGATTTGGGGTTATAGTCTTTTTGCATGGTAGAACATGAAGCCAATCTCCATGTCATTCCCAGTCCTGTTCCTAGCAAGTAGCAGAGGCTCTCTGTGCCCCCCCCACACACACACCAAAGCATGAGACATGGGGCCTCCTTGGCAGACATAACAAGAGCTATTTCAACATTGACTTCCTCTTCTGGGAAATGGGTCTTCTAATTCTTTAAATTGCTTCCCTGAGGTGCTTGAAATGTTGTTTCTGATTTGCTTGGTGGTGGGTTGCAATTATTTTCCTTTCAAACAAATGGATCCCATGCGCTCAAGTTCTTTTCATCATCATCATCGTATTTGTTTATTGATCTTCCATAATATTTAAAAAAATATTTGGACATTACAACAGAATCAAAAAAATAAAGTGACATAGGTATAGTGAAAAACAAGTAATGTAGGCAATTGAAGTTACTTACATAAGGTGCAATAATACTTTGCTGCAAAGTCATCTATCAAGTATTGAAAAGAAGTTATCTACTGAGAATTACATATGCAAAACAACAGAAAAATGCTTCCTTTTGGATTTTATCACTAGAGCCAGAAATTTAGAAATTGATTCAGCATCTGCTTTTGTCATAGGATGGAGTAGTATAAATAAAGGTTCATAAACCAAGTTTGTGTACCTTATTGAAAATGTTTTAATTGTTTGATCATGAGCAGAGTTACATAGGGGACATTGGATTATAATGTGATAAAGGGTTTCCCAGAATCCCCTGTTGCATTTGCATAAACTATGTGCTGCTCTGTCAGACAGCTGTCTGTTAAAATATACATACTTAGAGGTAAATATGCATACTGTGGCCCATGTAATTAACTTCCTAGTAATGGGGGCCAGAGGTAAGGTCAGGTAATCTTCCAGAGTAGAGTCCATTTTATTCAGACTATAACATGGCACTTGTTTCTGGACCCTTACTTGCTCCATCTGTCTAGTCTCAGCTTCAACAAAGAGTTTTCATTTAAGTGCATCTTTGAAAAGGGGTGAGATAGAAATCCCCCTTAAAGCATCTTCCCACAAGTGGGTTAAATAGACTCTTAGGAGTATGTTCTTTAGGTTTTGTAGCCAAGGGGAATGAAAAGCAAATCCTGACCAGGATATTTTTTTCTTCAAGACACAACTTTAGTATTAAATTGTACTGATCATTAATGAGTTTGAGCCAGTAAGAGGCTAACCATGTATTTACAATAGTAGCAAGGGGGAGTCTACCCAACTCAACCCTTACTAACATGTTAGCCACGGATAGAGGCACCTGTAACAGGGATTTATAAAAGAAAGATAAGGGGAGTTCTAAGGGAGTGTATGTGATGGTTCCCCAAGTTTCGCCCTAAAAAGTAAAATAGGGTTTATCTTGGCTTCTGCAGCCATTAGTGCTGGTAGAACTGTATGTTCCCCATACCTATAGTTAAAGCATGATACAGCTTTAGCTGTCAGCCTAGCTTTAGATATCTGTTCTTTCCAATGAGAAACCCATAAACCATTAGATGTGAATTTAACTCCAAAGTAAATACTGGAAGAGACTACCTCTATAAGCTCATTTTCTAAATATATCTTAGGAGATGGAGTAACAGTATTTGGGGATCCAAAAACTACAATTTTTTTTTTAGGTTTATTTTAAGCGCTAGTTGATCACACTTTGGTTTCAATATATTTAATTTTCACTGAAGACCAACAAGGGAAAGTGAGAGGAGAAGCAAATCATCTGTGTAAGCTAGAATGTGTATGTTATTATACATAATCTTAGGGGAATCTAGAACAGAAGATGTATCGAAATTAAGGAGTGAGTCAATATAAAAACTAAATAACAATGGGGCCAGAAGACAGCACTGTTTCACTCCCTGTGAGTTATTAAAATATTCTGCTAAATTTCCCTTATTATCATACCTTACCACTGTGACATTATTTGTGTGCAACAGATATATCAGAGTTAATAAGTTTAAGGGGATGCATCTTTCCAGCAGGATAGCCCACAATATTTTCTTGACAACAGAGTCAAAAGCTGAGGAAAAATCTATAAAAAGAGCATAAAGTTTCATTTTCCTATATTGTTTATATTTTTCAAGGAGGTGTGCCATGGTAAATATATTATCAGTGGTTGAAAATCCTTGACAGAAACTTGCTTGAAAAATTGATAGTGGCGAGTCCATGACTACCCAGTCCTGAAGTCTGCTTAGTAGAATTCTGGTAAATATCTTGCCACTAATGTCTAATAAACTAATGGGTCTGTAATTGGAGGGGGATTGGAAGGAACCCTTCTTATATACAGGAACAATTAATTTTTTAAGCCAAGAAGATGGTACAAAATATTATTTAAGGCAGGTGTTAAAAAAATTATTAAGAAATGGTACCCAGTAATTCAGATGGGTTTTATAAATTTCACTAGGAAAGGTATCTGGGTTGGGGGCCTTATTATTTGTGAGATGTAATATGGTTCTTTCTACCTCATCTAAGGTAAATCTCAACAGTTGAAAACTTGCAGAAAAAAGCCAGGAATGGAGCATATTATTTACTAGATCAACAGAATCATTATTAAAAAGAGTTTTATAGTACATAACCCACATCTCTTTCAGAACGTAAGAAGGTAGGGAGGGTGAATATAAAGCTGACCCCTTTATTACCAACCTCCAAAAGGACATGGTGTCCTTGGAGTTTATAGCTTGCTACATGTACTTCTATTGTTGTAAGGAGAAGTCAGATTTTTTTGAGCTAAGAACATTTTATAAGTTTTTCAAGCTTTATTTAATTTGGCAAAATTATCTTTAGAGGGGTGATTTCTAACAAATCTAATACGTTTCCCCAGCTTATATTTCTCTCCCTTACAGTGCATGCCAAACCAAGAGTTAAGAGGCACATGATTATTATTCTTGATGTAAATTTTTTGATTAATTTGTTGGTAGCAAATCTCTAGCTGTTCATTCATAGAGAAAGCATTAGCATTAGTTTGAGCAAGTGTATAAAGTGATGAAAAAAGAGGTGAGTAAATTAAGTTTGAGACATTACCCCAAGTTTTGATGTTAAATGTTAATTTAGTTTTACCAGTTAAAACTAATGGACCAGGAATTTGAATTAAATTAACAGGGTAAGAAGGACTATCTGTTGTTGTGACAGAGGACAATATGGCTGTGTGATCCCTTTCAGGTCTCATAATTACAGTAAGGTCTTTGAGTTGATAATAAGAGTGTGGAGAACACAGAACAAAATCAATCACACTTTGTCCTTGAGAGGAGAAGAAAGTGTAGGCACCACTAGGGTTGCCTGCCCCTCTTCCATTTAGAATAAGTACATTGTTACTATGATAAAATTATGGAAGTGCTTTCCTGAATCATTTAATGTTTTATCAGAAGAAGTTCTAAGAACCAGATTTCCCATATAGAACAAATATTGTAAAACAGGTAAATTAGCAAATTGCACAATTCTTGAGTTAAAATCCCCGACTAAAATAATCATGTCCAGTTGGAACCTTGAGGATGTGAAGTCTATTTCAGTTGTCAATTCAGCACAAAAATCATAGTTTGAGTTAAGATGGAAATTAGGAGGAATATATACATTCACCAATATTACAAGTAGTGATTCCCAGTTAATATCTGTAAAAAGGAACTCCTGTGAGGGATTCATATTTTCTATTACCTTCAATCCCTCCCTAATTTTAACAAGAGTCAGAAGACCCTCTTTAGATCTGCCTTGATTTCTTACCTTAATGGCTGGTGAATTGATAATTTGCTGTATGTATCTAACCCCGGGTCGCCCATGAAAAAGGGACCTTTGGTCTCAGTGGGCTTACCCCCTTACCAAAATTTTAAATAAATAATAAAAAAAAATGATGAATAAAATGATTCATAGCCAGTAATGTAAGTTTGGGAAGAAGCCCATGTCTCCTGAAAGGCTAATACCTTGTGTTTTGTAGCAAAATCAGTCCATTGGGGATCCACCAATTTAGTCTCTAAACCCACAACATTCCAACTAAGTACATTAGGAGAACCTCCCTGTAACAATGAAACAGTGGAAGAAGAGTTTAAACTGTCCACTATGCTAAGATCATTAGTTAGTCGTGTAGCATTTGCAGACTTCTTAACAGGGGACAGCGCCTTATCCCAATCAAAAGAAAACAACAGAGGAATATCAACCCATCAAATCTATAGCTGTTTTTAAGCAGAGAGAAAAACAGGTCCATTGAATATATATCACAATCTATCTGGGAACCATTGAGGTGGGCTCTTTTAGCCCTACACAAATCAGAAGATTAAATTTATTTTTTGATAATGGAAGCCAAAGTTACTCTAACATATGATACTAAATGTGTCTTATTTTCCCTCTCAAATGGGTCAGTTCCAAAAATAGATATCACACTGGTATAATTCATAGGCTCAAAGTTCCAATTAAGAGATGCCAAAGTGGAGGCAAAACTTTCAAGAGAGAGCAACTTACAGGCCTTGGTGTCCCCATAGGTGTATTTCCATATTGTGGGCCATGTCACAGGAGAAGAAATTATCAGACCCAGTGCATTTATGGATAATTATTTAGCCCAAATAATTTTAGCTATTTCCATTTTCATAACCATTACGTATACGGGATGGAGTGGATTTGTCCTATCTCTATAAACAAAAATCACTGAACTAGCAGCCATTGGCAAGTCTAGTTCAGCTCTAAAGAAATACGTTATTAAGTCCATAAGGGTCTCTGTAGTTTCAGAGGCTTTTGTGTATATATTCTCTATTTGAAAAACCACTTCTTTGCCAGATGTAATAAGCTGATAAGGAAGAGAGTGCTCATTGTTTGCATGACTGCCTTCCAGCTCAGGCTTCTCTAAAGGTTGCATCAAGGGGCATATAAGGGAAGGAGGGGCAGAATGTTTATCAACCAAATTCTCTGCAACCTCTATTATGCTAAAAGGTTCTTGTTTTAAAAGGGCTGAAACATCAGCAAAGTATGCCATTTCTTTTTCAGTCAGAGCAGCAATTGTTACTCTCTCAATAGCTGGGGTACCCATTCTAGGGCTATCGGAAACATTAATTGACTCAAACTTTGAGGGTTCTAGGGGAATTGTATCAGTGTGCACAGCACAAGATGTATTTGTCTTGATTCTTTTCCTCCTAGGTTTAGATTTGGTCTTTTTCTTTGATTTACTTAGAGTGATTAGCTTATTTCTGTCTCTGACAACAGGAGAATCATGGATTATTATGGTAGAGAAGGAAAGATTGTTAGGGTTTTTGGATCGCTTTTTTTCTCTATCCTGTATCTCTTGGGTCAAGTTAGTAATTTCTGCTCCAATGTGGATATCTTTTAACAGAAAGAAGCAGTTAAATTCTCAAGTTGATATTTAATTCCAGAGTAACCATCCAGAAGTACTATGTTGGTCATAATGGGGTGGGCTAGAGCTTTGATGGTATATTTAGAGATGGTATCTAGACACTTTGTTATTAATTCAGGATCCAACTCAATGTTATTGACCTCCTTATCTAATTTGCTAAATACCTCATTAGGAGACCCAGCTAAAATATCCGGCTCCTCCAAGGGTGAGGGCATATCATTCCAATTATCTGTTAAATTCATTGGGCTAAACAGGTCTGGTTTTGAGGGATAAAGAGAAATATTAGCACCCTTATGATCATTCACTCCAGATTCTAGATTGGGGAAATAGCCTGTGTAAGAAATCTTATTTTCACCATTACCGATTGTTATGGATGAGGTATCTACCACCCTCTCCGGTGATTGTTTTCCCCTTTTGAATACAATATAATCAGTTATTTTAGCTTGGGTAATTGTGTCAGGATCCTCTTTCCTAGTAGGATGTGATGAAGGTGATAACAACCTTATCCTAGAAAAGCTCTGTTCATATTGCATTTTCTTCACACACACACACACACACACACACACACACACACACACTTTTACACTTCACCTTCCTTGTTTGGAAGGTTAGTAGTTTCAGGAGGGTCCATCTGGGGTGGGGGGAGGGGTCCATTGGAGCAGGGAAATGTCACTCTACCCTTCTGTTAATAAAGACCCCTCTTGCAAATAATGTGCTAGCTTGGAGGTTCTGTCAGACAAACTGGAAGGATTGGGGTAGAGGAAGTGATAACTAGTTCTTGTGAGAATACATTACCATTTTTGAGTTTTCTAGATTTCTTATTTATTCTAGAAGTCATGTTTTCCTTATTATCAGGGTTTATGCAAGATTATTTCTCTTTAATAACTTCCTTCCCACTTCTAGTAAACATGATGGGATGATGCAGGAAAATGGAGGGGGAAAGGAAAGGATACCTATAAGAACTAAAACTTGTTGTGTTATTAGCTATAAAATGATAAAATACAATATTTATTCCTCACCACCAAAGTATTGCACTGTGTCAATTATTGCTAAAGATAAAAACAATTGAAACAAAAAAAGAACAAAAAGAAGAAAAAAAAAACATTTATTAGCATATATGAAAACAACAGTTTATAAGTGATTAATTGAAGTTCTGTAAGAGTCTATAGGGATCACTTTTCAGTCCTTTAAAGTAATAATTCCAGATGTCCAAACAAGAAGGCACAGAGGAGATGGTCTTATATTACCACCAAAAGACTGAATTCATAAGCTCTGTCTTTCCACAGCTGGAAGTTCATAAAAGGGGATCAGAAATTGATTTCAATCCAAACCGGTAGCAAAATTGCCCAAAGGTGAACCACTTTAAAGAAGAGTGTTCGATGATCAGAGTTTTGATAAGGTCCAGGAGTTCTCTGGATAGGACCCCCAAAGCAGACACTATGATAAAATAGAATAAAATAGGGCCAGTAAAAATATCCACCAATCCAAGAACCAAAACGACTTTTCTAGTATCTGTGTAATTTGTAAAAATTACAAAACAACTATAGGTATAGGTATCAAAGTCCAGTAAAAACAATAGTAAGTTAACTAATTTAGCATTTAATATTTAACTTCTTATAAATAACAGTTTAATAGAAAAAAAAACATATTTCTAAAGAGTCATTAATTCACAATATCTTATATAAAAGTCCAGACAGATCATAACTTGTGATCTCAAAATTCAAAAAATGTGGTACTCACTTATGCATGCCACTGATTACATCCCAAGGATTAAACTCCTAAATTGTTCTAGCACTGGGCCACATTGGTACCACCACCAGCACTACAAGCAATCATCTTGGGAATCATTTTAGCAAATTTCCAGTCAAAAATTAGCCAGCCCAGTTGATATTCAATTGGGAGTATTTTGAGCCACTGCAGGAAGCTTCAGTTATAAGTTTGTGGTACGCACACACTAACACGCAGTAGCTCAGTCACTTCATAGAAATGCTATTCAGAAGCCAAACAAGTAAGTAGAAATAGGGGACTCTAGAGGCTCTGCTTTATGTAGTTGGTTTATGATAAAGTTAGAGCCGATGACAAGTGTTGAGAGAAATGCCATGCATGTGCAGCTCACTCTTCAGCCGTTAATCCCAGCACGTGAATGTCCCCTAATAGGTGGACTGATTAATTATATAGCTAATTAGTTGAGTTATTTTTCCTGAAGCCTCAGCAGCTGCATTCAATTGAAGCCCGATAACGGGTATCAGACAGGGTAGAAAATTATATGGACAGCTTAAGTTATGCACATCTAGCACATAAGCATAGCAGCAATTAGTAACTCAGTATGTTGTCCACAAGTCACAGATTGGGAATAGTTAAATTAATTTAATGGGTCCAATTAATTAATTCAATTAAATAAGCAATAACTTAATCCAAGACTAATGGGTAACACAAACCCCCTAAGAAGGCTATGTCCTCATTTATAATTTGTTAATACAGTGAGAACATTTTAAAACACACAAAGAAAAAATAAAACAACCAAGTTGGTCCAATGTTGAATCGTTCAACTACACAGATTTTTTAAGCATGAACCTTAAATGAATTTACTATGCCGTAGTGCTCCAGAGGAAACTGCTTTGGTGGAAAAAGTAAGTTTTACAAATATCTGCTAGACTACTATCACAAATATGGCAATATATAATAAAAATCCAAAATGCAGAGTATCTTCCTAAAAGGTTTCTTATATCCAAAGCACTCTCAAGCCTTAATTTTCTTACAGTAGCAAGTATGTAAGTTTATGAGTGTTCAAAACCAAGGACAGACCCTGGATCTAAAGGAAATATCAGGGATTAGCACAGGCTCCAAACTTGGACCTTAAGTCTCTTTATAATCTCCGTAAACCTGCTATCCCTGTAGAAAACTTCAATCACAGACTCCATCTGAGGTGACCAGTCCTCTGCAGGGTAGTCTTGAGTACCCCTCTTCAGGTGCGGGCTCACCACTGTAGACTCCAGGCACTGGGGGAGGGGGTTCAAAACCTCAGAGGAGCTGTGAGATTTCCACAGCACAGGACTGTCTGGAAAGGGCACTGAATGGATAAAGGTTGCTACTGCCAACCCTCTATATTTTATTACAACAGTTATACAAAATCTTCAAGTTTCAGGCTTCCTTGCTTCCTCGCCAAGAGAAACGAAGCTTTAAGAATCAGGCAATGGTGGCATACCTGTTATAAAATAAAGGTTAGCATTTCAGTGCTCCTGCTCATCTGCTCCTCAGCAAAAACTAGCGTGCAGCTCCGCAGTCCAACCAGAACATGCCTCTATCTCCCAAGTTCTTTTTTAAAATTAATTTTTACTGCCCCACGTTTCGCTCATGCCTCTTAGTTTCTACAACATGCAAATATGTTTTTTCAGTATACATTCGGTTTTATCAATTTATTTTTTCGAAGTACTTTTCAGTGTGAAATAAATACATTACCTCAGATTGCCAACACTCTCTTATATTTTCTGTACACTTTTGTACATTTCTTTACATTCATTTCTTAGTCTTTAATAATAAAAAGCCTTGTCATTCATCCAATGCTTAGAAGTAAAATATAAAGAAGTACAGAAAGCCTGTATCTCACACAGCCTCACTTAAAGTGCAAAAGGGGCCAATTGAAAGCATTCCGATGACTGCTGACAGCCTTTGGTTGTTTAATGTTACATGGCAACAATGAAGCATCAGTGGTCATGTGACGATTAAATCATATGTTCTGATGGTGACGTAGTATTGTGAAATCTTTAAACGGGCCTGAGAGGAGAAGGGCAAAGCAGCGTTCTGGTTCAGCAGCAAGGAAAAATGCCATTACAGCAAATGTCAAGAAAAAGGGAAAGGTAATCCACAACTATTGAAGGAGCCAGTACGTAAAATGACTAAGAAAGAAATGACTACAAGCAGATATATATAACAATTTAAATAATGGTACCAGTGGTTTCCAATAAGTGCACATAAACAAAAAAGGGCAGGATATCTTAAAACATAATATAACTGGTGACCATTTTTTTCCATAGGGAAACCGGGTAATAATTTTGTCATGATGAACACACACCCAGTTTCCCTAGTTCAGCGCATGCGCCTGCCATGATCTTCCTCTCTTTCTACCAGAGCCCTCCAGCTCGAGCACCCAAGCTTACACTGAAAAAGCATCCATTACGGCGACAGTTGCTGTAATGGTCTGTTTTGGTGCAATGCTTTCCCCCAGTGTTCTGCCCCTTCCCTGGAACAACTCCGACCTGGAGTTGATAATCTAAAAATCTGGGGGTGTGGGGAGGGGCACAGCTCCCCACATGGGGAGTGTGGGGGGAGGGAACAGCCCCCCACAGAAAACACTAGTGTTCTGGATGGTACAATACCGGTGTCAGTATTGTTCCATCACTGTTCGGGAGGTTGGCATTTTCACTGTTGACCTCCCTTGGTGTTTCCCTTATCTATGCTATTCCCCACTGTCTTGTTCCTCAGTGCTGCACCCATTCAAGTTCCCTGACACAATCAGTCAGCGGTAAGTTATTTATTTATTTTTTTTAGCAAAAAGATAACTAGGCACAGAATCTACATTGCAATGGGGAAATAAAAAAACACTACCATATGCTGAAATCCCAACTGTCCACAGCTCAAAACAAATCCATTTATGTTGCATAATTGCTGTGGTGAAAAAATGATCCCCAGCAATTACACAAAATAAAGGATGGGTAGGGGGTTTAAAACTTGGAGTTTACATACCCCCTTGGAGTGTATAAAATCCTCATTATACCCCTTACCCATCCATTATTCTCTATATTACACATTACACATTACATCAGAATATAAACAGACTTCTTGAAACAATTAATGGTTATTAAGCTGCAAAAGCCAGAACAGTTAGCCAATTCCAGTTAAGTAGCTGGTAATGCTGTTGGTTTTATGTGATAATGGTGATTGCAGAATAGCAATCGCCATTACGGTGAGTATACAATGGCAAAAATGAATTTCGATGATGCACACACAGCAACTGGTAATAGGGTGCCAAAGATCCTTGGCTCAATTTTTTAATGTGGGGGGCTGTGCACCCCAAACCCCACCCCGCAGGGGGCTTCACCACCCACACCCCCCTACTAAAGGATTCTCAACTCCAGGAGGGTGCATGTCGGGGGTGCATTACTTGTAAAATGGAAAAGCTGGCCACCTGCTAAAAAAAAAAAAGCCAAGCCAGACCCGAACCCCGCACCCTGCACCTCCCAACCAATGACCCTCCTCACCATGCTATCAGACCAGCTCAGCAGCTGTCCACCACACCTCCTCCCACATACATTTCCTCCCCTTGTGTGTGCACGTAGGTTTCTGTTGCCCCACCTCACCCACCCCAGTATCCAGGTGCTACCCTGCCAGGTAGCTCTGAATACAGGCACCATAACTGAATCACCATTTTTGTAGGTGCTCAATTGTGGACGCCGTATTCACTGGATACTTGGGTTTTATACTTGGGATTCATACTTGAGTGCATAAGAGAGCAGAAGGCTTGTTGCCCATATCAGCTGTCCCCACTACACAGTGGAAGTAACAAGGTTACTAACCTTTATGTATTGATCCAGCCTAGTTTTGAAAACATGAAAACGTGATGCTATAACTACTTCCTTTGGGAATTCGTTCCATAATTGAATTGATCTGTTCACAAAACTTTGTTTCCACACCTCTGTTCAACACTTCCTTTCTATGATTTGATATTTATGTCCTCTCATAACATATTTATAATTACTGGCAACCCCCTTTAACAGACGGTTTTCAAGCACCTTAAAATGCCGTAATAACTCAAAAACGAGTTATTACGGCATTTGCAAAATCACCTGTCTCCTTTGCGTGTCACTCATCTGTATTCTGTCTTTTCATTGGTTCGCGCTCTGTGAGTGGGCGGGCTGAATAGCTTTAAAAAAATGGCGGCTCGTTTTCTCGCTTGCCGACGAGCCGTTTTTATTTACTACCCTCCCCATCTCTATTTGATTTTTTAAATGTTTTATCTGGTTGATCCCACCTTCTAAATAGAAAAGGACTATCTGGTTGATCCCGCCGTGTCTCCGGATCGGGAGATGCCGTCGCTGAAAAAAAGGTCAGTCTGAAAGAGAAAGTGTGTGTGTGAGAGAGAAAGACAATGTGTGAGAGAGAGAGAGAGAGAGAGAGAGACACACAGTGTGTGTGTGTCTGTGTGTGTGTGTGAAAGACAGCGGTGTGTGTGTGTGTGTGTGTGTGTGTGTGAGAGAGAGAGAGAGAGAGAGAGAGTGACTGTGTGTGTGTGTGTGTGTGTGTGTGTGTGTGTGAGAGAGAGAGAGAGAGTGTGTGTGTGTGTTTGTAAATAGCAGATACTCTGCTTTTTATAAAGGGGTTGCCAGCAATTATAAAAATAAAGATAAGCAATCAGTGTATGTGATTTTTTTAACACACCCTTGGTGTGTGATTATTCTCATAAACCTCTCGAGCTTCGCTCTCAAGGTTTATGGGTTATCACACACCTTGGGTGTGTAAAAAAAATCCATAACACACAGTTGCCTATCTATTATTCTCTATATAATCCTTATTCACTAGCTCTAAGTCTCCCCTTAACTTGTCTTTCAAAATTCTATATAATAGAAGTAAGTCCCCTCTTTTTCTTCTTAGATCCAGTGGCCATAGATTCAAATAACCCAATCTTTCCCCATATGTTTTTTCTCTACAACTTGTTACTAGCTTTGTAAATGTCCTTTGTGGTCTTTCAATTAACCTTTTATCTTTCTCTAGATATGGATTCCAAATAGATGTTCCATAATCCAAAACTGGTCTTATGTAGCTGTTATATACAGACATCAACACTGTTTTGTTTCTTGAATAAAAGCTTCTTCTAACACTATTTGTTATATACATAGCTTTGTTTGCTACATGTTTACAATGGGTTTCCCATTTTAGATTATTTCTGACATATTTCCCCAGGTCCTTTTCACACTCAGATGTATTTAACTTGATCCTATTGATGTTATAATCTTATCCATATATTATTATTTCTCTTATGCAATGTACAGCACTTCTTTGGGTTCAACATCATCCCATTTTTCTCGGTCCAGTCTGCCACAGCAAGAATATCTTCACCAAACCTTAACCTATTTTGGAATGTATCAACTGTTCCTCCAATTTTTACATCATCTGCAAATTTCACCAACTTATTTCCACTATTTAATTTGAGATTTGCTATATATATATATATATATATATATATATATACAAAATCACACATGCCCACAATGCATTGTGGGGCATGTGATTTTATTTACTTGACTTGGCTTCCCAGCAAATGCCCTTTAGGGTAACCTTGCCTCAGTGTTTATGACAGAGGTTCTTTGTCTTTATATATATATATATATATATATATATATATATATATATATATATATGCAAAAGTAAAGGGCCCAGTACAGATCCCCTGGGGCAACCCACTTTCAACATCCAGTTTATGTGAAATAAACCCCTGAATTCTTACTATATGGTTTCTATTCATTAGCCAATGTGCAATCCATCTAATCATGGTGATGTCAAGACCCATCTCCCCCATTTTTAAAATTAGAGCCTTAAGGGGAATGTAATCAAATGCTTTATTAAAATCCAACAACACTACATCCATCAGTGTTCCTTTGTCCATATTTTCCCCTATATATGTATAAAAACTTATTAAATTGATGTTACATTATCTATTTTCTACAACTCCATGCTGTAGCTTGTCAATCTTGCTGTTGTCCTTCAACCATCCCTTAATTTTTTCAGCTATTAAACTCACAATAATCTTACCCCCCAGTTGATGTCAAACTAATGTATCTGTAATTTGCTGGATCTGCCCTATTTCCTCTCTTATAAATGGGGACAACCTCCACCCTCCTCCAATCCCTCTGGACATATCCTTTCTTTAATGACCTTATACCTATGATTGCTATAATTGGTGCCAGTTCAATCCTTAGTTCCTTGAGGAAACTTGGGTGCAGGTTATGCAGACCAGGAGATTTATTGACTTTAAGTTGCTCAAGTTTTGCAAGGATTTTAGAACTCGTAATAAAATTTACAGGATCATGTTTTGCATTTTTAAATATACCCTCTACATTCTTATCATCTGACTTAACAAATGCTGAACTAAAATACTCATTAAACTCTCTAGCCATCTCCATTGATTTAGCATATGTTTTGCCATCGAAAATTAAAGGCCCTATTACCCTTGACTGATTTTTTTTTATCATTTATGTTGGAAAAAGATCCCTTCCTATCCCCTTTTCATTTGCAAGTCTAAATTCTATATTCTTTTTTGCTTGCTTTATATGATTTTTCAATTTACATAGTGATCTTTTATAATTCTCCTTATTCTTAGCTGTTGGATTTTTTTTGTATTTTGTATAACTTCTTTTTCTTATTACTTGCTTTTATAATTTTCTTTGTTAACCATATTGATGTTTTGCCCCTACTGTTATACAGTTCCTTTGTTGGTATATGTTTCTGACTAACCCTCTCTAAACTATGTACAAATAGGCTCCAACATTCCTCAGTTGACAGACCATTAGTCAACTTGTTCCAAGCTACTGCTGCTAATTCTTGTCTAATGGCCACATAATTTGCTTTACTGTACAGTTTCTGTTTTGTTTTATCCTTTAGTCCTGTCTTACTTTTTGAAATCTGGAACTTAATCACATCGTGATCACTATTTACGAGGGTGGGCAATGCTTTACATTAGTCACCTCATCATTAATATTTGAGAGTATAACATCCCAAATAGTATTACCCCTGGTTGGAGATGTTATAGATTGTTCAATTCCTGCAGAGTACAGCTGTGATTGGATACCAATGCAGTTACTGCATATAAATGAAATTAAGCACAGAAAGGAAAGTGGTGGCACAGTCAAAAAATAAAAATGCAATGAATTTTAAGCATTAGAAGAATGACAAGGCTTTTTTATTATTAAAGGCTAAGAATTGAATGTAAATAAATCTGCAAACGTATGCAGAGAATATAAAAGAGTGTTGGCAATCTGAGGTAATGGATTTAATTCACTTTGAAAAGTACTTTGAAAAAATGAATTGATAAAACTGAATGTATACTGAAAAAATATATTTGTATGTTTTAGAAACTAAGGAATAAGACCCTTGAAAAAGATCACAAGCATGAGCGAAACGTGGGCAATAAAAATAAATAAAAAAAAGCACTTGGGAGCATGGAATCCATTTGTTTGAAAGGAAAATAATTGCTACCTCATAACAAGAGCTACAGTGTGCCAAATGTATTCTTACATTGTCTGTAATGCTTTTATAAATAACAAAGTCTTTTTATGGGGAAAAAAAAGTGATTGACAGCAGGCAGTTCCTGGGCAGGAACAGGAAGTGAGGGATTAAATGTCCACAGCAGGACTCTCCCCCATCACTGGCACACACACACACACACACACACACACACACACACACACACACACACACACACAAATTTGTTTTGGTTTTCAGAATGGTGGAGGTTGTAAGTTGCAGGGGCTGTGAAGTACGCGTCTTCAGGAATCTACTCTGGAGGATGGGTCAATGTTCTATTTGCAGGAGTCTGAATGACCTTCAAGCTCAGCTGGAAGCAGCATGGAGGGAGCTAGCCAGCCTGCATCACCAGCTAATCTGGAGTTCAAGCAAACCACATCCTCTTCCCAGAGATCAACTGGCCCTAGGGGGTTGGAGGGTAGCATGTCAAAGGAAGGAGACGATTTCAAGGATGGACCATGCAGGATCTGTTCAGACCAACACCATTCCAAAGAAGAACCATTTTTCACCATTGGAGAAGACGAAGTTCCTTATTCAGCAAGAGGTGACCCTAAGCTCGTCAAGGGGACCAGGTGTAGCAGAAAGATGGCATCCAAAGGCTGCAAGGAAACATGTAGTGGATTCGGGAGTAATCAATTTCTTGTTCTGGGGAACTTAATGATCAGGGGAGTCAAATCCCACCAGAGTAAAGATACACAGTCTAAGGTGATGGTTAAATACCTCTCTGGAGCTTCAGCACAGCATGACACTGAACACATCAGGAGATTAGTAGACAAAGCAGAGAAAGGAACCAATGTTCTGATTCATCTCAGTACAAGTGACCTGTCTGCTTGAACAGTGGAAGAAACCAAGCAAAATTTCATTAAACTAGGGGAACGGCTGGAGGCTAGAATGACTGTCCTGACATTATTGGAGATCCTCCCAGTGTGATTCAGAAGAACAAAGATGCAAAGAGTATGGTGAAATCAGCTAAGGCCACAACAGAACCTTGGCTTGCGGAAGTGGTTAAAGAAGGGAACAAATACTTTTTTTGATATATACAAGAAAAAAGAAATAAAAGGGGAGGAATAGTTAGACTCAAAAACAGTGACAAAGTAGTGGAAGAGGATAGGCCACTGTTCTGAGCAACATTTTTTTTGTTCAGTGTTCTCTGAGGAATACAAAGGCCCAGTACCAGACAGTGACATCAAAGCTGCTGACAAAGGTGGTCCACAAATGGAAGCACCATCGATCACCAACAGTAGGGTTAGAACCCTGGATCAGCTCAGGGAAGACAAGTTGCCATGGCCTGATGGAATATACCAGAGGGTGCTAAAGAAGCTAGCAAGTGAATTGGCAGGTCCCTTAGACATTTGTTCAGCAGATCACTTCAGAGGTAGGTAGTGCCAGAAAACTGGAGAAGAGCTGATGTGTTACCTTTTCACAAGGGAGGGAGTTAGGAGGAAGCAGGCAACAACCAACCGGTCAGCCTTACATTGATAAAAGGGAAACCGATAGAAACCTTAATAAAACAAGACTTGGTAGAGTACCTATATAAGAACGGTCTGCAGGATGACAGGCAACATGGATTAATGGAGGGAAGATCATGCCATATGAACCTAATCAAATATTTTGACTGGGTCTCTAGGGAACTAGACAGAGGCCATCCAGTGGACCTCCTCTACTTCAATTTCAGTAAGTCCTTTGATTCAGTGCCACACAACTGCCTGATGAAAAATATGGAGGACTTAGGTGCAGCCAAGTGCATATTCAGTTGGTAGGTAATGGGCTTAGGGACATAAAATAGAGAGTAGTGGTCAATGGAGTGAGGTCTGATGAAGGCGCATACACTAGTGGTGTGCCCAAAGTCTCAGTGTTGGGGCTCATCCTGTTTAGTGCCTTTATTAGTAACATCAGCATATGTATTCAGGGCTAAATTGCCCCATTTGTGGATGATGCCAAGCTAGGAGGAAGGGTTGACAGTGAGGAGGCAGTTAAGGACCTACAAAAAGACCTACAGAGGCTGGAAAGATGGCCCAATGTCTGGCATTGAAGTTCAATGCAAAAAAAAATGAAAGGTGATGCCTTTGAGTAAAGGGAACCCAAGGACAGAGTACCACCTAAATGGAATCCAGCTCAGCACCACGCAGGAAGAACGGAACCTAGATGTCATCATAAGCAGCACCCTTAAAGAGAAACAAATGTAACAAAGCTTATAGCAAGGCCAGCATAATGCTGGGGTGCATAGGGAGGGGATTCAACAACAGGAGGAAAGAGGTAATACTGCTGCTCTACAGGTCCCTGGTAAGGCCTCATCTGGCATCTGGAGTACTGTGTCCAGTTTTGGAGTTCACATCTGAAAAAGGATATAAGCAGGCTGAAAGCTGTTCAGAGAAGAACGACCAAAAGGATCCAGGGCCTTCAAGGGCACTCATACAAGGAGCATCTGGAAACATTAAATATGTTCTCACTGGAGACAAGGAGGGAGAGGGCAGATATGATTAAAACATATAAGTTCCTGATAGGAATAAATAAAGTGCCATACTCAAAGCTGTTCAACAGAGTCTCCGGCTCTAACACTAGCGGGCACAAGTGGAAGTTGAGGAGGGGGGCATATCAAGAGGGAGCTTATGAAATGCTATTTTACAGAAAAAGTCATGGAGCCATGGAATAAACTACCAGCTGAGGTAGTGAAATCAAAGTCTGTGACATCATTGAAGCTGGAGTGGGGTAAGGCTAAAGCTCGATCAAAAGCTACAGGAGCAGTAGGATGCATTAGGCAGAAGGGGGTTAGATTCTGGGATCTGAGAAGGTCTGAGGAACACATGAGCGGACTAGATGGACCCTTGGGCCCAGATATTCAAAAGGGTTGCGCCAAGTGCAACAGGGCTGGGGCAACTCAAAATGCCCATTCGCGAGCATTCAGGTATACCAGTTGCGCCACCGTAAAACATGCTGAGCAACAGCAATGGAAATGAAGGCATGCGAACTGAAGGTGGGTCCATGCATAAAGTGTAATGCGACATCCAAACACTTATGCTAATGTGCAAGAGTGGCTCAGCCGAAGTTGCGAGGCAACCGGATTTGGAGCCAAAATAAAAGGTTCAAGGAAGCGGCGAAGAACCCTAGCAGGCCGCAAACTGGGGAGAGAGACAGAGAGAGAGAGAGAGACAGGAGCTGGAAGGCAGAGAGGGACAGTGGTCCAGGAGGACAGAGAGGCCAGTGGGGTGCCTGCAGTGGAAGCAGCAGTGGGGTAGCGGGGTAACACAGGAACAGCAGCTGGGGGCAGAAGCCAGGAGATGGACGGTGTCAGCTTCCACATGGAAGCTGTAATGAGGGTGAGACACCATGCTGCAGGGGCGTGGCCGGCGGAGGGGCCGGTCGGCGGTATGCCCGACGGGCGGTGTCGTGCCGCATCAGCTCGAGGCTGTACACAGGCGCCGAGGTGTGGCCGGTACCGTCTGAACAGGGCAATACTGAGACGGCTCTGCGAGCTGCAGTGATGTGATGCAGGCACCTCACGACGGAGTCATGCTCTGTCCGTGGAGACCAAGGTGACAGCCTGCATGCCTGCTCGCCACGGGCACCTTCCAGAGGCCGACAGGGACACCACAGGCATTACACAGTCGGCCACATCACGCATCCTCACCCACCTCCAGCGACTGCTGCCTCATGCTGTGGAGTACATCCATTTCCCAGCACCACGGCAGAGCCGCACAGCAAACATGCAGGAGTTCCACAGGGTAGCACGTGATGCCTGGCGTGTTAGGGACCATAGACTGCATCCATGTGGCTATTCGCACGCCACCTGGCCCCGACGGCCAGGCTTATCGGAACCAAAAGGGCTTTTCCAGTGTCAACTGCCAGGTGGTGTGTGATGCCACTGGGCGATTATCAATGTCTGTGCCACACACCCTGGCGGGAGCACATGATGTTTCATATGGCACCAGTCTGCACTGTGCCATCGATTCGAGAGTGGGAACATCCCCACGGGTCATCTAGTGGGTGAGTACACATATATGGAATGCAAACCCTGGGCAAGGGTGGAATGACACAGGTGCCATGGTAGTGGCACACAAGGATATGGGCAATATGGACCTGACATGACACTGATCTCCACTATCTCCACACAGGTGACTGGGATACCCACCTGTCCCTGGCTGCTCACACTGCACCAGCGCCCACGACCCCAGTGCAGCTATGTTTCAATGAGGCACATGCCGCAACACGTAACATCATAGAGCAGGTGTTTGGGATGCTCAAGGCACGCCTCGATGCCTGGACACTCGACGGAGCTCTCACAGTACAGCCCCCAAAAGGCCTGTGGGATATTCTGGCCTGTTGCATCCTGCACAACATGGCCAAAGACCATGGATAGCCGGACAGGTCCAAGAGGGGACAGCAATGGGACGCCAGTGGCGCCGGTGATGTGGTGATGAGTCGCCTCCTAGGACGGAGGGACCCGACTGACCCGCAGGCCCAGCTGCACCGGGACACCATTGCAGAAGAGCACTACGCCCAACACAGGCAAGGCAAGGGACATGTGCAGGCAACACTGTCCATGCACAAACCACAGGCACACAGGGAACACACCATGCATGAAGGTCAGGAGTTGAAGGTTTCAGCATACCAACACACCATCAGAGAGGGTGAGCACTCATATGGACACACACACACACACCAGGCAGCATACATGGGCAGCAGCACAGCACTGCGGAAATGACATTGCCAACACACAGCACCACCAACCACCCCCACCACCTGGACTGTCCACGTACGTGTGTCAGGACCTGGGCACCCTTGCACCTTGGTGTACAGTGCAATGCAGGCATCATCATGCACACGCACCTGTGGACAGCAGTTGGGAGAGTGTGCAGGTGGTCCATGTGTCAGCTTGGTGAGCAGAGCACCCAGCAGTGCACTGCCCACCATGACACACATTGCACACAGGGTAGCACCAGACAGGGCCTGCACTGGGAGACAGCTCAGTCAGGTAGCACTGTCCCACGGCCACCACGGATGTGTGGGCAGCCCCGCCGTGGCCCAGCAGCACTGGCAGGCTGAGCAGGGGCCACATCGGGTAGTGCTGGTGCACCACCAGGGGTCCCACTGCATGAACGCGACCTTGCCCGCACAGGGCTCTGCATCCTGCCAAACAAACTTGCACCAGGGTGCTCGGATGCCCACAGCAGAACCCGCCGACAGGCCTGGTGTCGCACAACCCGGAACGGGAGTGAAGAGCGCACTGTGTGGGGTGTGTGGTACAGGGGCACCTGACAGTGTGGCCAATGCGTCCGCGACAGAGACCACTGCCTGGGTCAGCCTGTCAATGGCAGCGGTCACATCTGTCCACATAAGGACCAGCTCGGCTTGGTCCCGAGCACACTCCCTGCTATGCCGCTCCACGGACACAGACAGTGCCTCCACAGACCTTGCAACCCGCCCCTGCAGCTGTACCGACTCCTGCAGCAGGCGGGTGTGCGCGTCCAATGGGTACTGTGCCCCAATGGCATCGCGTGACCCCAGGGTGTGATTGTCCGGTGCACAGCACCCTGAGGGTGGGCTGTTCACCAGGATCAGGTATGGTGGATCAGCGCGGTGGACATGTGCCACTGCTTGACACTGTACCCCAGACCTGGTGTGCGACTGCTGCTGCCGCCTCCAACTGCTGAGCCCCCAGGTCCACCTGTTCCACCTCGTGCTGACAACAGTGCCAGACACCTGCACAGCCACTGGTGCTGCCCCACCGGTGCTGACAGGCACAGCCTGGGACTGTGCCAGCATGCTGGTACACAGGTGTGAACCAGGAAGGCCCAGGGGCACGTGCTGGCCTGCCATGTGTCCGTCATGGGACACACACCTATCACTGCCCATTGCAGGCCTGCTATCATCAATGGTGCAGGTGCGTGCCACTGCCATAGGCACAGCATGCTGGCATACCTGCATGCCAGACTGCTGTGACACAGGCTGTGCACCCCCTGCACCCGTATCACTGACACCGGAGTTGTCGGCCCAGCCTGCATGCTGCTGCAGTGCCTGCAGGCTGGTGGCGGAGGTGGATGGTCCTCCTCCACGTCCAGCAGGTCTGCCTCACTGTCTGGACCCACCACCACCACCGTCTCCTGCAGATGAACAGGATCTGTAACAGAGAGTACATGTGAGTGCATGTGAACAACAGCCCCCAACAACACCACCATGTCTACCGTGCAATGATGGGCTTCCACCTGTCTGGAATCCTCCGCCTGAATACGCCTGCAATGGCACTCCGGCTGCATGGCGCGACCAGTGTCTCCTCTGTAGGGTCAGCTGTAACACCACTGGTGGGTCCCCACCAGTGCCAGCACGTGCCGCCCTGAAGGCTGCCACCTTCTCCTTCAGCCTCCTGCGGTCAGTCCCCATCTTCTTCCTGAATTCCTGCATGGAGCGCTGGTGGCTTCCATGCAGGTTGACGGCCCGAGCTACCCCCTCCCATGCAGCTGCACGCTCCTGAGGGGTGCCCCTCCGTCCACTCAATAGTGGCACATCCTCCAGGTAGGCCTGGAAGAGGGCCTCTGTCTCTGCCGTGGTGAAGTTCGGCCTCCTCCTACACCCACCGTCCACACCCTCAGCTTGGCTCTGGTCAGTCATGGTGATCTGTATGGGTGAAAGTGGACACTTGTCACTGTGCAGTCGACAGCATTTCCTCATGAGCATAGCTGCCGGCCCGTGGGGGGCGGAAGCCCCCCACGTTTCCTCTCTGCATGGCAGATACTGATAGAAAGGGTGCCCTTTGTCCCTTTCTAAGTGCCCTTTTCATGCTCAGCCCCCTCAGCCTTTATCATCCTCCGGCACCCCTGCCCACGAGCATTGTCCTGAGCATCACACAGCATGTAACTCACCTCTCACCTGCAGTAACCAAATCTGGCCAGCACAACCCACTGTCACATTTTTATAGCGCAACACATGCAAATGAGGTGTGGCGCAACTTTAATGACATGCTAATCGCAGCACTGCGCCTTTGAATGGCTTGATCGCATGATTTGCATATGTCGGTTGAATATCGCGGTATTTGCGCTTATGCACACGGAAGGTCCAGCTGAGCCAATGGCACAGGTTTGTGGCTGTGTGCCACACTGCATTGCACATGCCCAGATAGCTTACGATGCGCCTATCGCGCTGCAGACCTGCTGAGCACGTATAGGCGATTCAGACCATGGCCACCATTGTGCCAGTGGCGCTACAGCACTGGGCACTATATGGCGCTCTGTGGTACTACTGCACGATAGTCCACTGTGGCACTGGTGCTCAGCTTGGCAGTCGCGCAGGATGCCTATCGTCATATGGTGCTGTGCGGCTGCTGCGTCATTGCCGTGACCTTGTGTATGCCCTCTGACCCCTGGCACTGTTGGCATGCCATGTGTACGTCCCTATTGCGCTGTCTGGTGACAGCGCCATGTAAAGTGACGGCGCTGTTCGAACAGCGCGATTGGAGCCTGTGGTGGTCTATTGCGCAACAACTCCACGTGGGGTTACGGCGCAGCGGGTGCCATATTGTCTGCTGTAAAGTTGGTGCCATGGCTAGGAGGAGGGTGGTGTCCTGGAGCCAGCTTGAAGTGGCCAACCTGGTGGCCCTGGTGGAGCCCCACTGTGAGGCACTGTATGGTGAGGCCCCCCTCACCATGTCTAGGACCCACGTGTGGCAGCAAGTGGTCACTGACCTGGTGGAGGTCACTGGCCGGGGCCGGTCTGCTGAGCAGTGCCGGCACCGGTACAGTGACCTCCGCCGGAGGGAGCCGGAACTTTGACGTGGCTGCGTCACGTGCAGGGCGGGCGAGTCCCTAGGCCAGGTGAGTGTACCATCTATGCACCTATATTCTCTGTAGGGGGTGTGTGTGTGCTTGGGTGGCTGTGCATAGGTGCCGGCTCGGACACGGTTGGCTGTGTCAGTGTGTGCAGCTATGGATGGATGGTTATGGCTGTGTGGGCAGGCACTCACTGGGGCAGGGGCACTCTGCTTTGAGTCACACTGATGTTTGTCTCAACATATGTCTCCCACAGGCCAGACTTTGAGGACGCAGGCCGAGGCTGACGTGGGCCGTGCCAGGGCCCAGGTGCCGGGGGGTGTTGTGCCCCAACAACAGCAGCAGCAGCAGCAGCAGCCAGACCCAGCTGCTGGAGGAGTGTGAGTATCATTACTTCATGGATGCTATTGCATGCTGGGGGGGCAAGACCACCAGCCATGCACAACACAACCAAAGGTGAGGTCATAATTCCACTATACAAGACACTAGTGAGGCCCCACACTGGAGTACAGTGTACAGTTCTCAAGACCATACCTACGTATGGACATGGACTGGGTAGAGAGGGTTCAGAGGAGAGCAACACGGATGGTGCATGGATTGCATCACAAGTCCTATGAAGACAGGTTGACAAACCTGAACATGTACTCCCTGGAGGAGAGGGGGAGGAGACGGGGATATGATGGGGACATACAAGTATCTTACAGGGGGGAACAGAGTGCAGGAAAACCTATTTTTAAGCATAAGAGATATTCCAGGACTAGAGGGCATGGGATGAAGTTGGAGGGGGGATGATTCAGAGGACATATGAGAAAGAATTTCTTCACAGAACGGGTGGTGAACAAGTGGAACACCCTGCCAGAGGAAGTGGTGGGGGCTGACTTGGTCACGGGATTTAAGAATGCATGGGATAGCCATAAAGGAATTCTGGAGGTCAGGGTAGGTGCAACAGACTTATCGAAAAACAGAGTGAACTTACAAGGTCAAATGGCCAGACTGGGTGGCCCATAGGCCCTTATCTGCCCGACACTGTCTATGTATCCATGTATGTAGGCACGACACAGGTGACATGCATCACAGTGCAGTATCACAGCACGTCTGTGTATGCGTCACTGGTGGTCCAGGCATGCACTGGGCATATAGCTGTGTAACTGGCATCGCACCACGTTGCCACATCACTTGCCAGCCTAGTTTGTACTGTGATTGACGTGGGCAGTGTGTGTAGGTGGTGGTGTGCATAGCTGGTGCCGCCTGTTTGTGATGGCCATGTGCATGTTCACTGTGGGTGGGTGTATGCCATCACAGGTGCGGGACATTGGGCTATATGGCTTGCAGGTTGGGTGGTGTTCAGGGTTGTGGTCAGTCACAGCCATTGACTGTGTTCCCATTTTCCTAGGCCTCGAGGTGCTGTGGAGGATGGAGAGGGATGTCAGGGCCATCCGCCAACTTGTGGGGCAGAACGTCGATATCCTGCAGTTTATCCACCGTCATGGTGTGCAGAGGAGGCAGCACAGACCTGCAGGACACCAGCAGGAAGACGGGCAACCAGCTGGGCCATGATTTCTCAGCCCTTTCCACTTCTCCCATCCCTACCACCCTGCCTTCCCTATCCAAGTTTGTAATCCCTACCCCTTGACCAACCCAACCTTGTACCCATCCGCCCTTGTAAATAGTTGGACTTGTTTCTATACTGTTTGTTGTTGTTTAATACATTTTTATATGTTTATATGAATAATGTGTTGGTCTGTGATTTGCAGCTGCCTATGGGTGCCCAGTTGCAGGGGTGTACATGCCATCTGGGCTGGTATGGTCCTGGGTATGTGTGTGTGTGTGTGCATGGGGAGGTATATCCAGCATGGCAGTGACTTTCGGTTGGTCTTGCCAGTCTGCTGCCACCCACTGCTGGGTGCATAGGGTGTGTCTGACTTGTAGGCTTCTGTGTTGCATGGGGCTGATGAGTGCTGGGGGGACTGCATGGTTTCCTGCAGTGCCAGTCACTGCACATGGGTGGTGTCTTGGGGTCACAGTGCAGGGTGTGCTGTGCGTATGCGGGCTGATGTGCACTGTGGTTGTCAACCCCTGTGTGTGGCACTCTCCGCCTGCCAGTGGTTGTGCTGGGGTGTCATGGCTCTGCTATGCTTTGTTGGCTTGTCCCCATGGGCACGTGGATCATCCATCCCACCCCAGTGATGCTGTGCTTGGGGTGTGCGGTGTGGTGTGGGTTCTACAGTGTGTTCCTGTGCCCATGTGTGGCATGGCTGGTGGTGGGCCCCAGCCTGCCTCCCTGGATGTGCAGTTCCATTGCTCGGGGGCTGTGCTTGCACTATGGCAGCTCTGGAATGCTCAGCTGAGCTTCCCTGGTTGCGCCATAGCGATATTCAGACGTTGGTTGCTTGCGCAATTTGCTCTGCTCCATGTTTGAATATCGCACCTGTTGCGCATTTGCGCAACTGGTTTTCGCTTGCTCCTGCTGTTGCGCCAGTTTTGAGCGCAGTTTGAATATCCAGGCCTTGGTCTCCCTCTGCAATCTTTTCTTCCATGTTTCTATGTTTCTAATAAATAGTCAAGGACAATAATTACCAACTTATGTACACTTTTGAAAGTTGATATTTCACAGTTTAAAATGTTCAGTGGGTTGTTTCACATTCTAAAGTATGAATTATCAACTTCATTGATCAATCAAACTTCCAAATCCTCTGGTCCTCATTTAATTCCCCTCATTTTGACATTTACATTTTCCAGTACTAGCCAAATACAATATATGCTGAACACCAAAAAAAGTTCTGTCATATTTGCTTTAAAGCTTTAGGTATTTTCATTTGTGTCTGTTTTCTTACTTTTAATGCATTCTTTTCTGACCCAGCAGCCCTTGTGCTCCAAAATTTGTAAACACACTAAAACACTGAATCAAAACAAGGCAGCACAATCAGCTGGTGGGGGTATCTGTGCCAAAACTCTAATGGACTCCTGGTGTAATGTGGGTGGTCCATATATTATATAAAATGAAAATACCCAACCACGAATCAAAGTGTATAATTTAATCTCGAGGTTTAGAGAATATAACCCACTCTAGCTTCACTCTCATGGTTTATTAGTTCCCCTAAACTCTTTGATTCAATTATGCATTTATAATTCATGGCTGGCTATCATTTATTTTTAAACATACTGTACAGTAACGTACTGTGTCCTGTATCCTCCTGTATGTAGCTATACATGTTACAAGTCTTTGCTGTCCTTCCTTTCTAATCAACAGATTAATATTATAGATCGAGGAAGTGCTCCCAGCCAATCGGAGCATTCCCTTCCCCTGCTCGTGAGACACTCTCATTCTGTGAAGAGTGTCTCACAAGCAGATGCCCTGAAAACAGGCACATTCCTGGACATTTTTTTTTTTAATTACACCGGGCACTCCTTTGATCTATAATATTTTAATATGTCACCTGTCACCACTCATTGTGGGATAAGAGTGGTTTCACTTGCATCCTGTTCCAGCGGATCCATGATGGTTCCAGCGGTTCCACGATGCTCGCACTCCCCATATTTAGGATTATCAACTCAGAGTCAGAGTTGATTCTGGGAGGGGTTGCAAACCCCAGAGAAAGCAATGCCTGGGTCATGCGGTGACATTACAGAAGCAACAGTGAGTTGTCACTGTAATGTTGTTCACTGTCAAAATTTTGAACCAGCGTCGGCATATGCATTCCAGCCAGAACAGTTCAGCTTTGCTTCACTGTTCTTGCAGGAGCAGAATGTGCACAAATCCACTCTTATCCCACAACAAGTGGCTCTGGGGGACATATTACTATATAAATAAAAGCGTGGCTGCTCTGTGGCACTGAGAAATCAGTTTTGATTGGCACACTGATGACCCGGGTTCATGCCCCGAGCCCAGACATTAGGAGTGGAGTCTGGCAGGGAGAGAGTTTAGAGCATCCATTGGATGCTTCCCTCTCCGGGGGGGGGGGCATGTCCTGGACCACTGTTTGATGGCTCCTAATGGTGGCTAGTAGCTGTTGTTCTTGGTGGCATGGAGCCTCAATGTGCTGCTGAATGCCCCCACTGTCCAGGATGCTGTCGCAGCTGGATCATTTCGTGAGAGGTGGGGGGGCTGGGGAGAAAATGAGAAAACTAGCCGCCCAGCCAACCGGATGACGGTGGCTGGTCCCCATTCCCCACAAAGCTCGGAAGTGCCCGTGCCAACCCCTGCCATGCCCGGCATATGGTTGGAATTCCCTCAGGTGACTCTCCTCTCCCACTTCCCTTTCACAGGGGAGGGGCTGTCCTGATGAAGGGATACATCGGGTTACCTGGGTTGTGGCAATAACAGGGCAGCAGATGGTGAAAAGACATGATGACAGGGCAGGTGCCTAGGCGCCTCGATGGAGTGGCCGGCCGAGGGTTTGGGAGGATCAAAAACAAGTAAATAAATGTATGGGGCTCTTTTTATTTTCCATAAAATATTTGATTATGTTTTCAAGTAATTCAATACATGTAAGATGTTGTGACTATAAATCAGTATAACTATTATTGTCTGATACAGGGGAATTGCTATTATCAGTTTATCAATAATGTCTTATTTCCTGGAATTGTAAACATCAATTTTCTAAACAAAGTAATATTTCTAACAATGTGTTCATCATCACATTGCAGACAACCTGTTATTGTTCTAGATCTGTTTAATATGAGGAACAGAAGTAATAAAGAGAAATTTTGTTTATCATCCTTTGTGTGGGTGGGGTCCCAATGGCAATTCTTGCCTTATAACATTGAATAGTCCATGTTCTTAGCCTGTATATGGGGTGGATATCACTGTATAGTAGGGGTCATTATTTTTTTCTAGACCACTAATAGTGTGTACTGTATGTATGAATGCGACTGTGTGTGTATGTGTGTTTAGGAATGTGGAGGGGGGGAGTAATACCATCTGGGGGGTCTTGGAAATTCCACAGTTGAAAGTGGCAGAGCTAGAGGAGGGGAGCAGAGAGTCTATCCACTAGACAGTGGTATATGCTTAGCCATTTGGAGGCAACAGAGGGTCAGGTTTGCTTTCCAGTGTAAATAGGGGGGCCCAGATCTTGAGGTACTGTGCAGTTTTGCCTACTGCTGTGTGGGCAACTTTCTTGTAGTTGGCTGTCTGAGATACCAAGTGAAGTCTCTTTGAGGTGGTGGGTGGCTCCAGATCTCTCCAGTGTCTCAGTATTACTCGCTTTGCTACTGCCATGGCCCCTGTGGCCCATAGTTATTGCACTGGGGACATGGCAGAGTCCTGGGGGGTTATTGACAGGAGGGTGAGTTTGGGATCTTTTCCTCTGGGTAGTGGGATGATGTGTTTACATATGTCCCAAACCCTGTCCCAGTATTCACCTAGTAAGAGGCAAAACCACATAATGTGGGACAATGAGGCCTGAGGTGAGGTTCATCTCCAACAGTCACTATGTGGAGTTATTCCTGTCTTGTACAGCCACTGTGGGATCTGGTAGGCTCGGTGTATAAGTTTATACTGTAGGGTTTTCGCTTGCATCTCTCAAGATGCCTTGTAGACTCTAGCCCAAATAGCATCCCAGTCTATTTGGGGGATGGTGACATGGAGTTCCCTTTCCCAGGCCTCTCTAGGTCTAGCTGTTGGGGGCTGATGCACATGCAGCTGCTTGAGTGTATTTACTTTATGGGACATCTGTTTCGTCAAAGTAAGTTTGGCCAGCCAGGTTTCTAGAGCAGAGGCCTGTGGGAGAGTGTGAGCTCTGCTTACTTTAATTCTTAAAAGGTCCCTGATCTAGAGATATCTCCAGAAATGTGTTTTAGGGATAAAGTATTTTTCCATGAGTTCCTGGAATGAGTACAGGATCCCTTAGCAGGGGTGATAGAGGTCCCCTAGCTTTTGAATCCCCCTTTGTGCCTAGTCTTCCCATGACATTGGTGTGTTGCCAATTGATAGTGAAGGGTTTTCCCATATAGGGCATATACGTGTTGTGTTGGGGGTCCAGTCAACTTTCGACGTTAGGTGGGACCAGGCCTCTTTGGTGAATCTAATACTAGAAGGGTGGCTAGAATTTACTTTCCAGTCTGGAAGAATGAGAGCCAGTGGAGAGGGCAGGTTGGCCTGGGAGAGCTCAAGCTCGATCCATCTAGGCAATGGTCTCGAGACGGAGGGCTTGATGCAGGTAAGGGCTTGCCTCAGGGCAACTGTATCATGTCTGGCCTTGAAGTTGGGTAGGCCAAAGTCTCCTTCTCTCCAGGGTCTTATCAGTATCTGTGCTTTAATTTTCAGAGGTTTATCACCCCAAATGAACATGGATATCTTGGACATTAAAGTTTTAAGAAAAATTAAGTAGGTAGTGTTAGTGGTAGGTTGCCCAAGATGTATTGAATTTTTGGAATAGTAATCAATTTTAGCACACTAACTTTGCCCCAGAGGGAGAGAAGTGTGTTCTTCCAAGCATTAATGTCTGTTGTAAGTTTATCTATGATAACAGCAGTGTTGGTCACCACTGTGCTGGCCACAGAGGTTTTCAACTTGATTCCCAGACATGTGATTTCCTCTGGTGCCCATTGGAAGGGGCACGAGGAAAACAGAGGGGGGAGCAAGATGCAGTGAGGGGTATGACTTGTGATTTTGCTGCATTCAGTTTGTACCCTGCCAGCCCAGAGTATTCTGTGGTAATCCCCTGTAATGATTTAAGGGAGAGTTATACATCTGTCACAAATAGGGTGATATCATCTGCAAACAGAGATATCTTGTGTGTCAATGTTCCCACAGCAAAACCAGGGGAACTCTTTTGCTGTACTTATCTTTATAGCTAGAGGTTCTATAGCCAACAGAAAAAGGTATGGGGACAGTGGGCACCCTTGCTGTGTACCTCTGTATAGTTGAAAGAGTGGGGAAACAGTGGAGTTGGTAAGAACCGTGGCTGAGGGGTCTGTGTAGAGGAGCTTAATCATACTGACAAATCCTGGGAGTATACCAAATCTGTGCAGGGTGTCAAACAAGTATGACCATTCCACCCTGTCAAAGGCCTTCTCGGAGTCTAATGACAGGATGGCGGCAGGTTCTGTCCATGTTTTAGTCTGCCATAGGAGGTCTAAAGTCCATCTGGTCATACCTCTCAACTGCTATGAATTCCGCATAGCGCTATGATTTTCACACTCAAATTTACCCTTGCTTCGCATAGGTTTACCAATGTTTTTAATAATGTTAAAGCTACTTCTGGACACGCAAACTATTTAATAATTGAAGCAAGTTGATAGAAATGTTTGTTAACATTAACTATATGGGCTCACCATTTGTATACACTCTACTGTTTAAAATAAGAAAGTGCCACACATTCAGCCCATTTGCTATGATTTTTGAAGGCGAGTGATATGATTTTTAATGCTGAGAGGTTGAGAGGTATGCGTCTGATGGAGTCTGAGACCATACGCCCTGGCACAAATCCCACTTGATATGGGTGAATTAGGAGGCCAATTACTGGCTCCAACCAAAAGGCAAGTATTTCACAAAGATTTTGGCATCCACATTGATTATGGAGACAGAGCATAGTGGAGAGCAAAGGACAATATCCTTCCCTTTTTTGGGGAGAAGGATGATAAGGGCCTGTAGGAAGGTAGATAGTAGTTTTCCTGTGACCTGTGCTCCATTTAGAACCTTGGTCAATCGTGATGCTAGAACCTTCCCAAAAGCCTTATAAAAGACAAATGTAAACCCACCATTCCTGGTGATTTCCCTAAAGTACTGTAAGGGAGTTTATGGCTTTAAGTGTTTCCTCTATGGTAACAGGGGACAGGAGGTTATGGGCCATTGCAGGGGGAACACTTGGCATGGTGATATGCTTGTAGAAATATGTCAACTCAGAGTCTGTTGGTGCTGTCTCTGAGTTATATAAGGTTGTGTAATATGTCTGGAATTCTTTGTTGATAAGAAGGGGGGAGGAAACTTGGGTTCCATCCACCTTTTGAATATGGGGAATGTATCTTTCTGCCCTCTGGCTCATAGCCTCTGGGCCAGTAGTTTCCTGGGTATTGCCCTCACCTCTCAATATGATTGATTCACTCGAAAGAGGGTGTATTCAGTTCTGTGACTAAGGGATTCTTCCAGGGTGACATTTGCTGCTGATATGAGGAGTTTAAGGGAATCTTTCTTTTCTGGATGGAGAGCAAGTTCCTGTTCTAAGGTTTTTAAGGTCTTTTCCCCTTCTTTGGTTTCTCTCTGTCTGTGTCCTTATGCAATTTGGATGTGTAGGCTATCAATTTGCCTCTCAGAGTAGCGTAGATGGCCTCTTATTGAGTGGCAGGAGAGGTGTCTGGAGTTTCATTAATGGTAAAGTAGTCCTGGAGTTTTGAGTCTATCCACTGTCGGGCAGAAGGTGTTTGGAGTAGGGAGGAACTGAATCTTCACTTATTTTTTGGGATGATTGTCCACCCCATGCAATAGACATAACAACATGGGCATGGTCAGATATTAGTATGGGTCCCAGGGATGTATTCCAGATTTGTGGCAGTAGAGCATGGGAGGCAAAGATTACATCTATTCTAATATAGGTACCATGGACTGGTGAGTAATAGGTGTAGTCCTTGGAATTTGGGTGGGTGAGATGCCATGTGTCCTGTAGTCCTTCCAAGTGGAAATGATCTGCAATCTGTATTGCAGACCATAGATCTGCTTGTGTCGCAGGCCCAGTTCTGTCTAGTTGTGGGTCCAGAGCAATGTTGATGTCTCCCCCTAACAGGACACTGACTAAGTTATTTGGCAGTTTGTCAAGCAAGTCCTTAAAAAAGTCTGCATCAGGAGTATTGTGGGCATATAGGCTACCTATAGTGATTGGTTCTCCCTGGTATGTACCCTGGACAATAATTAGGCACCCCCTCTTTGTCTGCTATTTGTTTGTGGATCCCTGTCTGCAGCCTTTTCTATATAGGATGGCAACTTTGCTTTTTGAGGTGAAAGAACTAAAGTATACTGCCCCACTCAAGAACAACACAGGTGAAGTGCTTCCTTTTTAAGCAGGCGTGTTTCTCGTAACAGGGCAATATCACAGTGTAAGTCCTTAAGTTTCAATAGCACTTTATTTTTTTTGTTAGGGCAATTAAGGCCTTTAACATTCCATGAGATCACCCTAAGATTGTCAAACATGGCCATGTCTATACCAGTCTGAAGCCACTTTGGGGGGATTGAGCACTTGTGTGGTACACCCCTCCCATCCCTTCCTGAGGTAGGGGCACCCCACCACACTGTTATGTACAACAACCAAAATAACCACAGTACATACATTAAAACACTTACCATTTAAACAATCTTGTATATTCAAGTATATGATTAATCTAAAATGTTGAAATTATTTAAACAATCTGCTCCTCACAGCACTTGTACTTTTATAAATTGTATTAAAGGATACCTAAGCAACATTTTGACAACAAACTATTCAAAACTCTGACTCCGTAGGTGACTAAAGGAAAGGCTGCTGTATTCATTAAGGCTAAAACTACATATATGTAATTTACCTAAATGTGGTTCCAGAGCATTTGAATATTGTAAAATCAGCCTTCTAATTTAAAAAAAACTGTCTTACCTGCTTCCTAAAATGGCCGCCAAATGTGTTATGTGATGACATCATTTGAGCCAAAGTCAGAAAGATATATAGCTCTATAGTGTTAACTAGTTATTTTTTCCCTTTGTATAGAATTGTTTCACCCAAAAGGTCAAAACCATGTGCATTATTTTGTATAATACACATGTTAGGCTATGGTTCTGTTCATTTTGTTTATTTTAACACGCTGAAATTGTATTTTAATCCAACTGACTTTCTCTGTGGCAAACCACAGTGCAGTACAAATCTTGAATAACCTGGTGGTCTAGTGGTTATGGTGGATCCAAGATGGTACAGCGGGGGTGCCGGGGTGGTGCGCATGCTTAATAAGCACTTTTTAACATGTTTATTAAACCTTTATATTTTCTGCTATTCTTTTCTAGTATGTTTTTGACAGTACCTGCAAATGTAATCCATAGTTTGAATGTAAACATTTGTACAATCAATAAATCAGACTTCAACAAAGTGAAATGCAGCAGCAGCACGCAAGTACATTACTATGTATGTGGAGGGGTACAGCCACACCCTTCACCACCCCCTAGAGCCACCACTTTTTTGCAGCAAAGTTCTTGTTCAGTCCACTGTTAGAGTTCATACTTTCTTGAAACTCAAATACTATATATGCTTGTCTTCTTTTTCTATGCAAAATAATAATAATAAGAATAATCAGCCTTTATATAGTGGTTTTCATACAAATTGTATCCCAAAGTGCTTTACAAGCAATACTAGACTGGTAGTGAAGTGACTGAACATGTAGTGGCAGTCATTTCATACATTAATATCCACACACAGCTTTGGACAATTGCATGAACTGGTTTTATGGGAAGGGGAATGTTGGCCAGGACAACGGGGTCAGGTAGTGATCAAGGTGCTGGCAGCCCACATCTTATTTCTAACAGTAATCTGCTCATATTTCTCTCCACTGTCTTCCTCCTTCCCTGAATATAGCAGTACCTTGGAAGAGTGGCTTCTCAGTCCCCCTCTGGTATTCATTTGTCACTATTACTCCTCACACCGAAAACTGGTGAGCTTATCACCCTTCTGCATCATGAATGCAAGTAGTAGAGTCCCTGTTTTATTTTGACATATCAAATATACACATATATTTCCAGTAAGTCAGGCTGATAGCAACAGGGAACAAGGGGAATGATTGGCTTTCCTATCCTTAAAAGATCTAAGCTACCTTTGATTAGGCACTGCTAAATGATGGGTGTGCACATCACTATGCAGGTCATTTAATAGTGCCTAATCATAGGTGGCTTAGATCTTACATGGGTAGGAAAGCCTATTTTTCCACTTGTGCAATGCAGCTATCAGCCTGGCTTACCAAAAGATCATGTTTATTATTAATATGTAAAAATAACATGGGAGACTGTACTAACCACATACATGATGCAGAAGGGTCGTGAACTCACCAGTTTATGGTGTGGTGTGCAGCTGAGAAGAATGAATGCCAGAGAGGGACTGAAGAGGCCATTCCAGCAGGGTATAGCTATATTCAGGTTAGTTGAAAACATGAAGGAGGACGTTGGACAGATCACTGTAAGGTCTGAAATGTGGGGCTGCCAACATCATGATCACTACCTGACTGTGGATGAGAGTAGCCAGCGATGACAAATACTCAGAGTGGCAGGTCTGCACCTAAACTGTTACTTGAATTCAGTGTAGGGAGATTACCCTCAGGTGGGGGGGGGGGTTGACATTTGTTAGGACAGTATTGAAGGAGTTGTGTATAGCTCATTCAAGATTTGGAAGGGTGATAGCCAGCCAACTAGAATTGTGGAGTACAGCACAGAAAAGTACTGGAGAAGAATTGCTGGGAACTGTCCTGCGGGGTTCTGCAGATCACAGGTAAAGGAGTAGACTGACAATGGAAGTCGGGTGGATTTGCTCAAGGTATTAGTACGCCTTTCCTGCTAATAATATCTTTGCCCATTCTAAGTGCAGCCCTTATGAGGGCATGAACAGCAGTTTTTCTGATGGGTCATGATGCTTATTGTTTGGCCCTCCAGGAAGACCTAGTTGTTGGTTAATGAGGTGTGAAAAAAACACAACAGGGGAACTGTACATACCATCGTCACTGTGCAGAGGGGTGGTGATCCACTCAATGTTTTCTGTGGGAGCAAAAGTCAAACACTGAGAATGTGGACTGGAGAGTGATGTGGGAGGCATTTTTTAACAGTGCCAGCTGATGATGCATATTGGTATAGGTGTGCACAACTCTCTGAGGTACAAGATTACAATCTGAGGTATCATAATTCTCTTCATGAGACTGTAAGAACATATGCGGCACCAAGCAGTACTAAGGATAGGGTATGGATGGTGGGGTGTTCAGCAGAAGGCAGGCTAGGTGCTGGGGGTTCACATGGAAAAATAAAGCCTTATTTGTGGATTAACAAGAGAGCATGGGCTTTGGAACTGAACCAGACCAGTACTTTGCTCTATGACCCTGAGCAAGTCATTACACTTCCTTGTGCTCCCAGGCCACACCTGTAAACAAGCTTTCAGCTTAGTGTGTCTCTCCTGGCTAACAAAAAGCAAAATTCAGTGCATCACATAACCACTAGATCATCAGGTAATTGAAGTGTTGTACTGTAATGCAGTTTGCCAAGGAAAAAGTCTGCTGGATTGCAAAACATTTTCCACAAGTTAAAGTAAACTAAGTGAACAAAATCATAGCCGAACATGTGTACTGATCAAAATAATCCATGAGTTAATACATGGTGTTAATCATTCTAGTACAACAATTCAAAACAAAGAGGACAAGAAGAACTAGTAAGCACTAGAGAAATATATGTGGGTCTCTGTCTTTGGCTCAGATGATGTCATCATGACTCATCACTTAACAGACTTGGCAGCCATCTTAGGAAAGTAACCAAGGCTGTTTTTTGGAAAGTGAAAGGCTGATGTTTACATTTTTCAAAAGCTATGAAACTGCATTTATATTATTTACATAAATGCAGTTTTAGCATAAATGTAAACAGCAGCCTCTACGTTAACTTTTTATGAAGCCAGATTTTGGAGTTTGCAGTTTTAAAAAACTGCTGGTTTAGGTACCCTTTAAAGCGAGTTCTGCTGGTGGAGGCAAACCAGTCGCCACTACTAATTAGTGGTAAAGAAGCACTTGCACACTCACTTACATGGAACCTAATTCTAAGAAGGGCTGGTCCAGGCTGCCCCTGGATCTTCTGCTTTGGAAGTGGAGACAAGGAGTTCTCTATGACTTCATCGGGGGCTGATGAGCCCAGGGAGCATCCTGCATGTTGAGATGTGCCCTCTCATTGTGTAGGTGCCTAAGGCTTCCTGGTAGTAAGGGTTTCGTGGAGCAGTGTCTCTGGGAGTGTGGGTATATGGCATCAGAAAGTGTCCTGAGCCCACTGAGAAGTTGGAAGGTGGGCAAAGAAGTATCATCATACCTGTGTTGGTGACTCTGGGGAGGGGGAAAAGAAGGTGGAACAGGCAATACCTACTTCCTCAGGTAAGGCATCTTCTGCCAGTAGGTGGACAAGTAGTAAAATGTAATATATGGATTCTTAAAATAATACCCACAAAAACCATACAAAAAAATCCTTGGAATAGATTAGTTAGTCCCGTAATACTATACTTCCGGTGCTCGTAATACTATACTTCTGGCCCAATAATACTATACCTCCGGTCCCCGTAATACTATCGTTGGGACTACTGGACTCGACTACTGTATGAACCGTGTGTTTTTGGTTTTTTTTTCTCTGAAAGAAGCGGGAATGGATCGGGAGCTGGGGGAGGTGTGTGCAAATGAGAAGCGAGGAACACTCTGAGTCTGACAAACTCTGCAGACTGCAGCAGCACAAGTAAGAACTTGGAAATTCCTCGCATCCATATATTACAAAAAATAACCAATAGGTTCTGGTGTTTCAAGGCAGAAATTCCATCTCAAGGTTCTGGGGACACAAGAAACCTCTCGAGCTTCGATCTCGAGGTTTCTTGTGTCCCCAGAAACTCTCGATGGAATTACTGCCTTGTAATACACCAGAACATATCTATTATTCTATTTATACTTGATCTTTACTAAATGCAGTGATGCGCCTCTGAGTTTTCTACTTAGTGGTGGTCATAGGGAACATGGAGTCACTTCAAGGAGTTGAAAGAAGAGGAATATATTTATATTTAGCCCTAGCACTTGCCCTTTCCCTGTTAGTGTAGAGAGCCTTGTCTCTCTGAGAACATTGCTCGAGATATTGGCTTATCATTGGCACAAGCAGGGCAAACTATGAATGTGACCTGTCCACTGCCAGTTTGATTCAATGTTTTATCTAGCAAGCCTGTAAAAATAAAACATGGATTAAGCATTGCATAAAATAAATCACCAGTCAGACTTACCTCAGTAGTGGGCAAGATTATGGAGACACTCCTGAAGGAAAGGATAGTGCAACACCTGGAATCCATAGGAGCACAGGATCCAAGACAGTATGGGTTTACAAAAGGAAGGTCCTGTAAAACTAATCTCATAGATTTCTTTGACTGGGTAACCAGAGTGGTGGACCAAGGGGGAGCAGTTGATGTTGCCTACCTTGACTTCAGCAAAGCTTTCAATACTGTTCCACATAGAAGATTGATTATTAAGCTGGGTAGAATCTGGGTGGGTCAGACGTTGGTCAACTGGGTGGCAAACTGGTTGACGGGCAGAAAACAGAGAGTGGTGGTAAATGGTATAGAGTCAGAAGAGATGCAAGTCACAATTGGGTACCTCAGGGATCAGTCCAGGGGCCAGTCCTCTTCAATATCTTCATCAGTAGCATTGCAGATGGACTGGAGGGTAAGGTTTGTCTGTTTGCAGATGACACCAAGATCTGCAACAGAGTAGATGATCCAGATGGGGAGGGCAGAATGAGAAGAGATCTGGATAAACTAGCAAAATGGTTGGAAGAGTGGCAACTGGGGTTTAATCCAAAGAAGTGCAAAATCATGCACATAGGGAAGAAAAACCCTGAAGCCACCTATAGGCTGGGAGGGGAGTTGCTGGCAGTCACAAGGGAAGAAAGAGACTTGGGCGTCATCATCACAGATGACCTGAAATAATTCAAGCAGACCACTAAAGCAGTAGATAAGGCTAGAGGGATGTTGAGGTGTATTAGTAGGGGTATCACAAGTCGGAAGAGGGCGGTAATAAACCCTCTTTACAAGACACTGGTTAGGCCCCATCTGGATTACTGCGTGCAGTACTGGAGGCCACGCCTTCACAAGGACATTAACCAAATTGAGGCAGTCCAGAGAAGGGCAACCAAAATGGTGCAGGGACTGCATCAGAAAACATATGAGGACAGATTAACTGAGCTCAATATGTACACCCTAGAGCAAAAGAGGAGAGAGAGGTGATATGATTGAAACATTCAAACACCTTAAGGGCATTAACAAGGTGAAAGAGTGTAACATGTTTCAATATAAGAAAAATAGCAGGACAAGAGGACACAGCATGAGATTAGAGGGAGGCTGATTAATGGATAATGTGAGGAAGTTCTTTTTCACAGAAAGGGTGGTGGATACATGGAACGGCCTACCTCAGGAAGTGGAGAATATGAATACAGTGAAGGGCTTCAAACAGGTGTGAGATAGGCATAAGGAAGCAATACAGATGAGTATGAATAGATAGGCCATTGACAGAGCAAAGGCCAATGGCACATTCATAAGGTAGAAAAATAAATGCGGTCCTTATCTGCCATCAACTTCTATGTTTCTATGTTTCTAAATAACTCGACCCAGAATTAATACACAGTACTCCCCACCCACTGGTAGGTTTCCCTATATACTATATACTGGATATCTGGTTCTTTAGGCAAGTTCACCAGTATATGTAATCCTTTGTCTTAAAGGTGAACTGTCTCATATCTTCCAAATTGTTCCTCCATCTGTGGGAGAATTAGGTTTAGTATGGGAAAAGGCGAGAGGCAACAATGATTCCAGGTTTACCGTTCCCAGTGTTATGTGCAGAGTTGTTACCTTCTGGGACAGCCGGAGCAGCAAGTCACGGCTTCCATGTTTCCCCATCATGGATCACCTGGAGCTTCAAATTAAAGTGTAAGGAGTAGGTATGCACTTGTTCTGCAAGCCTTCAATTCTAAACTTTGGTGCAGCTGTTGTCATGTTATGTGAAAAGGTGGTTTACTATTATCCATTGAGGCAGGTTGGTAGCAAGTGGTTAATACTGCAGGTCGAACGAGATGTCTCTGTTATGATATCCATATGTGGTACCTATCGCACTGTTGAGGTAGTGCTTTTCCATTTGGAATTTTGTTTAAGATGGCAGCCGCCAAATGACGTGCGTAGATGCCATGTGATCTCCATGAGCCATGTGATATCTGCCATTGTTCTTTTAGCATCTTGAATCTGAGTCACAATTTCAGTTTATATCCTCAAGTGTTGGGAAGGGGTACAGTAATTTGTCAGATGTTCTTTGTACCTGTGGGGGGGCAGCTTTGTTTAATTCCTTATGTCCACATATTGCTGCTTCGGGGAAAGGTAAGGGGCAGGGAGGCAGAGAGGGGGATCAATGAGCTGACACCCTGCATTCATTTAGATATATGTTTACTTCGGAGGCTGATAGGGGAAAAGTGGGTGGAACAAATCTTGACGAGGGTGATCAGTATACCCGTTGTCTTATTGATCGTCAATGTAACCTGTTCTGCAGCATTTGGCCTGTAACAATTGCACTGTAGCTGCATGGTCAGGAGAAGAGCTTTGTCAATTTCCTCTTGCCAAACCAGTGGGATAGCTAGTGAAAGTTGATCAGTTTCAGTTTAGTACAGTAGAGGCATATCTCAATCAGCATTCTTTATATGTGTAGCAGGTGGTGCTCCATTTATTTTATTCTAATTTGCAAGGGCTGCTGTCATAAAGGAGCCCCAAATGAGCTGCTCAGTTCCCAGGTTCAAGCCCCAATCTCCCATTTGTTCATCCATGGTTAACATATCAGATGTATTAGTATATTGATGTGCCCAGAGCAGTGTCCCATTAAAATGTTATTTTTTTCAAAGCTTTGTCTAGCCATAACATTTTTATTTTATATATAAAGTTAAATAGGTGCAACTGGCACCATCTCCAAAGGGAGAAAAATGAGGTTACTTTCATTATATGTTGCTCCGGGCATTTATTTTCTGTATTAGGTGCAGTTTTGATTGGTTTTTGGACATCATACAGGGTTTCAGTTAAACCTTTGAATGTTGTTCAGCAAAAGCGATATGCCCCATCAAGTACTCATGTTTTGTTCTGTAGTCTGCAGATCTGGTGTGCAGGGGGCAGGGTCCCTAGACATCTCAGTTTCCATAGCTGGGGTCATCTCCAGAGGGGTCTTCAAGGAGCCCAAGTGATGTTGAAAAAATGTATCTGCTTCCATAAGGGTTTGAACTGTTTTTTCTGGCACTGGAAGTTGATAGAAAGAATTGCAGAGTATAACAAGGCATATGTGATGCCGCAGTTCTGGAGCCCTTGTTTTACTTGATCGAAAGCTTGTATGCATTGGAGAACTGATGGAGGGTAGTCCAGATAGAAAGAGATTCTTTGCCCTCTGACATGTACATTTTTCAGTTCCCTTGCTTTTTGTAGGATTAGTTTCTTTTCTTGAAATCTGAGCAGTTTGAAGATGAATGGAGAGGGATGGTTCAAAGTTGTTTTCCCAAAACAACGGATGTGGTGTGCCCTTTCTATTTCAGAATCATAGGTACTAGGGTCTAATCTGACCTCAAGAAACTAGAAGAATGGTCTGGAGCATGGCAGCTGAGATTTAATGCTAAAAAGTGCAAGGCCATGCACATAGGAAAGAAAAATCCAAGAAAGGAGTATTACCTAGGAGGCGAAAAACTGGCAGCCTCAAACCAGGGACGAGATCTGGGAATCATAATCTCAGATGACTTGAAGGTTAGTAAGCAGTGTGAGAAGGCAACAATGAAGGCCAACAGAATGCTGGGCTGCATTAGGAGGGGAATCACAAGCAGGAAGAGAGAGGTGGTACTACCATCAGGCCTCACCTAGAATATGGAGTCCAGTTCTGGAGGCCTCACCTCAGAAAGGACATTGGCCAGGTGGAAACAGTACAGAGAAAGGTGATAAAAATGATTCAGGGTCTGCAGTACATGTTCTATGAGAAAAGACTTAGGGAACTGAATATGTACTCCCTGGAGCAGAGAAGAGAGAGAGGGGACATGATTGAAACATTCAAGCACATAGAGGGCATTAACAAGGTACAGGCACAAGAACTTTTTCACTTCAAGAAGAGCTCCAGAACCAGGAGACATGACCTCAGGCTGCAAGGAGGGAGGTTCTCTACCAATACCAGGAAGTTTTTATTCACAGAAAGAGTGGTGGATACTTGGAACAGCCTGCCCCAAGAGGTTGTGGGGGTCAACACTGTGGGGGGATTCAAGAATGCATGGGATAGACACAAGGGAGCCCTGACCACAAAGGGCAACTAGAATGTCAAAACAGGTCTAAAACAAACGGGCAGACTAGACGGACTTAGCGGTCTCCTTCTGCCGTCAACTTCTGTTTCTTTGTTTCTATGTTTCTAATTGTAGCCAGGTAGGAAGGCTATTTCTGATGCAGTAATCCTACAATCTGTAAGTTATTTCATCGGCCCTGTCTCTCCATGTCCTCAAGTTTAGCCATGATCCATGCAATGTCTCAGTCATTCTTCTGTAGTCTCATCTCGTGGTGCCCCTCTGTCACAGCAACAGTCGTGAGTTGGTGTTCCGTGCGGGTGACCGTTTCTGCAAGGTAGTCTATTTTTAAAATGATTTCCATCACCGTCACTTTTATTTGTTCCACACTATCTGCATTCTTTTGTAGTAAAGCATTACAGAGAGCATTTTGAGGATCTGGTGGTGCCTCAAGCAATCGATGGTGGTGATTGCAGCTGGCCTTTTTTCCTCTTTGCTGTTTGGTTAGCACTCTCCAAAACAGATGATCATGTTGTCATACTTCTCCCTCACCTCCACAGTCTATTTTGGCATCTTTCAGGGTGTAAATAATCTATGGCTGGCAGAAGATTTGGTGCAGGGCAGCCCACAGCTAAAAGTCTAAGCAGTCATCTTGATTAGGCACCCACATGACCTCAATGCATGGGTCTCTTAACCAGCTCTGCATTGATTTATTTGGTACATTGTCCTCAGGAAAGCAATGCACATCCTCAGACAGTGATATTGCTCTTCAGCAATCAACATGGATGACAGGACTCCCAAGGCCATCCGAGGGCCCAGCCATCTGTGTGTGGAGCACATGGAACTTAGGAAAATGAGAGGAGTGACTATTAGAGGATGCAACAGAAGAAAAAAGGATGGTGATGGAATGGGGTAAATGCCAGGGTCAAATGGGGGCTGAAGGGAAAATCAAAAATCAAAACATGATTACAAAATAATAAATTTATAATGTGTTGCCAACCATCCAATTGTTTTGTGTTTCTGCAAATTTTTTTTTTACCCATGATATCCCAGCTGAGATGCAACATTTTGATTCCCCAGTGAGGTCCTGCTTCTACCCATTTTTACATTTAGGTAGACCAGACTTGAGCACTGACAGGTTAAGTGATATGCCCAAGGTTACACAGTGAGGCACCTAAGGAAGACACTACAGGAACTGAAATTTACAACATAAAAATGCTTCACTGCTTCATCTAGCAGGACTTGAGGTGCTGGATATTTCTGACATACTTTTAAATACTGGAGATAATAAAATAGCACCCCTTAAACTAAAAAAATACTTTCATCCAAGAAAACAATAAAGCATTTCAGTAGCATGCCTTGTGACAGGCAAAGCAACAGGAATCAGAGACAATAGATATCTTCATAACTTGGTTGTGGAAATAAGAACAATCATGTGGATATGGTTCACTTACAACAGAAATGATTTAGAACCGGGTAACTGGTATATGATACGCAATACATCTTAGGAGGTGACTATTGAGAGAAACTGACCTAGCTCCTATTCAGACAATTGAGGTATCTGATCACCAAGCCAGTCAGATGGAAGAAAAATTAAAAATGCAGTCTGATTTGGTATACACATTTGATGGTGACAAAGATAAGAAGCAAAAGAGCGCAGACAACAATTCCTTATCACTACCCAAACTTTTACTAAGGAAGTCTTTTCCCAGCATCAACCAGCCGCACTATGTAGTAGATATGGACCTACAGAACATTTAGCAAGGCACAGCCAGATCACAAAAGATAAAATGTTTAGCAAATGTGGCAAAAAGGGAGTCATTGCCAAAATGTGCAGGACAACAGCTAATACAAGAAGTAAAGTAAACTACATGGAAACACATATGGGAACATGAAATGATTTTGTGCTGCAAGCCACAGTAACAAATAGTAGAGTGCAAGTTCCCATAAATGAGAAACCAGTGACTATCCTTGTAAAATCAGGGATTAGTGTGACTATTACGGCTAAGCCTACACTACATATAGATTGCCACAATCCCTGCTCAGGAAGTCCATAACAAATCTTGACAAATGCATCAAAGTTTCCATTAAGACTACTTGGGATATTAGGCACTGCAATAAGAATTGGTGACAGACAGTACACCATAGATTTTAACGTAGTGACCGGGATGGAACAGCATTATTGGGGAAGAAAAATTCAATACACTTAGGAATCCTACATGTTGGAATGGCACAGCTGAACTGAGTCAGCACAGACAAGGGAACTGAGGAATGGATATCCTAAACCAACACCCAGAATGTTTTCATGGGATAGGAAAACTTAAAGACTTTTTGCATAAGATAAATATTAACCCAGCCATTTCACCAGTTGTGCTAATTTTTCAAAACAACTGACAGATCTAGACAGATGTAATTGAAAATGTTCAAAGGCCAAAACCCGGGGTTTCCCCACTTGTGGAGGTGCCCAAATCAGGGCTGGATTAAGGCACAGGCACAATAGGCATGGGCCTAGGGCCTTATCTGCTGGGGGGGGTCCCTTCATTTATTCCCCGTTATTCTTTTTTGCTGCGTTTTTTTTTTCTACAGTACCATGACCTGAAATGGAAGGCCATTCAAGAAGTTCCTTTCTTCGAGACGAGTTAGTTACTCAAGTAAGTAAGTTAAAGTTTAACTAAAGAGACAAACTCAGACAGTTGTCCCCATGTTTAGCAGCTTTTGCCTCTTGCCTGCTACTTACTGCTAGCCGGCTTCTTCACAACTAATTTGCTGCATGCTGCTGCTGAGTCTTTTTCTTCTTTGACCGATCCATGGCACAACTTAAGTCTGTCACCCTATTGAATCGGAATCATCTCCCCATCGGTTGACTTTTGAATCATTTATTTTTTCTCCAAGGCTCAGTCAGTCAGAGAGCTCTCCCAACTCCCTCAGCCGGCTGACAAAAATCTGACCCACGCCCAACCCCCACATGACCTGCTGCCTCACCTGTCGGTCCCCGCCCAGGCCCAGCAGAGTCTGCTGTGCGTACGCTTCTTCTGCTTCAAGTTCCCTGCTTCACCTTCTCTGCTGCAGGAAAACAGTCTTCACAGTCCTCACTCCTCACAAGTCACGACTAAGCCAAGTAGTCCAGGTCCCTCTCTGCCACCTACTACCACTCAGAGACAGACAACAAGAAGGTCAAACAGATACAACACAGCAGAAGAACCAGGTAAGGCAGAGAGGTAACAACATGATAATTAATGGATCTGATAATGTGATGATTCACAATTTAAATAAAAACATGGTGGGTTACGGACCAGTAATCGTCCGACCAACCCAAGGGGGCTAGGCAAACCAGGAGAGGGATGTAGTGATAGGAAACACTAGCAGAGAGATGGAAAGTGGTGGGACTTGGGAGAAAAAGGAGAATGTGTTGTCACTGTGTGGTTTCCTGGCACATTTAATTGCATGCTTGCCATATATAACTGAAAACAGATCAATGGTAAGCCATAATAAAAACTGCTAGTACTATTTCTTACTTTGCTTTGCACCAGAATGCAAGAAATCATGTGTAAAAATTCATGAACAGCTTCATCGGATAAAAGGTATTGCATACGCCATTTAGTGAAGGTGCAAAGGTTGCCTTTTCCAAAGCATTGCAAGCCATCGGTTCTATCATAATAGTGAATGTGGTTGGGGAAGAAGGGTGGCATAGGTGTCAGAGGGTGGGGCGGGGTATGGGTTCCAGAGGTCAGCATGTGTGTCAGAGTGTGTTTGAAGGGACAGGGCATGAGTGCCAGACAATGGGTGGGGGCAGGGGAAAATAGTGCCAGAGGGTGGGGAGAGGAGGGGCCTGAGTGCCAGAGGGTGGGTAGTGAGGAGGGTACCTGGGTGCCAGAGGGTGACAGGGAGGGGCAGGAGGAGGATGGCATGGGTGTCAGAAAATGGTGGGAGATGAGGGAAGCATGGGTGGCAGAGGGTGGAGAAGGAGGGTGGTATGGGTGCCAAAGGGTGGTGCGGGGGGGTATGGGTGCCAGAGTATGGTGGTAATGGAGGGTGGCATGTAGCCAGAGGGTGGGGAAGATGGGGAGCATGATTGCCAGACAGTGAGTGAGGAGGACTGCATGGCTGCCAGAGGTGGGAGAGGAGGATGGCATGGATGGCAGAGGGTGGGGAAGGAGGGTGGCATAAGTGCCAGAGGGTGGGGAGGTATGTATTCCAGAGGATGGGGAGGGTATAGGTGCCAGAGGGTGGAGGAGAAGGCATGCATGGGATGGTAGAGGGTGGAGGAGGAGGGGCATGGGTACCACAGGTGAGTTGGGGGAGGGACCTTAGTGTCAGATGATGGGAAGAGGAAGAGGCATGAGTGCCACAGGGTAGAGAAGGAGGGCTGCATGTACACCAGAGGGGGGGTTGGGGGGAGGATGGTATGTGTGTCAGAGTGTGGGTGAAGGGAGGTGGCATGGCAATGTAATCAGATTAAAAACATGGTGGGTGCAGTGGTTCTGGCTGTGCTGAGCCAGTAGACATGCTAGGGAGGGCATTTGGTGATTTGGCTGATAGACAAACGTAGCAGGTGGCGACTGGACTGGGCCTGGTGACTCTGAGTTAAGTTACTAACCCTACTGGGGGTGAGAGAGAAAGTTTTCTTATTAGGTTACTGCACACTGCAGTTTATTATGATAGTGTTACAGTTGTGCAGGATAAAATAATGCTTATGCAGCTAGTACAAAATAATTGGAGAAACTGTGGGGGGCATGTAAAATTGGGATTTTGTACTCTCTGACCATGTCCCCATAGACATGAATGTAAAATGTGGGCCAGCCTGGAGTAATCTGCCAACCCCGGTGGAGGTTAAACCCAAGCATCCTGCAAGAGAAGGAATTTAAAACACTATGCAGACTATGACAGAACATTTCTTTGGCTTAGCAGAAAATGAAAAGCCAGGTTTAATGGTCAGTATAGTATGGGAGGCTTAAGGCCTATAAGGCTTGTGTACCTGGTCACATAAATAATAGCTTATATTACAAATTGATGTGTAGACTTAGGCAGGAAGAGCTGAAGGCTTAGGATCAGGCACTAAGAACCATAAAAAAAGAAACATCAGAAACTTTAAAAAAGAACCCTGTAGTAGATCAGGGAGCTAGATACCTTAAAATACGAGGCAAACAAGACATATATAAATTTTTTACTTTCTTATGCACCGGGAAGCTAGGGGTATCTCTCAGGGGTGCGGGTGCTCACTCAACTGCACCTTCTACTCCCCACCTGAAACCACCCCACCAGGGAGTGAGACTGCTGAGCACCCTCGACCGAACCCATAGGACCTTCCAGCTCCCCAGATCAACACCCCGGGGGAGGGCCCCTGCCGCCCCACCTCTTGGCGGCATTTCTGAGATTAGATGGTTGGCCCCCAGGTTGGTTGAGGTGCTCTGGAGAGCCCAGTAGAGGATGGTCTGACGATGGGGATGGGGAAGCAGATCCTGGGGCCCCCATCGCCTCCCCATATTCCCCGGGTTTTTTCTATTGTAGATTTCCCCTCGGAGCTCAGACATGCAATGATGTCAAGGCACTAGCATGCTGACTTCCACTGCAGCTCTGGCCCACAACTACTGCACTGCCTGTTCCTTGCACTGCCCCGACTACTGTTAGGGGCTGCCCAGGAGAAACACACACCCTGGATCCTTCCCAGAGAAGGGAGAGCAGTCCTCTGGATGCTCAGTCTCTTCCCTCTCCTGCCAATCCCTGGCAGTACAAGTTAGTTTGCAAAACTAGGTCGCCAGTGTGGCAGGAGTATGTCCTCCAACACCTTAACCCTCAGTGTAACAGGGCTGGCAGGACAATCAAGATATTAAGCTGCATTATAAAAAAGGTCTCGGAAATGCTGCAATCTGATTGGCTGTAAGGATTCTGACAGCCTTACATTAATCCCTGTTAAACTGTCATGTACAGAATGATCACAATAGCACATGGATTCTTCCTGTCAGCTTTCAGTTCTCTAGCACTGCTGCATGACTGGAATGTTGCATTCTGATTTTGAACCAGCATTCTTAAACTGTTGGTGGAAGAACTATTTACAAAAAATCTCCCTCTAAATGAGGAAAACATTCACAAAGTATGCTATTAACACTTTCCTTTTGGACTAATTTTTTATAATAGCAATAAGGCACTCCCAGGAGTTAGATTAACAGTCAGTTAATCACCCCTTAGAGGCGATATGGCACTTGGCTACGCCTCATGCCACATTACATCCCTAGGGGTGATTAACATAAAGGATAATGTATGGTCCTCTATCAGTAACTGGTCTATCAACTGTCTAGAGGTCACCATGTAAACCTCGAGAGCGAAGCTCAAGAGGTTTAAGTCACCATGGCAACCTCGAGACAGCTAATAGTAACCAGTTGCCGACAGAGGGACCATACATTGTTTTTTATGGTGTATGGTCCCAAGAAAGATTGAAGAGGGCGCCTTACTTTTTAAATAAGTCACCGCTGCGGCCGTTCGGTCATTCCATTACTGTTGCGTGCATCCGTTGGTTCCTGAGAGAAAAAATGCACGCATATGCACAGACTGTTTCCAGTTGTTAACCCACTGATGTGATGTACCATCGATGGGTTAACAAGGATGAAATGTCACATTGATGGGTTAACAACACTGGGAAATGATGATATTTGTGGGTTAACAAGGTTCTACCATACATTATAGACTGTTAATCTAACTCCTGGGAGTGCCTCATTGCTTAAAAGTTTAAAATGTCTTATATAGGCAGGGGCAAAATAATTGAGAGTATCTGGCTTGAGGCTATTCCCGGGTTCACCGCAGAAAGGACAGGGCAGGCACTTCTTAAGTGCGCATGGAAGGGGAGAAAGAAACCTCACATAGTGATGCACATGGGTACAAATTACTTGGTGGGGGAGACTGTAGAGGTGGTAAAGAGGGGAGGTTCGAGGATTTGGTTAGGCAGTGTGAGGAGATGGAGGTGTCAGTGGCATTCTCTGAGGTATTCCCGGTACCATGTGCAAGTACAGTGAGGAAAAAAAGGATAGAGGAGTTCAATGAGTGGCTGAGAGATGGGTGCCACACCACGGAGTATATATAACAAACAGCAACATGGCTACACATCACTGCGTGGGATTCAAAGAACTATTTCAAACAGGCTATAAGCAAAAAATATTTATTTTGCACCTAAAACACGCCAGCACACATATGCATCGTGTCCCTCCCCAAACAGCCAAATGTTTTCATGCTCACTCTCGCACTTTCTCAAGGCTGAGGTAGGTTTGACATCACCACTCTTTTAAACCATGCAATTTAAAGTGACAGTGCAATAAAAAAACAGTCAGTGACTTCATACACATAAGTCAAACATGCTACCTAATAAATATAGACTTCCACATTACCACACACAAAAAACATGTATATAACAGTACAATAAAAACATATGTGAAGGTACAAACACCTAATATTTCAATATATCAATATCCATAAACAAATATAACAGTTCTTTCAGTTTCCATTATTATTTATTATTTTATTGTTTTTATCTTATTTTAATTTTATAAGTAGGGCAATAACTGGAAAAAGTCATTTAGACCTGGTTTCAAAAATGACTTAGTTTTATATTGCCAAAAAGATTCTCTTTGTCTTAATTTTCTATCTATATCACCCCGACAAATATGTTCTTGTACCTTCTCAAGCATTTGAAAAGAAAATGTATGTGTTTGAACTTTTACACTCACATGTTGTGCCAAAGCACTTACATCATTCAAATTACAAATACTCCTGATATGTTGTCTGATTCTTAGTTTAAATTTTTGCACAGTTTTACCTATGTAAAAAACTATCACAACTACAAGTAGCAACATAGATTTGTCATGGTACTGTGGGCTGTGGGATTCAAACCCAGATCTAACTGCCCAGATCATCATTGCTATAAACTGCTATCATTAACAGACTCTAGCTGTTTTTTACAGAAGCTCCACTCAGTTAGATTTCAAGTATTTGCTAAATTGTAAATGTAGGTATCAGCATTCTGTTAGTAGTTAGTGCTGATTGTGGTCTGTGACAAGATCATTTTTTTTACAAATGAAGTGTATGGTAGGAAGCTGAAAACAGACTTTGACGATAAAGTGTGTTGTTTTTTTCTTTTAAGTTTGAGATGTATTAGAAAACACTGAATGAGAAAACAATTGGTGATTTTAAAAGCTATTCTGATCAGAGATGACATAAACAAAATCTTAACTGTGTTTTCTTTTCTCATGGACAATAGTAATAGGATGTCAGCATTCACTTCATTAAACCTGTTTTTC